>JADFDV010000061.1:3129801-4329801 GCA_019097775.1 Moniezia expansa | reverse complement strand
TTTCGTCATTTGTTCTCAAAAGCCGCGTGTTTTTCACTTATCGATACACTTTAAGGTACTTTAGACTATTTGGATCGAAAATATTTAATATACTCAGCTCTGAAAAGGGGATAATTTTATCACTGGTTCAGTTGTTATATCTGTACGTGCTCTCAATTAAAGTAGAACCATTGAAGTTCTAAGGGACTCAGATTTCAATATCTACGCGTTTCCCAGGTTGGTGACTTCGAACCCGCGTAATCTAGTGAATCACACCAGCTGGCAGACGTCAGGTGTATGTTATTCCTGAGCCTGAGTTCAAATTCCAATGACTCCATCTGATTCTTTCAGTACATTTGAACTTTACGGACGGACCGAATCAGGTACTGAAATCGTTTGCAATTCCAAGCATTACCCCTCGATAATGGCATCTAATTTTCTCTAGCTAGTCGCCATTTTAGCAGCTCATTCTGATCATTAAAAGTTGATATCCACGAATGCAAATTAATCAGGGTCCTATGTTCGGTTTTACCAATCAGGAGGGGCGATAGGCCCTTGGGATTTGCTAATCTTCTCAAGCCTCATGAAATTTCATCTTTATTTACCTTTTCTTTGCCTGCTCCCTCTTACTGGTTTTAAGGGTATTGACCAAAATGATTCAATCGCACTTTTCATGACTGTTGATGCCTTCTGATATTTCGAAATGAGGATAATAGCTGAGACTTCAAATTTTAACTGAGGCTATTGGCTATTTGGATTGAATATAACAATCGGCTCTCAGAAATGTGCGATAACCTTTATCCTTCCACTTAGGACTTCGTTACTTAAACATATTTCGCTCGATGATTATTTCTTACGTCTCTCATGACGCAATGAATCTCGAAGGTCAATTTTCATTTAACAAAATATTGTGTAAACACACGGAAGCCTCCACATAATAATAGGCTGCACATAGTTGAACCAACGAGCATGGTAACTGTGCATGCATCAGAAAGAGATTGGTAATTTATCGGGGTCATCTGTTTCGAGGTGAATCTATTGTAGAAAGTAATCTGTTCAGTCCCGTCCTTATGGTGTCCGAAGTTAATCGGAGGGATTGAATATTTGTTCTTTTTATTCATCCTTGGGATCTTTAACTGATTATCCTAGCTGACTGAATAAATCCGGAGTTACGTAGCTCTTGAAGCTGTCCCATGAACACCGTCTTGTCTTCTTTATTTGATCGACAATCAACTTATGTAAGCTGTGTCATCTCTTTTAGAGCCACTAAATCCACGGAAGAGGAGTGATAATCCAGTCAATTTTTCTTTGTAATGAGATCCCAAATGCGTGTACCCTCTAGGTGACCCTGGAGCGTATCTGGAGCCACATGGACGTCTTCGCATTTGGTCACTTCTTCGGTTGGTTGGTTAAAGCCATCCTCCTGCGACACTATTTCATCCTCTGGACACTATCCATCAACTGGGAGATCACGGAAATCGCCTTCTCCCATATCCTGCCAAACTTCCAGGAGTGTTGGTGGGACAGTATTTTCTTGGATGTCCTCCTCTGTAATGGACTAGGGATCTTCTGTGGAATGCTTCTTTGCCAATGGTTTCACGCCCGGTCTTATCAATGGGAATCGATTCGAGATATACCCTCTAAGAGAGGCAAACTAAAACGAGCTGTTCTACAGTTCACTCCGGTTAGGTGGGTATGCCTTAATCCAGCAGCATTCTTGCTTGCAACTTAGAAGTATAAGGGTCGATAGATGAAATTATGCAGATCTGTGAAAAGGTGTCTGGTTGCTAAAGTGGTCGGATGATGCGGAGGACTATGTGGACGTTCATGCAGAAATGTCTCTTACAGCTTCAGAGAAGAGATTTCATTTCTTGATAAATTGAAGTTCATTGAATTAAAACCTTCCAATAGGGGGGGGGGGGGGATACTTATATAAGTATCTTAGGATTCCATTCTGATATCTTGTAAGTGGGTCTCTACGTCTACGAAAATGCATAGCAGGTGTCTTCGGTGAAAACCTGTGATATTATGGAAGGACATTTAGAAGGCGAAATCTAACGACTTTCCCTGTATTCGGAGGTTGTAGTCGGCTCTCTAAGCAATCATGTTGGCTGTGCAAACGTCTAGAATCATGTCATCTAAAGCGAGGATCACTATCGCCATAGAACACTATTAAGGAAACAACATTTTCTAACTGAACACAACTGTGAGAACAGACAGTGCGACAAAGAAATATTTTACGTTGTTAATCGGATATCTGCTATTAATGTCAGAGCTAGTTAGAAGGGCGGCTTTAGGGCTTTCACCCATACCTTCAATCAGGAGAGAATCCGTTTTCAATTGTCGAAGTTAGAGATTAAGCCTTCAAATGACTTCCCACTTCAACACTGGAAGGGTAGAATTGGGAGTGACCCTTTTATACTTCCGCTACTCTTTTAATCTGCTTAGCCTACTACTAATTTTAGAGTGTATATTTTTCTACTGAGGACAGGGTTTGGAGACTACAAACAACGCCGTTTGTTGTGCATCGGTTGCGTAGGGGTCACGTGGGCATTTGGGTAGTTAATGTGCTGGAGATCAATATTACAGTCATGTATATGTTGAGACGGTTTGTAGGTGACCTTAAGACAGTCAAAACTATTATCTACTTAAGTGCTTTTCCACCAATATCTAATCGGAACGCCACAGATTCATTCTGTTTGTGGTGTCTACATTTTGGCTATTTTTGCGATCTAGGCATTTACCATTTTTTCGAGTCTTGCGAGTTACTATCTGGGTGCTTATCCCTCCGGGTTGATTAAAAATCACTATTTTACGCTTTCCTTGTTTAAATTCTAAATCGCCTTTTTTATTTCCTAGCTGGACGCCGACACACTGGTTGGACAGGAATTCTTCCTTCAAACGGGTCATCCAACTCACTGCCCTTATTTTCTTCTGGCAGATGGCCGAGTTGAATTGCTTTTGGTTGAAACACGTCTTCATCGTCAGGCCTTCTCACTTCCTCACTCAAGTCAGAATCGTTATCATTACCCTCTCCTCAGCTCCAGCTATCAGGTAACTCCTGTTTACTCGTTTATTACACACTTCATCCAGTTTTCTCGGTTATTACCGCTGCACAAAGCTTTAATAATCTTCCTGCTGATATCTTCGTAGTTTGATTTTGATTTGAAATATTACTTTATTTTCTCTCGACTTCATTTCAGGCAATTCTATCAGTACGTCACTAATGACCAAGTCACTCGAGTCGGTTCTCAAATGTGGGTTTTCACGTAAGTTTTAACCGACTATTTACACTCTTTTACGAAGCGTACCTCTTGCTCTATTTCTCTTGGTATTTTATAGGGCCACACTAATAGTGGAGTCTATGGTAGCTTACAAGCTTGGAAGTGAAGTTTTCGAGAAAGCGATAATTCGCAATGTCATCTACTGGTTTATTTGGTTGGTAGGTGATCCTCTGCAGGCGTATTTTTCCTAGAATATACTATTCGTTACCTTTTTTTCTCTTCAATTTTAAGGTGATTAGTAGTTTTCTGACCGTCCAGCTTTCTCTATTTTATTCAAAACGCTCACCACAAAACATCGATGAAGATGATGGCACCTTGGATCCAAAAGCCACTTTTTCCGACTCGGAATTGACCTTCAAAAAGGTTGTCGATGGAAAAAGCAATGTATCTTTGCTGGATTTTTCGAATCTTTTGCCCCAAGATCTAGAACTAATCTAACCGTTCTTTTCAAATTTCAGGATGTTAAAAGAAGATTAAATTCATCTCCGGCGTCAAGTAATAATTACTCGGCTACAGGTTCACGAGGCTAAGAAGGATATCTGAGCGGACGCTTTTGTGATAAATTATTGAGTTGCAATGAAATCAAGCACGTGTGTCTATGTAATGCATTGCTTAGGATTCAAACATTCCTATGTGACCCCGTAAGGGTAGACTAGTACCATTGGTTGACTTCTCTTATTGTTTACTGCATTATTAGTCTACTGAAATAACTATTCAGCATGGGTGCTCATTTCCGGTTATTAACGAAAGCTACTGATCAACTGAGGAGGTCATTTCGTGCTGTTAGCTGGAGCTGCAGAGGGTTGATGAAAGCGAGGAGCAAGTTATTAGTGAGCGGGGGTGTGCTCAAATCTTCAAGGGACGATGAAATGGTGAGTGAATAAACAGTATTTAAACATTGTGGAGTCGTGCAATCAATAAACAGGTAGTAGGGCTATTTCAGAAGCCGTCGGCGAAGAGAAACTCGTGAATTTCCCTTCATTGGGAATATTATGCTTGTGTATTAATTGGCGATATTGGTGATTGGCAAAAAGCGGTATCTGACGAAAGCTTGTTAAGCAATACAGTGAGTTCGGAATTTCGCAATACCGCGAGTGTGGGCATTGTGAAAAAAGAAAAAAGGAGATTTTGCTGTAAAAGCGATGAATTATAATTACAGAGTGAAAAAATTGGAAGACGATCCCAAAAAAATAAAAGAGGTAAAGAAACAAAAGTGACTAGTTTCAATTGTCTATACATTTGAAAATCATACTCATACACCACTGAAATGTGAAGACTTATGTCTCTATTTCAGTTCAGAGGTTTAGCGCTTGTGTCTAACTTGCAAGTTCATTATCAGTTTAGAATTGCTCTACTATATCAGGTAGCTAATTTATGCAAATTATTAAAAAAATTGTAGTAGTTAAGCATTTACCAAGTCAGCCACGAGAAAAATGTAAGTATTCATCTCAACACAAGGCGATCCACTTCAAACATGGGTTAATTTGCTCCCATTATTAAGATCAGCAAATCAAATACTTCGATTCCCAGCATTTGCCTCTACAATCTTAGCCAAAGACATTCCAAACACCCATCCTATTCAGTGCCTGTCAAGTATTTGAATATCTACCAGGCTTCTTAGAATTTTCGTTCTTTGACTTTACTGAGTGGAAATCTAAGAAGTACTGCTCCTAAATCAAAGCCAACTTTCTCGCTGTAATATCAGTAATTCCATATATCAAACAACTGCCTCTGTTTTGCCATTCATTCTCAGTGCTTCCGCACGCTCTCAGCAAACTAAAGCATCTAGTCGTGTTGAACAATCCTTGAACTTCAGGCAATTAAAAGTGACCCTGATATTTGATCAAACAACCCGCCAGTTTCGATTTCGTGTATGTTGGCCTAGTTTCTACTGTCACATTTCATATGTTTGTTGATTTACACTTTTTGCAATGTTTTGTCAGTAGATTGAAGTACTCTTGGGATTGATGTGTAGATTATATATCTGATTTGTGTGAATGGTTAGACAATGTATCGACAAATGCATAACCTCATCGTCTATCGAAGGGAGAATTGATGGCCCAAAACAGTGTTTGCTAGTACGTGTCGTGAGCTTATCCAGGCTTTTCATTTGAATTCCTGAACCGTTAGAGTGTGATTGCACTGGGAGGATTTTTTCATCTGTTTTCTCATTAGATGCACTAACGGCGCTGCAAGAGCTTGAATGCCATGTATTTTAGTTTCGAGAATAATTTTGGACGTTCTCGGCCCCTTCTTCAATTTAGCGTTTTTGGCTTTGTCTACCGTCGATGTGAAGGCATTGTCGAGCTACTGGAGAGTGCTAGCGCACTTTCTGGCAATGGTTCATGGACTTCGGCATGCTCATCGTGTTCTCGCAATTCTATGTGCAGAAAACCGCTTTAAATTCTTGTTCCCGCTCATTTTGACGATGCTATGGTTGTCATTTAGACGAGACCTGCAGCAGGTTTCCTAGCCGCCTGCTTTGTATCATTCAGCTACCTAACTGGAGTGTCTATTTGCCAATTGATAAGCGCTCCGATGTTGGCCCATTTATTATTTAATTCGAAGGAGCTTTACTTGTCTTTTTGTCAATGATGCTGATTGATTGCCAAAATTATTTATCAGTATTAATAAGATTTGTCAGGGATCATCTTAACGAAACCACTAAGCTGGCTTCATGTCAGGATCATCACGACAATGACCATCTTAATATGGTAAGCACCGTGGGCCTGCAAAATATCGCTTCTACTGAATGAGTGGGATAATAATTGCTGGGGTCAGAGAGTTCATCTCTGAGAAGAGCTTACTCTGTGACATGATTTTTCCGTTGATGACTTATATCGACCAAAGAATTGACAAAGCAAAGCTTCAGCGAGTTCCTGTCTTTTCAGTTCAGCTGCTGATGTTTAAAATGGTCTGCTATACGTCTCGAGACGACTGGGCCTAAATGAGATTGGTGGAGAGCCCGAATTTAACCCCCTTTTTTAATGTAGTGATTGATGTAGAAGTGACAATGTTGGAAAGCCTTTCGGCTCTGCTGTTGATGGCATTAATATTCTTGTGCGGAGCTGTTGGTATGGACAACGGATTGGCCCATACACCACCAATGGGCTGGTTGACATGGCAACGCTTCAGATGTCAGACAAATTGTGAGACGCATCCGAGGGACTGTATCAGCGAGAGCCTTCTACTTCGACAGGCGCAAGCTCTTGTGACAGGTGGATGGAAGGACCGTGGATACCAATACGTGGTTATTGATGACTGCTGGGCAGCCCGTCAAAGGGATGTTGAAACCCATAAGCTGATAGCTGACCCGATCAGATTTCCCCATGTGAGTCGATTCGAGATTTATTCTATCAAACTTCTCGACAGGAGTAGTGGTGGTCAGTGTGGTGACCGTTTTGTATGAATGGTTATTATCGTTGAAAGTGGTAAAAGACCCTTGCATTATCCAGGGGATCAAGTGGCTGGCTGATCAAATACACTCAATGGGTCTTCTATTTGGAATATACTTGGACTTTGGAATTTATACTTGTGCCGGCTATCCTGGAAGCATAGAGTATCTCGAATTGGACGCACAAACAATGGCGGAATGGGGCGTGGACTACATAAAAATGGACGCATGCTGGAGTGAAGCTAGTGTAAATAGCTGAAATCTCTATTTGGTTGCATCATCAATTAAATATTCTCTCTAGCGAAAGTTGCTAACGCTGAACCTTTCCTTAAAAAGATTCAATCGGATGGTTTTGCAATATTCAGACGTTACCTAAACACCACCAACCGCCCAATGGTGTTCAGCTGCAGCTACCCCGCATACTCTCATTGGAGGGAGGGTGAGAAACTGAACTGGGCTCAGCTGATCGAGAACTGTAATCTCTGGAGAATGCTTGATGATGTTCAAGATTCGTGGTCGTCAGTGCTTTCGATAATGCGAGACTACGAGACCAACAGACGAACTCTGATCCCAATTGCAGGCCCGGGTCACTGGAATGACCTTGACATGCTAATAGGTGGAAATTTCGGTCTCTCGTGGGATGAAACTCGTGTTCAAATGGGAATGTGGGCAATGCACGCATCACCTTTGATCCTATCTCTTGATCTGGAAGATGTGCGACCCCAGATGAAGCAGGTAAAGTGGGTTTTGGTACTTCAGTTTAAAGCGTCTCCTCGAGCATTTCGATACTTTGTAGATTCTTCAAGCCCCTCTGGTGATTCGCGTTAATCAAGACAGTCTTGGCAAGCCGGCAGATCTTGTGGTTCCTGGAGTCTGCATACAGGTGTGTTTCATCGCCTGAAGGCGTGTGTAAGTAGTAATTGCATATGACTGCTAGCGAGTAGTCAGTAGTAAGTAGTATGTCAGCTGTTTATGAGTAAAGTCAAATGTTATGCGAGCAGTAATAGCATTGTGTAGGCTTTATCACATTTGGTTTGTTAGATGCTACTAACAATCTTGGTCTTTTACGAGGTATGGGTTCGAAGGCTGTGCGATTTCAACAATGGTTGGGCGTTGGCATTCCTGAACCTGGACGACGAAGCGGGTTATCCAAGGGAGTTTGTGAGCAGTTTGGAGGAACTTGGAGTTTCAGCCAATGAGACTGGGGATGGATCTTTCAAATTGATTGATGCCTTCACGGAGGAGGAGGTTCTTACAACTAATATGACTGCGCCGTTTGAAGTTCGCGTCAATCCCAGTGGGATTGTGATGCTTATTGCTCAAGCCCTGTGAGTAGGTCGTAAAAAGCCATGTAATCAATCGGTTCGATGACTTAATGAATATTGTCTGGTTTATAGTGTGCCTTTTCAGCATAAACGCAGAGGATTTGGAGAATAGGGTTGACTGATCTGAAACTTATGATTCTGTATGCCAATACCTATAAGGGGCTTTGCTGGTCACATTATTGAATGATTGAGTGGGAATGTGGAGGCCATTGTCGTCGGTGAACCTGAATGTTTAAGACTTGCATCGGTGTGCAAACGGTCAACTGTTGTTATTAGACTAAAAAGACCTTATTGAGCCCGTTGCAAATCGACTTCAAATCTCTCTCTGTGGTATGAAGAGTACATAAGTCTCTTGTTCCTAGATTCATCTATGTGCATCAGCCTTGTGTTAATCAAGCCTTGATGGTTCATCCAGATGATGGACCTAACGACGCCATCAATCTGCATTTTTCTCCTTAGCTCTACACCAATGCGTCTGGCGTAATGAGACTACCTTATTATTTGAAAATTACCCTATCTATAGATTGAAGTGGTGTTTGTGGAGGAAAAAAAGTGATGCAGGAATGGCACGGGCACCGGTGCCTTTGTGCTATAATTACTAATTTCCTGATATATGATAACGGACTCAAAGTGTTATTCATAAGGTTTGAACGGGTCAGAGGCAATTCAGTTATTAAGGTATTTTTAGTCGAGCCTATAATCAAATGGAGCTTGGGAATGTGCACGCATCGCAGGTTGGTCGAATGAAAGTGTCTTGTATTTACCCCTACACGTACGCAATCACTGCATTCATGATGCTGTTGGCTTAAGTATGCAGGTTCGTCTTTACTGAAAGTAAAGCTAAGAAGGGGTTTTTAGGTGTGTACAAAAGCTCGGAACTCGATCCGACTTGCTCAAGTATGTGAACGGTGTGAGTAGTTGAGCTCTTCAAACAATATGCTCATTCGAATTTTTCAACCGATTTTCCCAATCGTTCCTTTTTTATTTCCTCTAAAATAGGGTCGACCCGACTCGAGTAGCCTCTCATAGCTAGGTGGTCATTTCATTTCCCGTGGATATGCCAGTGGAGTTCGAGCAAACGACAACCAGCTTGTTGCTACATAAGCCATAAAATATCATTAACTATTTGATTATTTCATGAATTCTGACATGAACTATTGGATATTTTATTCCACTGGCTGGACGATCACCATGACGATTCCGCTGGGGTTGACCCGGATTTCGAATGGCGTTGTTGCGTCGACAGTAGTCAACTCTTTTGCCGAAAAGGCATCAATGAGCTTGAATCTTCCACTATGATTAAAGCCTTCCATTTCGGGAATACCTAAGTCTTTGAGTTTGGGCGTAATCAGCTTCGGGAATCCAGTCTCATCGCTGAGATGGAGGAAGGCCAGAGCCCAGCCATTGTTGAAGTCAGCAAGACGGCGCTTCCAAACCTAAAGGAGAAAAATCAATTGAATTTCAGACCGATTTATTTCTGGCTTTTCAATTCAATGGAATATACAACCTTATCAGTAAGTATCGACTGGGCAAAGAACACATGAAATCTAATTGAACTCAAACCATCATGAAGCATTTCCAACACGGTAGTGTGGAATTACTACCAGAATGAGTGCGTTCGTTGTACGGCTGAATCAAACCTTCTGTTCATGCCGGCGGTGGGACAAATGACTGTACTACAGCCGTGAGTGTAAAATTAAATTAGAGCAGACGAAGTGCTCCATCATTATAGACGAGGTAAGTACAAATTCGTCGCAAAGAATGCAACCTATTCCACTTTCCTACTCTGTGGTATTGTCTGCATGTGCCTTCTGAAATGAACTTCACGACCTTAGTAATGGACTGGCTCAAGATGAATAACTATGCTTTAAATCAGGCGACTACAATAAAAAATAACTATAGTTGAAGGGAATATTATGTTTATTATAGACGAAATTCAAACTCACTTTAATACCATCGATTTCAACCAACGGTAGGGCCGCTTGTCCCAACGCATCTTGATTCACACGAATTACAAGGTCCGCTTGAAGTATCTATAACGTTGTTATTGATAACAATAGATTAACTTGGGATCTCATTACCTTCTTCATATCATCAGCGATTGTCTCCAGGTCAACAGAGAGCATCAACAGCGTCGCATGCATAGCCCACATTCCCATCTGCACACGAGTTTCATCTAATGAAAGTCCGAAATTCCCACCCAGTAACATGTCAAGGTCATTCCAATGACCCGGTCCTGCGTTGGGTGCGAGAAGATGGCTGTTTATCTCGTACATCCACATTGTGTATTGAACTGACTGCCAACTGTCCTGAATATCGTCAAGAAGCCTCCAAACGTTACAATTCTTTGCAAGACGCGTCCAATTCAGGTACTCCCCATATCTCCAGTGTTGGAAAAGAGGATAACTGCATCCGAATACGATTGGTCGTTTAGTGGCGTTTAAGTATATACCAAATCGTTCATAACCATCAGCTTGTATCTAAAAAAAAAGTTAACATAGGATGTGGACAGACCTTGAGATCGCTGTAGCATCCGTCCATTTTGATCAAGTCAACTCCCCAGTCCGCCATAGTTTGGGCATCTACCTCGAGATGGTCCATACTACCAGGGAATCTAGCGCAGGTATAGGTCCCAAAGTCCAAATAGATTCCGAATTTAAGACCCAGGGAGTGGACGTAATCGGAGAGCCATTTCATTCCCTGAAAAGTGGACACCGATATGGATGTCTGAACAGACTTACATGAGGGAATCGTTTTGGGTCAGGCACAAGACGAGATGTGGTTGGATCTCGTTGGTGCGTTGACCAGCAGTCGTCGATGATGATATACTGATAGCCTTTAGCTAACCATCCGTTGTCTACGAGAGCATGAGCTTGACGAATTATTAGAGCTTCGCTAATGCAGTCCCTAGGATAGGCTTCACAATCGGTTTGACATCGATAGCGTTGCCATGTCAACCACCCCATTGGCGGGGTTAACGCTAGACCATTGTCTAGACACACTCCTTCTTGGAGGAGAAACGTCAAGAGAAGGAGTGTCGTAGTAGCTGATAGCCAAACTGATCGCGACATTCTAGATAATTTATAAATGAATGTAATCAATTGATGATTGTAAATATAACACCCGAGCCTATGTTCAGGAAATACTTTTTTCTGTCCCAAAATTTGTCATGCATTCCCTAAACAGTGTTAATCAGTGTGAATACTCATTTAAAATATTACATAAGAGACGGGAGATCTTCAGCTTTTTGGAAAATCACTGCCCACAATTAACCTGTGGGGAATTATACAGTTGCTAGCAAAAACCATCGGTTTTAAGAAGCAGAGTGGAGAAAACGCATCTGAAACGAAACAGTGACAGAGTACGAGACTAGTAAACGTTGGATAGCCAGTGAGTGAGACAAATCTGACCATGAAATAATTTTGGCTCAAGAAATCAGTTGATCAGGCTCAATCTTACATAATCACAGTCCTCTTCCTTTGACTTGACCTACACCAGCATTCTTCATAGACAAGTATATAATGTCATGAGGGATAATAAATATTACGTAATTTATGTAAAATAATTCATTACAACTTTTCTTTTATCTAATTTGACCATGTGTGAAGCTTCGTTTACAGTTCAGACAGGTATCCAGGCCGTGAATAAGACTTAGCTAGTAGGTGCGTGGCGCCCTAATGAATCGGAAGCTTTAAAGGCAAATGTATTGTATTAGATCCGATCAGTTTCTGCAAGCATTTTCAGAAAATGGGCTAAGGATTTTGCAAAAAAATAAGTGTTTCGCTTATGGGATGCAGACGAATTCGTTTCACTGCTAATCTGTACGATCCAAGATGAGACTCATCTAGCATTATCGCAAAAGGCCAATCAGAAAAAAAGTGCCTCCAAAATTCGATGACTTACAGCATTTAGACGGTCAGTGCCACTTCCGATTTCGTCGAATTCTTGCGAACGCATGAGTAGAGGCATTTTATATTAATTTCTCATGCTGATTGATGACGAACGGAAACGTCTGTACAAGTAGATTTGAAGGTAGGAATAAACATTTGGACAATTAAAACCTACGCCCAAACAATTTAAGGGCTGTTATCTAGTGCTGCGCCTGTTCCACGTGATATCACGTCACGACGTGGCTTTTTGATGCAGTGTATCGCCATCGTGCTCATGTACTTAACTATCCAATGGAGGCAATAGATGGGCTCATGCCATCATAGACGGAATGGGATTAGGCGACTTTGACAGAAGCCTAAGAGAGCAAACGGAATCAAGCAAGGTTAAACGCAGGAAGACTTTAAAATTAATAGGGAGGGTTAGGCGTGCTTGGGTGTGTATACAACTGCTACACCCTTCCCGTTTATTCGCTAAACTCAACATGGCAGGGGCGCCTATGCGGAATCAAATTTATTTACGGGCTTACCTGTTGACAATTGTCAAAAAACTTGGTCCTAATGATGACATCAAACTGAGTTTGAATACTTGAACAAATAGCAGGCCAAGCCTTAAGAATTAGTTGAATTCAGATTAAATAAACTGAAATAAATCCTCCAAAGAATAGCCAGGAAAATAAAAAGGATACGGACATGTCATTACTTGAAAGTACAAGTCACCCAGTCACATTGACTTGTCCTTCACTTTTCACATTCATCTTATATTAAAGCGGTATTCATTCCGCTCTATTTACAAATTTCAGGCTCCCAAATGAAAGAGTCGTCACTTATTCGATAAAATTTCTCAGCAAGAAGAAAATTCGAAGGTGTAACGCAGACAAGACACTTCGGAGGTAATCACATGACCACTTCTTAATTCCTTGGCGATTTTGTTTATATGTTAATATTTTGAGGTATTGGGCTGCCATTTTTCGAAAAAAGAGACAAAGTGACCTCATAATCAGCGACTCAAATACACAGAGCTTAGTCCGATTACAGTTAAACTGGCCACAGCGTGAGTGGCAAGTTAGTAAACAATTGCTAATTGCTAGAGAGAATAAGTTCATTACCGTTCTCAGAAATAATAAAGAAGTTGCGTCGCCTTAACAAAAGTTCCTCCAAATCAAGAATCGATTAAATCAGTAATATTGTTAAGATCACTGAATGAATAATCGGAATGAATAACAGGCTACCTATCAGCATTCAAAGCAAGGGTAGGAAGACAACGTACTTCAAAGAGCAGAACTTCAATAATAAAGCCTTCGAGCTTCATTTGTATGCATATATGAAAGTCATACTCATACACCACTGAAATGTGAAGACTTATGTCTCTATTTCAGTTCAGAGGTTTAGCGCTTGTGTCTAACTTGCAAGTTCATTATCAGTTTAGAATTGCTCTACTATATCAGGTAGCTAATTTATGCAAATTATTAAAAAAATTGTAGTAGTTAAGCATTTACCAAGTCAGCCACGAGAAAAATGTAAGTATTCATCTCAACACAAGGCGATCCACTTCAAACATGGGTTAATTTGCTCCCATTATTAAGATCAGCAAATCAAATACTTCGATTCCCAGCATTTGCCTCTACAATCTTAGCCAAAGACATTCCAAACACCCATCCTATTCAGTGCCTGTCAAGTATTTGAATATCTACCAGGCTTCTTAGAATTTTCGTTCTTTGACTTTACTGAGTGGAAATCTAAGAAGTACTGCTCCTAAATCAAAGCCAACTTTCTCGCTGTAATATCAGTAATTCCATATATCAAACAACTGCCTCTGTTTTGCCATTCATTCTCAGTGCTTCCGCACGCTCTCAGCAAACTAAAGCATCTAGTCGTGTTGAACAATCCTTGAACTTCAGGCAATTAAAAGTGACCCTGATATTTGATCAAACAACCCGCCAGTTTCGATTTCGTGTATGTTGGCCTAGTTTCTACTGTCACATTTCATATGTTTGTTGATTTACACTTTTTGCAATGTTTTGTCAGTAGATTGAAGTACTCTTGGGATTGATGTGTAGATTATATATCTGATTTGTGTGAATGGTTAGACAATGTATCGACAAATGCATAACCTCATCGTCTATCGAAGGGAGAATTGATGGCCCAAAACAGTGTTTGCTAGTACGTGTCGTGAGCTTATCCAGGCTTTTCATTTGAATTCCTGAACCGTTAGAGTGTGATTGCACTGGGAGGATTTTTTCATCTGTTTTCTCATTAGATGCACTAACGGCGCTGCAAGAGCTTGAATGCCATGTATTTTAGTTTCGAGAATAATTTTGGACGTTCTCGGCCCCTTCTTCAATTTAGCGTTTTTGGCTTTGTCTACCGTCGATGTGAAGGCATTGTCGAGCTACTGGAGAGTGCTAGCGCACTTTCTGGCAATGGTTCATGGACTTCGGCATGCTCATCGTGTTCTCGCAATTCTATGTGCAGAAAACCGCTTTAAATTCTTGTTCCCGCTCATTTTGACGATGCTATGGTTGTCATTTAGACGAGACCTGCAGCAGGTTTCCTAGCCGCCTGCTTTGTATCATTCAGCTACCTAACTGGAGTGTCTATTTGCCAGTTGATAAGCCAGTTGACCCAATGCAACTACCCCGCCGGAGAGGGTAATCTCTGGAGAATGCTTGGTGATGTTCAAGATTCGTGGTCGTCAGTGCTTTCGATAATGCGAGACTATGAGACCAACAGACGAACTCTGATCCCAATTGCAGGCCCGGGTCACTGGAATGACCTTGACATGCTAATAGGTGGAAATTTCGGTCTCTCGTGGGATGAAACTCGTGTTCAAATGGGAATGTGGGCAATGCACGCATCACCTTTGATCCTATCTCTTGATCTGGAAGATGTGCGACCCCAGATGAAGCAGGTAAAGTGGGTTTTGGTACTTCAGTTTAAAGCGTCTCCTCGAGCATTTCGATACTTTGTAGATTCTTCAAGCCCCTCTGGTGATTCGCGTTAATCAAGACAGTCTTGGCAAGCCGGCAGATCTTGTGGTTCCTGGAGTCTGCATACAGGTGTGTTTCATCGCCTGAAGGCGTGTGTAAGTAGTAATTGCATATGACTGCTAGCGAGTAGTCAGTAGTAAGTAGTATGTCAGCTGTTTATGAGTAAAGTCAAATGTTATGCGAGCAGTAATAGCATTGTGTAGGCTTTATCACATTTGGTTTGTTAGATGCTACTAACAATCTTGGTCTTTTACGAGGTATGGGTTCGAAGGCTGTGCGATTTCAACAATGGTTGGGCGTTGGCATTCCTGAACCTGGACGACGAAGCGGGTTATCCAAGGGAGTTTGTGAGCAGTTTGGAGGAACTTGGAGTTTCAGCCAATGAGACTGGGGATGGATCTTTCAAATTGATTGATGCCTTCACGGAGGAGGAGGTTCTTACAACTAATATGACTGCGCCGTTTGAAGTTCGCGTCAATCCCAGTGGGATTGTGATGCTTATTGCTCAAGCCCTGTGAGTAGGTCGTAAAAAGCCATGTAATCAATCGGTTCGATGACTTAATGAATATTGTCTGGTTTATAGTGTGCCTTTTCAGCATAAACGCAGAGGATTTGGAGAATAGGGTTGACTGATCTGAAACTTATGATTCTGTATGCCAATACCTATAAGGGGCTTTGCTGGTCACATTATTGAATGATTGAGTGGGAATGTGGAGGCCATTGTCGTCGGTGAACCTGAATGTTTAAGACTTGCATCGGTGTGCAAACGGTCAACTGTTGTTATTAGACTAAAAAGACCTTATTGAGCCCGTTGCAAATCGACTTCAAATCTCTCTCTGTGGTATGAAGAGTACATAAGTCTCTTGTTCCTAGATTCATCTATGTGTATCAGGCTTGCGTCGTCCAAATCAAGATTGTTCAGCGAATTTGCGTGCAACTGGCACTCAGTTGTTTACTTTTTGGTACAATATTTTTATGCACTTGTTAGATAATTAAAATGATACCTTTCGTTTTCATGTCATTCTTCTTTACTTATAGTTCAGTTTTGTTGCCCCGAATTTCGTGTCGCCCTCCTTGACTGTTTTAAATCATTTTTTGGAAATGCCACATTCCAATCGTATTGCACTCGGTTCTTTTCTAGGATTTCGATTCTTTTTAGTCAAACATTTTTCGTCACGTGTTTAATTTCCCTGAATTTTTCATTTCCTCACAGCCAGTTTTTAATTTTCATGTCATGTTTGGATGTCTTCTGAGATATGGGAGGTGTCGATGAAGCGTCAACCTTAGGTCCTAATGAGAGCTCATAGTGAGTAAACAGGTATTGCTCTCTGGGGCTTACCCGAATTGGATTATGAAGCAAGATGCAGCATCCTACACATTTACGGAAAAGACAGAATGAATACTAGAGTTTAATACGCAGCTATTAAGAGTCCTTGTCATTGTGTAAAATATGATCAGCTCTTAGTACATGTGCCAATGCGGCCTCCTCATTCAAATTTCGGTAGGTCAACTCTCTCACTAACGAAGAACAGACGGAATTTTTTTAATGAGACTTTATTGAAGACAGAAGACTAACTGTCGTTTTCTGAAAGAGTTCGGACATGGATTATTTAATAATGCCACTATTAAGGTCAAAGAGCGATGCTAATAGGCCGGCTTAAGAGGGGGGGGGGTTTAGGAAGAGGTCAGTTTTTAGACCACTGAGTGAACGTACCCCGTAAACATTCTCTTACATTATGGCCTTTCCACTGGTTATTGATAAGTTGGCAATGAATAACTACTTTGCAAGCTCTCCTTTCCTAGTCTGGAATCATCTCGGACTCCTACTTCGGCAGGTTTTCTCTTGCCAATACCTCTCCCTCGGAATTGAACCCAACGAGATTGATTTGACCCACTGAACCACTGCTTTGACTAAAAAGCAAGGAATGGCCGGTCATTTCGAATTTCACTTAGTTTTTACTGGTTCGCATTCCCCATTAACTCAAGAGGTCATCGGTATCTTTAAAGGCCCGTGAAGAGATCAGCGGTGGATAGGAGTACCTTGACTGAAGGAAATTGATGGGTTTCCTTGGTTAGATTTTATATCGTGATGACCTCGCTCTTACGTAAGCGTTACAACAAAGTGTCATGAAATGAAATAGTACACTTCCAACCATGCCTCTATCGCTTTTCCATCCTATGCTGCTACAATTTCAAGAATATATACATTTTAATCGAGGGCAGCCTCCTTTTTGAAAATCATAATTGATAAGCCAAATTTCTGATCAGACATCTATATTGACTAGCTTTTAAGCAACTTTTCTATTGATTGATAATAGGTATTGGATTCTTAAAATTGCCACTATGTCTGCTGAGAACATTCGACTTTTGCCTTCACTTAAAGCAAGATCACGGTAACTAATATCTACTGGATCCTTCCTGACAAAGAAGTCCGTACTCCTGGACTTTGAAAACCCCCCACAGATCGGACAAAGAAAATGTGCGGGCTGTTTAGGTGGTGCCAAAAAGTTCAGTCATGAGGAAACAAAGTCTGGGTAGTATTTCTTTCATGTTATATGGTCTCTTTAATGATTTTTCAGAGTTTATTGAGGCTCTACCTTTGAACACCGTATCGGCAGTCATTGTTTCCTCTCACGGCATTCTTCTGCCCACGAGCGACTAGTTGTCAAGCTCGAAGTCTCAGGGCCATTTCAACTTAGAATCAAATGAAAATTAATTTTACGACAATTTCTTTCTTTTTCCTCTAAATAAATCTCAACAAGTCTTCCCGGGGCTAGCATGAGCCACGCCATTGTGGTCTTAGAATGTGTGGGCTTTAGTACCGACTACAAGTTGGTAAAGTTGCACCAATGACTTGAGGTCCTCTTTGAATCCAGTCCGCGTCATTTCAATTCGCGCTGTAATTACCGGAGCACTCATGAAAAAATCTTGTTAACCATCGGGCTGCATGCCATTTATAAAAAAATAATCATGACTTTTCATTTCCCTTCGAGGGTACATTCTGAATAAATGAACAAGTACGCGATTCAGGTTAACATCGTTAACATGAGCAACTTCAAAGGCAAGCCCTTTTCTAATTAGTCAATGTCTTAAGATCATCTATTTCTTTGCCAATTCAAAACGGGTTGCTTGGGTAAACACAGGCCCACACTGTGGGCAAATCTCATTGAATTAAATGAGTAAAGTGATGCAGCATGAATAAAGGGTCATTAATTTGATACCTCAGAGTTGATGACTCCGCAATAATTAGTGCGAGACGAAGAGTAGAATGTCCATAATAAGCTCGAGGATGATGATAAAAGAGTCAGACTAAAGATGGGCATACCCACTCTCCGCTTATAAGCAGATGTATGTCCAAAATACCATTTGAAGGAAAGAATTCCCTTCCACATACGACAATTGGAAGCATTGTTAAAGTAGCAAGAGTCGATTCCGAAATACAGGAAAAGCTACTTGAAAGCGAGTTCAACGGCAGTACAATCGACCTGATTTCTCTAGTTGTCACCAAAAGCCTTCCTATTTCTGCAACTTTTGGTTTTCTGCACTGTTCACTCTTACCTCCTACACGTCATGCCTTCCCCATACCGGGATTCACAAATTGGGTTTCTCCGACGGCCAAGCGGTTGAATTAGGAGATCCTGCAATAGACAACTTTACATCAGCCATCAAAACCACGATTTCCATACCTACTGCGGGCTCCCCATCACGGACATGCGCGCTATCGACTTCTGCCGAGTTTATTTTGATAGGATGGATTAAACTTTAATGCGGACTATCTGTCCTCGAAGTTGGACTTCCGCTGTTACATTTGAAGTACACAATGCAATCGATCTGCTATCTTATCTAGACATGCCTTATGACCACAGTAAGCATTGTAGTTCAGCGTGAATTTCGGACGGAGTCGGGAAGACGGCAGCCAACAGTTTCAAAGTCTAAAAGCTTGACTGGATAGTTTACTGTGACAGCCTCATTTCAGACACAACGGCAGACGTACTCATATGCACACTCCCTCTAATGTATTATTCTAGAGAGCATTGAGAGTCCGGCCAATATGATTTAAACACCTCATCAATACGACTTTGTCCACATTTGGAGATACTAGATGGTAACTTAACCGGGCATCCCCATAAATGTCTGGTCAGAGAGTCGCCTCTAGATTCATTATTATTGTCGAAAGCCAGCCAATTAGTAAACTATCTGTCCGAATCTGATTCCCAATTCATCGTATATTTCCTGTAAATTTGACTATATTTGGGTAGCAATTAGTAGCATAGGCTATATAAGAGCCGATCCAAAGCCACAGATATCAGGATAAAGAGTGTACCCAAACATCACTAGCAGATTTTGGTTACCGTGGCTGGGTGGTTGAAAACAGCCTCCTGACAATCGGCCCACAGTTCTGCTCCAATGGAAAAACAAGACGACACAGAGGAATATCATCTTCCATCATTTATCGATTTCCAGATATCGCGAGCTGTGCCACTGCGAACATGCCCACGAATTTAAATAAGTCGCCTGATCATGTTATGAATCAAAATAGTCTACTATGATGTAATGATCTCATGCAGTGTTCATCAGAAGCCATAAAGACGATGGCGTGATTCAAACGCGTCGTGAAAATCTCGATCGTTCAGATTTGGAAGAAAAACAATTAACTAAGTAAGCACTAAGAACCACCCTCGCCTTTGAAGAGATCCGAGGTAGTCCGGATCATCATCCGCTGCAATCAGTTATCTAATCAGGAAGACCCGAAAAGAATTAGATTCTCAATATTCCGATTAAATCTAAACTAACGAATCTTTAGGTTGATTCCAGGGCGCTACTTGGCCAGCTGTATCCTGTCCCCCAGTTCTGATTCTGGTGACTCAAGCATTACATTAGTTTTCCAACAGTAAGTATATCTGTTGTAGAATAAGAAAAATCAATCGAGACCGAAAATAATGATTTAATAAACCGAAAATTTTGAAAATCATGGGTAGAGTAACCGGCCTGTAGAATATCAGGTTTCATTATCGTGCATTATCGTGAGTGAGCAATGCCTGCAAACGTAAACTCTCGAGACCTAGATCTCTCCAAGATCAGTTTTTTAGAGAAAAAAGCATAAAACATCTACCGCATTGTCTCATTAACCTTGCAAATCATCCATTTGAGCCAGTGTTGGTGAACATCCAGTTTCAATAACTACTTTAACAAGACGCATGTTGAGGAGTATGAATAGTTACTATCATAAGAACCCCAAGTAACTTAATAACAAACGCACACAGTAAAGATAAATCTCTCTGAGACAAGGTAGAATAGCAAACTAGATTCATATGATAGAATCAGTTAACTATATGTGAAAAAAAACAATGAACATTACAGAAAAAATCAAATTCACAACTCAATGCACACCGGTCTATAAAAGCGCTGAAAGCACCATAACGTAATACCTCGGGATTCACTTTGGCAAGATGCTAATAAGCACATTGATGCCAACCAATCAGATGACACGAAAAAGCATTCTATACACATCACTTGATAGTCATTTAATACCGTGCATTCTGATTGCATACTGAAAAAGTAAAAATAATTAAAAAAAATTTGACGCAATCATGCCAGTTTTCCAGATGCGGGGAACAAAAAGTGGTTTACAAGCATCATAGACCTTAAAATAATGCATTGAAAACGAAGAAAATACGGAATTTTTTATTGCAAGGCAGACAAGTGAGTTTCTATGTATACACAAGATAGAGAAAAAATATACCTTATTTCAACAAAGGCATCCACTATGGGATGAGGAAGGAGTATATATATGGCAAACGAATTGTGCGTTATTTGACTGAAGTTTACTTCGAAGCCTGTTTCATGTATGCAATAATGTCGTTCCGATCAGAATCTTTCTTAAGTCCAGCAAATACCATTTTGGTACCAGGGATATACTTCTTTGGATTGATCAAATACTCGTTAAGGGTCTCTTCAGTCCATATTACACCTTACAACATAAGAAAGAATGAGTGTTGCTGTTGATCAGTATAATTAAAATTTAATGCTTTGGGGAACAGTTACCTCTGTTCTTATTAGCAGCAGTGTAATCATAATTAGCGACCTGACCAGATTGGCGACCAAATATTCCATGAAGATTAGGTCCGGTTTTATTACCTCCTCCTTTGTCTATTGAGTGGCACTGCGAGCAGCGCTGAATAAACAACTTTTTTCCTTTCTCGACATCACCCATGGCACGTCAACCAAATGACCTTGAAAAGAGAATGTTAAGAGGATCAAACACCTTAGTTAAGGGATACATAAGAATAAAAAGTCAACACTATTTGATCTTATCTCATAGAAATACAGCTAGACAGAATTTAAAGTGAAAAGTTGAGTTTGAAAGCAAATTGTGCGACATGTAGTAAAACTGGACAAATTGCAGAGAAATTTAAGATTAATATGGCAAATCATTTCTATTAATTTTAACAGTCTTTTTCATAAGGGTTGCTAAAATATACAATGGGTCAGATGCAACTGCCGTACACCTTTTATTTGATAACGTTGAAAAGAGTGTGATTTCTAAATACCATACACAGCAGATGATTTCAAAGTTAAAAATTCCAATCGGTATCCGATGTATAGCCAAACCATGTGCCGGGTATCCATGGGATGGCGCATCTTCCAATTCCGGTGTTCATAGAGTAAAAGGCTTCTACAATCGATCTTGCAGTCTTCGCAGGATTCCATGGTGAATGAGTCAAGCAAAGATCTATATTCGCTGGATCTGTTGGCAGGGTGTCGTCCTGCAGGGCACGAGAAGGTTCATCATTCACCGAATGAAAGGCAAAGCTTAAAATTTAAAACGTTGCTAGGTGCAGCGATTAGTATAAAGTTACTTTATATTTTGATGGTTTGAGCAACACGGTAAGTGCCGCCATTTCTGCTGATGCTCGCCATTCATGTAAAGCAGAAGGAGCAACCACAAGGATGGGGATTTTTCCAACTTTGATTGTTCTCTGAGCACAATCCAACATTTCGCTCATTATTTGGGCGAATGTTCTTCTTGGCGCTTCTAAATGAAAATTCAACAAATGTTAAATCAATGCAATTACTTGACCTATTCCAAGAAATTTCGTCGTAACCATTTCGTTCTCTTCCCCGCTTCTGCAAACTCCTGAGGTCATCATCCAGTCTACAAAGAGCCAGCGGCCAATTTGCACCGGCTACATGCCCCTCATAAAAGTCATCCACTTCAAAAACAGCTAAAAGTTGGCATACGATTTGCTTGACACTAATTAAAATAAAGTAAAAAAACATAAAGAAATCAAGATACTTGAGGGAACGTAGAAAGCGTCAGGCCCTAATTGCCAAATGCATTTAAGGACACTGTCTTTCCGAAGTCCTCGCCGTCCAACAATCAGAATGCTTCTCCGAATAGCACAGGTTTGCGGATTAAACAACCCTACGGTTGAATAGTGTACGTTTGCCGTTTGGAAGAAACCGATAAGATTCAGAGAATTTCTACGGAGGTTAAGAAGTGAAGACACGCACTCGTTGGCCTGTTGGAGATCATTCGAGTAAAGAGCGAGTGCTCTGTAGCAAATTTGCAGAATTTCGGTTAATAAATCAACATTCCAAGTGTTTTGACTTTTGCTCAGAATTTTGGTTAGATTTACCCCCTAAAAACAAAAAAGTTCAGCAATTTAAACGTCTTTCAATCTCCTATGCTATGAGGTCCAGCTCTCTTTTGTTGATAATAGTATAATTTTTGCCTGTGGAAAGTGACCCGTTCGTTTTTAGGTAATATACTGATCTCCTGCATACGTTTTTCATCAAAGTGGAATCCACTCATTTTAAGCTCTATTAAATAAGAAAAGTACGTACTTAGAATGATGGCTGAAACAATCCTCAGTATCTAATTCGGGAATTCGGGAAGTTAAAAATGAAATGTGACCCAAAATTATTGTACCTTCATTTGTTTGTTCCGTTTTTTTTATTGAAGAAATGAAGGCAGCCTTAAAATCTATAGGTTCTAAAGCAACCTCCCACCTGGCATTTGAATGGACACATTCCACCTCGTAATTCTTTCATTTCCCTTGGTGGAATAAAGAAGCTCAACCAGTTGGACCTTGGCAAACTACAAACCTTTTGAGTTGATTTAGCTATTTAATTACGTAAATGACATTTTACATTCAGTTTTCCATAGTATGGCAAAGTTATATCAATATTTAAAGCCTTAGACTTCCTAAATGAGGGTGTTTGATTTTCTTTAAGTGTTTTGCTGCAACAATCTAGAGATAACGGCCCATGGTTACGCCAGCCATGACTTTTTAAGTTTACTACCCGCGTTGTTCACAAAAGAAAGCGATTGAGAGAAAGTTTTCTATAATGCCAGCAACAACACTCCAATCTGGTCTGGAGTTTGAGCGTTAAATAAAGTGTGGAGAAGAACTCAATGGGAGATTTATCTGGACCCCGATCGCCTGATTTCCAACAAAAAGTACTTGTTTTTGCAATCAAAAGGTGCGTCTATTAAAGGGAATCCATGGCACTTTCCTGAATAAATAAGCAAACGAATGGGTAGAAAAATGTAAAGCATTTGTGTAGGTCCTCTCCACCACACTGATTAACTAAGAGAATTATTTGTAAAAACATTCTGTTATCAGTGAGGTGTAGCTTTTTATTTGAGTCAGGAATCTCAGAGCAAGAATGCTGTTCTGCCTTCGTCTCGCAGTTTTATTTTCATGGCAACTGGTAATCAAAAATGTTTTCTCATCATAAATTATGGTATATTGCCAGATGGCATGGTACTTAATCATGGTATGGTATGAACTCACTCTAAACGAAGAGAGCGAATTTCAAATTCACTGATGAAATATGAGTGTGAAATATTTAAATTATTTTGTTCAACAAATATATACAAACTATTTATCGGAAATTAAACGTTTAACAGCAAGAAAGTATGAAATCGAAAAAATAAGTTAACTACTCTAAATGAAATTCAGCTGAATTAGTTTTGTGCAAATGAAAGCCTGGAAAAAAATATATTGGGCGCTTGAATAAATACGGGTCTTAGGTTCGAATTGCTCAGCGAAAGGAGCAATCTGTTAGAAATAATCGTCTGACAGTTCTTCGAGGAGTAAATTGTAGTTTTTTTGCATAAAAAACTCACATATGAGGAATTATTTGGGTTTTGGCGTCTTGGAATCCATATGATATCATTAAATGAGATTTTAATCGCTTTTGAGGAACAATCACAAAATATTTTCGAGGAGCAAAGTGGTTGATTGGCGCGCAAGAATTTCTAAAAGAAAAACGAAAAATAGCCCCGATTCCCATGAACTCACAACTCACTACAAAGTAATTATGCGGTTGGCGGTAGTTAATGGACAGCCTAATCAATTCATTGAGTCGCTTCAGTCAAATTTTAGGCAATGGAATGTATTAAATGTCTTACATACCTCTTCGGGAAATAATACAAGGGTTGCGAGTTGTTTCCGCATTTGATCCTCCGCCTATAAATTTGAATAATGTCACTACTTGGTATATATTGTCTAAGTAAACTGAGAACGATGTTTGATGTGACGTGATCTACTTAAATAGCTTTATCGGTAAACGATAAGTTGGTTGGAGTCTTTTCAGCTAAACGAATGCTTCGAAATTCTCATTCTTCCAAGCCGAGAGTTAGGTAGACGACTTGTTGTTAAAATCTGGGGCGACCCAAGCCAATATTAAAAAATGATTTTACCAGCAAACATCCTGGCAGAGGAGAAAGCTGAATTGTTATAAAGGCAACGGATTAGCAAGGGATAAACAACGGTGAGTTAAGACCAGGTGTTAGAAATACCGAGTCACCTTAGTTATTCTTCGAACCAACCCAGTCCCTATGCCAAAGCTTCCTCTCTAAAACACGGACTCAAGCCTTATTCTTCTTGAGTTCTCTTTATTTTTCCAGAGAGCAATTAATTAAGCCAATTTTCGAGCTTGGTGCCCCTTCAAAATGATGACCAGTTTTCGTACCACTTCACTTCAAAGGAATAGGTAGTGATCTCAACATTTTTAGAGGGCTACTTTATCATCAAATATGCCAACTGGTAAGAATTTTATAAAGAATTTACAGTCACCATATGGAGTTTGATTTCCCATTTGATTTGGAAGTCAATTTCTTTAGTCATTTCAGCCAGCACTATCAACTCAGTCTCGGTGGAGAACCAGTATTAGTAGCCGTGGAAGTAGTGCTCAAAGGGCTTCAGCCATTTTAAGTCAACAGGTGATGTAGTTTAAATCGGCCACATCAACAATAGCAACCAATCATGGAAGATCGACATTAACACCAACTTTGTCCTCGGTGGCGAACAACATTTGACCAGATATGTCTTCACTGACAACTAGATTAATGACCTAAACATTTATTGTGATTTGAGTTGGAGACGCATGGGGTCAAATGTCTGGAGATGCCCTTAATTGGGTTGACGCGCTTGGTAAAAGAACCAAATGAGTTCGGTGGATGGCAAATAAATTGCAACGAACTGAATACCACCGCGCTCTAGATTTCTGAGGCAATACTCCTAGCGAAATTGTGTAACCCAAGGTCAACAGTCGGGCAACTAGCTTATATAAATATCAAAATATTTGTTTTGAGTCTACAAGCTGGAAATACAAATAAATAAACACAGACTTGTGCAAGCGATAAGATAAATACAATAATTTCGAATCACCACAACATTCACGTACGAATTCAGCGATTTGCGACGTACGCAGAAATGATTTCTTAATACCGGGCCAAATGAATTTAATACTCTAATTGAAACGATTTTTTTTGAAATCCAAGATGAATTAACTTTTCTTTGTCACCTCTCCTCAATTTTAGAACCCAACCTATTCATTCTTGTCTAAAGCACTTTAAACTAATTAAACTTTAGTTAAATGAAATCAAACAGAGCATAGAGCACTGTAAACTAATTGGATTTTCATTGAATTAAGTTAAATTTAATGGAACTCAAAGCGAAACATGCAAATATTGAATTTAAAAGAAGACAATGAATAGCCAGAACTGAGTGCTAAAAGCGTATTTGATTGAAACAATTATCGGCCACAGTTCATTTTCTTCCCAATTTGCCCTTGGAGTTAAGGAAATTTCGCGGTTTCATGTTGATGATTCGGCTCATCACATGGGACTATTTATCGCGCATGGAGCCCACACATGACTTATTTCAACAGTTAAGTTAATTGCCTTTGGCATATTGCTTCTATCTATTTGCTTTAATTGGACAATAAAATTCAGTAGTTGCGATGAAAAGTGAAATAGTCTTCAGCTTTGGTAACTTTAAGAAGACAGCGTGACCAAGGCCTAGGGGCAGGTTGTGAGTTACAAGGAGTGAAAGGGAACCTGAACAAGGCGGCTGATGTAAGAATTGTTCGAAGCTCAATCTTTGGAGAAGTTCCGGGGTAATCACTAAAAGGGCCAAACACCGATCAAGACAGATTATGGAAGAACTGCACTAAGACAGAGAGAAAATGATTGACTCATTAAACTCTCCCTCACATTGTCCGACTAGAATCGCTGCATACTGCCTAGGGTTCGAAGATCTGGATGCATAGGTGAATTAGACTCCTACGTTCGAATAACCACCCAAGCTCTAAAGTTCTTATTGTTAAAATACGCCAATGAAAAGTGCTTACTTATGTGCTATTTTAATTAAACAAACAAATAAAGTTCACTTTGATTCGAAGTGACTCCAGTTTAGGAGTAGGATATGCTACTCTTCTTACTAATCTAGCATATCAGTAACAAAGTTGCCTAACCAACTATGAAATACTAGCGGATTGTAATAAATTATCTACAGCAACGTATGCGAAATGTATGTTTTCAACTTGAATTAATTCAACATTCTGGTCGTTAATGACTTCTTTATTGACCGTAAATCAAGGACGGTTCAAGTAACTTACGATGAATTCCTTGCATAAATTTCCAGGTCTTGATGCAGATAATAGATGCAAACCTACCCAACAATCGTAGCCATGGTAACGATAATTAGATGAACTCCATCGACTAAGATCCATAGTACAGATAGCAAATAATGTAAATCCCTCAAGCGAAGCAAAGCATCTGCCCATTCGACAGTGCTTCCCATTGGTTGCGGAAGCTGCAAACCCATTGGATAAAACTTGCATGGTTTTTGCATTGGTCAAATAGATGGCATGGACATAAAGGATCATAGGTATTAAAAGAGTAAGGACATTCGTCAATTCAAGCAAGGCACTGCAAGACATATGGTCAGTACAAATAATCTGATAGTCGCGCATATTCTTAAGACTTGGTAAATCCAGGCAAGCAAAGATGTGATTGGAGAGGATTGAAACAGCCAAAAACTATTATTTTGAAGTTCATTTTTGTATCAAAATTTATCATTTGGACTGACATTCGAGTCTAGCCTTGATGACTGTCACTTGTAAATCAAAGTTCTGGTTGAAGAAATACAAAACATTCTTACAGCTAGCATGCTAAATAATATTGGTTCGAGCATGTCCCCAGTCGAACTTGCATTTGACAAACAAAGGGCTATTATTAAAAGTCTTTGTTAACGAGTCGAGTCCAGGTGGGCAATATTTGTGTAACTAGGTGACATTTTGCTATCCAAGCTTTTGACAGACCCACGAAAATAATCATTGAATTCGTGAATTTCTTTGAGCGTCTAACTTGAAGTCTTATGAAAAACTATCCTCGGTTTCATTAAAAAAACGGAAATACAGCTGCTTAAGTTAAGTGCAGTCTTTATCTTTGGAACATGGTGCTTCAAAATGTCCATTGTAGTCGTAAAATGCTGTTATGACGAGCACGTAGTCGGCAGCCTAGATCTATATGGGCGTTAACCACCACGACGGAAACTGAAATTCGCTGTCGCAATACGTTATATCTGTGAAGACTACCAAAAAAGAGTTCGTTGCAAACTCAGATGAAAGCAATGACGTTAATGGGAATATGGGGGTCATTTTAGGATAATAACCATTTCGATTGTTCTGCTCTTAAATGATCTCTTGTTTGCTTTTCATGCCAATAATCCATAAGACGATCTGGTTTCCTTCGTTGATATTTGAAGCAATTTGATGAAACAATTATGTTTATGTAAGTCAAAATTATCTAAAAAAAATTGCTTTTAAGAACATTTATTCTTTTCTGCATACATTTTCAAGAGTTACTTTTAATAGAACGCTATACTTTTCAGTACTTGCCAATTGTCCAAATTTTTTGTTTATGTTGCCAGTTATTACAAAAAAAGACCATGCAATCGAGGAATAACGGCGTTAGGTACTCTTTACACCTAAACATTACTGCCAAGGGTCGAATTTATGATGCTGACCCACCTGTTTGGGCGGTTGTTTTAGTGTAGAGTTTTGAGAAGTGTTTATGACTGCAATGAAGTAAATGTATCAATGTGATAGAGCCTAAACTAAAGAGCTCTAAGCAATGTAGACTAATCAATGCGAACTTTCAACCCAGTCAGATATCCAGATGAGCTGTATGAGACAAAGACATTGAAATAGCAGTCTCGTTTATTTAACTCCAACTTGCTGGAATTGAGTAGTTTCACGGACTATTTATGCATGTGCTGATCTGCCCATCCTGGTTGTAAGATATTTCTTCATCGAAAATGGTACATACATTTGCTGTTGAATGACTTCAAAGATGTGGGACTATGACAGCGACGAAATCTACCGGAGCTGATTTTGCTTGATGACTTCAGTCTCGGCGAAAAAGAGACCTCGAGTTTGTAAGAAGGTGATTGATTACAATAGTAATGTTGTTAGTTTGTCATTATGAGAAATGGGTTTTGCCGTTTTGAAACTGATCGTCTCGAAGACCAAAGAGGTCACCATGAGTTGGAACAACTTAACTGTGTAGATTGGTTTCTAATCTGAATTTAGTTCCTTAATATTTTTTCTACTATGATTTCAACGTGAAACTTCAGATAGTAAGATTATCGAGGTTCGTGAATTCACCCAATCGCTGAAGCCATCCATTTGTTCTATATTTGTGGAAATGGAATGAAGTATTAATTACAGCCATTCGGCAGCGATTCTAAATATCAATTCATCGTTATTTTAAGCAAAACCATTAAAGTTGTTATAGGCTAAGTGACATGATGTATCCAAGTCCGAAACGATAGGGCTCTAAGCATAATAAAACCTCTGATGAATAGATGGCTGGATGGATGGATAACCCGGTTGTGTAGCACCTAGTTCGAAACTAAACTATGATGCGGTTGCAAGCGGCTTGCATAGCAGCCACTGCGTTTGGTCATATGTATAATTTATTGCTTTGATAATCAGTAGGTATGGTCTTAGCTCGATTTATTTTTCTCTCTGTTTATTTCACTGCATATCAACGGTGTCCTAGCAAGCTTCAGCCTTACCAAACCACTTCTGCCGAACTTCGGCGCAAGTAGCGAAATCATGAAGTTGAAAAATACAGAACTGGTAGACTTAGGGTCCATTTGAGACTTATACCTTGACAAGAGTCGTTGTCGGACATCATGAAATTTCATATGACAAGATTGTGAAGAGTAGAGCAACGACCCCCATCAGGGTTGTTAAAATAGACTCTAACTGTACCATTAAAAAATTTTATAGGACTCCAAAGCATGCAGTTCAGTTTTTACAATATCGTTTTTATTACTGGTAAGTATCCACTAAATTTAATGCAGTATCGTGAAAATGGGTGCTTTTGTGTGCAGTTGCGTACATTCATAACTGCCTGTAGGAATGAAGGCGTTTCATTTCAACGACATTGATCTCTAAAGTGATAGCGGATGGTGAAAAAAGTAGACTTGAGAGCAGTGGACTAGAGCAAAGGATCGCTAAGACAAGTAGCAGATTAGAAATAAGCTAGTGTTTTAAAGACGACCAGCTTCTGTTTTCACCGATCAGCGGTGAGTAGTATTCATTTCATGTCTTTCGTGATCGTGTACAACAGAGCTTGTCGCTCCGGGTTGTTAGCATTTCCACGTTTCATTATGATGGATCTGAATGATTTTGACCGATAATCCGTTAATCATGTACGCGACTGGAAACGTCGGTACTCATGATTAAGAGAACTTCGGCCATTGGTAAATTACCAGACTCTATCAAAGGAAGTTGGAGTGGTAGCCAGAAGAGGATGAAAGTGATGGATCTCGTGAGGGGGTAAATGTGAGCACAAATAAATCCGTCGACAAAACGGATATTTTCCTTGCTCTCTAATGATGATAACTAATGATAACTAATTAAAATGCTATGAATTTTTCAGAAATCGGAATTGTGTTCGCAGAAGTTTCATCTTACGCTAATGTTATCTAGTGTATGGATTGGTAAATTTTCACAATAGCAATATGGAGCATGGATTCATAGTTTAATATAATGCAGTTATAAGATCTTCTTGCTATTTCATCAACCTATTGTTGACTGTGCCCCTGTTGGGGTACGTTCAAATCGCCGATCAGGAGATGCGTAAACATTTTATTTTCAAAAATTTCTGGCTTAATCTGAGATGCGATAAAAACCTACGATTGTTCCTTAGTTTCGAATCAAAATGTATTTAATAAAATATGCTCGTCAAAATACTGCCAAGCGAATGGAAAACGCACTCGATTCCCAACTGAGGAAAACTCTCGACAGACAAAGACCTGATTTAGTACGAAGCCTGCATTTCAGGAAGTATTTTCATTTAATCTGATAGTTAATAATTATATTCATCAGGAAGTTACCTTATCGAATATGAAATTAAGTATCGTATAATGTATCTAAAATTATCTATCAGGAAATGGTAATAAATGATTAAAATGTAGGGTGAAATGAATCAAATATCCAAAAAGAAACAATATGGTGTTATTGTGCATTGCCTGAAGTGATGCTTTATTGTAAACACAGAAGCTTAACATAGAAGAAACGTTAATAAAAAGTGTGCATCGGCAATGGGGTTTAATAATCGTTCTCTAACGGCCAACAAAGTAATCCGTAATAATATGCTAAATAGGATGTCGCAGAACTTCTTGAACATGCGTTTGTGCTACTTAAATTAAAAATCCCGAAGTAAAGTAGTTTTGTTCTAAAATTTTAAAAGGTAGAAAAAACAATTTATTTGATATGTTCACTAAATTGGCGGCAATCTACAGCTTCCATTGTATTCATATCATTGGCTGGGTTCTCGTCGGCTTGTGTGCTGTTTCTCTCGAGGCTGTGTATGTTAAGTGCTTTTATTCCACTTCGTACCGCATTTCCGTCCTTTTATATGATTTTATTCAATAAAGCCATTTATCCCTTACGCGTATCTTTTTTATCAAATGATTTGACGTTTAGGGTGGTTTTCAGTTGAATAGGTTATCCACCAGGTCAGCTTTTTACCTTTCATTCAAGGATTTTACCTGCCTGAGCTGTCAGGCTAAAAATAACAATTAGAAGCTGTTTACGACTCGCCTTTACACTGTTCGAGGCGAATAATGAACTGGTATTCACGTATGTTCTGATTTGAGTATGAGAACACGGGCTTCGATATCACGAAGAAGTTTATGCACATAAGTCCCAGCAAATGCCGTAGGATTGGTTTCAAGTTTAACCATCGTAAGGGAGTTGATTGAAATTCTAGTTAAGAAACATTATGGGGAGGGGGGGGTTAAGCTACCAGCTAAGTGGAATTGTCAGCAATTGCGTGTGATATGCGAAAGGATGGCACTGTACTGAAATCCTGCGCTTGTTTTTACTTTAGGAAATTGGTGAAATGTCGCGACAGAACCATCACAGTGAGCGCTATCGTAAGTTCATGGCCACACCGGTTGCTGTGTCAGACTGTGGTAGCAGTGATAGCGATGTCACAGAAGTCATCCCAACCCTGCATAGCAAAGTCGTTGTTCCACACCAACGTCATTCACCCGCTTCGCCACTACCTTCTTCGACCAATCAGCGAAGACGTCAGGGTCACCGACGTATCTGTACTCTTCAACAAAGTCAGTTTAGCCTCTACAATCAACTACTCAACCAGTTTCTTCAGACTAACGCTGATAACGCCAGTGTCAGCCGCTCTCTTCCTCGGTGAGTACCTCATGTGTAATCATTTTTCGAGCCGACATAGGACTTTTAGCCTGAATTTGAGTAGGGTTAGACCTTTTTATTTTAAGTAGGTGGATACATTAGATAGCTTTGTTGTCGCTGTATCCCTTCTTTCCATTAAATATTGTTGTCTTGCAAACATACATGCATATCACTTTTTCCCAAATGCTTTCTGCCGATCCTGGCATAATTGCTCGAAATGAATCATTTTGGTTTCACATACTACTTAACCTAGTTGACCGCGTTGATCGATCTCCGTCTTTCTAGTTAAAATGATAGATGCTTCGTCGAGATGTCTACACAGCGGATTATTAAAAAACTTTGAGTACCGTTCTTCTTGGTCGACCTTTTGGCTTGCTTGATACAAGGCACTTATTGGATGGGTGATAGTTGCGTTTTTTCCGCTCGGAGACACATTTTTCGTCTTCCATGGGCTCTTACATCATTTTAAACCTCTCTAATCCAGCGCTCGACTCAGACAGAAAAGCTAAATCCCCTGGAAGTGATTTTCCTCTCTAACTAACTCATGTCTCTGTAAATCCTGGGTCGATCTATTTCTTGAAATGTGAAAGTATCTGTTTTTGATGAGTGTCTCTCGTTGCTACAGGCAGTTTGGGACTTCAAAACTCACTTTCTTTGCGATGATCTTTTGGAAACACGGCACCTAATCTTCCAAACCTTATATGGGGTTGTCATTCTTTTAGTTGCTTCTCACTGCGTTCCTTGCAAGTTAGTTTGCCAACTCATAAAGAGGCGCCGAAAGCTTAATCCTTTTTTTGGGTTCTTGGAAGAATTTATGCCATAATAATGTCACTTCTCACGACATTTCGACTTCCCAAGCTCATAATCATCCTCTTATATGTACTCCAATAGGCTCCTAGGTGGGTATTTCTGGAGTTTTAGATTCGAAACACTTTTTTTGCAGGCGGCTTCTCGTATTTAATCATCTTCTTTTAACAAAGGATGCCAACCTTTTTAAGCTAAGAAAATGGATTAATAATCTACGCTTTCTCGACCGAAACCTCCAGCTATATATGTATTTTTTGTCTTTGTAATTATCCGGACAGTCCAATTTCGAGAGATGTTTGTCTGTGCTCATGAGTACGATTGCGCATTAAAATCAATGGACTCTTTTAGAGGTATTTAGTTTGCCGATTTCAAGAAATTTATTTAAATACATAATTTCACTATGCTGAATGACCATCTCAACTAAAATGGGTTGGACTTGTGTCCCTGAGTTCTAGTCCAAAATTTTTATGCTTTTCTGGTGATAGCATGAAAAACTGGCGGTATTACTTAAAAACAGAATAGCAATTTGGAGATGAGTCAATTGGTTTGGAACTCTGAACTCGTGATTTCTAATCCGCGATCGTGCATGAAGAAATAATTATCAATGGTACTACAGCGGTCACCTATTTCTTGAGACCAAAGGCCGTTTTCATATGTTCTGGATATAATGAAATCAAATCATTTGAAGGTAAAGTTGATGGCACATGTGCTTTTATTCCGGGCTAGAAGTACATCAGAGGCGTATCAGTAATCTCTTAGGCTCTGTTTACCCAAGTGCTTTTTAGTTTGAAAGGACAAGCCAAGAGATTAGGTGCAGAAGCGTTTCTTTATTCGATGCCTCATCGATGTCGGCACTTGCTCTCGAACCGATGACGTGAGCGTCAACCGATCTCGGCTACCGTGGGATCTTATTTTTTTTATTCATCCCCATTGGGCAAATCCCAAGGGTTCAATTGGGGGTGCGACAGAAATACAAAGAGCTTGTACAACAGTTAGACATATACACGTAGCAATAGAACAGTTAACTTGACGTCTTCGGCTCCCTGGTCCTTCCAAACTCTTCTATAGGTTCCACCTCTTCGCCTGTATAAGACTTGCTAAATTACGCATCGGCAGCTTCTTTCGGAGATCCTCTACAGTTTTGGCTCTTCGCGAGTTCAATCCAAGAATCATATGTCGAGCCGTATTCTGCATTGTTTGTAGCCCATTATTATTTTTTACTCTCAAGACAATAGTAGATAATCTATAAATGACTGCAGGATCGACAAAAGTACCTACCAGAGTTGTTTTTAGGGTATTGTTTAGACTTAATGAGTGCAGCAAAGGTCGTAGTTCTGTTAGTTGCATTTTAGCCTTGACTAGGTTTGCTTTTGTTGCTCCGTCTGGCTCACCGGTGTCGGTATTCGAAGCATGAGGCACGTCGGAATGACATTCCTACTGTTTCGAGGGGCGTTTGACCCTCACCTGCACTAACTTAAAGCCAGAGGGTTTTGTCCGCTGCAATTTGCATTCCGCACTTATGGGACGATATCGCCAGATGCCCCATTGTTCTGACAGCTGCAACCTTGCTTGGAGCAATAAGACATAGAGCATCAGCGTATTCCAGATGATTTAGCACCCATCTTTTGCCCGAGTGATCAATCATTCAAACCGCATTACCTTTGAGTGAGGAGAAGGCTTTATCCTATATAAGTTGGAAGGTTAGTTTGAAGAGAGGTGGTTCTTCTTTCTAGCCTTGTCTTACATTACGTTCCATCAAAAAGTAATCCTTTGGGATCCTATATCGCTTTGGTTGCTGTTTCATTAATAGACTAAGCGACAAATTATCGTGATTGGTCACGTCGATATTACGTCGTCCCATAGCGTCTTGAGGGGCATTCATTGATCGAGATAAGAGCGGTTTCTCAAGTGTACATTGCAGTTGTCAATTTGATATTAAGCTCTGGCTCTTCGGTCCAAAACCTCGTTAAGGAATGATCAACTTCCGAATTCCTACTCAGACGAAACACATTTTCACTGCTAATGTTAAGACTGGTAAGTTTCCTCTTGCATGGATATTCCTTTCGCGAAATTCAAAACTTTCAAAGTCCCATACGCTCATATGATAAGTAGAATTTCATGAATGGGTTGCCAACTAACTAGGATATCCGAAGAAGCATTCATAAGTGAATCAAAGGGACTGAACGCCAACCTAGTATGATTTTCGTTTCTTAACTTTTCTTTTTCTGTGATGATGAAAAAATGGGCTAAACTGAAATGGTCGTGGTATGGATTGCTCATGGTGGGCCAGTGACTGCTTCCCCTTTTCACTTCTGCTCGTCCCATAAACTCCAGCCTCGACCCACCACCTCGTCTGTCACGTCCCTTCCCTCTTCGAACTACTAGTACCTCTGAACCAAAAGTTGCGCCATGCTGTTTCTGATTATCAGTATATTTCGCTGTTAAAAAGCGATCATTTTGGTTATTTTTGAGGCTGGACGGATCTCCTCTGCTGAATTCAATCGTCTCTTTGCCTTAAATATAATTTCAGTGGGCGAACTAGTTATTATTATGTTAAAAGTGGAAGATTCATTGAATTTAAATAAGATGTAGCCAATGAAAACTTTAAATCAAACCAAGATTTAAACCAGCGCTCTTTCGAATCCGAAATTGTGGGCCCTGGGCAGTGGTCTTAGAGAACCGTGAACCAGTCAATGATCTATAGCAGTATTTCCCCTTGAAAAAGAACATCAAAACAGTTAATCTGTTCAAGTTCCACACTTCTGATAGGTGACAGTCTCGGGAATTATAAAATTTTCATTCACCATGGAAGTCCGTTCGCCCCGAAGTGTCTGTCTGACTGCCAGAGTCTTGATATTTAAATGCCCGATTGATTAGATCGTTCCAATCGCTGAAAGCTGGTATCAGTAAGGCTAGGAGATGTGTAGCCTTAAATATTTTGCTATTTGCATTGAGATGTCGGTGGAATTCGGTAGCGATTTGGGAAGGTGTGCCGGATTTTCTTATCGTTTTATTTAACATTAGAAATGTGACATAATCAAAATCTCATTAAGGAGATTCAAAACGTCCATAACTGGGGCATATATACGCGTTCAGACTCCATTTTATGTTTTCCATCATGTCTCCCCATTTCCTCGTTTTTATTGAACATTTTTGTACGACCGGCATTATTGCACTTCTCTGATTTCGTGCGTGGTCCTTTGGAGATCGGATTTCTGGCCGATGAAACTGGCTTTACTCGTCTTACCAATGGTTTCGGTTTGCTCAATTCATCCAAACCTTGATTTGGATCTGACCACTCGAAAGTGATCGGTTGTTACCCAGAAAATAAGCTCAAATCATTGTGTTTGTCAAAAATGCATAGGTCACTTGATTCAATTTGAAGGGTCATTGTGATCCTTACTGATGGAAACAAGATCAAGTCATGTCCTTTGCTAGGTCAGCAGAGGACATCATTTTCCAACAGCATGAACTAGTCGACCTTTATGATCAAATTATCCAGCAAAATTAGACATGGTTTAACAGATTTTGATGTCAGCGACAAGGCCGTAATTTGATACGCGATTGATTGCTGGATGCTAAGTAGCACATGTTGAGGTTGTGTTAGGCATTGACTCTTGGTCACTGGTTTTCGTCAGCGTTTTGTGTAATCTCACTTTCTCACTCCTTAGTCAAACGTCTTGCCTTAAAATTCCTCTTAACAAAGTAAGAACCTGGCTCGATTCGAACAAGATGTAAGATATTTGTATTTGTGTGCTTGAACTATTCACTTATCAATCCACGAAAAAGGATGTTTTGTGAAGCATTTCCAAGGAGAGTCATGAAGACTGAGCTTCTGTAACGGGATTCTCTTAATTATCTCTGACTCGTTAGTTCACTAATAAGGACAAGGGCTGCACGTCTCCTTTGTCGCGAAGGTGTAAAGTAAATCTTTAGCTGTGTAAAAATATTTTTTTGTGTTTGGTAAATGAAGAATCGTTTTCCAGAAAAATAACTTCTAAGACCTACAAAGTCCGGGGCTTGGTGAAAAGACATCTAAAATTGGTTCTGCTAAATCTAACCTCTCAATCAAGTAATGTAGAATCGGAAAGAATCTCAGTTCATTAAGACGTTCCAAGCATAAAATATTCCTCATTTAGTCTATTTCAGTCCTTATAAAAAAAAGGTTGTCTTACCACTTCCACAATGAAGCAACCTTAGTGCCCTATGTGGAAGGACAGCTGTCAAAGTTCTGGTTTGAGATTAACTCTTGAATTGAAGTTTTTAGTCATCACCGTGAAGAATGTTATTCTGATTCCTTCTACTTTTGGTTAAATTATCCACGTCAACCAGGACTAATTCAGCTATCAAGACTCGTCACTGTTATATTATTTGAGACCGATTATTGGCTCTACTACTCAAGTGGTTGCTCTCTCAAGCCTTTCGCCGAGATGCTGGTTTTTATTCCAACTTTCTGGAGGCAAGACATGACTGTATAAATATAAATTTGTGAACTTATCGTTTATTTAAAATTACGAGGTCATATTGCGGTTATATTGTTGGTCAAAGTTAAACAGCAAACATTGGCTTACTCACCAGACAGGACGAGTTCAAGACGCACCGCTGAGCGTCCAGCAATTGGAATGACCTTGTGAACTGGTGATGCTGGCCGAATATGAGGCCCTCAGGCAGAATGACACTAAAACACCTTCCCTGTAAGTTATCGCCATTCGACGGGTCATCATTAGGTTAAAATTCTTCTTCTTGGACGTATTTTAACCTGTTATTTATCCAAAAGTCTCTTTAGCATCTCCCTTTCGACTTCTTATTCGTACTTGTGAGATTGGTACATGAATGCTGATTAGTAGCTGAAAGCTGTTAATCCTCTGGAAATGCTTGCAACAACTTTTACCAAAAGCTAAGAGTGAGATGACGCTTTCCTTCAACATATGCTTGAGTTATTTTCCATTTCTTATCGACTGAGATAAATGTGAATAGAAGTGTCCTAGTTTAAGTTCGTATCTTATCTGGAGGGCCCAGTTACGTTTTCTTTATTTAATATCCTGCCCATTTAATGCTCCATTTGGACCTTTGGACTTTTTATTCTTAGCTTTCGTCATTGTATTCAGTTTCCCTTCGGCTCTGGTTTCGAAACGAGTGTTCGTTATCTCTTACCGATTTTCATGAGTGTAGATAAAGATGAGGAAACAACGTTTTTCACGGTCCTAGTGCCTCTACATTGGCAAAAATTGACCATCAGCTTTCTTTTGTACTCGTCAAAAAGCTTCATTCATTATTAAATGGTCTCCGTTTCTTTCGAGGTATATTTCCCCAAATCCACAATACTGAAAATCATAAATTGCTGGGTCTAATTATGGGCATAGTATTTTCGAATTTGCTACCATATTTAAAGTTCGGTGTTGCTGATATTCTATTTTGAATATCTTGGAGGACAAAGCAGTTTACTCTTAGGATTACCTTCAGTGTTCAAGAACAGAGACAGAAACTAATGTATGTATTCAAATACTAGGAATTGAACGCTGTGTAACACTCGATTGTGATGGCCGTGCTCTTGTAGTGCATTGCGTTGTGCCATTTTGTGGTTTATGCTAGGTTTCATCAATATAGCATATTGTTGATCCACGAAACGGAAAAATGCTCATAGGCCTTTGAGATTAAAAATATTGTCATAAATGTGAACACAAACAAATGCACTGTAGTGGAGTTAGTGATATTGATAGAATCATCTCGAATAACGAAAAGCGTTAATTAAACCGGGCAATCTTCAGGAGCTTATATGCCCCTTCTCCTACCTCATAGGTTTCCAATTTCGGTCATGAAAACCCTTCCAAGAATCATCAATTTTTAGTTGTGGTCAACTTTTCAGCAAGTTCATTGAAAAGTTGATTAGCGAGAGTGGCGAATAATGTCCCCTAAACTGTATTGATCGAGTTTTGTACTGTTTCTGATTGGATCGCAAAACTGCCAATTAGATATATGGTGGTTTCGAAATTCTGCTTTCTTGGCTTCAGTAAAAAGTTAAATTTACTTGGTCTAAATTTTGAATCGCATTTATCCAACTTCTAATGTCACGAGAATCATTGTTTGTGGTTTCCTCTTAGCTGGTATATGCTTCTAATCTAATTTGTAGCCTCAGAAGTTATTTTCAATGTTAAAGAACTGATAGAAGGATCCGCGGATGTCAGAAGTTTCAAAGACCCATTTGTGTGTCGCCTTTCTCGGAAAGCCTTTCTTTTTTGCCCGTTTCGACAGTCTCGGAGACAATGGTAGAAGTGTAGTAGTTTTTGAAGAACTGCGCCCGAAGTCGCAATTGATTACTGAAGCTCTGTCTGGATTCACTTGTTGAAGTACACATGCCTCATCTTCAGCAAAATCTTTTTTTGAATCATCGTCCTGAGTTCTCGAAGGTGGCGTCGACTTTGAAAATCCTACATAGAGCCACTGCTTGGACCTGGAGCATGGAAAAGAGACATAAGGTTCCGTGATGGCTAAGATTTTAGATTGCCTAGACTTCCCTCAACCGCCTGCACCACGAGGAGGTGAATCTTGAGCAATAATACCTTCATTAGATTAGTGTGGTTAGTGAGACTCGTGATGTAGGATAAGATTGTCCTGTTCGACATTCGTTTCTCTTGATTTTAGATATATATTGAATTATCGCAAAAAGAACGAGCACTTCAGTTCTTTTCATTTTCCTGCCTCAGAGGTTGGATCAGGCAAATAAATAAGAATGGCGTTGAATCAAGTAATTTGAACTGTTTTGAGCCTCTATTATGTCAATGTTAGAATATATTTAGATAATGTCCTCCTCGGGGAGTTCAGAACACTTTGTTGATTAATTTAGCTAAAAACAAAAATACCCAACCTGTACTTCGGCATTTAAGTTCTCTATAAATTAACCTCCTTTCCACGTCAAGTGTATGGAAGAAGGTCTTATTTGGTGAAATGTCCTAGGATTAGCTTATCTTCTTGAATTTACATTAATCAGCCAAACCTAGAACGTCAGTGTGAAAGGGGTGAAACTGTTAAAATCCATTCTGTGTATAAATTTTCAATGAGGGAAGTAAGAAAGCGCTGATTTTGTCGTATGGTCACTTTATTTACAGCATTTCGATCGACACCCTTCATACCTTAAGACGGAAGACGTATGATTCCACTTCGATTTTATTTCTCACTCTTTAAAGTCTTGTCAAATGGCAGTCTACATTTGGAATAAATTCGTATTTATTCATCGATTTTCTTCAAACTACGAAGTTTCAAATGGAGAATGTACTTTTGATTCCATTAATATCACTTTTCAGGATAAAATAATTAAGAATTCACTTTCCCTTATCTCTAACATGATGCAAATTTTTCGGTATAGTTCAACCAATTAGGAATAGATAAGACTCTTGACCAATGGAGTTCTCACAAATTTGTAAATCCTTTTTTTCATTAACTAGCTTACCGTTTATTAACATTTGTCAGTCAATTTGACTGCACAATAGATGTTTGAGAACTTTCTAACGAACCCAATAGCAAGTATTTCATTTTGCTATGAAAACGATTACCCACTGTCTTCGCAATTCTCATTTTTTAACCATGGTGTTTTGCAAAACAATTCGCCGTTTCATTGTCCTTGGAGGTTATCCTATTTATCCTTGAAGGGAAAGTTTTGTCGAAAACCAACTGGTATCAGATTTTTTTTGCTTGTCTACTCTTCTAGATCTGGCTGGAAGCGTTCCAACGCCGTTGTAGAAGTTCGTGATTGCAGAAACGGGATGGTTGAATCAAAACGCCCAAGAATTGCGCCAATGTCACCGCCTATCGACGAACACCGTCTTAACGTCTCAAACCGTATGCGAAAATGTTATTTCTACTTTATCCATTCAAGTAGACGATTTGTTATAAAATTCTCTCTAACTTTAAGGCAATTCTTCGCCAGAGGAGGGTGAAGCTCTTGATTACGATAGAAATGAGAGTGAAGAATGTCAACCAGGACCTTCTGATAATCAAAAATCAGCTCTTCTGCCTACTCCCAGTCGGTAAGTTTTTTCCACTGGCTTGGAGCCGATTAACCCCTTTCTTTAACAATGGCAGAGGTCGAAAGGGTACCATTTGTTAATGTTTTGAGAACATTTTTGAAATCCTTAAATCAGTCATTTTATTCCTATTTTCTTACAATCGTCCCGAATCCGCTCATAAGCTCCGATAGAGGGCCTTTAGTCGACTGTGGAATTCTCAGGAGTTATCGTTCTTGGCGCTTACTGAAAATTTCAATTTTCTTCATTTCGCGCCAAAAAAAGTGGAACTGTTTTCCATTAATGATGTTCGTTAAGACGACTCAGTTATAGTCGATGCAATAACATCTGAAGGGGATGGCACTTATTTCTAGTTACTCAAGGTATATTGCTACTGAACATATTGAGATTCTTTGTGTTCTAGCCTTGTTTTATTTCGCTGATTTTGCCCTTCTACCAGAAATTTCTTTTGTATTCCGGTTAGTCCGTCTTGGCTGTGCTTCTTTTTAATTTTTTTTTCGGGATCTGGCAGCCTTAAAAATAGTGTTAGCATTTTGCATTTCGTGCACAGGAGACCTTCTTTGTTGAGCCCCCTCTCCCACCAGACTTTCTAAAGAGATACTTTGCGCAAGCCTTTCACATGTTATGCCTTTGTGATAATACAGCTCTAATGGTGAACCTCGCAGCGCTTGATTTAGCCTTTGGCCTATATTATTATCAAGCACTTATGGTAGACCCTTATTAGTCATTCAACTCCGAAGACACTAGGGGTTTCTGTCAACACTATCGTTTCGACCAGAGTTTTAATACCTAGCTCAAATATTCGGAGAACAGATGATTGAAAGTCTGTTTAAGCTGTTCGCTAGCTGAGCAAGCTCTGAGGTTGAGGTTTTTATAAACCACGACGTCTGCATAAGCGCCAGGGGTTATTTGCGAAGGTGGACGCTGACGATATTCAGGAGGTCTTTTCCGATTTGACTCCGATGTTTTGAATCATGTCAACTGATGAGGATAACGTGATAAACCACACCTCACCGATGCAGAAGGAGCCAACATTAGGAAACGAGGTTCTTCTGTTGGGTTTTACCATAATCTGAAAGGGAAGAAGGTAGGGGCAGTTTGATTCGCAGGGGTATTTTAACCTGGAAGCTTTATAATGTACTGTCATATCCCAAACGTAGTAGGACAAAGAAGATCAAGTCGCAAAAGTGCAGAGCACGTAGCAAGTCACAAAGCTACACAAAGGAAATCTTGACCGAATTGGAAACTTTTCCTGAGACATATCTTCACTTCTTTGCACACTATAAATTCCCATTTTACACCGATTTTGTACTCAGTTGATTGATTTTTTTAATCATTTTTAGACACTTTAGGCAAGTGAATCATTTTAAGTAGAATGAATCTAATTCAGTTCTTGAACCCATCTGCCATCTTTCCATTGCGATGATATCGGGAATTTTCCACTTGAATTCGTTCTCCTTCACAGTGTAGGAGTTCCAGCAATAATAGGCAGTTCTGCTAATATTTATTATCATGATAACTCCTGGGTGGGTGGGATTTAACCAAGATCGTTATTCCATCTTCAATTTCAGACCCTTGGCCTATGCCTCAATGGGATCAACACAGCTACTGATTCAACGACTGCAGCAATTTTTCGCTTCTCAGACTAAACCTCCATCGCCACCTAAAAATCATAAAAGTCGACGTCCACTGGCTTCCTCCAGGTATTCACCTGCCCATCTTCCCATATTTGATCGACGCTCCCGAAATTGGAGTTGCGGTCAAGAATGCGCCACGGTCAGTAGGTGAGTCCCTCGTGCCAGAAAAACTTTAGCTTGGTTTAAATTTATTTGAAATTTATTGAGGACTACTAGAAGGTCTATCGGATGGAATTCTCACGAAAGTTTAATTCAAAATATTGGTTTATGCATATTTTGAATACTTTTGTTCATTTTTATTCGTGATTGGTAGATTAATTCAATCTAATATTGTCCGTCTCAACTATGTCTGCTTCACTTTAACCTTCCTCTCCTGTTGTCCGCTGTTTATCTGAGATTATTGAATCAATTCTCTGATGTTTTAATCAGAATCCTATTGGTCTTGGCGGTCTATCTTAATCAGTATCTGGAAAAATTTGAATCAGAGTTCAGGTTCCTGTATCTCTTTTTTTCTAAAATGACCTTTACTGGGTGCTGCCGTCCGTTTTATTATCTCCGCCACTCTCAAACGGCCCTTTGTTGCTATATTTAACAGACGAATTCCCTCATTTAGGAGAAAACGGTAAGAAAGTAGCACAATGAAGAAGTGTGACTTTTGAACTTAACTTAGGCGTCACTCATTTTCGATTTTTCAGTTTCTATTTTAAGGTAATGAGTGAATGAAAGGAGGGAACATAAAACTACGTTCGCTGTTTGAGTATGCCTTTTTTCAGCCAACAAGAGCCAAAGTTCGGGAAAGGGTGTGGCTTTTGTGCCGCTTTTTTTGAGGTTCTAAACAACTTCCTCGATGGTTAGAAAAACCTTCTTTTTATTGATGGTAGGGGGAGAACACAGAAAGGATTTATGATCAATTCCCTGTGTTTTTGGGTTCGTCTTCTTTGGATCGGAATTAATGGGTCTGCCTTGTATCACTAGTCATTATTACGTGTTATGCTCAAATGTTCCCTTAATTTACTTATATCTAGAAGTTCAACCTTATTCGGCGCCTAGGGTCGCTTCTTATTTTCCTCACATTTTCCTGGCACGCAATATTATTTGCTTATGTTTTATGTTCCGCCATTTTTTTCTAACCTTTACTCAAGGTCGCTCATTTAATTAGAAGGTTAAGTCTTCATTAATGAGCTTTAACAATGAAATTCATAGATTACAGTTGTTTATCCCATTATTAAATGAAGGTTTGTATTAAATTAAATTATTTTCCGCACTTCGGATCAAAGTTTGATAGTGGTAATCTATGCAGTCAGTCATTCTCGGACCTTATAAATCAGTCAATCAGTTATTTCAAGGTCACTTGTATGAGCCTTCCTATTTTGCACCTCTGTAGAGAAATAAACGAAATAAACACACGCTCATTTAGTGCGTAATGGCCAGTTACATCGTGTTTGAAACATTAAATCTTAAGTCATTTTGTTCTTGAGCTTTTAAAGTCTTCTTCCCAATAAATAGTGACTGCTGAATTGTAAAGGACGATTCTCATGAGCTAGGGGTGTGTTAGACTGCCCAAAGTTCATTTATCAAGCCTATTCCCTTTTTATTCAATCACGCGCCAACACAACGTGCGTTGGTGCGTTGGACGATAAATTTAGCCAGGTGGCGTGCTGCTGGCGTAGCCACTTGGAGGGTGGTAGAATGGTGTACATATGCGCTTCTACTTGGTCCCCTCTCATCCTAATCTTTCGCGCACCTACCTTCTTTGGTCCTCTTTTGAGTGATGTTCCACCGGATTTAATAGATACCTGCTAGGTACAAAAGCTTGTATACTCTTCGGGTGAACTGTGATTGAACCGTTTCAAAGAGTCTTGTCTTCTATAAGTCTTCAACTGGAAGGGTACTTTGGAACTTTTTTGATCGAAAACCTTTCATTTGGTGTTTCCTCTGTGAATAGTCACTCTAACCACGGGAAGTGCGCCGATGAGCTTACAACGCATACCAACTGATGATTCAAACGAGTATGCAACGGAACAGTTAACAGCCCAAGTTTCCTACAGAACGCCAGAAAATGTCAATAGTGAAATCATATTCAAGCAGTATTCATATTGTTTGACTGGATTCCTTTTAAACCATTTTGTTTAGAATGTCTAGTTTCTTAAAAATCAAGAAACTTTAAGTCTATGGAAGAAAAGTAATCAAAAACGTCGGTTGCACGCTAGCTAGAAAAAATTGTGATGCCGGAATGACCTCCGAGTAGTTAAACTGGACGTGATCGTTGTCAAATAAGGTCAATTGTTTTCTAACTACTTGTAACATGTAACCCAGTTCTAACAAATAGTTTGTTTTATAAATGTAATTCTTACAAGATTGATAAGTTTCTCAATTCAAAATAAATTGATGAGTGAGGCCCTCCTGGTTTCATTTTGAATTCGTAAGTGGAACTCTTAATCTTGTGACTTTGGCAGGGTTTTTTCTCTGTTAAAAAAATGAAATTTTAACATCTTTTTTAAGTTAAATAAAAAACAGACGAATTTCGCTTGAATGTGGTTGCACTCTTGCTTCTAAAGCAATAAAACTGCACCTCATGGTATTTGCTTCCGTTGGTGAAGTGAGCTATATCGCCGACTTCTTCCCTTTCATTTCATTTCTTAAATAAGTCTTTCCTATTTTTCTGCTTTGTAGCTGTCTGCCGAATCGTGTTTGTTTTGCTGAATGAACTTCCATTCAATGATATTAATAATAGACTTCCTATTACTGTCTCCATCTCACCCGGGCAGTGCGTACGAATTTCAATGTCCTTGAGTTGAGCCAATCAGCTGGTGCACTAAGATTGTTCATCTGATCCCCTTTGTCTAGGGCCATCACGTACGCGGCGTTGAAAATGACCGTAATTACTATCTTGTGATACAATGGGGGACGAAGTAGTGATGTCTAAAGTTAATATATCTCAAAATACACACGATTAGAAATAAAGGTTAGTATCTTTTTAGAAGCTCTCTCCAATTAGAGAAGCCGCTGATGTTAATAAGTTCTGGAGTGATCTCGTTGATCGCGGGTCGATTATGACATCTTAAGCCCTTGCTTCCATTTTAACACTGAATCGTATGCTTTGTTGATTAAATTCCTCCTTGTCTTATGATGGTTGGGGAGTTTAAAAGTCATGTCCTGCCGCCTACTTGTTTGTTTGTTTTTTATTTACTCCCCATTCATTAGGGCAAGTCCCAAGGACTTATTGGGGTGCAACAGAAGTAAAAATAGCTTCTACAACAAGTAGCGCACAACAGTTAACACAGAAGAGTAAAAGAGTTGATCAGCGCCTTAACTTCTTTGGTCACTTCTCTGTCATGGTTTCATAGTAGAGGTAGCAGTTCAACTTTGCAGTAGCACCTCGTCCGTCCTCGACATTGTTAAGGGCAGAAAACCTTCACCTCCTCCAGAAGTCTCTTCAACTTTCTGGCGGAGATTCCATCCATTGCTACATGCACGCACTTTCTACAGTCCAGTTTGAGACCACGAATCCAGGTATTTACGCTGTGCCTCGTTTACCAGGTTGTACGAAGTTGTACTTCTGCTGTCATAATCTATTTTCATACGTCCGGTGGGCGATTAGTTCTATCCGGCCGCCCCTCTCATTGACCCCTAGAGTTGTCCTTGGGGTTACCGGTGGTCACCACGGGGAGGTTGAGCATAGGTTTGACCAGCACTTGTTTGGTAATTTTTCGCACCTCTCCCACATCGTTATATGAATTATTAGTCTGAGGGGATTCTGGAATCCTTCAGTAACTTCCTAATTTGATTTATGTCAATTCGCATACCTTTACCGAAATAATTGCTTCGTCACTTGTTTATTTGTTGAAATGATCGATGGTTAAGTCGGACACCCAGATCTTTCCTTCTACCTTGTGAGTAAATTTGCAAAACTGATCGATAATTCGTTTAAATCATCCATTAAGCTTCTTGCAGTACTGTGGTGTGCTTTTGCACTTGGTCACGAGAGGTCATCTTGATCGATGTGGTTTGTCCCTATCCCAAGGTAGTTAAGCCTTTTAGCAACTTCAAGGGATGTCTTCAAAGATCTTGCGCGTTTCTATGTTTAAAACGCATTGCAAATCAAACCTGAAATCCATCAGTTTCTTACACATTTAAATTTGATCATTATTTCTTACTTTATTTCGGTATACTTAATTTCCTCACTTGATCTGATCAGGTCAACCTAGCAACTTATACCTTATAGCATTTGTGCTTTGTCGGCATAACTTGCGTCTCGTGCACGAATTTTTGGTGATACGGTTTATGAATTCTATCGATTTTTCAGTCCCGAGAATCGATTTTTTTCTCTTTTTCCCCACAATTAAAGTTGTCTTCGTGTTGTGAAAATGAAGTTTTTTCTTATTCAAATAGTCTTTAATAAGCGGTAGAAATTTATTGCCTCCTCATCCTGTACATGTTTGCGAATCTTATAACTAAGCACCAACTATCATTACCTCTGAATGTAGAAAGCTTTGACTTATCCGTAAACAGGGTTAGCCTATTACCTCATAGTATGGCTTCGATCTAACTTCGTTCAATTAAACTCAGCACCGTTGAAAGGCCATAATCTTTACAAATACTGGGTTAATGCCGGTGGTTATTGGCTTGTTTCTGACTTACGTTAATACCCGTAGATTGCAGAAATCTTAATCATGGTCGAGTCGGCCTTTCTAGACACCGTTCATTATTATTGGGGAATCTCGAATAAATCGGGATCTTTGGCCTTTGAAATTACTATTTTCGAGGCTTCCGTGCTTCAATGAGGAATAAGACTGGCATTCTCCTACAGTCGTGCAATTTCGACATAGCTTAGTAGTAGTACATTTCAAAATTCATGCCTTCTGTAAGTCATTGTTGGCATTTTTGAGGCCTTTTGTAGAGTCGGCCAAAAATATCAGCCGTAAATTCTAAAAACTTGGGGCGATAAGGGTCTGACCAAGTACGGCTTTCGCGCAAAGTATATTTGTCGAATACTGGTTCAAGCTTATGCATTAAATTTTTCCAGAAATCATATCCGAGCCGTTCCAATAGCTCGGGTTTACTCCACACTATGTAGATCATCGAAAGACAGGGTTCTAACTCTCTCAGTTTTTACACTTTTCTCTGACAGTTTTTTCACCGAGTTTCTAAAGTGTTTTAGTGTATGATGCCATCTCATAATTGTTTACATGTAGCAATTTTTAATTTAGTCAATTAAGGGTTGAAACATGATTCATTTCACCGCAAATTTACCATTAAATTGATGTATTTTGACTAAAAATGCCTTGCACTTCTAGTTTTTATTCTCGGGACCCAATAAATTATCAAGTTATTGAATTTTTTAAATAAATATTCATCATGCATATTTTATTAATAATAATATTGTTGGGGAAAAATGGTTTCCAAGCCGTTATTCAATGTTTCATTAGTCATTATGTCAGGATCCGCATCTTATTAGAAATAAAAGAATACGAGGTGCCCCTTTTCTGTGCTTTCAGTCACGAATGTCTACCATTTCCCTCACTAAAGGACGCTCATTCTCATTACCTTCAAGATAACCACCTTTAGTCTTTCTCTTCAGCGTGAATTCTTGAATTTCTTGCTCTCAAAGCTCTATGTCGTATGACTGCACGTTTAACGGATTGTCAATCTGGGAACCATTAAGGGTAGCTGAATGACCAATGCAAACCGCCACACTCGGTACTTTTATTCCCTTAATTTAGCTCAATTTTTATCCATTTTGGCGTCATTCAACAAGGCGGAGATCGTAGGTCTTCAAGACTTATTCCCACAAACAAGTTCTTTTTCTTTGCCAAAGCGTTCTTTTTTACATGAGCTTGGTTCCAGATCTAATGGGGTAATAGATATTTTGCCTTTCTCTCTAGACGGTTTTAGTGACGTCTTATTCACGTGAACATCAGCTAGAATTATTTTTAATAAAAAAATATGGCTTCCATCGTAGCCCTACCACTGATGCGCACTTTGTACTAACTTGTTTTTTTTTTCTATAAAGAGCATTTTTTCCACACCAACAGGAGAAAAAATGTCCAAAATTGCGAAGCTATATCTACAAATAGTTTAAAGTAAGATAGGTAACTTTTTAGTCGATTTTCAATCACATAAAGAGGGCTGTTTCTTACCAGTAGCTTCTCAAACCTTGGAATGTCCATCAGCCGAAGCTTCACTTTTAGAATGGCAGCTTAGTTAGTTATTTTCTCCTCTTTCAGCGTCCTCTTCAGCTTCCACTTGCGTACAGACCACAAGCAAGCTCGGAGATGCTTTAAATGATGCCTCTTTCTAGATGTGGCGGGTTACGTGTTATCTAGGCTTGCTGATTCACTACATTGACCGTTTTGCAAAGCTCAGTTCTTATTCATTTATCAGGCTAACATTGCCACTGCACTACTTCAATGAGATAAGAGGTGCATTCTAGAATACCTTGTGGTGAAGATTCAATGAATAGATTCCACTTTCTTAAACTCTTGGTTATTTCAAATGTCTTTTGTATTTAAAAGCGATCATATTAAGCTTTTCATGCTCTTTGCGCTTACAGCTGAGGGATATATTCCTGGATTTTGAAGATATTCTTCATGTCCGCCTTCTTTCTCGAAAAACATGCGCAGCTTCAAAGAAGGAGTTGAATCTGCGATTCCCTTATTTTGATCCAAAACCCCTCAGATCGTACTTATCCCTAGTGTCCTCTTTCACATAGAACTGTTTCGATGGCGTTTTCCCCTAGTTTTGCTCGACATTTCTCTGTTTGTTGACTAGCCCTTAGAATATTCAATAGACGAACTCACTCAGCTAGGTCTTTATTGGTTACTAGGATTCGGAAAATCTGTCTTGAGTATGTCTGTTAGGCAAAGATTCCACTTTATGGGGATATAACTAGCGAGTGCCTTAGACTCGGTGATTTCATTATAGTGCTATGAGGGGATTGTGAAATGCCCTTCTGAATGACCCGCGTATTTCACATAATTTGATGATGCTCTTTTGTTAATAACGAAGCAATGTGTCGTACCTCCTGTTTTCCACTGCATGGCATTTATTAGACAAATTATATCCGCATTTAGTTCTGCACGTCTTCTTTCAAGTGATCACTTCTTATTTGTCTATTCATCTCCTCCGCAGATGGGTCCTGGTAGATTATATCTTTCTTGTGCAGTTTAAATTAGTCCTAGAGTTTTCCACCCGAAGGCGTCCTAATAATTCTTCTGCATCGGCTTCTCTTTTTTTTCTCTGACAAGAGATTTCTTCAGCTCAACCAGAGAGACCTTTACCTCTCTAACCTCTCCAATTTTAAGGCGCTTAGCCTTATATAAAAAAGAGTGCATAAACCTCATCTGATAGCTTTTCAAGTCTTGACGTATTGTCTAAGAGTTTCGAAAAGTTGTAACAAATAATATAAAGAAATTTCTGGGGGCAGATCTCAATTTTTTGCTGGCGAATGAGGCACAAATTCGTTTACTGACCGATTAACTAACACCGTCGTGTCGCTTTCACGCATTACAAGAGGACTATTTCAAGTCTTAGTTTTCGTTTTATTTTGTTCGAATGTGTTAAAGTTTGCGATCACTAAAGGGCAGAGCAGTAGCTTCAGGATCATTGTCGATGAGGTTTGATTGGGATGAACCATCTCCCCTTTATGTTTAACGCTCCTTTTATTCAATCCTGAAACATTCCCACTGGATCTTTGTCCAGAAAAATCGTTTTACTTGAAAGAGAACTATAATTACTGATGCGACACTTTTAAAAGCCTTGTAGAAAAATCTGGCTCATCCGCTACACACACCGTTAATAATATGTCGTTAGATGTAACATTTAGCAGGTGGGGAAAAACACCACTCCTGAAAGAAAAAGCGCAACTGCTGCAAAAATTTCGCCAATTTCATGGACGTTGCGTCGATAAGATGATCAGCGGTGTAAACCGATCATTGCAAATGCACTAACCAATCAATTGAGGGAAGAATAAATTACCAACTGAGTGAAATGGTGCATGCGTGTAACCAAGGCTGTGAGTGTACTTTACCAATTAGGTTGATTGGGTACGAAGGCTACTAATTAGAAGGGTTGATTGAAAAGGGTCCCTGGCCACCAGCAATGACCCACCAACAATCGCAGACTAAGAATGGGAAGAAAGAGGAATCACTGTTCCCATAATTTCGTTTTTGTTTACTTTAACATTTCACATAATTTCTCAGCTGAAATGCCAATTTCTGCCGCATTTCTATTTTGGGCATTCCGAATTCAGCAGTACGTCAAATGGTAACTTTCAGCTAATTTTTAAGGATTTGGTACTTCCACATTCTGCTATTGGTGGTAGTTACCATTTTATCACTCGTAGATTTATTAAAAGTGCAATAATTTTGCAAATTTTGTATATTAGAGGAGAAGGGTGGGAGTAATTGCAGCCGGTCATAGGAATACTGAATATCATGTCTCCATATACTGTTCCCCCTCTCACAGATTGGCTCTCGCACGAAGATTATGCCTACAACCTTCATCTTCCAGACAGTGACAGCCAATCTTTGCATCGGTAACCTTTTGTACTACCTGGTTCTTTTATGGAGTTAGTTCAACGCCTTTGACTGTATTTTCACGAGCTGCTATCATGTTTCCATCTTGCGTTCCAACATATCAACATTTTAGAATTCATGCATTCATATCAAAAAGGCATATAGTCGGAATTTAATGTGTATATACTAATGCGCCATTTTTCATACAGTATGGTCCATAAATAGCTCATTCTATTCACAGAAGCTGTCAATATTCCGAGATTCAGCTAGTTTCTTTTAAATAGTCGAAAAATTATTTATTTCAATTCTTTACCTTGTTTAAAAAATAATAAAGTGCCCTAAATGTTAATTACTGCCTTTTTTCGTCCCAAATTATAATCTGTTTTCCTCCATTTTTCGAATGGCAAGTGTCCTTTTTTGGATTTGGTTTAGGTGATGGTCTCAATTCTTTCCAGCTTCCATGTAGATTCACTCATAATTTGAAATGTCATTAACCAACCGTCCAAAGGTACAATAATTCATTTGATTGACTTCTTCCGCTTCCTTATCCGAATCACCCACCTACAGAATCCCGTCATACACCTAGCCCAAAAGATCCACTGGCCTGCATGTGCATTTGCGCACGAGATGATGTCACTCCAGGGCTGCGCCCCATTGCGACCGCGTTGACGTTAGCCCGTTGACATTTGTGTGCGTGGGCCTGCTGGTTAGTGGGTTAGTCATCAACCTTAAATCGATTTGTGGTGTCGAGGCGCACTGGTCGGAAAGGCTAGGGAGAGGAGGGGAGGCAAGACATTATAATGTGTGATCCGGCTAGGAATTGCCCTAGCCATCGCTTGAATAGTTTTTTTTTAAAGTACTTGCAATTCGAACACTCCTCAAGCTTCCCTACTCGGTGTTGCTTCCTTCAGCGTTGGCCAATATCGATCTATTTTTCAGATGGTCACCATTGAAGTAATCACCTGTAAGGCTTACGTAAACATCCACAAGACAGATGATTTGCCATATACATGGAAGCATTTAAAATTTTTTTCATTGTCAAACACATTTTTCACTGATTCCTCAATTGATTTTCAATATTTAGTCAAAGCTTGTGTTTTGTGGTGGGTATCTGTTACTTGGCAGCTAAATAATTTCTTCAATTGATCGCAGTCATCTATCTTGCAAATAACTATTTTAGCTGAAACTGTTAAGCGAGCAAATATGTCAGCCTTATCGCTAGCCGAAACGTGAAAAACCAATTCCACACAAATTTTTGTCGTGTGGACGTGAAGAAGATATGGTTTGTCTTCCGTTTTTGTGATTGGTTCGTTTCAGTGTCATTTGTGGATATGCGATTGAAAACGGTGTTTGTTATAAAATCCAAGCGGTGCTTATCTGACACCACCTTAAAGCCCTGGATACTCAAGATCTAATTTTAAAACGCTTCCGAGATTCTCCCAGTTAAGTTCCCTTAGACTTCAATAGTCATCCTCTTTCGGACTTTAGGAAGGCACTGTGAACAAGGAAAGGTGTAACCAATGGCTACCTTAATTGACATCACCAAAAACAGTAAGAGGAAGTAGGAAATACTTCCGACACTGAGCTGCAGATAAACGATGATTCACATGCATGCCTAAGAGTAGAAATTCGGCTATTTCACAGAAAATTCAAAGTCGAGATGTCTACTGGATTGGAACCAGGCAAATCGTGGAAATCATAGACACAAAATAATGAACCGTTCTGCTAATTGACAATCACGATTTAGAATATAAGTTGAGCTTCTCTCATTTTCAGCACTAGAGTTGAAACTCAACAGACTGCTAAAGATCTTTGATACCTTCCTTTGGTTCCTTCTTAAATTGAGCATAACACCTTTGTGTCTATTTTTCTCTATTTTTTAAAGGGCAAGTATCCCTTGTTGGTCTTAATTCTTTCCAACTTCCTTGTGGATCCACTCATAGTTTCGCGTTCAATAACATCTGGCATGGCAGTAATTAAGTTAATGCCTGCCCTTCACGATCACTTCACCTTCTCATATTGATTTATTCAATCAACCTTGGATACCTCGGATGCGCTTACTCATTCTTAAGTGCTTCTCAAATCGGTAGAAGGTATGCCTAATCTTCGGCTAATGACTTGGTTTTGGCCTTTTGTTGCTGACGTTTTAGAGGGCCCTGGAAAGCTTCTGTCACAGATCGATACGAATCGGTGAGTAGTGATAGCTGGAGTCGAGACAGCGACGTCGAAGGTGGTGCACCTCATCGGGATTCGGCTTCGTCGGAGTCATCTTCTAGACTAGGACGACAAAAGGGCGGTCGAAGATATAGTTCTCCTCCCTTGAATCATTCGAAATCTGTATCGTCGAATCGGGAAAACAGGCGCAGAAACTCTCCTGATACCGTGAGTTTATGTGGCACTTAGTCGTACAAATGCCCACGGATTAACTGCTTAGGAGAACTGTAATTATTTTTTGTCAAGTTGATGAAGGCAATTGGGCTTTTTTTAGGTCCTGAAAACAACTTTCACTCAGCGTAAGAACCGATCCACTTCCCGTGAGAGGAATCGCAGTCTCATGATTTTCTTTCTAGAGAAGCCTGCTTTTGCCTCTTATAGTTATTATGGTATGGTATTAAATATAGCAATTCTTCATTTGAGTTGTTGTCGAGACTCTGACACCGACTCCCTTAGGAGCAAAACAGAATGATATGGATCAGAAATCAACCGGCTCACATCCAGTATTCAGAAAAAACCACCCCACAACAATGAATGCTGGTCGATGAAGAGATCACCAACTAAGAGCCCTTCAACTAGGGATGCTCCAAGAGACATCTACTTTCTTTCTAAAATGCGAGTTATGAAACCCCAAAAAAGACAAAAAACACTCTTGAATTAATATCAAACAGCTCTTAGTATGTGGACTTCAGCAAATCTTTGTATTTCCCAAATTGAAGCACCATTTTTTTTTTTCATGAATCTGCCCCTATTTCGGGTGCCTATTTTAAACCCCTGGACGTTTTTCTCGCTGGTTCAATAAACGGTGACCAAAATCGAATTGCATTTGCATATTCTCAATCGGTACCTTTCATTGATTATATGGGTTGATTTTAGTCGGCTAAACGGAGGCTTCCAGCAGCTTATGCATCGGCTAATCAACGGCAGCGTCGACGATTGCCCTCCTACTCTCCACGTCGTTCTAGATCAATATCGTCCTCATCTTCTCCATCGTCACAATCTTCCGCCAGATCTTCCTCCTCAATATCCACGTCTTCGTCGGTAGCCGAGATATTGGCACTATCGTCAAAATCTTCTAGGGGAATCTATGACCATAGGACGTTTCCCAAACAGTCCTCTATACTGAGATCTTCCTCTGTCTCCTCAACAACGTCTTCACGTTCATCACCAACTTCGATCTCCCGGTCTTCTCGGATGCCCACTGATAACGCCAACACCGTCAATCGAAAGGCTTCACAAAGCCCGCGACGTCCACGGTGACCTTTCTGACCTCGATTTCATTGTAGAATTTGATTGGTAGTAGGGTTTGATTGTAAGGGTCTTAAAGGTATCCTTTATGCAACACAGAGTTTTAAAGTCGCCTCCTCCCAGTGTCCTCAACGAGCAAATCGACCTAGCTTGTTTATCTCGTATATCTCATATTTGTTTTTTCTTCTAGAGGTCACTGCATTATCGTTACTTTAAAGCTTCCGGCTGCGTATGTTTCTGCTTGTAGCATCATAAGGGACGCATGTTGTTGCGTCCAAGGCTTCAGCTGGCAGTGATTCAATTCCAGCGCCTTCAATACTGCACCTCTCTTTTCAGTGCCTAAGACTTGATTTGTATCATTTCACAACTGTTTGGTGGTTTGAATCACCAAATCACAAATCTTTGAATCGCATCGGATTCCGTTTCTTTTTTTATTTCACCCTCTCAAGCTGCCATTCACGGTATGTTTGGCCTCAACCCACTCCCTCTCCCACTGCCAGTTCGTGCGGTTGACGTGTAAAATGCGTACATCTTCGTTTAAACTAACGCACCCCACTGAGCGGAGTTTGGTCTTCTTTTTGATGCACGTTTTTTCCCGATCCAAAATTAAAACCATGGCTACCATGGCAACAGCGTCAGTAGTAGCTTTTATGTGTTTATGCCTCTATGCATAGGACTGTAAATGTAGCTCTGATGCTAAATGAAGCCTTACTAAGAGTGGTGGCGTGCTTATGGAACTGACTTACCCTTTCTGTGTGTGTGTGTGTGCGTATTGCCAAAAAAATCTTTTTCAAAATTTGCTACCTGCGAGGTGAATAGGTCAACTTTCGGCCATTAAATATCGGCTCTCAACGAACAATGATTTCAAGCCAAGTATCAATGGAATCCTGCTAGCTCTGTCGAAGACTATGGAGTCATTGAGCATCCTGAGTTGATAAATCGGAGATTTGCGTTCAGTTTCAAGTAGTAGAACATCTTTCGCTGAGATTTTTCCTCTCATCCTGAAATAGGTGACGTCGTTTCATTGTACAGTTTTTTTTAATTCCGAAGTTTTTAATATTTGAGACCTTTATATTATGTCCCTCCTGATGATTGCGGCTGGAAATCTATTGGTAGTGGTTCTTACCTGTTTTATGTCTTTAGCAATCTGACCCAACCCCGTCACATGCAGCTACCACTTCCTAAGAGCTCAGTGGATGTGAAAAAAGGCTCTTGATATATTTTTTTTTGTTGATATGGAATGGTCCAGACCTGGACACTGAAAACTCTGTCCACTCGTTTAGCTGAAATGATCATTTTATCGTCGACAGATTGAGGCATTTACGTAGAACCCTCCAATCACTGATTTTTCTGCATCATAGTTGGTTTTGAAAAAAGCGTTCTTTAATTATGCTTTTCTACTTGCACCTGCATCCTTGAAGTTGGCTGAAGTAGACATCCTGGTAAGATGCTTATTGCTCGGATTTTGAACAGCATGTTTGATCGATTATTAAGAACCACATATTTGAACTATCCTTATTTGCACTATTTGGGGAAATTTGAAGTCCGTTTTGTGTAGGACAATAGATTCGTTAGTACAAATTTTTTTCGGATTTGATCAGGTTAACAAATCCTGATTCATTCGTCTCGTAGAGGTAAGCAGCGAAAGGGCGATTGTCATCAACCTTGCCGACATCAAGAATGCACTTCTCGGAGCATCCACAAATCCGCCTCAGGCCGACAGCTTCCTGATTCCACTACTGATGGAATCCGATTCCGACCCGCTCTTCGAACATCCTCGACTTCTTCAAACTCTCCGATGCACAAAAATTCTAACTACCGTCAGCGTCAAAAAACCTCCCAGAAAAGCTATTGGAACGGTCGGATTAATGTAAGGAGACGATATTTCAGTCGTATATGTGCCTATACCTGTTTCAAACTGAAATTTCTTCATTAATGTAATTCAGAATCGCTCTTCTCTCACGGAAGCTGATCGTCATGTAGCTTCGAGCTTGACCATCCGTCGGAAGGGCACTCCATTTCGACAAAGACGGTTCGAGTCGGGTAAACGTCGATTTCCACTATCTCCTAACTTGGAATCAAGACCGTTCCGTCGAAACAACAATCAAGCTTCCCCCACATTCTCCGATTCCTCGACTTCAATGACGTCCACTAACTCTGCGCACCCATCGTCTAGATCCGACAGCAATCAGAAAAAGCATGGCTTCTATCCACCATCTCTTAGGTTAGTTGACTAAAGTTAGTTAACTGGGGTATAATGATAACCGTTTTGGAAACCGACGAGAAAATATGTGCATATTCAATTATTAATAATAGGATTATCTTTTTTTACTTATAGGAACTTCCGAGGTGTCACCAGTCACATATCCAGTCGAAACAATCGCGGAAGGCCTTCCTCTTTCTTCTCCACTTCTATGGACTCTGACGTTGTCTTCGACAGCTCAGATGCCTCTGGAAAAGTTCCAGCATCGAGGGCATCTTCACAGGATGCAAAACGGCACCAAAGGGTAAGATTCTACTTTTCTAAGATGGAAGGGCGGAAACACAATTTGGGTCATTTCATTGTCCAAATTTTTTCTGATAAAAGTGCACAATGGGTTAATATAAGGTGAATATCTTTCGTACCGACTTCGTTTATCAATGCAGCGAGATAAATAGTGCGTTTTTATTTCGTGCTTCGCCCACCTCTCATGCGATTCAATGAACCCCACATCAGTCTACATTTTTGTTGTTGTGTCCCGGCGAGTTGGTTATCTAAACTCTCTTCTCATCAATGAACCCGGATATCTGAGCATCAATAATTTTTATAATGGGTGAGCAAATCTGATTGAAAATTGATCGCAGACGTCAATGGCGTTGCCGGCCTATTTGTAATGATTCAGTAATTCGGGACGCAAGGCTATCACCCAAACGGTGGAATAAACTGTCAAAATGTGTCGAAATTTGATATGGAAGTCAAAAACTGCTGATAACACCGCAACTAAACGTCGATTAAAGTTGGGTGTTCTATTTCATTGGATCTTAGTTTCGATTGAGAAAGGTATTGCCACTATGTGCAGTGAAACCAAGTCGGTTAGGTGGTAATTTGTGTACCAGCAGCTGACAAGAACATGAAACTAGGCATAGCGTCTTGAAATACGCGCGCCAACGACAGTAGCACAAAGGCTTACTGCGAGCCCAAAATCCAGTCGGTTCGTTCCTGTGCAGACGCACGCGCGATTTGTGGTGCAATCGATAAACTGAACGCTGTGCATCGATTGGGTGGCCAGTAGTTGCCTTCGCCCATTTTGCAACCTCGTCCGCACGCACACACTGCGGAGGCACGCACGCCATACAGGTCGGGTTGCTGCAGCCAGCCCTTCTAACTATACCCGCTTGCATCCATTCTCAGTTAGGTTTAGGCAAAACGGCGTCTCTTCTTTTGCTAGCACACAACCACCACACAACTGGGTCAAAAAGCCAGTTCTCCCAGCCCACAAGGGCTCCGTTCTCGGGCCTCAGCCACTAATCTCAACCATCATCACCCACGCCAACACAACACCAACTCCCTCACTACCTCTTGGTCTCCAACTGCACTCCCCTGTGCTACTGTTGTACCACCCTATCAATCGATACCTACACCCAGGAGGGCCCTTACCACCAGGCGTCAGTTCTCCGGCAACTGGGAATCGGCCTCTTCTTCCTCACCAACCCATCGTTCGTCTGGACATATTTCGGCCACCGTCGCGATTTGCGTTGAGGCTCAAGTTCCGCGATCAGCTCTCACGGATCTTTCTGTTTCTGTCTCCTCATCGTTTCCTCAACTCTCTCGTGTGGCCCCTTTATCGGTTGCTCGAACTTTAGCTCTATCTACCACTTCGCATTCCGTGGACGTTTTTTCTGCTTCTGTTGAGGAAAAGTTTGTTGAACTCCCGACCTCCGCTCCTTCTGAATATAGTTCTTCTGGTCACCCATCACTCTCATCATCTTCAAGTAATTCGCCGGTCTCCTCGCAGATTGACGAGGTATATCTTGAGGAGGTCGAGTCTTTGGAAGAAGAGATAGCCGCTCTTGCTTCGTCATCATCGGTGGTTCTTTTACCATTTCCGCCACCATCTAGATTCGAATGTTTGGAGATGAGTGCGTCTAGACCACCACCTAGGCCTCAGACGAGTCTTGTTGGACCTCGGCGGGGTTCTGTTGCTTCACGAGAGTCCTCCTATTCCCCCCCGGCGGATAGAAATAGTAGTAGGGCACATCAACAGCACACCCAGAACAATGGAACAATCGCGGATATGGAGAACTCAGTCCTCTTTCGAAAATTGGAGGCGGCTGTTGCGAAGGTCGCTGCAGAACAGCAGGATCACGAAAGGAGTCTACTGCTCCTTGCAGCCGGAAATTCAGACGCATCCTCGTTCCCGACTAGTGCTTCTCCATCGTTAAGCAATCTCCTTAACATGCTTGCAAATGTCGGTTCGGATTATCAGCTCCTTCGACTTCAACTAGTTGGTGAGAAAGAAAAACGAGCCTTAGTAGAGGCCGCTCGACAGCGGATAGCGACAAGTGAGATCAGTGTTCAAACCGAACCGCTTCAACTTTCTCCAGAGGATATATGTCCAGTGTGCCAACGTAGTAGTGGGAAAAATAAAATCCCCAACTCCAGAGGGCGTCGAGTAGCCATCCAACAATTCCTTCCAGCTATGGTACCGCTATCCCGCGGGGTTCCACTGCGAAGAATGCGCTCTGGACCCACGCTTCCCCTCCAAAATTTTGTAGGCAGTCCGCAACAGAGGTTTCTCTGGCCGGCCAATGGAGAGATCGTAGATATTGTTGAGACTTTACCAGAGCCCCCATATCCCGTCCACACAACTCTTGTCATTCAGATGAACCCTGTTGAAGCCACCTCTGAGGAATATTGTGAGCGGCCTTGCATTTCCATTGTGGCCGTCCATGGACCCCTCCCCGATGCGAAGAACATCTTCATTCCTTCTTCCTCTCCAGTCAAGAAACAATCTGTAGTATTGCAGACTCCGAAGCTTCAACCACCACCGCCACAATCGAGGAAGATAGAAAGGCCTCAGCAGCCGAAACTTCAGCCTCAGCAAAACATTCAGGAAAAGCGTATTCAGGAGATTGAAGAAGACGAGGAAGATGGTGAGGAAGAGGAATTTGGTGAAGATTCTGAAGAATCTGATGTAGAGATTTCGCGGAAGCTTCGTCGGCAATTGCGTCGTACACAAAAGACACAGGAAATAAACGCTGCGATCGTTCAAATGGCACTGAATCAGCAGAAGAAGGAGGAAGCGAAGGCAGCAACAGGACTCGGACTTTCTGAGGTGCAGTCGCAGAGTGGAGGAACTGGTGTTGATCCAAATCAGTCGGAAAGCTCATCCAGAGTCGCTGAAGCTAGGCAACGAGCCAAGAAGTTCATTGAACAACGGAAACTGAGTATGCAACAGCAGCAACAACAGGAAGTGGAAAGCTACGATGGACCTAGTCAGGTAGAGAAGAGATGTAGAGCCCATTGAAGGGATATGGCGGTCTCTGATCTCCTAAACCGTCAGACTTCGTTTGACGCTTTTTTGAACTTTTTTTTCCAATATTTTTTTAGCATCTAGAAGACGACTTGAGTTCGAGGATCCCTCCAATGGACGATGTAGATGGCCATATGATTTACAGTCCACATGACTTTATTCTTGATAGATGTAAGTCAATTTGTTGTGGATTTTCGTCTAGCTCTTGGCTTTTAGTAGTCTAATTTCTGCTAAAATTTTGGTTTTGATCATGAAAATTTGACATGACTGAGCAAAAAACAACGATTGAGAGTAATTATATGAATCACTTAACCATTCATGTCCTCTTGGGTGTATTGCTTTTAGTAAGCTTTAAACCGATGTTACTCTTAAATAACCTAAGTCTGGCATTGCATTAAAAGTTTGCTAAATTAATTTTTAAAATATTTATTGCAGATAATGCCAATAAATTTCATTCAAGCTTAGTTTAATACTTTAATTTCTTAAATTTTTAATATTTGAAAAGCACGCTATTGAATAGCGAATTTTATTTAGAACAAGTCCCGTCTTTGCTAACAGTAATTTGTTGCTGACACATTTCTAACATCATTGTATCGTTCTCACTTGGAGTAATATTGTAAATTCTTAACATTTCACATCTATTTTATTGTAGATATTTTTCATCTTGTGTCATTTGAAAATCTGTTTTGTGAGATTAGTACTTTTAATTAAATAGACTCCTTGAACTTAGCTACATTTCCTTTGTTGTAATAACTTAAATTTCTGTATGATTTTTTGCAAATTTGTCATCAGAAGACCCTTTTAACTTATTTATCCGATTTATTCATCCCCGCCGAGGTCCTCAAATATTTTTTCCCTTCTAATATCTAGATGAGATTCTCAAGACGTTGGGTGAAGGTACCTTCGGCAAGGTGGTGGAGTGCATCGATCACCAAACGTAAGTATCGATCTGGTGGTTGAATCTCTGCCCCCACGGTCTCCTCGACCAAAAAGACTGAGGTCATTTGCATAGCTTAATCTCTGTCCCTACCATAATTAAATGGGTCGTTTTCTCGTCTCTTATTCTACTATAGCGCCCGTTGTTTATTAGTCAGAGAAGGTGTGAACCATCAGGTTCTATCAGGAAGCCGTCTGAGTCATTCTCTTGTAATTTTATTCTAACCGAGAATACTTTTGCTCTTCGTAATCATGTAGGGGAAGGATTGAGCACTCGTTAAGCGGCAAATGGCTTCTTTTTACCGCACTGTCCCGTTCTTTGTCAAATTTATATTAACACCTTCGTTTTTTCCTTTGCAAGTCCTCTTACGTCCTAACTTGGGACATAGAGCCAACATGAATGACCATTCAGACCGACGTATTATCTAAGAGAGTCACTTTCACTTGTATAGTCGCTAGATGACAAAAGCACATCTAGGTATCGCGTTTTGGGTTTAGATGTATTCATCAAGCTTTTATCGTGCGAATCTTTGCACTCTTAAAATTCGGAATATATTTGCTAACAATAGTTGAGCTGCCAAATTTTATAGCGTCAGACCTAAAAAAGTCAATTGTTATGAACTGAGAAAGCCCTGTTTTAACCTTCTTTGAGATGGGACTGCAAGGTTTGAGATGCCTCATCACTCCACTAAATATTTGCGGAAACTTTCAGGACCTGTGTGAAGTCTATGACTTTTGGACACATTTACGTTGTAGCATGAGGAAACTAACTGACTATGGCGTTCAAATGGCCGGTAGAAGTCTTACGTACATTGGTCCTCATTAAAATATGATTGAAATCCACCATCAAACTGATTTCTTCTCACTCTTCTGCAATGTTTCTATTCTGAAATCAGAATTCATGTACTTTTACTTGCGTCTCTGATACCTAGAATATTAGTATTCAAATCTATTCGAAAATAAAGTTTCTTTTTATTTCTTGGGTTCCATTTGTCTCTAATTTCGATAGGCTTGTCTCTGCCTTGGGACTCAATGCCCATCTTGAAAATACATTTCATTATTTTGGCCATTTCTAACTTTCCAAGAAACATGTGCTGCACGTGTTCCTGTTTCCTCTACTGGACTTGGCCCTCCCCATTTTATTAGATCTCGTGCTGCTAATGCACATGTTTCTCCTTTTTTTTAGCGAAACTAGAATTGCCTTGAAGATCATCAAGAACGTGGACAAGTATAGGGAGGCTGCCATGCTGGAAATCAACGTTCTTAACTTCCTTCGTGAACGAGATCCCAATGAAGAGTAGTATGTGCCGCTGAAATCGAACTGAGTAGTATACTCCCACATGCTCTATTGGGCTATCTATTATTTTGTTTTCTTTTTAGTCTCTGTGTCAGGTTGCTCGATTGGTTCGACTACTTTGGACATATATGTCTTGCTTTCGAGATACTCGGCCTTTCAGTATTTGATTTTCTGGTTAGATACTACTGCATTTATTCACTGCTTAAATCCCAATATAGGTAGCGGTAATTTTTTTTTCTCATTACAGAAGGAGAATAACTATGTGGGCTATCCCATCGAACACGTGCGTCACATTAGCTATCAACTCTGCCATGCTGTTCGTTTCATGCATGACAATCAGTTGACCCATACTGATCTTAAACCCGAAAACATACTCTTCAACCGATCCGACTATATTTCGGTTCATAATCGGAAAAAACGCCGATACGATCGCATCGTGAAGTGCTCTGACGTTCGACTCATCGATTTTGGATCGGCTACATTTGATTATGATCATCATTCGACTATAGTCTCCACGCGACACTACCGTGCACCAGAGGTCATTCTAGGTCAGTCCACAGCGGTTGCTTTTGATTCACTTCTGCTCTTCTGTTCTTATCCGATCGATTGTCAATGTTTTAGAACTCGGTTGGTCCCAACCCTGTGATGTCTGGTCAATTGGTTGCATCATCTTTGAGCTCTATACCGGTTACACCCTTTTCCAAGTGAGCTTTCACTCCAAAAAAAGTCATTAGATTACTTTTCGTCCTTCGATTGATGGCCTGAATGATTACTATCGGTCAATTAAGGCGTGCATTTCTCAAAGGGAAATCTTAAAGGTCCTAGGTTCCGGTCATTATTTTTTTTGTTTTTTTAGACTCACGATAATCGCGAGCATTTGGCCATGATGGAACGAACGCTTGGCCACATTCCCTATCGAATGACGCGCAAATCTCGGTAGGCAACGTGAACTTTCCAGTTAATGTTGCAATCTTTTTATTGAACTATTATTAGTAATTCTAATACTATTACACTAAGAACGAATTTCTAGAAATATTTTATCTGAACACCACCTTCTTAGGGTGTTCATTGACATTGTGCGATCGTAAAGTGAAATATAAAGCGATCGAGATCAAAATTAATTTATTTTCACGAAGTTTGACTGTTTGACTTGTTGACGCGTAGATTTAATAATGAAAAGATATCTGTGGAGAAATTAAGCCGCCTATGTAGACATTTCTGATTGGTATCCACACTCACGTTAGGACGGGATTCTTCTATCACGGTCGACTGGATTGGGACTTTTACAGTCCCGAGGGTCGCTACGTGCGCGAAAATTGCCGACCACTCCTCGTGAGTTGGCATGACCTTTAACCCAGTTTGCACACTTGCTAATTGGTTCCACATGTTGTCTGTATTCTGCCCTTCTGCATGCTGTTTTGTCTTTTTATTTTGCATGCCACCCTTATCTCAGGCGAGTAAATTGCTTCGATCCTCGATCGGGAACTGTTCAAAACCTCACTGCTCACTCCCTTAAGAAGCTTGCTCTCTGTAGACCCCTAAAGGTATGTAAATGCCTACTTATTCAATTTGAGTAGACTGATTTGCTGCAAGTATGCATGCTGAATATTCAGGCCAATCTCGCAACGGTATTATTAAAGTCTCCTCTTTTTTGTAGCGGTACTGCAAGGAGGAAAGTCAAGACACTTTGGATATGTTTGATCTGATCTCAAAAATGCTGGAATATGACCCGGCCGACCGCATCTGTCTGGCAGCTGCTATGTCCCATCCTTTCTTCCTGCGTATCCCCTCAAACCAGCGCCTGAATTACCGATACCATCCACCGCACGTTCCACCGCTGACTCAGTCCAGTGAAAGTGGTGGCGAAACGAATGGAAATGGTGACAGCGGCACTTCACGTCGGAAAATTTCCACATCAGCTAGCGGAGTTGTTCGATGAAGCGGATGACCCCACTTAATCCTTCCCCTTTCCTTATGCTCCTTTTGTAATGTGCTCACCAATGATCCTTCTGTAACTGATCTTATCACCTGTAACCCATCCCTGCTCTCATTGATAAAAGGACGATACTCAACGCGGTCACCTATACTGACGATACTACTAGCAGACCCCATTTCTTCCTCCCCCTAACAACGGGGCTGTAATTGTGATGTCATTGATTCGAGATACAGGCTTCTTTTCATGCAGTCGATTCGGTTTCTTTTAAAACGGATTTATCTGCATAAAAAAGAATAAAACAAGTAGCGTCGTGTGCATGCACCTATTCGATGACAATAGCCGACGTGATTCATTCTAAAAAAGTAGAAGATGCGGGAAGTGGGGCCATACCTCGACGAGATAATTGCAATTAGCTGTGTAACAGCAGTGTGCGCACATCCAGTCGTGTAATCCATTTGGATGGCATCGATTACGGAGGAAATCTTTCTGATTTTCACAATCTATTTTAGTCGTACAGCCCTTCGAAACAAAGGGTCTCCGTTCAGAGAGGACAGTCCAGTGAGGAGAACCTGGATGAGCGATTAAAATACCTGTAAATTTCCCACTTGTGTAGTCAACAAATGATATACAGGCATCCTGTGAAGTATGGCAGGTTCGTTTGACGTTGATGCAATCATCTCGATTGCTTTCGACATTACTGCATTCATAACACTCAAGAGCTTAGGGTAAAGTTTAGAATTATAAAGTACCAGTGCACTTTCTAATAACGTAAACGAAAAGAGCAACCACCGCTATGTACCGCATCTAGACTATAAATCTGGATCTATTTATATGATAATGATTTTGATGCATTAAAACACTTTGAGGTGAAAATGAATTGCGCAAATGATGTTTATTTGTTTCGCATTTCTATTTTTGAAATGATTCACAATCATTTACGCTTTACAGCCCAGATCTGCAGTTGCAGAAATGCTTGGGAGAAGTTTAAGGCACTTCATACTCGCGAAATCTGGTGTTAATTCAAAAACATTTAAAGACAAGAACTCATTCGCATACATGTAGAAAGCTATATCCCTTTCGCGTATTTAAAAACGAAACCCAAAGATAATCGCATTCTCACGTTTCACAGCAAGTGAGATGGAAGGAAGTGAAGCGGCAATTACAAGACTTGTTAGATTGACAGTTGTTCAGAGTCGTCAGGTTGAGTAATTTGATCTTCGAATTCTTCACCACTTTCTGTTTCCTTTGCTTTTTAATCCTCGTCACTGACTACGACACAATCTTCTTCGTCATAGTCGCATTCATCAATGGCACTTGCAGGGCAGCAGATATCAGGACCAGGAGGTGGACATTCCGGATTTCGACTTTGTTCACAGCTGTTATCAGTGCGACAATTATCTTCGCATTTGATTTCTTCTGCATCTTCATGACTTGGTCTGCAGGGATTATTGAACCGTCGATCAAACATCAGCGGTTCAGCGCATTCTGTTCCAGTATTATAGCAATCTGCAGATGTTAAGAAAAAAAGCTATTTTTTGTCTTTATTAAATGGAGCGTAACAGATGTTGTTGAAGACCAACGGTTATATGATCGCAAATCGTCCTTTCCAATTTTTTCCCATATTGAACAGTCATCCGAAGATTGCTGACATTGCAATTTCCCGAAAGCTTTAAGCTCAAGAAGCTATTTCTTAATTCATTAAAAAAAAGAGGACTAGTTGTACATTTTTCGTTTGATGCTGTACTTAACCCTAAGCACTTAATAAATTATATTTAAATGTTTCTCTCGATAAATTAAAACTACTGAGAGTCGTTGATGATCGCAGAGGAGTTAACTACTACGATTATTATTCGTATTATTATTACTATTACTCAATGAAACTTGTTAAGCTGCCTAATATCTCTCCTTCACTGCTGACTTCCATGATCCACCTATTCACATATCGAACTATAAGTGGGACGGTGGCTCATTAATCCTATTTTCAGAAAGCGAAAGGAGTACATTAACTTACATTCAATAAACAAATAATCATTCATGATAGCCTGTACATCCTCAGCACATTCACAGAATTCGGCCTCTTCCATACCTTCCTGAAGAAACCAGTGAATGAACGCCTTCTTTGCAAATAGCATATTGAATTTATAAAGCATGCTCTTGAGAGGTTCAATTATCGATGTTGAGTTGTATATCGCAGTCAGTTGACGGCATGTTTTTCCCATTCCACTTTGTTTCACAATAGCTGGAGGTCTTTCAACAACACTGACCTTGAAACCAGTCGGGCACCAATCAACCAAACTCATTATTGATCTTTTTTTGAATATCTCAATGCTGTCAGTGATTTCCTTGATGGGAATATCTCCTCGATAGAACAAGGCACACGCCATCATTAGAGAGTTACGCGGATCGCACATATTCATCTGATTCTCCCTCTCGAAACATGCCATTGTCAGTTCAGGAATTGTAAACGCTACAGACTGGTGATTTAAGCCAAACTAGCCTTACCTTCGTGACTCATTACCTCCGGAGAACAAAGCGGAGCCATGCCGATTTGAACATATCGTAGTCTCGGAAAAGGAACGAGATTTGTTTGCAACTGAGTCAAATTCGCCGTAACAGGTCCGTCGTGCCTTAACGTAGCCGTGAAACCATTGGTTGCTTGTGCAATAACTCGATTAAGGTGAGGAAATGCCGGTCGTTCAATGCTAAGCTTTTTAGCACAAATTTCCATCAAGGCTTCATTTTCGGAAAGGGCCGAAAACGTGCTTATATCGTCGAGAGTACTGCAACACATAATGGCATTGTAAGGTTCCACGACACAACACGACTTGTGATGATCGGGATAAATGGCAATTTCAATTTTCGGTATCTTCATGTACTCCGTGTCCATCAGCTCTGCAATGCCTTTAATAAATCATATTTCTGCAAAATTTACTTTACTTGAGGACCTTCGATGTCATTTTTTATTTAACTTACGGCAAACGGTTCCACCACCTGTTCCACCTCCATAAGAATGGTAAAAAAGCAGGGCTTGAAGGGAATCGGTATGTTCAACCTCTCTTCTAATTGAATTAATCGACGCGTCGACCAGCGTCTGCGGAACACTGTAGTAACCTCGTCCGAAATTGTTTGCCATGTCTTCCAATCCACTAATTAGCCCCCGGGGATTGAACATTGAACGATAGAGTCCGACGCGGATCTCATCTAATCGACATGACAATTAAATAAATTCTCAGCCTTTAACTGTTCTGCGCCAATACAAGTTACAATATCTTACCAACGACGGTCGGTTCCGAATCCACGATGACGGTTCTCGGCACATAGCGGTCTTTATTGTCAACCATGAAAAACACATTTGCAGCGAGTTTGTCATAGTCAGTTTCCGCACATGGATCAATGAGTATTCCATCTGGACCCACGCCATGTTCTACGGCCATCAGCTCCCAAACGGCCTGAGATATCTGAACTCCACATTGACCTGTGAACAAACTGACCACCTCTCCTAACTATGATAATAGGAAAATCCCTAAGGATTTCAGTAAATTCATCAATAAAATAGCTATCTCAACAGTTTTCACATGATAAAAGGTGCATATTCTTGTTTAAATAAAGGAAATTAATCTAACCGGCATAAAGAGGGCCCAGCTAACGGAAACAAGAGATATATAAGGGGCCGAGATTCTATTATCGACCGCTCCTTTTCGAAGGTGCACAGCTGTCACGTGTAGAACCAGATTACAACCACAACGTCCGTTATCCACGTTTCTATATTATACCACATAATTAAACACAAATATGCAGATTTTTGTTTTCAATAAGTTGTACTATACCTAAGAAGAGAAACATTCTGTCAATCAAGTGCACTGAATCTATTAAAACTGCAGGCTTTAAGAGATTAGCTGGGGTAGCCGGCTGCTGGAAGATGCATTCTAACCGTCGGTCTCCGTGCATAGTTGAGCTTTGCTTCGAATTGATACGTCCGAATCACATAAAGAGGGTACACGGGGACCGGCATGCACTCGTGCTCCATGGCGTGCTTCGAGGGTGGCCAATCCAAACACGACTCCAGCCTCCCGATCTTTAAGCACAATACACCCTAATCTTTTTCTATAACCCAAACCCACCCATTTCAAAGTACTACAAAGAATCCCAATTTCAGAGAAACAAGACCTGAACGAATCAGATTTGTGACTTAATGCCCACTGCAAACACAATAATCTGACTAACTCTGCTACAGCGATTTCGGGCCAGTCTACCCGCCAGCAATTAATCGCGGATTGAACTTCGTCACATCAATCTATCAAACGAATCCTCCCATCGCTAGGATTATCCAAGAAATTCTTTTACCCATACGAGAAACAAATAAAGATGAGAGCCGCCTACCCTTTTAAAGAGTCAGACGACTCCATAGTCAATTACAGTCACACTAATAAAACAAAAGTCGATGACCAAAAGGACGGACCAGATATGCCCAAAATCTTAGACAAACCATTCCAACTCAAATAGATGTAGTTCATGAAGCATTCGACGCACGCACCGATTTGAGTGCGCAGACGACCGATGTAATGCTCCTCAGCACACGGGGTTCGGCATTTTGACAAAAGCTTTAAACAGTCGTAACTAGCAACGCAGCAGTAAATTCAGCAAAACTAATTCCAGAGGCCGTTTAAAAGAAATAGAGTACCTCAGAGTTTATGATTGCTACTTTGATTTCAGCAGATAAGTTTTTCATTTATACCATTCAGTAAAAACAAATAAGATGAAGCCTTTGGCTTTTTCTTTGTCCGGTAATGGAATACTCATTTGCTTTAAGTCGCAACTTTGGCAACAAATTCTTTAAAAACCCGTTTAGCAGCAGCACTGTCTGGTATCATGTGACCCTTGGGATGCACCAGAACGGTATGGGGACACGCGTAATAGGGCAGCAGATCCTCAGTCATTTCTAAAAGCCGAAAATCACGATCAGTAAGATCACGAAATCCACTATACAAAAGTTGGTTAAGTAACACGTCTACTTTAGGGTATAATTTTACTGCAACCAACCTGCGGGGATGACCCTATCGGTCTGTCCATAGACAAGGAGGGTGGGCATTTTAATAGGCTGATCGGTTTTGTATAGGGGAGCATGGACACTAGAACGACTCCTGAAGGTAGCGACGAGAATAGCGAATTTCACGGTCGGCGCATTCCATTCTTCAAGAAAAAAGAGCAATTGTCAATCATAAGGCCTCAAACTCGCATTTAGGGATACAAATGGAATATAGGACTACGAAACGACTGAATGAGGGAATCTAACTTGGCGAATGGGAAGATATAAAGCCATTTGTGAGTGCTCTAAAAGTACCCAATAACCAATCCAGTGGCTACCATCTCATAGGCGCCTCAATATATCCTAAGCTCTACAACGGCTTCGTACCACATTCAACCCAAAGACGCATATTTTCAATCTACCGATGTTTCTGCGCATGAACCGATAGACACCGAAATCAATTAATAGTTGGCAGCTTATAAAATCACACCTAGACAAATTAACTTGAATGGCCTCTAACATTGGTTGAGTCCAGTCTATAAGAAGAAGGAGGTTTTAGCGAAAAAACGACAGAAGTAGAGAAGTACACAATGGACGAGACGAAAATAGTGGTTAGTCATTTCACATTCAGTCTAGTTTTTCGGAAATGAAAGTTATGAACTCTTTTACCCGCAAAAAAAAACTCAAAAACATCGGAATATCTACAAATTAGCATCACTAGGTATTTAGACAGATGATTTAAAAGAACCTTCGGGATGATGTTCCATGAGAATTTGTAGGAGCGTAACGAAAGCAGCTCCCTGACTGAAAGCAAGGATGCCATCAAAAGGTCCCTGTGTTTTGAGGACGTCTCTGACAACTTCGGTAGATTCTTCAAAGCCTCTTTGAAAGTCGGTGTAATCAGTGGCATTGAAGGAATCGTCAGCTTTGGAAAACCACCATCCGAAACCTTGCTCAGTGTTATTCTCTGGCTCAGTACATGGTATTTTCAGGGGGGCATCTATGAAGACTTTGGTGACAAGAGGAAACTTATGAAAAGAGCATTAGGTTACCAAAGTCACAAGATCCTTTGAAAAATTTGCGGAAAGCACCAGATTTCTCACGAAATAAAGCACCAGTCTGCCTAAAAAGATAAATACAGCGATCGCTCACATTTCTATACCGTATATTTTATGTCATGCAAATTGAGCTATTTACAAAGTATGGTTTAATGAAAATCATATCTATCCAAAACATCATCCGACACTTACGCAAAAATATTTACCTGTAACCATGAATGCAAAGTATCTAAAAGACGAATAACTATTCTAAAAGCACTACAAACCTTCAGAGTCATCCTGTACAAGCCCGGAGATAAAGCCGCGAGTTAGAGCTATCTGGCTAAGCACGCAAGGTCATCTGTATTAGTTCATTAAAGATAAATACCATATGGATATCTTTTCTGCCGACTTTTTGCCGAGAATACATTGGTTTGGATTAAATTGACAATAGAATAAAACTTAGCAACAGTTCAGTTCATTGTTGAGTGGTCTTGTGGTCTAGCTTGTCCTAATAAATACAAATTTATCCCCGATCTGACTTAAGGTTACAAAACCTTCTTTTATTCAAACTTTGTCATATATTCGCATTTCCATGATATACCAGGTCTTCATAGAGTTCCTACCTTAAGGCGATCAAATAACAAAATTCATTGGAGCAACTAGTAAGTAACAATCACCAATCTGCTCGACTAAGCCTCAAAATTGCAAATATGCAAGAAATGGGGTGGGTCATTAGAAACTGCAATTAGAGCCTTGCGAAGTTGCTCATTTGAAAGGTAATCAAATGCTGCAATCGTTATTTAAACTTGCTCTATCCTGAATCCCCTTTTTTCACAAATTTCGACATTATAGGATTTTAAAACTGCTCAGAATAAAAATAATGTTTTCAATCGGCGATAGCCGTAAACAAGCTTTTGTAGCTAAATTCAGTTATTTACTATTTTTTCTCATAACTTTTCCTATCGTTCTTCCAAGTTGTCATCATCAGTCCATTAACTAAGAAGTTAGACTCCAGATCAATCATAATGATAATAGACTTTGTTAAAACACAGGGCACATGTATCGTACCGTTTTGCAATTCGTTGATTGGTTTAGATGGCTTTAAAGCCCCCTAAGTATATATCGACCATGACTGACTGGTCCCCTAACGGCCCGTGCCCGGCTATAAGATCTTAACAAAAACATAAGCTGGTATATCCACTCAACTTCTCGGTTAAATTCTCTATTGTACTGAAGTGGGTTCAGCGAAAAAAAGATTTTTTAAAGAATACTTAAAGTGACTGATTTTAAACAATAGGAACGGCATTGCTTGTTCACAAAGTACTTATTCAGAGGTCAATTTTACGGTGCGCATTATCATCCTTACACGAAGACAACGAACTATTTGCACTTCATTGATAAGAAAAATAAAACTGCGGAAATTCAGCATCAATAGACATTAAAATCTTGAGAAACCTTAACTAGTCTACTTTCCCCACTATTATGTAATACTTTGCTGTCAAAAGCGCTTTGATCAATGAAATTAAGTCACTTCAATCCATAGAGTAGTCTAATCTGATGGATTAACCTCGAAGTACCCCGACGCAGGCTGAACATCGGTGCCATGAAGTATTTTTCAAGAAGCTCAGAAGACGAGATAGCTCACCCTAACCTGGCTGAACGAGTGGTTACACTACGCGTAAGACTGTAATATGGCTGGTCCATACCCGATATTCTTCTACTATTAGGGGAATAGCATTGCCATCACTATCACCTATAACACATCGTTATTGGCTCGAGTGCATCACGACAGCCTGCTTCATGACACTTTTACACAAAGCGTCTTCAACTCAAGCAACAAAGGTTTATTTGCTGATTTCATTCTCATAAATAATGAGACTACGAAAGTGATTACAGTCTAGGAATGTAGAGATAAACGACTTTAGAATGTGGAAGAAGAGGAAGAAGAAGAGGAAAAAGGACACTGTACTATGTTTGGAACATCACATGAAGTTTGACGGTTTGAGAAGAGGAGAGTGGTCCAGGTTCTATTCTACTTGACTTTTGCCGCGTTAGAACCGCTTGCTGAGCCGGAACCAACAGTTGGTTTTTGTGTTTCCAACTGTTTGCCCAGGTATTCCCTGGAATCACAAAATCAATGTCACCTACTCAAATCGCATAGAAAAAGTGAACATGCCTTAATCTGCTCTCGAAAGGTAAAAATAGACAATATTGTTGAAAGGAAATAAGTAGCGATTCTATAATTCAAGGCGTCTCGAGGATACTGAAGAGCATAAAAAAGCCTTTTGGGAAAAAAAATAACACAAGAGTCCTGTCAAGGACGACTAAAGACTAGTGGCTACTGATAAATCACGTAAGTAGAAATAATGGCCGAAATAGAACTGACTACTGTTTTACTTCAGGCTGCCAAAAAATTCCACTGCCAGGAGAGCAACAAAGTCCACTCATATTACTGAAATGGTGTTTAAGTATTTGATTGGAATTTGTGACTGACTAATAATATAGACTGACCAATTATGGACCATAATCTTTTGCAGAGCAAGAAGAGCATTGTAACGGACACTGGGATCGTTGTGCTGAAGGAGGGTCATCACCACCTGCTTACCGCCGATTTGATCGATGACCCTGAAGAGGGGAAAAAACGCCAAAAGTAACTAAATTGACCTTAAGCATCTCAACGAATGAATACTCACTGTTTGCCTCTTGGATAATGACGGACGAATTCGCCAACATCATGAGCGGCAACGGAAAGAATCACGGGTTCGGTTGAATTCTCCATCAAATAAACCAACATTCTACAAAGAGAGAACAGAAAATCACAGGACATGATTGGAATGAATTAATAGTCCAAGGAATCCACAATCTGTTATTGGCATTTTAGCAATTTTCAAAGTTCCAATATTTCCAATTCAAAGTGGTCTACTCTTCGAAATTTTGGGAGCTTCTCCTTTTGGCCGAAGTTCCAAAGGGGATCTTAGTCACCTTATGTATTTCAGAGTATTCTAGCCCAGCTATCTCGATAGACCCGCGATTTCATTGAAAAGAACGCATAGGATATCATGGTGAGGTGGTGGCGGTTTCTTATTCCTAATTCTTTTTAAGTTTTCATTGAATAATGGATGGCATTCTTTTAATCAAAACCTAGATTTAAGAGGTCCTGGAACGCTAGTGGATAGCAATTTTCCAACTAACAAGGCATTTTTTATACGTTGACGAAATATCGATGGAGAGTTTGAAATAAACTATCAGTCGGAACCACAATGAAACTCACGGGAATACCCAAGAGCCCTGCATAAATAAGAAATTCTCTTGTCAATCTACCTCTCAATGTTCATTCTGACGGTTTGATGTCCCCGGAAGGTGTATCTGAGGATTTCTACCGTTAGAACGGAAATGCGCTTACATTTTGAAGCCTGTTGATTGGAACTTATTTCCCTCAATTCTGGTTGAAAAGCAGGCAGTTGGCAAACTTGGCGGCGTCATTCTAGCCATTCAAGAAGCTTTGTTAATCTTGAAGAGACTTACACTATTTGCATTTATCATTCAACTCAGTCTGTTCGATTAAACAACCATAGCAGTATTTGTTAGATAAAATTCACATGAAAAACAGTCATTATCCCTCTCAGAACAAAACAATGGGGCTTACAAATGAAAATGGTAAACTCAATCAAGTAACACTTTCTAACTTCACATGGAGAGAAGCACATAACACGAAAAAATTTGTAAAGGATGATTGCGGCGAAATAACTTAGGACTCACTTTAGCAGTTCGTAATTGTTTTCAGTAAACTTAACAGCATTTTCGCGCCAGAAGATCTCGGATTTGTGGACCGGTGACCACTCAAGACGGCCCGAGGTCAACTCGGTTGTATACTCCTCGATACTGCTCACATCTTGGACACTGGCCTTCAGAGTATCCTGAAAAGGGATGAAAGACCTGGTGTCAACGTAATTTGAATTTACAGCTGAAGTGTCAATACTTTGCGAATTTAAGACACAGGACTGAAGCGAAATACTGGTTTGATCTCAAAGTTACTTATAGCATACGATTTATAAGAGATTAGTGAGAATTAGATCATAATCATGGGTTTTAAATGGATTCTGATTACGCTGACAGATTAGACGAAAATCACTCCATACAGGCTTTTATTGACAGAGGATATACCCCGCATTGGTGGCTGGAAGTTACCTTAGAGTTTGCCCGATCAAGAGCCTCTCTTTCAGTCAGTCACCCGACTTTGATCACTGTGAAAGGTCAATCCGATCACTGAATGCACATAAATGGGTTTTGAACCCATGTCATCCAAAAAGTCGAATATGTAAATGCAACAATTCTGGCACCCTTTCCTCCGTAAAAATCTACTATGCCAAATCTAACTATTGCCTTCAATCCTTCGGTAATCATGACGAAGCGCAATCTTCTACCATAAAATTCCCTTAAATAGCTCTAGCGTAACCTAACTTTTGCTCTAACACGAGGTTCAAGAGGATACTGTTAATTTCAAAGTACTGAAACCCAGCTACCTCCTGCCAATTAATGCTGATCAGCTTTATTGATAGGGTCTAAACATGCGCATCTACTGCTTCATAATAACAATTTGGTTAAACAGATATCTGAAATTTCGCTATCGAAGTTCCATTTGTTAGTTAAGGGTTCGCAGATAAGATGCATATAGATCAGCCAAAAGCTGTATAAATGCGGAGTCATGATAGCCTGATTAATTTGACTCAAGCCGAGATGCAGGCGATATAGTGTTTGATCAAAGGTTTAGGAACAAGAACCACTTTCACTGCAATGATGAAGTTGACCTGATCTTGGGACTACTACCAGACCTCGACATGCGATTAATCTACCTTTTCAATTTTCATATCTGGTACTTACCATAAGAACCACTCATGAAAGTGAGGTCGGGCACTTAGTTTCATATCAACTGATGTTAGCAAAAAATTTAAATTGTCGTTTTTATTGTTTCAAAAACCAGCTCGAGATAACTTCAATAAGAATAGCGTCAGTGGCGATTTTAAAGAAAGTCCATGCGATTGTCTTAGAAAAATAACGAGATAAAACTCTAAATACTTATTTCGTTGATGGTTTGATTTTTGAATAGTTAGGTTAAGTGAACAAAAGTGATCCACTCGCTAACCAGAAGAAATTTCAGATCTTCCATCATCTCCGGATCATGGCTGAGATCCTTTTGAGCTAGGAGGTCCAGACGTTTAAGGGCTTTACATTGAACCATCCGAAGGGAACACTCACGCATTGCTGGCGAACCGTCAGTTTGTTCCAAAATCGACTAACAGTATAAAGAGATAAATGTCCGCATTGAGATAGGTAGGGGTCCCTGTAAAATCAGGCACGTCAACCGACAACGAACAGTTCAATATCCAAGTTACCACTAGTCAGTATTTCTTAGGATTAATTATAGCGCATTGTAAGCTCAATATTAACAATTCTTCAGGAGTCATTTCTATTTCATTACACAATCAAGAAATACGACCAATCAAAAAAATAATAATAACTTTGTGCATTTCTGGAAGAAACCTACACGCATAAGCGCCATAGCAATACGAAGGTCCTTTTCACGATCAGTATCACAAAAGATATCACAAACGGCTGGTAAAAGGGTGGCATTCCTGAAATCAGAAAGTAACAATTAAAAACGGGAAAAGAACTTACCTGACGATGATTGGTACCAAATCCTTATTGAAACTGAGACACCAAAGACAAAAAATGAGCTGATAATGCAATTCAATATTGGTGTCTTTGTTTGAGAGTACCTTAACCAAACTAAAACTGAGTAAAAATGGATCTACAAATCTTACACATCAACACCCTGCTTGACTACAAACGTACTGCGATAATTGCGAACACGCAGGAGCATTTGCAAATTGCGGGCAATAGTTCGAACATAGTTATTATCCTAAATGGTAGTTAGAAATGATGGAGCAAGTACAGGTTCTTGTAGATGCTCTAACAACCAATCGTAAAAGCAACTCAAAGCCCTTTCGTCCATTTGTTGGGAAGACCAACATGCAAGCTTTGTAATTATTTTAGAGATCTGATAGACGCAAATTCGATCAGATCTTTGGAGAAAATTAAAGAAATAATTCCAGATATTCTCTGACTTCGAGTCAAAGTAATTTCGGAATAATTCAACCCGATTCGTCTCTTCCTTGAACATTTCGTCCATCAATGAAAGCAAATATTGCAGTGTTTGCTCTTTTGATATACGGTTTAAAAGGGAAACGAATAATAGTGGGACCTAAAGTTAGAATGTGGGGTATTTTCTCACACCTCCTCTTTAAATTCGTTGATCACACGAGAACGCGCTTCAGAACTTGCTGCGTTGTCAAGATGAGAAATAAAGTCGAACTGTCTTTGAGTAATCATTTGTCCTCTTAATATACGCAAAAAGATTAACTATATAGATTACTGAAGATAGGATCGCCAATTAACGCGAGCCTCTCGAATTTCAGCAACCTTACTCTCCAAATTTGTCATTAAATCTTGAGCCTGAATGGCTTTTTTCAAAGAATATATAACAGCACACTAACATACCGTTGTAATCCAACTCCCGTATTCCGATAGATCGAGCCATTCCGGGAGCAAAGACAAATTACGCAAAAGCAACCGTATTCCGACCTATACTGCACTTGCTATTAAATCTAGTCATGGAAAGACTATTAACCTTCACGTTGTGGATTAATCAGTTTATACTAATGGTAGCGTTTAACTTAATTTAATTGTTTCGAAATTTCAGTTTCATATTAAATTCATTTGAGGCACCACAATTCGTTCACATTATTACTGAATTTCCATTCTAAACAAAGAGCTCTCATTTAATTGTTTGAGTGGTTTATTTGCCTAATGAATGAGAATTTTGTGCTCCAGCGTAAAAGGGACTGCATTTTTGGTTAGTTTTTGGTACCACTAATGTGTCGTCGTTCTAAGTTAGTTAATGTTAACTAAGCAGAAATCAGACGCCTTAAAGCCATGCTGACAACATCATTCACACTAATATCTATGCAACTGATGATGTGCCCTTAAAATTAGAGGCCTTGTGTGTTTTGCTAATCAATACCTAATAAAGTAGGGTCAATAGTCAGTCAATAGTCTCAGCTCCTATTAAACACAAGATGATTAACCGAAAAAAACAAAGGATCGTTATTTCAATTAAATATACAATTATTTGACTGCCCATGTGAAGCAATAAGTGATTTTACCAAAACTGAAAGTAGAGGAAACCAAGGGAATCGCTGTGTAAGGCGACCTTTAGGCAGAGGCTGTCAAGAAAAAAAATTAGTCTTTTGCGTTCGTTACATTCTCGAGCACTTGAATGTGCGTCCATTGATGTTGATAATTAGGGGTTCGTTGGCATCTAGAGGTTGAGGCTGGGGTCCAACGAAGCTTAGTGTGAATGTGGACGGTAACTGGTCCGGAGTATTAACGGAAGGTTGAGGGATATTTCCTGCAAAAGGTGTTGATTTCACCGACGGCGCCGGTTCAGTCTTCCACAGAGCAGCAGACGTTATTGGAGGGTTTCCGTTGCATTCGGTCGATGGAGGTGCAGCAACTGGCATAGGAACAGAAGTCGAAGACTGAACGCATCGTAACAACTCTTTTTCCATGTCCCGCTCCTTTTTCATTTCTTTTAGCATTTCCAACACCTTCCTACACACCGGGGAGCTGACATCTGCGACAGCATCAAAATCGTCTTCTTCAGAAGTCGATCCTTTCTGTTTTGGACATGGAGAGGTTGATAATTTAGCTGGTCGGTCTGATATCTGGTCTGCTCTAGCGGCGTCCACGATAGATGGTATATTATCTATTAAACTCTTCATCCCCGACTTAATATCTACCAAATTATCGGAAATGTCTTGATACGGTGGATAGGAAGATCGGCTTAACATCTGACTAGGTGCTTCACATTGTTTCTCCATCAGGGTCCGCATTTCCTGTTTGAGTTCGCAAAGGCTCTGTTTTACCTCATTATCCGCACATGTTGAGCCTTTCTGGCTTGCAATCTGCCGCATGCTTTGACGTATTTCATCAAGTGCTTCTTTGACATAAATATCTGTTTGTAGTGATAGCGAAGCGGATGAAGAGGATAAAAGTTTTTGTGGTTCGTCCTGATATGTCCCTGCATCAAGACAAGTGCCTGAGGATTTTCTAGGTGCCAAGGAACCCGGACCCATTAGAGATGGACTATCCGTGCTTTTTACACCTGTCAAGGTGTTTGTTATTTCATCATTGACAGTGCGTTTAGAATTTCCGCCCAAAACGATCATATTCAAGCTCGGTCTCTGAGATGTCATAGAACCTTTTTTACCCTCGATTGTAATGAGACTTTGTTTAATATCCTGAAGAACGTTCATCATGCTATTGTCAGCTGCATTGCGCTGGCTAGCCCGCGCAGACTCCATACACTTTATGCTCGATCGGATATCACTCAGTAGGTTTGCAACTTTTGGATTTAGAGTTTTTTCAGATGCGATCGACCTCGCCTCCAAGCGACTTACAGACTGACGCATTTCATTTAACGCATCTACAATTTGCTGGTTCTTCAAAGCTGTCCGTTCATTGTTAGAGGCTTCGACAGAACGTATACTCTTCCGCACACAATCCAGCATATTCATCATTTCCTGGTTCGTCTGTTCTTGAGCCATTTGAGTCCTTTCTTCTACACCGCTGATTGTCTCTCGTATTTCCTCTAAAGCGGCAAGAACTTCCGGCTGCGGTGGTTGTGCCTCTTGTTGAGTCGATGACAATATTTTAATGCTGTCCCGAACTTCAGTTAACATACAAAGAACCTCCGGACCCGGACCGGATTGATCCTTGCATTCGATAGCTTGGATGCTCTGTCGAATGTCGTCCAATGTGGCCTGCATTTCTGAGTTATCTGACATTATTCGTGAAGGCGGTGGACGCATATTAAATCTCGATCGCTGAGCTGATCTAGGACAAACGCTTAACCCACCAGCTTGTTTTGCGCATGGTGATGAGACTCTTGGGACGCTAACGCTCGGGCATCCTCCGCATTCACTGTAATTCATCTCTTCCAATGGGTCTCTGAAAGTTACGCACGCACTCCTTGAAGCTAGACTGCTTCGGGTTACTGAAGGAGTACAGAACTGATCGCAATCATAAACATCGGATTCTCGGAAATTTTGACTTGATGAAAACATGCTCTCTCTACTCCCACTAATGAGATCATTGATATCAGGCTGTGATTGTGAGGCCTGTTTGCTCTCTAAATTCTGCATACTGCACCGCAGATCCTGCAGCACGTCCATGATTGTTTCATCCCCACACTTGTCCCGGTCTCCTGATTGGATGCTTGAATAACCCCTTCTAGAAGTCGTGGTACCAGATCTTCTACGTAGCGACGGTTCGTCACCATGTTTTGCTGAAATGAGGCTTCCGGACATTTGACTAGGTCTACAAAATGTGTTCTTACATGACTGCAGGGACCGACATTCGTCAAGATATTCTTGGGCGCTTTTAAGGAATTCTTCACCCTCAACTCCCATGGCAGTGATTCTTTCATAGAGGTCTTCAGGTGTGCAGGTTTTGTACGGATTGATCTCTCCCGGACAGAGGTCTTGTTGGTTTGCACAAAATGTTAATAAACGAGAACACAGCTCAATTGGGTCATGTATAGGTGAACCAATCTTCGAGCGAGAAGTTCTTCCTGAATGAGATCGGAGAGAACGCATCATTTTTGAAAGGACAGAAGAACGCCTGGACGCTGCGTCTGCATCAGTAGCACTACTTTTAGTGGCCCCTATTCTGGAGCCCCTAAGTTCCGATGGCGAACAGGATCGACTTTCACGTGTGGTTCCGCCACTAGATGAACGCATTTTATCCTGACACCTACTCGTGCGTTCGGAATAATTGGGCTCTGAATTAGCTTTTGAAGAGACTGAATCTTGGTCGCGATCTGCAGAACGTCGATTAGGAGTTTCATTTCTGCTTGGGGAAGAGTATCCGGACGATCTGGCTGAACACCTTTTAATGCTAGCCGATTCAGCAGTCTTGCGAGGAGAGCTGCGATTAGATGTCTTAGAAGGAGAACTGACACGTCCAACCCCTGTTTCTTCTCCGTTCGACTCCATTGTCTTGCGAGATCCACGACTACATTTTTCAGGCGTGGCTCGATTTGGAGAGCGATCAGATCGTGGAGATAATTGAGAATTATCGCCAACAGATGATTTATGAGTAGAGCCTTTTGACCCAACTGAGCTTCGAACTGCGCATGTGCTTTCGGCACGGGAAGAAGGCCGCTCATTAGAACTGACTTTCGACGATGGTAGTTTCGTTGTTGAACCAAAAGGTCTAGACGAAGCGAAGGATTGTTTCAGCGACTTTATGCTATTTTCGACCTCTTGTATGACGGAAGCCACGCTCGAACTTCTTATTTCAGAGCCTTCGGAAGACTGGATCTCCAGACTTTCTCTGATTAATGGTTCATCCAGCCGACTTTTAATCTGATTTAAGACCGCTTCCATTGAAGCAATAGTACTTTCTCTAAGATTAGGGTGACATGATTTAGCTGATTCCATCAGTGTAGCTTTCAAATCTTCTAAAAGTTTAATGAGAGAGGTACAGCATTCGCTCTTGTTAGTTTCATCCGTCGCTTGGGAATCATCAGCTGAGCAGTTGAATTGTCCACCACAAATACTCTTGCCTCCGCTAGAACTTCCATTATTGCAGTTGCTGAATACAAACGAGAATTCATTCATTATTGGTTCGTTCGATTCTGTTACGCAGTAGATTTTTCGATTTAATCGATTACAAATGAGCACTCCTTTCGCTGCCTCTCTGTTAAATGAAGAATTATCAATTGTTTCAAACCTCTCCATCATACCACTCCGCGCATTCTACTTGCTACAATACGGTAAAATCGATTCGACCTTTTGATCACGTGAAACTCTCGTGAAAGGTATTCATATGAGTTTATTTTTTTATTATTGCCCTGGTTGTTTCCACACTCTCTGTTGTCTGACTCCTGGGAACAAAGAAGCTCTTATTGCGGCAAGTAGAGAGCAGAGACGAATTTCCAAGGGCGAGGTTTCCACGTACAGTATTTTACGTTCCAAGCGCTGTTGTTGCAAACGAAGACGATGAAGGGGAGAAACGAAGCAAGGAATAGGAGTGATGTCACCGACTTTTACTCCGTAGATTGCGGGTTCAAATCATAGCCATGCTTCGTCCACACGTTCTTGCATTGTGCTTCTTTTAGCATCTTCAACAGTCAAATGATTTCTATAAACCTGACAGTCATGCACACGCCTACTAGTTTGCCTCTTTAACTGCATTTTCTTGCTTTAAGGCGGCCCTAAAAACGATTGGTGAGAGACGTCATTTCCTTCGCGTAACTCGGTGGTGTCGGAGACGGTTCTAACTTTGTCCCACTTTCATTAACACAGTAGAAATATGTTCATGCGCTATGCCATCTCCAGCGCAAACCAACCAACAATGAGTCCGCTAAGTAAACTCGTTGAGTAGAAGAGACGTTTTATGAAGTCACTGAGATGGAGAATATCAAGATTTGTCCAGGAGGGGTTTGGGCTCCACTATCCATTTCCTAATCGCCGAAGCATGATGAACAACTTAGAACTAGTGTGGATATGTCTTAGCACCAATGATATGGCGAAATGACTCAGTTTACTTAGCTTAAATTTCGCTTAAAGATGCCAAAATTATTGATATAAAGCTAGCTCGTTCAAGTAAGTGCCCTGCTCTTATCCTGAAAATACATCTGCATATTCACGAGATGGACTGTGTCCACAGCAGACACATCTACTAAAGACCTAAACCAGACGCAATCAAACTCTGTCCCCAGCAAAGTGTTTCAGCAGGAACCTGTCATATTGGAGATTGTCACCAATGTACCAACCCAATCTTTATCGCATTACAACGGTCAAATCGCCAACTCAACGTGCACCGCCATTTTGAAGCACAATTAACAGTTAAATAATGCACACATGTATACACACACATATATATATATATATATATATATGTCGATAAATATACATATATATATATATGTGAATGTAAGTAAAGCAAGCCTTTATTTTCTGTCATTTGAGCTGGTACAAGTGCTGGGGATTGCGGCTGCATTGCTGCTTGGACTAATATTCCGAGAACGGTTCTATTGATGATGCACTTAATTCATTTTGATCATGGGCTTAGATCACTGGTCTAACTAGTTGGCTGTAATTGTGAGGAGCTGTTATCTTTGCATTTTGTGCTATCCCCTTCACAAAATAGGTTTATTTCCTCTAAAAATTTGGCACAGCACAATTTCATTGCGTTCAGGGCATTCAAGAGTTTTTGGTGAGTCATCTTCGAGTCAACACCAGCGGGTTCGGGTTCTATTTCTTCCAATTTCCATTGGATGTCTTCGATAAGCCTAAAGATATCCTTTCCCTCATATCCTTGAATGCGTATCTCACATTCTAATGCATCCAGTAGGAGTTCCAGTGGCTTTGGGCGCATTCCAGACTGGCCTGAATCCAATTTATCACAGATCATCTTGAGTATTTGAATGGTTTGTTGTTCCACTGTACAATTAGGTATAGTCGCACATTGATCAACGCACAGAATCATCTCATGGAGTGTATTCAGAAGCTTACACAACTGGGGTGTTACCTGGAGCTCATCTTTTGGCTCTTCGTAAAACAACTTCGAGCGCACCATACTCTCAACCTCAACAATTTTCTTAATGATCTTCTGCTTAGCCATATTTCTTTGGTATAGTTCACATTTAAGGTCACCCAGAAGATTCGTTAACTTTTGAAGTTTATATTTCTCGTGATGTTTAGCTTCTAAAGCAGTTTCTGCCAAGTTTAGCAATCCAAGAAGCTTCCATTTACAGGCTTTCAATGAGCAGACATGATCCTTCTTAATCCCACAAAGTACACTGTTGAGTGCAACAACAATTCTAGCTAGGAAAGGCACATTTTCAATTTTTTCCTGAAATTCCTGAAATTCTCTCTTATTCATAGCATTCCAAGCTGCTTTTGAAAAGGAAAGAACAGTTTGTGCAAAGTCTGAATACCCCAAGCATTGTTTACCTACCTCATGTTGGAGGTTCTTCAAAAGATGGCACAATTTGGCCAAGGACTTGGAGCCCATGTTAGTGAACTGAATGCACGAATCTATATAGGTCAGAGCCTCAAGAATCTTGCATTTTGCGTGGTTACTTTCAAAAGAGAATGTTGGATCCCTCATGCTTATGATGGTCAGAAGTTCATTGATCGTTCTGCAGATCCGTGATGTTTCTTTTAATTCAAGACAATCACCCTGAACCGTTTCTTTGCAGAGCTTCTCTTGAATGACTTCTTGTAGTGCCCTCAACTCCCAAGCTGCATCTAAATCACCAGCACCTTGTCCACAGAGCTGACATTCCACACACTTCAAAAGGCGGATAACCTTATCCAGCCAGAACTTATCGAAACCATCATCTCGAATGACTTCATACATCGCTTTCAACAGATCGAATAATGTGGCTGTCAGGTCGCGATTTTCGACATTTATATCAGGTCTGAATTGGTTGACGATCCGCTTGAGAATACAGATGGCTCTGTTCAACAGCCTATTCGAATCAAGTTTAGGTTGGCAGGGGTCGTTTTTATAGGTAACATCCTGACTGTTGACATTCATGGATGTGTGGATCTTTTCCGGAACCCTGATCGCACCCTTTGTTTCCTCACAGACGTTGCCTTCATCTGGTTGGAAACAATTGAGATTTTCCTGTATTAAGTATTTGCGTGAGAGCTTTGGCTGGAGTTGCATTCCTTTGAATTCAAATTTGTCAGGGATCGGTTCCAATAGAACATTACGAAAATGGAAAATCCGGTTTGGATAATGACTCAAACGAGTGAAAATTTTGAGCGTTTCCCCAAAAGTACTGAACTGGACTACTGGTTCACCTGCTACCTTTGAAGTAGCGATATTTTCAGCCTCTGCTGGCTGGATGTCTCGTGTTCCTGCCTCTAGCATCTCATACCCGCCTGAAGAAAATCAATAGTAAATACGAAATGCGTGACTCTGAGAGTTCTAGCTTTCTGGATCGTTTAAACTACCAGCAAATTCACAACCAAAATCGCCCAAAAACCAGCAAAATGTGGAGTTTTTTCTAAGAAAACAAATAAATAATTTATTTAATTATAAAATAAAATTATTTGAAATAGAAGGCGTAAATGACAGAGATGAAACATCCTTCCGAATAAGATAAGAATTTTAGACCATTTGGCTAGGCGTCAATCCAACCCATATTTCCGCATAGCACTCTCCAATTGCTGAATACAGTCATTCATTGTGCTGATATTTTTCGAGATGAGTTCCCGAAGACTTAAACCGTCTGATGTTCTTGCTAATTGCGATCCTCTGACCGATCGTGCAGGGAGCATTGCTTCAAGTTCTTCGAAATCTTGGATTAATGCTTCGTCGGCCCCAGCGGTTTTCAAAGCACAAACGAGTTTGGGTATCAGAGATTTGATTTGCATGATCTTATCGGAGTCGCATGGTCCTTTCTTGGCCAGTTCTCTCAAGACCGCTGCAAAGAACATGGCCTTCAGTTCAATAGTGCATTGAGGAATAATCAGATCGGGATAGATGAGAAGAATGAGGTCATTGAGTTGGCGCATAAGGCAGCCTATTTGGTCACCCTTCAATGGGTCCTGAATGGAGTAGTCACTTCTTCTTCTAGATTGGATCTGTTCGAGTTTTCGTACTTTCTCTTTAAGTTCACTTTGACCCTGTTTGCATAATATTTTATCCAGAGCTGGTAGAAGACAAGACAAAGCGTCTGTTACCTCCGCGGTGCAAGAAGCACCAGAAAGTGCAAGGAGGTTATCTAGAATGGTGTGTAGAGTCGTGGGGAGATCCAGTCCTTGAATCTGCAGATTTGGCTTCGTGCGCTGCAAGAAGCGCAGCATCACGGAAGTGATGGCAATCAGATCTGGTGTTTCAGCAGATATGACTGTACTCTGTCCACCAGATTTGAGCATTCCTAGTGCGCTATTAATCTTCTTTAGCAATGAAGACGCTGGTAGTCCTTGGCTACCTATCTCTTTTTGCAGTCCAGTGAGAATATTCTCTAAAATCCTTTTGTTATTTTCACAAACACCACTTCGAAGGGCCTGAATTAATGAATCCATCAGGGTATTTAGGGCAGCTTCCGATGTGCACTCTGGAACATTTGCATTAGGCGCAATGGTTTGAATGATACCCTTCAGTTGTTTTGCAAGACTCATAATAGTACTGGTTATTTTCAATTGAGGTTGGTTGAGGTCAGCACAACTTTGACACCCATCACTGCGAAGTAATTGACTAATGTCTTGTATCTTGGCCGTCAGTTCTGGAGTTAGTTTGCCAAGTTTAGAGAGACTGTATTGCAAACACCGCATCATTTTGGGTAATTTTCCCCGAGTCTCTTGATCAATTCTATCCGACTGGAGGATCTCATTTAATGAGTTTAACAGGCAAGGAAGCTGAGATCCTTGATCACTCTCCTGAATTTGAATACTTGGTCTTGCCTTCAAAACTATTTTCTTTAAGTGATGTGTCAAACAGCGTATTAATTCAGCTGGATCTATCGAGCCACCACCGCATTCATTCGAACCTGCATTGACTTTATCGGCAATATTATCTCTGATTTGATTTATCTTCTTGATTAGACATGTCGTATCACATTGTAGACGAATTTCGGTCTCGAGGCATTTCATTATCTTCAAAAGATGTCCTTTAGTCTCGTCATCGAGGCAGTTGGAAGCTGTGATAGTTATCACAGCGTCTAGAATAGAATTTACGAGAGTATAAAAATCGCAATCGGGAAATTGAATGTTCCCATTGTACTTCTTAATAAACTTTTTTAAGTGATGCACTAGACACTTTAAATGTTGAGTTTCGTTGAGTTTCCCACCCTCAACGTCACTGGACTGATTCGTATCAACCTGAAAAGCTCCAAACAGGGATGGTCTGTGTTGTGGAGATGCAGACGCCATCGCTGCATGTACCTCTTGAATTGAACCCTCCAGCTTATTGGTCTTAAATTTCGGTTTCTCCAGTAGAGTTCTAACAGCTCTCATAACCCCAAAATCTCCATAACCTGCTTGAGTAATATCTTGCGTATACTGCGGATTGTTAGGAGGAACAGTTTGAGGTTCGGCATTATTGAACCGGGTCTCTGGTCGAATATGCCCGACAAAACGTCGAATCTGAGTCAGAAATGATACTGGTTCGCTAGTTTTGCTGCTAGTCTTGACAGCACTAGATTGATTGGTGCTGGATTGGCATCTGAGCTCACCTAAGACTTCATGAATTTTTGCAATTGATTCAGACTCACATTGACACTGCTTACAAACCTCACATTCCAGATTCGACAACAAGTTTGAGAATTTCTCGGCGGCGACTTTTTCGACAAAACCAGATTTTCGAGTGTCACGAATGGCCTCCATCAAGCAAATTATCCTGTCGTCTAAACAGTGATCTCCAAAGTTCTTTTCTGGTTGCAGATGTCTTATTTCATCCATGATTTGTTGAATTAAGTTCTTAATCACCGGAGTCTCTAGAAGTTCAACTGGACACTGAGCACTAAGATTATTCTGATTTTCATTAAGGTTGGAGGACATATTAGTAGATTCGCGAAAAGTCTGCTTGTGCACCGATATCTTTGGCTCTCCAAAGCGCCTGAACAATTCCTGAACTTCCTTTATGTCTGCCACGATCTTATTACCTTTAGAGCACTGTCGTTTCAAACTACAGCAAATAGCCTTTAAGTTTCTTGCAATTTTATCCATCCTATCAGAATACGGGGGGTTACACTTCAAAATATCCTGCAGGTTCGTCAAAATTGATTTCATTTGAGTTTCTAAATCATTTCCTATGAGTATCGCTTCAGGGTTTAAGCACTTAATGTGCTTTTTAAGGTTATTAACAGCGGTGTTTATATTATCGGCATCAGGATTGGGGCTTTGCAGTTTGGTGATATTTGCCGAGACTGAGTTCAACAACTTCGTCACTTCCTCAGGTGACATTTCGCCAGATTGCTCGATTAGTTTATTTACAGTATCTTGAATATGTTGCAGAATGGCACAATTCCGTCCTTGGGTTGTACTATTTCCACCATTTTTATTGGCCATCTGGCAGAGAAGTTTCTTCATTTCTCGAACCTCCTTCAGCACCATGCCTTCACAAACCGATGACTGTTCACATTGCTGCTGGGGAGCAGTTCGTTGTGGGTCGAATTTGGAGTTTTTAAACTCGATATCCTGACGGTTATTCATATTTGTGGTGTGACAGTCTGTTGGAAATGTTGACGCATTCTGGTATCTCATTTCGAAAAGATTGGTTAATCTGTAAATCAAAGAGAAACAAAAGCACTTGATACTAGCGTCAGGTCAGGCGTCTAGTCCATAGAATGACACCACGATCAATAAACCCAGCAAACACATGACATCCTCGTTTTCCTAATGATCAGCCCTGAAAATTGACTTATTCAATGAAAATAAAATACAATATTTGGCTTAGTTGGCCTATATTCAATTAATTCAACCTATGTATTGCTACTGAAAATGATTCAACAGTCTGACTAGCGTCCCTTTCAAGTCGTCATCGAAGGCAATCAGACAGCCAGAGAAATCTACCTGTTGGTCGTATAAAATGAATTGAGTAGTATCTGGTCGGCTTATAGTGACTCTCTTTTGAATAAGCGAATGATAGCTGTTCTTTCGTAGCCATTATTGCCATGATTACAAACATCATTAGCTGATTTTCCTACTTTATTTGAGCAGAGTAATAAGTCTAAGCACCTTCGGCATATTCTTGCTTCATCCAAAATTTGAGATGACTCCTATAAATAAAGGCTTTTATTGCCTAACTTTCCCACTTTGTGCACTTCATTCAAAGATTACTCGAACATCATTTAGGTTTTTAGCGGAACATGATGTCTAAGTTTGGAGTATCTGCTAGCATTTTATCTTCTAGCATCTGCCTATCTCCTCATTTGAATCACTTTGTCTCAAATATCAAACTGTCCCAACAATCGTGGTTCTCCTCACTAATATAAATGCCCCGTTCCAAGCGCTATTAACCCGACCTCCGACATCGTTACATCTCTCTGTAGACTTTCCTTCTTTTAACAAGAAGGTATTTAAAGAAAACACTTTAGAACTGAAAGAAATGCCCTTTACTTAATAGTTGAAAGCGAAAGATAAGTAAATTAAGGAACGAACTAGTGAAAGTAAATTGGGGACTCGATCATTAAAGCGCCCGCTTGAGGGAGTTTATACAGACTTTCAAGTTTTCAACGCGTGGCCAATTGTTGCTGTCTCGAGCGTCGTTAGTAGCCTGGCGCTGAGACGAACAGCTTTTAGTCGATGAGCACTCCGAGCTGAGAATTTCTGGGTTAGATCGCGTCTTTTTCTCTTCAATTTTCGATAAAATTTCCTTGATTTCATTGAGTAGGCAGACATTGCTTCTATTAGACTCTAAAATGCATTCGATATGATGAAATATTGAAAAAATCTTTTCTACTGTACTGTCACGTAGAGAAGAGCCTTCCAATTCTAGAGTTTGAACTATCCCACGTAGTTCAGCAAGAATTATCGCCGCCTTAGAGTTGACAGCATCGGCACAGGCTAAAGCTGCGTCTTCATTCTCGATGGATTGAGACTTCTCACAGTATTGATTCGATACTGATTTTCGACTCCTAGGTTGAGACATCGAACCCCATCTCTGCGAAAGAGTTAATCTACTGTCGTCATTGACGCAAGAATGGATTGAGTTCAAAATTTCCATTATCCTCCCTTCACTGACCTCACTATTTCTGGTAAGAGTACAACTATTGGGCTCGGATTCAAGCGACGAATCTTCCTCAGGATGAAGCATAGTTCCCCCGAAGGTAATCATTTCTATTAATTCTCGAATGCACTCTGCCTGAGGAGTTGATGCTGCACCCTGTTCCTGCAATTCCTTCTCCATATTCGTCAGAATACGTCCTGTATTTGCTAAAGAGTCAGCATCTATATTTTCCGACTGCAAAACCATCATCATAGTCTCCAAAAGACTTCCAAAATCTGATCCAAAATCACAGTTTGGCAATTCTGCGTTCGGTTTTACTGATCGGATCACCGATCCCATTTGATTAACCATACAACAGAGATTAGGCGTTGGTGTGATTGTGTAAATTTCGTTAGATTGGTCTTCGTCAAATGACTGCCTTGCTGTTTCCTGTTTCTTTAGGCTATCCAAAATGGAAATTATTTCGCCCAAAATTGAAGGAACTCGCATTTTAATACCATTATTAAGTGCTTGAAGTTCAGTGTAAAGCTCGTCTAGAATCTTTTGTATCCTTTCATTGAGCGAGTCACTATTTTGAGATCCTTGAAGACTCAAGGCAGATCCTTTGTGATAAAGCGAAGACTGACATGGACAGGAATCCGAACCATGAGTTGAAGGATGGACTGGATTGGATGAGGGGCGAATCAGTTCTTCGGTCAATGCGCTTACTGTGCTGCGCCTATCAAACTCGCGGTTTAACAAATCTTGCAATTCCTCCAACAATTCCAGAGCTCTCTCCTGATTGGGAGTGAATCTATCTCCTGAAATGATCATCTGAAGCTCTTGCAGGATTTCGAATTTTCGATAGACGTTGTTGGTGTCATTTGCTTTGTCATGACAGGCCTTTTCAGTGGCTATGGCATCTGTGACTGACATTTTCAGGCCTTCCACTTTGTCTAGAACGAACTGATTGATGCTTCCACTCTGATAATCATTCCCTGGACAGCTATGTTTAGATTCGCTCTCCTTCTTGTACTCAGAAGAGGGCTGCGTTGCACTGAGTGTTCTACTCAACCGTTGTAGCTGATCTTTAATCTCCTCAATATTTTTGTCAAGATCAGTCTTAGAATCCTTTGTGCAAACAGAAGGTCTCATGCAGCTCGATTTCCTAATGGTTTGCGATTTGACGGCTTGTGCCAACTCGCGGAGCTGAAACTTCATGTAGTTAATCTCCTTGATCAACCTGTCAGCAGCAACTGAAGCGCTTTCCTGCGAACAGATCATTCGACTAATTTCGTTTAACTTATCTTGAAGGTTCAATAAAGTTCCCCTTATGTCCTCTTCGTCACATCTAGAAGTATCATCTTGTTTATTTCTGATAGAAGATTTCCTCCATTGAATGTCACTGCCTTTCTGACTATTGCAAGACAATGTGCCATCGGTGGAAATTAGCTCTTGGAAATTACTGCTTTTGCGACTGTGTACAGATGACTTCTTTTCGGGAGTTTCTACATCCTTCTTGCTTGACTTTCGACTATTTTTTCGACTCTGTTCTGCTATCTCACTAACTTTCCGGCTGTTAATGGACAAATTAGATTCTCGAGCTTTTGAAGTTTTAGCAGAGGAGGCATCTTTAACACTTTCTTTACATTTTGGAGCTTGTTCCACGCGAACACTACCACATTTTTCACCCTTGTGGTTACGAACAAAGAAGGTACAACATTTTTTCTCTTTTTGGGGTTTGGAACAGGTACTTTCATTAGGCGACTTATCACCGACTATTTCGAGAGATTTTTTGTTACATTCTTCTACGGCCTCCAGTTTGGCACCACATTTGGGATCGGAACAGTTTATGTCGATGTTGATCTCGGCTAACAAATCGTCACCATCATCCGATCTAGAGCTAAGACAGATCGCAGCTTCGACTTCACATCCATCACTATTCTCGTTTTTGTTGAAGTTGTTCGTAGGAGGTTCATTGCTCAAAAAGGCTTCATCTTTGAGATCTTGGTTGCCTTCAACAGCGGGCATCATTTACTCTTTTAGTTTCTAGCCAAAATCAAGGAGACTTCCAAGTCGGTTGTGCTATATTAAAAACACAATGTACCCTAAAATCGATAAAACATGGCAATTCACGTGATCGTTCAAGCCTTCGACCAACTCCTCCTGTGGACCAACCCATTCCATGGCCTTAATAACATGAGCTTCAATTTCAATCTCGCCTTAAAATTACATTTCGTATAAAAAAATAAAAGTTTGAACTATGACTAGTCAACTCAAGTAGCACGGAGAATCATGATGAATTAGAGGGTCATCTCCTTAAGCACGCAGATTTAAGTAGGACTAGAGACATCATGTCAGTTGATAAAAGATTGAAAACCAATTGCTAATGTGTTCACAATTGTCAATATAGCGGTAAATAATGCTTGTTTAATTGATATGTAACCATATTTCGATTCCCAAGTATCGATCGACGTGTTGATTGGCCAATCGTGAAATGTCCCTCTACTCGAAATTGACCAGTTTTTTAATTTTCGGGGAACCAGATCGCCCAAAAAGCCCAACTTTTTGGTTCCCATGCCTCATATTACCTGTCTTGTCAATCTCATGATCGAATTGATCCTTACTATTCGGTTCTCACCCTGATTGGACAACTAGACTACTTGACTACTTGTATCGACCCTCCGTCACCTCCTCCAACTCCAGTGCTTATTCATTAATAAACCTTAAAATTAATTTTTTTTTAAATCCTTAGTTGATAGTTTTGTGACAATCCAATTCGTAAGAGAAAAATTTGAGGAATTTTAGGTACTTTCGGTGTCAGAATTGAAAAACATGGTCACATAATCATGGTGTTTTTTTTCTCCAGAAGTGAAAGTTGTCTCTTGAATGATGGAATTGATGATTGTCGTAGAGCAAAGATCTCATGCTAGTTATTTAAGTTATTGATCGGGTTCGTGGTTAACCACGCGGTGTACATTGCGCTATACCCCATGTGAAGAGTGCGGATGTCGCGTTATGACCCGTATTTCACCAAAGCTACTCGGAAAATTGGACGTCCAAACTCCCCACCGTCACGAACCCATCAGACTAGACTCACTTTTTCTCGAAGACCTCTAGTTCTTACAAAATGTGATCAAGAAATAGTTTCACCTCTTTGTCTTAACGATGAAACAAATCAAAGCGCGGTGAACTTTAAAGAAAACGAACCAGATATCACTAATTGTTCAGAGAGTTCAAGTGAAACAGCGGCAGTTTCTAGTCGGTCTATAGCAACCCAGAATCAGTCGAATCCAAATGGAGCGTCTCAAGGGCAGAGCAATACGAATTACATGCCTGGACAATGTCACTGTGGCTGTAATGACCCATCAAGGATTGACAAATGTACCGAACTTGAAGCAATGCGACAAGGATTAGCTCGAATTCAGTCCGGTCACGGTCGACCATCCGATTTTTTGCCAGCTAATCAACACTCTTCTGTTGACCCCTACATTCAACGCAGTCTAGACGATATTCGACGTAGTATACAAGAAATTTCACATGACAACGCATTGCAACAGGAAGTGAAAGAATTGAAAAAAAGCGTGAAAGGACTGACAAAGAGCCCTACAATGTGCAGTAACAGGGGATCTCAGTTAGCTGGGCTGATAAAAGACATCCGAAATAGTGTGGCGGAGCCTTCTCAACCCAGTCAGAATAGTGCTATGATGAGCACACTTCTGGAAATTCGCGGTGGTATTCAACAGCTCATAAAGGCCATAGAGGCCGTTCAAGTGGAATCAAAACCAGGTGCCATAGAAAAGTCCAATAAATCTCCCATTATGGGGGCTTTGGAAGATATCCAGCAAAGCCTGCACATGTTACTTGGAATAGAACCCGAAATTCAAGGGCAAATTGAAGGGATTGAGGATAACACCATCATGAATGCAATTCATGATATTCGAACGAGTATCAGACAGTTGGAGGCAAGTGCAGAAGATGAAGAACAGCGAAGACAAGCTGGTGAATTAGTCGATGCTTTAACTGAAATTCGACAAAGCGTTAAAGTTATGGCTACCCAGTCAGATAAGGAAAACAATGATAATAAACAGCATACTGGGGCTGGTGCTGATGATGCGTGCGAAGCAAAGGCCAATGATGCCGTTACAAAAGTCACAAACACTATTGCTAGGAGTTTTGAGGAGCTACAAAAGACTATCGAGTGTTTATCAGAAAAAGTCATCTGTGAGAAGCCAAAAGAAGTTCCATTAAACGCGGAAAATAAGTTTAAAAAGTGTCCAAAAAAGAAGAAAAAAAGAAGGAAAGGTTCAAAATGCCGATGTAGAACGGAGAGTGAGGATGAGGACGATGAAATGGATGATGACAACGGGGATAATGACGATGATGAGGACGATCGGGCGAAATTTGCGCGGTGCATAAAGGAGTGCTGCAAGGATTCTTGTAAGATAGGGAAGACTTGTGATAAGATCATTGATTTCCTAATTACAAAGGAGAAGAAAAATCAGGAGCCGAGCGGAGGATGTCCACAGATCCAACTTTTGATGCAGAACCAACCCCCGAGATTTCTGGCCCCAATATTCAGACCACCACCACGATCCCTACCGCCAATGCAACAACCAGTGGCATTGCCGCCGCCTCCGCCACCACCGCTACCGGCACCTCCACCACCCCTACCTCCAACATCTCCACCTCCATCAGTACCACCACCTCCACCACCGTCAGCAGCATCCAATCTGCCTCCTCAAATGCCGGTAACAATATGCTACCCAATTGTTCCTATATGTACACCGATGTCTCCATCCCAATGTCAACCTCCATCGCAAATGGCTTCAGGCAGAAATTGCTGTCAATCTGTTAATAACTCTCGATATCAATACCAACAACCACCCTGCTTTCCTTCCCAACCTCCACAAATGGGGAGAGGAGCTGCCTCCTCTATACCCAACCCTCCGCCAGCACCGCTGAATGGTATCGCTGTTGCACAGATGAACTCCATGCAATCGCAAATGTCTTCTGTGACGTGCAGCGACACATCTCAAGACACCTCAGAGCGACCGATATTATATCGAGCTACAGCATCTGATGACCAAGCCGCGCCTAAAGCATTCACACTGAGTTTCGTGGCAAGTGCGGATGATGATGACTGTTGTGGTGAAAAAAGGGGTTCCAAGAGTCGAAGATTTCTCTGCACGCCCATGGATCGGTAAAGCTTTTAGTTAAATAAAAATTGTTCGTTTCGCGCCATTCCTTTTACCGGTCTTTACTCTTCTGGCATTATCAATGAAAGTGTTAAGTGAAATGGGAATATTGTAGTGCAATTATGCCGAACGTTCTCCTGGTCATTGCGTATCGTGGTTGGTTCAAGAAGATGCATACTGTGGTTGTATTTCGCGATCCATACATCCGAAGATGGATGCCGTCAATTTTCATCCATTTATTCCATCGACCTTAGAGCAGGACAAGCTTTAATGGCCTATACGAGGGCTTCAAGTAATTGAAAAAGAGCCATTCCAGTAGATTGTTGTATCAGTTGAAATTATTTTCATTCATTGAATTTTTCCACTTTAATTGCTTAGAGAACGCGTTCGATCTATGTTTTTCTGCTTGAGAAAAGCATGAAAATCTTGAAGACTTTCATTCTAGTCAACCATCTGGAGAACTGTTGGTTTGATAGTCATTTCTTTGGCACTTGTTCGTGTTCCGATTGTAGTGGAGTCTCGACCAGTTTGGCTTTTGACTGCTGACATCTCTTTTTTGTTGACCTTTGAGGCTTGGCCAAAGTGATTCACTTTATTGAAAGTCAGATAGTTTCATCCGTAGACACTTTCTTTATTGCATCAGAGTGCTTTGCATCAGCTTGGATCCAGTATTTAATTTTAGGGTAAAAGACTGTCTAATCATCAAGCGTCGTGCAGCTTTTCACCTCATTTTTGGCAATGAAGTTCTCCGAATCAAACCAAGATCCTCATGACTTTAGTCTTCTCCGCTAAACCAGAGTGACTGAATTTCTAAAAACAAGGATTTTTTATAGTCAGATCTTTGGAACTCATGTCTTTACAGTTTCGCAATTTGAGGATCAGCGATCAGGCGTCTGACAGCTTTAGTCCCCGAGTTACGAAAGTGTTTGTTGGTAGACCTTAAAGCAGAATTAGCTCTTATAATGATTGGCACTGACTGCGCGTAGTGATCCTTAGAGCTGGTTGAAATTTTTTCAAAATAACCGCTTCGTGGATTTGACACTTCACTCTATCACAGACCATTGAAATGGCTCATTTCGTCAGAGTGCCAGGGAGAAAAATGGATTGATTCTAGTTCTGATCAACTCATGCTCCCCTTTTCTTACAAAACACCGACTCCAAATTGCCAACAGTTATTGAGGATTTCTGAGCAAGAAGACTCGGTCTAGGATTTCCTAAGGAATTTGATTATTCTACAGCAGTTAGAAGTTCAAAGACTGTTAAATTATCGTTACCATATAAGGAGATTCGGTTTTTCGTGCTTGAAGAGAACCACCTAGTCTGAAAAAGTTCTCAATCATGGTTCCCCGATTCTACTTTAGATCAAAAGGGGGAGTCTTCAAGGTCTCAATTTAACCATTAGATGCATCCATTTCATTAAAGAGTGGTATTTCCTTCCATTCTTGAGAAGATGGTCGACATTTCCTCGACGTCTACGCACAGTAACCCAATCAGTCTTGTCACCTGCCCACCGTTATTGTCAAAAATAAGATTTCTCCTTGATGTCATTATCAGGTCATCTTCAACTCTTTCAAACGAGGCCCTAATTTCCTCTGCTTTTTGAACACTGGAATCAAGCTTGCACTGCGATCTTCTCAAGAGAGTCTATGATTCCATTGTGGTCTCTAGATTGTTAAACTAAGTTTGCTTTGAATAACAATGGTTTTACCTTTTCAACATGAAGCTTGACGATATTTTCTAAACTGGAATTTAGCTTTACCGCGTGTTGGAAATGAGGATGCGAAATTCTATTCACTGAGTTCGTCAGGCAATGATTAGAACAGCATCATAACATTGGATGAATACCTTTATCGGTTCGGCTTTTCAAATACTGTATATCGATTTTAAAATCGATCAATTAAGGTAAACAGCAATGTTAACCTACTGATTGTGAGCTTCAGTACTCAATCTACATTGAAATTCATCCATAAAACACACAACAGGTCGTAGCCAATCTAGCTGGGATAAGTTCGAATGCCTCAAACTCCGGTTTTAGTTCACGTACAATAAAACTGACACCCTAATTCATGGTGTCATGCTTGCTTTCAAATGTATCCAATTAATCCATCAGCGTTTTGGTCGTATGAACTACAAAGTGCACATGGCCCTGAAATGGTCAATTCAATGCTGGGGCTCTTGGATTTAACAGCGTTTGACATTTTAGCTACCAACTGAAAGCCTAATATTTATTTACATCAACTTTAGGGCCGTTTCTTCTTTGAGTTTTTTAAGCATCCGAAGAACGTTAGAGACTGATTGGGGCTTATAAACTATAAGGTCAAGACAGAAATTCGATGTGTTAAGTCACCGTATGAGCACAATGACATAGTCACCGGCTGTCGGGACATCGAAACGATAGCCTCAAAACACTTGTGCTTGGATTCCGAGGTAACTGCGATGTACTGGTTGGAGTATGTTGGGGCTCAATTTAAATAGTATCGGAAACGCAAAGCGAAGTACGTAGCCGAAAGATAATCTTCTGAGCATATGATCATGTCAGGATATCAAGCACTTCATTGTGAATACGGATCAGAATAAAGGAAATTGGGCATGAGACCGTTGCTGTAAATAGAGATTTGAAAAGGCGAATCTAGAGAAAAGTCAAGTCGTTCGCGTGATCGGATCTGCTCAGTTATTATCAACGACGACTTTCGAAAAACACTGTCGCACATGTTCAAACCAGTCGGTGGTGCGTCTGCATCATCGGTGACCCCAAAAAATCCTCTACTTATCCACTACCGTCTGTGAAATCACATTTGCTCTCTGAATTTGAAGAACATTGTATAATGGAGGCTTCGGACTCGGACATGACTGGAGTGTTTCATGTTAGCCAACTCCTTAATAATCATAAAAGCAGTCGATTCAGGACTCGACTAGCAAACCTCAAAGCAGCGTTTAGCCTCATTAGATTCCACTATCTAGCTATTTTGTTTGGGAGTTTAGGAAATGATGAAAATAAAGGAACGCAAATCAGTGGAGTGTATTGTGTTTATGCTGCGTTTATATTGAAAGACAGCTTGTCGTGCTGTTGTGTTATTTAGCACGAAATTTAATGCAATATAGTGTCTATTATGAAGCATAGTGTCTGGTGCTATCTAGGGGTTGTGTTGCACCTTGTGAAGCTTAACATCTTCTGCACCCTTCAATGATTTTGATCAAGTAAAAGTAGCAGGAAAGTGTTCAGAGGAAAACAAAATCCAATAAAAAAGGTACATGTTCACTAGTTGATGTGGGTCACTAGGCAAGTGAAGAAGAAACGTGAGAATAGAAAGAGGAATGAGAACAATCATTGCGAGATCGAAGCCTGGGTCTTTGATTGATGACTTTATAATCGTAATTATTCAACGGAAAAATGGAGATCTATCACTTGTCAAATAACCTTCTGCCTGATGTTGTCCTACGTGATTTATTATCTAGAAATCAGCCACCCCAGTTGAGGAGGCAAGGGATTCTATATGCTGAACAGGCGTTTCAGGTTTCTCTCTCTTAATCGAGTCCGCGAGGTGGGCTTCAAGCATCTCTTAAGCTTGGTCATTAGCCGAAATGTCCCCCCAAAGGCAGCACCTTGAGATGGGCCAATGGACGGAAGCTAAAGAGATAAGAGACAGGAATTGCGACTCAAACTGTTAAGCGGTGGCCTCAGGACCGATCGTAGTCAGAGTTCTGCCCTTTACGGTCTTAGAATTTTCGCACTATAAGACAGAATTAGAGCACTACAGTCCAGATGCACCACTGGGGCGGCAGTAGGGAGTGCGCTCCAAGGTAAGATTTGGGAGACAACGTAAATGGTAGACGCTAGACAACGTTAAGGACTGATTCACAAATACGATTCAATTCATATCACGCTGATCGATTTTTGCCTGCAGGTCACCGTTAATCACGTTGTACCTCATGGTCTACTTGTCGCGCTGCCAAAATGACAAGACATGAACCACGTCATGGAAATGTTGTCGCGCAAATCACACGCCGAGTTGGTCAAAGAGTGACACACTCAAGGCCCTCTTCGTCCTCCTCCTTTTCACATCGCGAACTCAGTACCAGCGTTGCTACGCAGAGTTCCAGTGAAAACAACAGCGTTAAAAGTGGAAGAAATTTTTCCAGTAAAAATTCATACTGTTCTGGTAATACTTGGATCACATCAAGTATTTCTATGGATTCGAGATGGGGAGGCGAGTCAATAAAATCACATCCTAAAGATGCTTTAGACCAATGGAAAACGAATTTCGCAATTGGGAGACAGAATAGCAATGCTGATTGCCAAATAAGAAATACACTTGCAGACATTCGTCGCAGCTTGGAGGCGATCCCTCAGAAGAAACAAGACTGTGTGTGTGGAGAGCTCTATCAGGAATGTGATGACCTCGATGGTGCACAGTCGGTACTAGTGGACCTATTGCAAGATATCCGGGATAGTCTCCGAGCCATGCCACCCGATGAAGTCCAACCAAGAACTGAACTTACTACAAACAATGATGTGGCCGATACCGATTTAATGAAAATTCTTGAAGATATTCGTGAAGGCGTACTTTCGCTTCAAGAAACCACAAAAGGAAAAATGGGAGATGATAAAACTCTGAATAGTAAAACTACTAAATCAACACCACGATCAGAATCCAATTTATATGGCGAGAGCCTGTTAATGGACGCCATATTCGATATTCGCAAAGGAGTTGCGGCTCTGGTTGATAACGTCAAAGCCCAGGAAACCAAGGAGATTAATGAAGTATTTGAAGCAGTGGGTGATATCAGACGAAGCTTGCAAACAGTCATCGATGGGGACATGAATAAACCTTCAACTGGCAATTTTAACAAAGCGCAAACCAATGAATTACTTGAAAAATCAGTCAATGCGATAGTTCAGAGTATAAATGGATTGGTCGGAACTGTGAAAACGATATCGCATGCATTGGAAGCAAAGAATGAGGAGCCGGATGCAATGAGAGCTAAACTGAAGAAGCAAGAGGAAGTCGAGGATAACGATACGGAATGCGGAGAGAACTCGAGGAGAAGGAAGAAAAAGATTAAAGGAAAACGTTCTTTACGACAGCGACGTGGTGGCGACTCTACTGAGTCCGAATGTACTTGCGAGAAACTGATTAAATATCTGATGGATCGGAAAGGGGAACCTGCACGACCATGTCAGTATGTCCTTCCGTCGATTGAACCACCCTCGATATTTATTGCACCGGTATGTAGACCACCTCCGCCTCCACCGCCAACATCGGCGTCCCTTTCACTGCCCCCTCCACAGCCACCTTCAGTATCATCACAACCGGCGCCACCACCTCCAACATCGCAAGCATCCACAGCACCACCCCCTATTATATGTTTGCCTATGACGTGTTGTCAAGCCTCCCAGCCAACGCCCATGGCCCCTTCCTGTCAACATCAATATCAACCGCCTTCACCAACGCCGAATCCCTGTTGCCAGCATCTTACACAAAACCAGCCACAGTCACCAATGCCCTGTCGAAATTATCGTGTTCAATCACCAGCCGGCTCGAAGGGACGGCTAGTTAAAAGTTTGCCCACATCATTTACCCTCAGTTTTGCCGGAAACGCGGATCAGAAATGCAGGACCTCAGACGAAACGTCCACTGCGATTCCAGATTATGCAAATCGTATTTTCCTTTGCAGAGAACTCGATTCATGACAACATTTTTTTAAAGGTTCTTGCTTTGATAATTCCCTTTTGAAAGAAAATGCTCTACATCTTACTTTTGCCAAACAGATGTCAAAAAACGTAAAACTTTACGTCTTAAAGCTCTGCTCCAATCAAAGAGTTCATTCAATATCTTGACGTAGTAGAAATGGAGAGGGAATTAGGGTACTTTGGGGTGATCGATTCTTAACAGAAGCTCCGAAAATGTTTGTTACAATAAAGTGATATTTGAATATTACAGGTGGTAAAATAGGTAAGTGTTGAAAGCTCAGAAAATCCAGCTTTGAAGCACTCGCAATTCTACAGCATTAATAATAGCGGTCTAAGTATTTTCGGGACTAACGGTTGTCGAGCCCTTTAAATGAGGTAAGAGGGGGCTAACCTTCCATTTTTCCGATCAATTTTAGGATTCTTCATGTTTATCTGACTTATAACCCAACTGAGGGGTCATCGGATCCATAGTGTTCTGAGCTCTACCAAAGGCCGAAGAGAATTTAGGTGAAATTTCAAGACTATCGACGCAGAGGTCGGAAAAGTGTGCCGAACAAGGGTCTGTGAACTAATGATTTGTCTCACTTCATATCTCCTCCCCTTAATCTGACCTCTTAATGTTCCTGTTGAGCGGCCATGAACTTTAACAGTCTGGTAATTGATCAATATAGATTGCTCCTACTTTTGCTACTAACTAAATACTAGTAGTAAGGTTTACCAACTTTGATCTAGCAAACATTTGCGATCCGCTAGCAAAGCCGAAAAATCAATAAATGTTGTCAAGTGGTATTAAATTAAGATTCATTGAAAATTGATCAATAATTCATAATCTTCATCGATTTAGTCTGCGTCCTCTAATGATCGATTTTCGGCAGTCGAAATCAAACACCATTCGCATTCAATTTCTGTGTATTAATAATATTCCGAGTAGTTAATATAGAAGTAACACTTTAACAAACCAAGTATTTATTTCTCAGTTCATACTACAATTTATGATCGAATTGAAATTTCAAAACGATATTCAAAAGAGTGAAAACAGAAAAGCTCTAGTCCGTCAACATAATCAAAATCAGTTACTTTTTAAATTCTCAGGGACAGCAATGTCAAAAACAAACTTAACATTTTCGCCATCTTTCATTGCTTGTTTTATCATGTCAATGGGAAATTCTGTGGTTATTTGCGCCACAATTTTGCCATCGGAACATCGTTTGGAAGCTACGTTAATTTTAGCCATTTCGATATTCTCCATACTCTTTTGATAAGTACCGGAGACTTCACTGCAACAAGCAGATCCGTTGGTCAGTTTTTGGGCCAGAAACGTTTCCGCCTCCTCATCACGAAGGGCCTTCTGACGACTCCAGAGTTTCTTTCGGCGGTTAAAACAATCTCGACATATCCTAGTTGGGCGGATCATGGCCCTTGAACGTATGGAGCGGCAGCTGAGAGGTCCATCTGCGGGCTTGTTGGGGCATCGATGTACGAAGGCTCCACAGTCAGACTGATTATTGACAACCACAACTTGATCAAAAACGCTAAAATTGATAACAGGAATTAAGTTACCTTGCCTACTTAGAGAGTAATACGCTGTAAAATCTAGAAATCCTATGAGTCAATTTTTAAACGGGAATATTATAAATAAATAATCAAATTGTAATTTTTTGAATTTCATTAATCGCAGTGCCATATGAATGAGCTCTTTCCTGTTCTTTGGGTCACCGATGGACAAGAAGAGGCTCGTCAGTAAATTAAGTATATGAAAGGCCTAAGGATATAAAGATATGATGAGATCAAGGTCATAAGTAGGGTTCGGCGTACTTTCGGCTAAAGTTCATTGGATTCCGTCCTACTATATTAAAAAGTAGACTGATTATATACCATAAGCAATTTGAAATTCTGTCAAATGCATTAGAAAGAAGAATAACACCTTTTGGAGGATATGTTGAGTACCTTTAGGGGACGGTGCACCGGCAAGGCCTAAACTAGGGTCTCCAAGTCAAAGTTTTGAAAGTGCCTATACAAGCAAAGACCTCAATGATGTGAACCAGCTGCTCGAAAAGATTGCTGGTTAAACTTTCATTTTAATCAGAGAGCATCAAGCCCTGTGAAAAGGCGTGTAGAAGTGGCATTTTTCCTCAGAAATGCCGACAAAATTGAAATGAGGTGGCATCGGAAAAATAATTTTCAGTTATTCTTTGGAGAACCAATTTGCTGTGCTAGGTCAGCTTTGAGTTGTTCAAAGTGGAAGCCATCATAGACCAGTCAGTCTAACCCATACGCCCCGATTTAAAGATATCGTCCGACTTCGAAGCCACAGACGCGTAGATATGGTAGGTGGACGTGCTTCTTTGAATGAAAACCATGATGAGAACACAGTGCTTGTTTAAATTAGGCTGCAAAAGCATCATTCTACTTGGGCATTAAAAAAACTATCTGGAAGCCTCAATAATTTTTTTTCAAGAAAAGATTGCAACGGAATGACCTAGACCTTTCTCACCAAGAGAGCTACACTTGATCTATATTAAAAGGATGCATAACAATCGAAAAAGCATCAAGGCCGTGTGTTTCAAGATGGTAAATACAAGGATCTGCTTAAGAATTCAATAAGCTAGGATCAACAATGACGTAGGATCAAATTGATTCTTCAGATCCGCACTAATTTTCAATTTGTTGTGCATATTGTGTATATCTAGTTGTGTATTAATGGTAAGGTGTTTCGGCTTGATTAAATCGTGCACAATTAAAACAACACTTGTTTAAAATGCCTTATTATTTCTATAACCTAAATTATTGCTGTCAATTCTTGCACTACTCGAACCCCAAGATGCCTACTTACATACATCACAGTAGCATTGCAAGAACCAAACTCACTGTGCCTCAGCGAAAGAGCCCGCTTCTTCGCGAAGATGCTGGCGATTCAAAGATCGTATTATTCTACATCGTTCAAGTTTACTTTTTCTCAACCGAGTCATCTTTAAAGGAGCTCCTTCCTTGATCCTAAATGTCGAGAGTGCCCGGCTCTCACAAAGAGATATAACTTGTGGAACCCACTGTCCATGTTCCATTAATCCATCATCATGATCCTCCTTTCCGATACCCTGCCCATTTAAATTTGCAGATTCATGCTCTCTCTTTTCTTTCTTCAACAATTCCTTAAACTTGGCTCTTGTACCGTCTATTACCAATTTATTTCGAAGGAGGAACTTCTGCAGCCCTATCAACATCCGCTCATGTTGTTCAGCATTTCCTCCAGTGAGAAGAAACTGAATCGATGTGCTTTCACTCAGTTTTAACGGTTCTGGTTCTGCCGCTGAATGACTACTCCCAGATAACTTGTCTCTATCACTCACCCCGACTTTTCCTCCCTCTGGCTGCTGGCCGCTAATGACCTCTTGGAAAGTTGTACATTTCTGCTGGGCAGAATTTACGGCGACTTTTATCGGCTCACACTGAACAGAGATTGAACGTCCGCTTATCGAGGTCTCTTCCTCCGTCTCATCGGTTTGGCATTCTTTCTCTTCGTGCGTTATGGAAACAGGATCGGGGTCAATGGATAATTCTCTAGCTGCACACGTAGAAATGTCCGATGTTTGCTCCTTCACCAGTGGTTGGCACACGGTTATGATTGCTTCGGGGATCTTTTCTGTGCTTGGGGCGCCAAATACATCCAAATCTTCACAAATACAATTCAAAGTGTCCTGAGTATCTTGTTCACTTATTATTTTAGAAAAAATTCTATCCAACTGACATTTTGTTTGGCTCCCATCACTGTCAATCGGTGAACATGCATTAAAGATTGAAGCCTCGCAATTCTCATGTGAAGTTATTCCCCCTTGCAGATCTATCTCATTCTCATCGGCTTGACATGATGTCTCCTGGACGTTAGCTAACAAGTTCTTCGTCGAGTCCTGTAATACAGAAGCAGAACTGGCATCAGCGGATAATACTTTATCTAAGCTTTTTGAAGTGTTCGACGTTTGTCTGTTCAGTAGTGAGCTGCGCTCCGTGACCATTTTTTCGGGGACCTTTTCTGTGTTTGGGACGCTAAACACATTCACATCCTCACAAATACAGTTCAAAGTGTCCTGCTTATCTCGCTCATTCAATGATTTGGAAGCAACTCTATCCAATTGACATTGGGTAGAGCTCATATCAGTGTTAATGGGAAGATATGCGTTAAACCTTGAAGAATCGCAACTCCCATGAGACGTCTCTTCTACTTTCAGGTTTATTACATCTTCCCTATCATCGGCTTGACATTCTTTCTCTTGGCTGCTAATTAACACGTTCTTCGTCGACTTATGTAATAGTGAAACAGGAATGCTCGACCTGGCATCGTCAGGTGGTGCTCGGTCTGCATCTGTTAAGGTTACAAATGCTCGCTTTTTTCCTATTGACTGGTGCTTGCTTGCAAGTTCTTCTGGGGGCTTTTCAATTTGAGGCGCATCCTCTTGAATACCCTTTGACGTGTCCGGTATATCTCTCTCACTCGATGACTTTGAGATGACCCCAGCCAAATGACCCCCACTATCATCATCAACGTCATCATCATTGTCTTCATCTTCGAAGACAATATTAGAAACTGAGTACACTCCTGACAACTTAGGAACCCTTTTTGGAATCTGGTTGCCTGGTTTCACTGATGAATCAAACGATTGGTGGATGATCTCAAAGTTTCTCGAGGCTCGAATACAATTTATGTAATCTTTTAGGGCAGAAAACCTTTCTAATTCTTGGTAGAAGATGACCGTATGTTCGAAATGAACCGTAGAAGGACCCCATTTACAAAGAGTATCTTGGTATACTTTCAGATTTTCTGAACTTTCTCGGTTACTGGAAGGAATCACTGAGACAGAGGCTCCGAAGCCAACCTGAGAAATAGGCTGCAGCATGACCTGAGTAGAAGAAAGTAATGCTTGCTCCATATCCAAAGCGTGCTGTCTAAGAGGTTCCAAGACTGCAATCAGTGAGAGAAGAATAGTGAAGGCCTTGAGAGCATCCGTAAGTGCGCCCTTCGTCACCTCATGAGCTGACATCATATTCGATTGCATTTCTTCTATGTGATCAACAAGAGTAAGCAGCCGAACGTATCGACACTTTGACCGGATCTGCTCCCGAAAACATGCCAGTTGAAGAACAGCTGAATCGGGGCCTACTAGAGGTAGAAGTAAATCGAATGTCTCTTCAAACCATGCAGTATAATCCCGTAAAACCGATTTTGAGCCTAAATCAATGTTCTTTTGAACCACTTCAAGGCTACGCTTGCTACAACTGACGAGGCGATCAATGAGTTGATCATTATTAGGCCGGTGGGAGAGCCAGCTGTCGATATCAGAGAGAAAGCAAGATAGAGCACCATTGGAGTCAAGTGAGAGATCAAACATGGCCGGTTTATCCCCGGGTCCAACTGGAATCAAGGTCGATGATCCACTTTGAGATTGTCTTTCATTTATATTAGTTGCAAGAGTTGTTTTTTCATCTAACGGCATAGTACATCGGTTTGAGAATTCATTGCCCAAAAGACAGTCACTATTAATCTATCAATGTAAGTGTTGCAACAATTATTTATTTCCTCGTAATTTTGATTCTGACTTCAACCAATCGAGGTTTCTGTTTGCATATCTAAATATGCTGCAATCCTAATGTAGATGAAATGAATAAAAATTACAACTGGCTGACGGTGGATCGCATTTGATCTTGCTTGCACGAGTGTTTCGAGGTTATGCACGTGGCCGGATCTTATCGACCTGGGACGTGACCATTTTGGTCAGCATCACTAACCTTCATCGCCATCTCCAGTAAACTGATTAATTGAATTCCAACAAAAGTGGACGCAATTCACAGAATTTAAGCTTGCGGATTTTGTGACCCTTGGAATTTATTACATAAGTTAAAAGAAAACCCTTTTTTTATGCATCTAAGGCATTTATTTCATTGCTATGACATCTCCTAATGGATATCAAAGAATGGTAATAATTGCCGATTTGGGTACAATTGGAATGATTTCCTTGACTAAAAGTGACCATCTGAAACAAAATGGAACTAGTGACACTGCTGCGATTAATGAAAATTCACTCTATTTTAGTGAACCTGAAATCAAACAAGCGACCTGAAATGGCGGCTTTAATCAAATCGTGATTGTTTATACTTTTTTATAGCGTAATCACAAATATTCATACCTTAAAAAGTGAACCATTCGCAATCGAGTTTATTTGCATTTCCTGCCAGTAGCGAAACTTCGACTTTGATCCACATTCTTGTTAGTATTTTTGAATGGAGCTCGTGCTAGTGCCTAGTGATCGTTAACCGATGGTTGGTGAAATTTCGTCAATTTAAAGCGGTTTCCTGTTCTACGAGAAAATTAGTTGTTTGAATTGGATTTTTTAGGTAGCTGGGCTTATGAACTGCCCAAATAGCACGTACGCAACCACAGTAGCAAGCGCCCTAAAATCGGTGGCACGTCAGCAGACGAAATGGACCAACAGCAGATAGGCATTCAATGACCCTCGCACACTTGCACGTTCACCCAGACTTCCAGAATTCTAACCACAAGGGACCTTAGGCTTGGGTCACTTCATGTCTGTTTAATTAGCTTTATAACTGGAGATGGAATGGCGGCAAATAGTATAGTTCTACCTGTAATTGAAATGTTGAATGAGGAGGTTTATGTGGTTAAAGAATTTTCTGCTGGCAAATCAGAATAGAAGTGAACTTTGGAAAAGGATGGAGAATTTGGCCTTCAGCGATGAGATTCTTTACAAATGCCACGTACTGAGAGGGATTTAGCTGAAGAATGAACCAATAAATAGAGCGAAATCCTTAACGCATTAAATTAGAACAGCACACTTTTGGAATCACCTCGATTATTTAACCAAAAAACAATAAATAACACCAATGGTAATTTTTTAAATAACTACGAGGGATGCAATTTGAGGAAGTCGGTCACCTGTGTGCATGCACATACCTCTGTGCAATATTACTTACTAAATTTTACCCCTAGTAGCGTTTCTTTTCAACTTTGCGTTTCTTTGGTAAACTGATGGAAGAAAAAGAGTGATCATTTGTTCAACAATCTGACATGGGGTTCTTTCAAAAGCATTGCTATCAACGTCTCCAAGACATCTGATGGATGAAGTACGCTGCTGGGTGGTCGGACAATATTTTTCGGACGGTTATTGGAACGCAAAATCGTTCAGAGCGTTTCTTCGGCTATCTGTTAAGGCTAGCGGTATTCGTTTAGCGATTCAGCGGATACTTCACACTGAAACATTCATCTGATCAGGTATCTTGATCTCATTCAGCGTCCTTTTCTGCTCTTGGTTGCGTCTAGGCATCCCCTTCAATTGAGGAGCTCACCTCTTTGTGTCTTCCTCAATAGAGACATGCCGTGAATGGTGAATCAGATAATTGATAAGATGATTGTCTAAGAAGTCACCTTATTAGCTGATTGGCAAGGAATTGTCAATCTTTCCCAATCCTGCTTAGAGACCATATTTAACTGCCGATTTAGGAGGGTCACATTGCCGCAACATAACAACTAAAAGATTTGCCTTCAAATCTAAATATTCCTTATTAAAAATATTGCAAATTCAAACATACTAATGCCCTAATTCCCGCAGTTAACCTAAAGGTTTGGCACAAGCAGTAATTTTTAATTTATTATGTCGCATTAAATAAAGAATGAAAATATGTTTTCCGAAATAAACTTGTGTTTCCCGATAAGCGGGTATCATATTTCAGTGATAGAGAAAATACCACACTCTTTTGTGAAATACTTAACAGCATTACTCATTACACCCATAAATTTGAAGTTATACTGCTTGGTTAACAATATATGATTGAACTATAGACATCAGCGTCTCGGCAATACTTAGGTTGGTGGAAGGGAAGCGTTCATGTTCCTCGATCCGAACTTCCATGCGAAAGCACTTGGGAGTATCAAAATAGCTCTAAAATTGCTTCCACGTTGATTAGATCCTGGCGTGAGTGGCGGAATGTTAAGTGGAATCCCGAGATGCACCAACTATATCGATGCTGTCTTTGAGAGGCACACTGGACGAAAACGATGCAATCGGAAGTTTTTATTGAGAAATTCAGGAGGTGGTGTAGTAAATATTTAATATAAACTATTATTCAGGGAACCTCGCAATTGATATCATCGAAGATGGGGGCCAAATTTCGTGAAACTACGAGTAATGCATCAGAATAAGAATTGAGATTTAAGGACTGAAATTTTAAAAGCCGCAATTCGCAACGGTTTTTCGAATCGGTTGCTATTTAATTTGAATTCAAATTGGCAGATTAAGGTACCTAAGATCGAAACGCAGTACCTCCGAGATAATTACCGATCTCAACATGAGAAATCGGTGCTTTCAAATTCACTACGAGGAAGTAGAGGTAGATTTATGAAATGAATGGCGTCTATAATAACCTGTTATTTAAATGCCGTTTCACAAAACTGACTTTCTAGGACCTCTTCAATTAAGGCCGAAATTCAATCATACATGGTTGAAAGCTAACGCCAAAATATTTGCTGAAGCAAATCCGAAAATAGCCGTTAAACTTTCCGAGTTGACTAGCAATTATAAGCACCATAAAGTTGCAAAGGTAAACCTAGCAGTTACCTACAGTCTGTGTTAAAAATATACAAATATCATTCGAATAAAAATTGCAGGACGTAAACGCATTGCGCACACCTACAGGCGCGATCGATTGATTTGTGCGTACTGGCCATGTGCACAATCCAGCACACTGACCAATCGCCTCACCCCCATCCTATCGACCATGCAAAAATGGTCGCACGCGCGCACCATAGCCCGAGAGTGCAAGAAGGGAGGGCTGTGTGTGGGAGTGTTTTCCCGTTCAGTCGGTTGTGCGCAGTTCGGAGATTCTGCTTCTGCAAGTATTAAACCAAAGCCTTCTTGCTCTTACACGCTGCTTTTCACACAAATACTGCTTTAGTAATGGAGGCCATTAAGAAAAAGATGCTGGCTATGAAGCTGGACAAAGAAAATGCGATTGATCTGTAAGTCTTGGTCCCAATGCTTTTGCTTTTCATTACTTTTTATAACGTTTTACATCCTCGTAGTAGTCCTTGCCTTAAAACAGCAGCGCTTCGAAATCGTACCGATTATTATCACCACAGATAAGGTTTGGATGCAATTTGAATGCTCGATTAATCTAAAAAATCGATAGGAAATTCGAAAACCATCAATTCGCACATTGCTGACTTAGGGTGGTCACTTTTACAGATTAAATAGATAATATAAATAGATAAAATAAAAAAATATGAATTTTCGGTGATTTATAATTGGGTTCCAATTTCCACGAAGGTGATTCTGATTGCCTGTAAAGTCTTTCTCGAATTCTTTAAATGTGGATTCATTATCATAAATTTGTATTCACACGAGAATTTTTCGATTCAAACGTTTAACGTCCTTCAAAACCGTCTGGTTTAACAATATCACGTCCCATCGAAAAATGCAGCAAAATCAGCACAAAAGATTTTCAGCTCAGACGAAGTAAAAGACCAGATGATTGTTTCGAATAGGCTTAATTACAATTGCTGCTGCATTTGACAATCAATCGAGTTAAGTTGAAATGCCTCCATCCCAAGTACAGCCATAAAATTGGTGACTTAAGCAAGTAGGCTCTGGATCTAATTTTCTTTTCAACTCTGCAGAGCCGATCAATTAGAGGAACAGCTGAAAGAGAAGGAGATGGAAATGTCCAAGAAAGAAGAGGAAATGAGTGATGTTGTCAAGCGCTATCAAAGTCTCGAGGCCGAGAAGGAGGCCGCTGAGTCCCAGTTGGCCGAGACCAACCAGAAACTAGAAGACAGGGAGAAACGAGCTCAAGAGGTGAGTTATTGACCCGATGAATTGAAAACAGGGGTGTGACGTGTAATAAATCAATAGGGGGAGGGACGAGGGCCAGAAAAGCAGTAGACGAATATGATTGTCAATTGATACTCTGTTCCCATCCATCCATTCTACTTCAACTGTGATTGGATGGATACAGCGTCGAAGGTACTCTTCCGCTTCTGTCTCTGGACGAAGGAGGCGAGATGACTATAAACGAAATAATGCACCTCAACCACAGATACCACAGCCATCAGTAATCTACCCGCAACACCAGTTTTATCAACATTGGCACCATCTACCACCAAATCCTCCAAGATGGCCAAATCACCAACAGCATAATGACAACTCTCAGTCAAGACTGACGTCATCTTACATTGAATTTCCTTCCTATTCATCGGCGTTGACATTCCAGGTTCCGACACCTCAGCAATATCGAAAATCGAGAAAGAATCGACATAGACGGGGTTCAAAAAAGAAACAGCGTTCTTTTGAATACGGCTGTGGATGTGTCTGTCGACATTGTGGCGGATCCACAACTTCGGCCGCCATGTTCAGTAGTATGTACGATTTTAGTACACTGGGAACTCGACCAGAGCCTGAAGGTTGTGCAGCTAACAGTATTCATGGAGATGAATTTATCAGTCCCAAAATGAAAAGCTATATACCCTCTTTTACCGATGAACCGCTCTTCTCAGACTACGGCGATGAGAGTGATGATGAGGATGAATACGTGATTGCACGAAAGAAACAGTCTATCAAAGATCAGAAGACTTCATTTGCCGAGGCCTATTCTGCTTCTAAATTAAACTCAGGAACTCTGATCCAACTAGCGATTGTCGAAGCGGAGTTAAAGAATCTTGTCCATTCTTCTTTGGATAAGGTAATAAAATTCCGATACTGAAGGATAATTTTTATATGGTCTCGACTCGAATTAAACATATATTACCAAGCAATTATCACCGGTAAAGTTAATGCTTTGATCTCAGTTAGATATTGCAACACGAATCTTATGGTCTTTAATATGGTACAAGTCCATCGTGTGGCTGTGCACATATCCGAATGTCGGGCAAGGTCGATAATATCGAAATGCGCATTTTCATAATGCATTTATTTAAATTTAAGAATTTTTGTCCTGTTTATTTCTCAAGCGCTGAAAGATTCGTTCGAAATTGGAGAAAACAAAACTTGTTTATATTAACAGCGCGCACTTTGATTCGTTGATCCTTCAAGTTATTGCTAGGGTGTGGGAATGTCCTCATCGGTTGCTGAATCACTCGCTGAAACCCTGAAAAAAAAACTTCTTCAATTTAAAACGCATGTTAATTCTCTTAATTTAGAATATGAGCGCAGGCAAGAGCTCTTGAAAGCTGAGAAGGAAAAATGTGAAAAGGTGTCCTTACAATTCGTTTTTATTTTAACTAGCGTACTGTTTGTTTAATAATGTTTGTCCTAAATTTTAGGCGGAGGCGGAAGTAGCTGCTCTTCAGCGACGCATTCGTCTTCTTGAAGATGATCTCGAGAGCACTGACACCCGTCTTACTGATGCCACGGCCAAATTGGAGGAAGCTAGCAAGGCTGCTGATGAAAGCGAACGGTAATTTCTTGCCAATATTATGCAGATTTAAATTTTTTCTGCATGCTCATCGCTGCATGTGGTCTGCTTATCCCCCTTCTTGCAGCAATCGCCGTGCCTTGCAATCTCGTCAGGTCACTGACGACAGTCGTATTGAAGAGCTGCAACAGCGGATTCAGAAAACTGCTAAAGAGGCAGCTGAGGCTGAACATAAATACCAAGAGGTACTTTTTGCCATCCCATTAACATTTTTTTCTCTTTTTCAACCCCTAATTCATTCAGCGGCTGCAAAGTACTCGAGAACCGCACTGTCGCCGACGAAGAACGAATATCCTCTCTCGAGGAGCAGCTCAAAGAATTTACCTTCATGGCAGAGGATGCCGATAGAAAATATGATGAGGTAGAGGGAACATGAATTGGTTGCATGCATTTGTTCAAATAAAGCACGACTAAGACGTGATGTTGATGATAAAATCCCACTATGGATATTATCTTCAGTCAGCCCGTAAGCTCGCCATGTCAGAAGTCGATTTGGAGCGCGCAGAATCGCGTCTCGAGGCCGCAGAAAGGTTGCTTGTTATGCAAAACACACTTGCTTGAATTTTCTTTACTGTCCCAGTTTACTATTCACCTGCATGTGCATGTTCTTAATTATTTCGAATCGTGTCCAGGCAACCCAGAAATTAGCCACCGCTGAGGATGCCCTATCCGCCGCGGAGAAACGCGTCGAAGTTGCCGAAAAGTAAGTTTGTTGTACCTCGCTATTTATTAGCTTCAATTCGGCATCGTTGGTTGATATTACTCTCTTTTCACTTTGTAGTCGAATCCGATCGATGGAGGATGAACTACGAGCAATCACGACCAATCTGAAGACCATGGAACTTAGCGAATCGGCGGTAAGTCTTGGTAATTTGTTTTCTTGATGTCTTTCGACTGCTTAGATGATCGATACTCTTCCATTTCAGCCTTATGTAGGATCCATAGCATGGCATGATTTATCTTAATTTGCAAGCACGATAGCATGAAAACGCTTAGTAGTACCTAGCACAAGCTGATTTCCAGAATTTCATGACAATGCAGGAAAATTCTTGATCTCGAAGATGAGCTCCGTATTGTCGGCAACAATATGAAGTCACTTGAAATCTCCGAACAGGAGGTATTGTAACTGTGGCTATTGGTTTCTAGTTAAATCATGAGAAAGCGGGGGGTTGTGTATTTCTTACGAGTTCCGCGATATCCTAGGCAGCTCAACGAGAAGAAGCCTACGAGGAGAACATTCGTGATCTTACTGAACGACTCAAGGCTGTAAGAAACCTTCTAATGCATGTCTTTTCTTTTCTCCCTATTGTATATTCTGCATGTCGCTCGCGCTGCATGTCAGGCCTCAAAGCAGAAACAAAACTATCAAGCTACACTAGAGAGGCTGACTAAACAACTGGTTGAGGTACGTTGAACTCTGTTGTCATCTGGAGGTCTGTTTGATTTGACCGCTTCGATTAGGCAATTCAGGATGGTTTCTGTCGAATTTGGTATTGTCTGGAAGTTCCCATTATTAAGCCCAAGATGGAAGAGGGCAGGGGGACATTTATGTATCTGCCCAAGTGTACCGTGATAGACAGATCAGAATCGTAGAACTCTAACTTACTGGTAATTTCATTGCTTGTTTTACACATCAGAGCGTGTAGATTCAGAATCCACTGGCGCGAATCCAGTGGTTGAATGAATTACCGTGGCATTTTCTTTCGCCTCTTGATAAGGGTTCATGTGTGGATTTGAAGTCTGATATAGGTTACTCGGGCATGAAGCTCTTAGCATTTAAGAGTTCTGGTTGCGCCTCGTCTCTATCAGAGTGGCTATGCATGCAAGAGCATTCCCCCCCGCATGCTCAAACATAAATCTTCTGAATGCCCTTGACTGCACCAACATCACTTGGACCACTTCTAAGACCACTTTAACTGGGCTGTGTAGGCTGAAGACCGTGCTCAAGACGCCGAACGTCTTGTTCACACTCTTCAAGGTGACGCTGACCGTTTAGAGGGTAAGCAGCGTGGAGTGGCTTGGAATGGGGTTGCTCAGGGATAACACTGACTTGACTGCTTGTGCGTGCATGCTCATCGCATGTTTTTCCGCCTTTTTTTCTGTCGCCGCCAACAAGGCCGAGAAACGTACTCAACTAGCCGAGTCGGAGATAGCAAAAAGACAGGAAGAATTATCGTCTCTTGAAGGTGAGAACCATTCTCGTTCTGGCACTATTATAATTACTTAGTTGTCTCTGGGTCTTATGACCCGAAGTAAAGGTTTCATTTATTCAAATTAAGTTTCGTATAAGTGTTACTATTTGTAACCTACTGATGACCTAGATTTAAGTGGAAAATTCACGGGTTCATGGCTTTTTTTTTCGAATGTAGCCGAATTGGATGCGGAGAAAACAATGAACGCAAGTCTTCGAGAAGACATGGAGAACATCGTGGCGGAGCTGCAGAACCTCTGAGAAAAAAAGACGACTCCTTGTTGCTACTTTAATTTTCTTTTATTTCCGGTTTTCGGCTCTTTCTATTTCTACCTTTTTTTTTCTCAAATCTGTTTTGTCTCTCCGGTTTTAGTCTTTCTTGGCCTGATCATTGCATGCTTGAATCAGCTATTTGCTTCTCTTCCACTAAATCCAATAATTTTCTCGAAATTTTCCTCTGCCTTCCAAGCACGTTTTGATAGACTGTACCGATAATAAAGAGATTTGCATGGTTTGATCTCCCGGCATGCTGCTAGTCTGAAAAAAGCGGTATTTAGTGGCGGTCTTAGTTAATTGTTTTGTTGCGGCTTAATTCGAACAGACGAACTGGTGGCGGAGAAAGAGAAATACAAGGCCCTTGCAGAAGAGCTGGAGCAGACCTTTGCGGAGCTCACCGGAAATTAGGTTATGTTCATCGTGTTCATCCACACACCCCGAATATTCCCATCCTTTGGCTCGTTCATTTAGCAGACTTCCTTTTCGATTACCTCCATTTCTAATTATCTTCTCACCCAATGTTTTACCTTTATTTCTCTTGTTCGCCTTTCTGCCGTTTTTTTTTTCGACGAGTCATTTCGTCACTGTGAATCTTGAATTATTAAAAATGGTTTATTCCGTAGTAGCACGCGCTTTTTGCTTACTCTATTGGGATAGTTTTGAAATCAACCACTGGAGTTTTATCTGGTCAAGTGACTCCTGCTCCGAATGTGAGTGAACATGATATGTGGAATCTGATTCCCGCTATATTCTTAAATATACTTATTTCCTTGCTACTTTTTGTTCTGAAGTATTAACGTCTGGCCATTTAAAAATCGATTATTACGAGTAGGTCATGAAAGCTCGCTAAATTATGCCTCGTAATTTTGTCGATCGATAAGCCTAATTAAGTGAACGATGTAAGTGTTTAAGCTAGGTAATTAAAAATAGGAATAATCGCTTTAAGTAAACTAGCAGAGACCTTCGCACTTCTTTTTTTCAAAATGATCAAACTTTATGAAAAGATATGCACTTTAAATGTTTGTGCACCAATTGAAGAACATGCAGGCACGTTATTCAGGCCAATTTAAGGTGATAAACACAAAACTGACCAGGATTATTTGACAAGTGTACTTTGAACCCAAATAAGTCTACTCAACCAAAGTCTAGCAACTGAGGAACGGCTATAGCGGTCGCTCAATCGATTAGAATGAATTTGGCACGGGCTATTAAGCAAGTATTCTACATAGCCCCCATAAGAAGAAAAAGCACCATCACATAAATTTATTAAGAATTATTATTGTCCTATTAACCTGCACACGCAAATAAGAGAAGGAATGTTTCGGAATGGGGTGAAGAAAAGTGTTGATAAATAAATACGAAGGATGATTTGAATAACAATTGACTTCGCATAGTGGTTGCTCTAACAGTGGTGCTCACTAGCTCGAAATAAAAAGTCTACTGAAAAGAGCACAAGTAGCAAGCACGTGAAAGACAAATAAATAGAAACGAAAAAGCACAACAGGACGAAAGTGGACTGGACCACTTGATACGAAAAAAACCGTAACTAAACGAGGTTATCATCCTCCAGTTTGGAAAGAAACTGTGCTACGCGATGATTTGGTTCCATCTAAAAACAAAGTCTTAAAATAATGTCGCAAACAGCCATGATATATTCGCCAACATTCGTGACTTACCTGAATAACAAGATCAATTAGATCGATAAGGTGCTTGATTCCAACACATATGCTGAAAGTGGGGTCCATTTTCCTAAGAAAAACAAATGAGATCCTTAGAGTTCTATATGCCCACTAATCAACTAGAGGACTCTAGAGTGATGAAGGCAGACCTGGCTGGGTGAGCAGCTCCGAGATATGACTTAAATAGGCCAAAGCTGAAAATTCAGTGCACAAGAGATGCTCTCTCTGGAAAATTCTGCTATCGCAGGGCAAATGAAGAAACATAGAGGAAATGGCCATTAGGTTATTAATCCATAAGAATAGAAACCCATCACATGTAAAGTGGAAGGCTGCTTCAAGACTTACAAAGTCCACTAATGATTAAAGCACGGTTAAAATTGTCATCAAATCGACAGAATGCAGTTTCAATTTTAGGCCAAATGTAAAAGAAAGGAAATTCTGAAGTTGATTTGTCTTTCTGTACTATTCCGTTATATATTGTTTCAAGTTTCCAGACAGTCAAAATGCTCTTTACCATTGCTTTGATCATGCAGATTCGCTCGCTGATAAGACAATCAAAAACGACAAGGGAATGAGAGAAAACGTTGATGAAATGGGACTATTTAATGATCAAATAACTAGCAGACCATGAAGCCTGACGTACTTTCGGTGAAGGAGATTCTGTTCAATGGCAAGGCACTCCTGGGAAGTTAGACGCTGATCCTCTTCCAGGGCAGCCATGATGTGCTCTGGAGTGGACATCATTCCAACGTGGAGATGCCAAGAGAAGGCTCGAGTTAACTGCTGCTCTTCCAAAGCCTCACGAGCACTCGTTGTGGCCAATACTAGCATCTTTCGCCCCTGCATAGAGAAAACAGATGAAAGAGAATCAAACGCTCAAAACGATTCCAAAACTATTTGACGAGCATGCAATAAACAGATAAAAACCATCAGCCAAGTCCAAAGTGGGTAATTGGTAACTAGCTCTCAGTTACCTACAGGCCGAAGGAAATTCAATCTTCATGAAAACGAGGCTTCTTAAACCAACTTTCGTGGCTGAAATCGTACTACTTGTCTTCTCGAAAGATGGACCAGTCCAGAGAAACCAGATTGCTTTTGTATCGCATTTTTCAGCCGTTTCTTAAAATCTGGATATTTCCAAGATTTTGAGCAGAGACGCTTTACTTCATGGCTTGAACTAGTTCTGCCGTGATCAGAACAAACAATCGAGTGCTCAAACTTCAAAGTGACTCTATTTCCGGACGTTTCAAAACCTACAAAAGAATTGAATGCAATTCCAATTCTGGTATAATCGGAATACACCAAAATTTTCATACAGAGATACTCAGCCTCCAGTGATAGGGTAGAGCACAGCTGGTGACCGCTATGAAAACTTAATCAGCCCATATTAAACAACGTCCTTAAAAACAACACGAGAAAGCAGACACAAATTCTAGATAAAGAAAGTGGCAGTTCCACGAAATATAGGGGCTGAGATTCACATTCTCTGTAGAACCCCCTTCCCCTCCCTAATAATCTGACAAGGAGGAACTTGCAGCAGGCAGAGGTTGGGAGACGAGGTCTTTAAGAGCCTGGACCATGTAATTGGAGAAACGAGGACCCACGGGGTTGTATTCAATCAAGCCCTCGATGTTGTCTACGATCACCACGCTCATTGGCGACTTGGCAGCATCGTCGAAAATCTACAGGAAGAATGAGAGCTAGATTTTAGTTGAGAACATCTCCCAAATGCAAATTTTTTTGGTATTTTTTGCTGAACCGCAACAGAAAGACACTAATTTTCCTAAAGACACCATCATTAAACACCAGGTGAAGCATATAAACAATGTGGGGAATATTAAGGTTTCCAAATTCAGATTTAGAGCGTAGATTGATAAACGAGACGTCTCCTTCAAAAGTTTGACTCTGATTCTGAAAGCAGAACAGTCCAATAAATATGGACAGCCAAGCTTTCAACCGCTCGTCTTTTCAACGCCGAGTTAGACATATGTTCGAGTGTATGAGAGGCGTTTCTGGCACTTTAGATCGGCGCTAATGAACCAATTTTACCACGATATCACTAAAGAAGGTGATTATTTAGCCTATTAATTATGACAATGATGTTAAGAAATTTTAAAGACTAAGTCATTTCTGAATTGTAAGATCTGAAAGATTATCACCTGGAAAATCAAGGAATGAAGGAACTTCTCATTCTGCCCATCGATATTTACCATATGCAATAGAAACTTACAGAAAACCAAAACAATGTCCAAGCTAGAATATAGCATTGTGCGTTCTCATTATGGTACAGAGAAGCCCCAATGACTAAATGGAGTGTTCACCAAAGTGCGTTTGAAATCCACTTTCGAAGAGATCTCTTTTGAATTTTCTGTACTATTTCTATTCTAACCAATTGAAGTCCAGGGATAAGTCACTTAGTCTAGGTCATTAATCACTTTGAGCAGACATAATTTTTTTTTCAAAAGGCTGGAAATCGACCAAATTGGAAAGCAAGATCTAGGTGGAAGACTGCTTTATAACATAAGGTGACCAGTGATTAATCGCCGTTTAGTTTTCACTTTGTAGACCATCATTTAACTTGTGTGGGTTCGAAAACCGTGTCATCTAGTGAGTCAGAATGCCAAACCAACGGAGCATTATAGATTGATCAATCAAATGCATTTTATCACTTCAAAATGGTTGAAGCTTCGAGGTATGGATAGGTTTGTTCATTAGAGAGAGTATCAAGAAACTACGTCAGACTGCTTAAAGTTGTTTTCTTCATGAATCTTGCTCTTCAGTCCCAAATAAACCGGTTCAAAAGTTTATTTACTACGTGAAAACTAAGTTTAATGGCGATAACCGATTTCCTTTATTGGCGGAAAAGGAAAACAGGGTTAGTTGGTAGGGGAGGTGTAGAGGGGAAAGTTGGAATGAAATGGGAAGAGAAAAGGGACTAAATACACTAGAGTGTGATTGGTTGAGAAGGGGATTGGTTTAGGTGAACTTCTGTGGCTTAGGGTTACAACATTTTACAGTTCTGCAGCCATTATAAATTTAAAATTGAATTTGGCCAGATGCACCCGATGTGTGCTGCTGGGCTGGAACCCAATCAGTTTCCTGCTCATGAAAGGGGCTTGAATGTCGAAAAAAACTTTGAGGGAAGTAAAAAGCTAGGGTCAACCATCGAGATTTCTAAGAAGGCCTTGTAAAAGTAGAAATAAGAAACAGTCTGAAACGTGAAGCAAAACAAAACTCCTTAAAGAACAAGGGAAGGAGCTTCTGCGTGAAGGGCACTGATGACGAAGTAATGCATCAAGAACTTTCGGTGCAAATAGGTGTCACAGCACTCTCAATCAATCCAAATATGATTTCCCTGACTCGGGGGGGACTCACATCGAGAGAATAAGCGAGAAGTAGTTTGAAGCTTGGGCGTCCACTGGTCCACCTCCTTCATACGAAATGCTGGATTGGACAGGTTAAAGATAATGCAAACGAAACCTCAGAAAGAGGTGAAGGAGATGCCATAAGTCAAGACCCAAGTTCTGAATAACCCTACCACCGTGGAAGAACGAGCAGCCTCAAGAGTCACAATGAGTCACAAGAAAGGGATGAGTAATTTAAGATTCACAAACAAAACCTTTAAAGATTTTCACCCGTTTCTTCAACCGGAGTGGAAAAACCAGTCTGTCTGTATCAGAAAAAAAAGTGAAAAGCCTAAAATAATTGAAGTCTCCGAATTGATAGCCCCAAGGCTTGCCCTACTAACTGGTCTGGTATGCACAACTTTTTAATAATAGAGGCGAAATTTCGCCAAAGTATGTAGTTCGATTACTGTAAAGCCTCCCAAGCCAAGCATATTCAAAACTTAAAAGCTGATAATCTCCGTACAGCAGGAAGAACATTGAGTCCTCTGTTTCTTCCAGGCGAAATGAATGACCCTTCTAAGATATTTCCTTACAACCGAAATTTTAATGATTCAAAGGTATTTGATAAGTGTGTGATTACTAGCAGTCACGCAAAAATGCAATTTATGAATGTCTAGGAAGGAAGATGAACGGGATGGGAGCGGAAGAAATTATTCATAATCCTCCTCCAATTCAGTCAAACGCCTTAATATTTATTTTTCTTCTGTGGTTATACTTTAAGTTGGGAATAAATCAATTAACAAAGATGGAGGCAAATGAAATAGTTGGCACGCTTAATTTGTCTGTTTCCATGACCACGGTAGCTACGTTGCAAAATATTTTGCATCCGCGTCAAGCCATGAGACTAGAACGGGGAACAGTGCAATTACGTACGACCAAATTTATCTCGACCAATGGAGAACTTCACTAAAGCTGATCGTTTAATGATGCGTCTATATCATGCAAGAATTTATTGGTTATCATCGAATCAATTAGGAGTGCAAATTAACCAATAAGAAAAAGAGGCAAAGTTTATTTGGCTAACGCAAAGTTCACTAAATAAATTGCTCCTAACGGGAGCATCAATTGAAAAAAATAATGGAAAAAAAGTGGGATCACTTGGAAAGGAGACAATAAAAAACTCATTTTTATAAATATGTTAGCCAACAAAAGCGACCTAAATATTAAGCAAAAAAACTTTTCCCAGAGCGTAGAAGTGAAACGAGCACAGGCCGTCTCTAAATCACCGGATCAAACGACCGCTTGATCATTTAAATTGAATCTCATGGAGTTTAATTTATCCTCTATTTAGTCTAGTAGGTTAAAACAGGAGGCAATTATTTTACAATTGATTTAGTGCGAGATAAACTCCTTAAAACTTGTATGCACTTTCGGACTTTAAAAGGCTATTGTCAATTTAAACATAAAAAACCCTTCCTCTGAATTTGGGACAGCTGAAGGCTCATGCTGAACTTATGAGATATTTCGACAGCCTGCACTCAGTTTCTTAAATTATTTATTGTTTGGAAGGAAATGTCCAGGCGGCATTGATTTCAAGCATTCTAGACCGGAAATGTTTTCAGCTAACCAGATTGTTCCGGTCCACCTCAGTGTTTCACGCAAAAAAAGGAAGAAGTCAACTCGGTTGCAAGGTTGCACATGTTCAAGTTGTGTTAGCCAACCTAAAAATTCAACCACTATTGTCAAGCAATAGTTATTCAGCCCGAAGCACTGGGATCCCAACAAACTTGACATGAAGTCCCGGCGGTATAACTTCGTCCAACTGCGGTGTTACGAACGACATCCACGATGAATACACATTGCCAATGGGATGCCTACTAACTCAAAGCTTAACAGAGGACATAAATTCCAATGTCTTCAGAAAGTGTTGACCTAAATGAGCTACAAGGCACTAAGATGTAATCTTCTGAACGAGAAAATCCGTGATTCACTTCGACACAGCCATTTACGATTGAATTAAACTACCTTACGTTCGGAAACAAAAATGTGAATGTAGTATTCAAGAAAGATTCAGCCGAACTTTTTGCATCTTCACGGTCAAAATCGGCACAGACAGACCTCTCCGCTTGGTTCTCTACACTTCTATAGCTGCGCTTTAAACTGCCTTTTCGTTAAGAATACATTCCCGCTCTTCAAGAAGAGCGGGAATGCATTGTATCGAGAGTCCTATTCTCCTTCATTATGGTGTGCTATTAAGGAGACGAAAAATGGTCAATTTTGGAGAGTAAAAATAGGGGAGGCAGCAAAAAACGAGTAGAAGTACATGCTTTTGGGTACCAGTAATGTGAAACACAAAGCACACGATTTTCAAAATGTTTGAGAATTGAATTCAGATTCTTTAGCTAGATTCACTACCTGTTCACACCTATTTTACCGAAATTCCGAGTCAGCATTATTCCATAAAGCCGAAGTCGACTGATATTAATAGCTAACAATTCAACACTTAGCATGTCCGGATTCAAGCACTAAACAGGAATTTTTCTCATAATCCTAGTTTTGAAGAGACAACTACCTTTTCAAAAAAGAAATTCTGGTTTTAAGGATGCAATTGTTCTCAATGCATTTCCGAAAATATCAAAATTAAATCGAATTCTTAGCGAAGGCCAAAATAGTGAATCAGGCATTGCTGAAACATTTACTCGAGCTATTGCATATTGAAAGAAAACGCTACCGATTAAACAAAAATTAATTTTTAAAAAATCTATTTCATTAAATGTTTATCAAATTTTAATTGAAGAAATCTTTTTTTTTCACATGAAATAGTCTTAGATATAAGCTGTGTCCTTGATACAAATCATACCTAAAGCCAACTTTAGAAATCACAAAAACCTCTTCCAAACCGCGCTAATGTTAAAGTTTAGATTGTCCAAATTTAACTTTTTTTTTCTAATACTTTGAATGAATGAGCAGCAAATTATATTAATTTAACTTCACGAATTCCTCAAACATTAAATCACGGAAACGCCCTGCTTATTTCCAACCGACACCAAGAACATGAGATGATTGACAAGTTTATCACCGGCGAAGAAAAGAATTTTCCAATGCCAGGAGAAGGAAGATTTGCTTAGAGGTATTGAAAACCCGGTAGAGAATGCGAAACAGCGAAAAATATCACGATCATAGCGGATTTAAAGAGCACGAATTGCCAATAGAGTGCAAATGTAGTGAGGGATCTGAAACCGTTGTTTTTATGAGAGAAAGCTTTAGTCGAATTTAAAAAAAACACCTAGCCAATAATGGTGGTCATGAAATTATTAACGATCCAGAGCAAAAATATAGAGTGATGACAACATAATTAATACCGATTTACGTAGCGGTACTCACTTTCTTAATTGCCAAGCACTTAGCTGTCTCAGAGTATCCAATCATCTTGTGCGAGGTGACGATCTTAACAAATGGAAATCCGGATCGTTTAGCAATCTCCACAGCCAACGCAGTCTTCCCCGCTTTCGGGGCGCCTTCAAGAAGTAAGGTGACAGGTCGATAGGACTCGGGAGTTGAGCCGGCGCCATTGTGCTTCTCATTGTTGGAAACACCACCAGTTGCTCGAACGGCCAATTCCCCCATTGCGAGGGCACGAGTCACGGGCTCACCCCATATCATGAGACCTCGGGGGGCATAGTGGGCTAGTTCCTCTTCCGCAGTACCGAAAGCCTACAAGCAGAGAAAAGGAAACCAATAAGAAATCCTCCAAGTATTAGTAAAGGAACATTCAAACAGTCATCATTCTAGGAATAGTGCTTTCCTGATGAACGACAGCGGCCGAGGAGAGGGAAATAATTAACAATCCTTTTGATTTCAATGAAGAAGCCCTTAATAAGAAGTGTCACCCCATAAATTGGAGATTGAAAGGGAAAAACAAAACAGCAACAACCATAAGAAAAAAAAGGTGTTTGCAATTAACCCAAGTCTAAGCTGATTGTGACGGTCACTGGATATACGGTGCGTCATGCAAATACAAGAATTTGCATTTGACTGCCTACTTCACTCATCATTGAGGTCGGCCTACTAACCATATATTTGTATCAAAAGTGCAGACAATGCAATTAATACATGGCAGAAGGTATTTTGAGATCTTTGTGACGAAGACCTTCCGACTCTACTAGTCTATTGCATAATAACATTGACCTGTTGAAAAATCCGTCCACTGGGTGCATGCCATTCTGATAGCCAAAAGCTCCCGAGAACAGATGAACCCTTGGGTTGAATTAAGAGGATTTTAGGGCTTAAAGCGGAAAATAGACAAAGAAGAGCTAATCCCAGCACCAAACAAATGAACTCACTGGCAGTGGCTACAGAAGATGCCGAGGCTTACTCTTTTTAACGAATGATATGCTTTATTAATTGGGAGAAATGCAATATCTTGAGACCTGAACAAGCCGAAGCTCTTCTCATACTCTAGAAAGGGAACAAACATTGGAAAGAAAGTTTTCAAAAAGCAATTTAAAGCCATGGCGGGTAGAAAGGAATTAAAACATCTAAAAAGCCCAGTTTTAGTCGAACAGTTGCCTAATAGAATGCTATACAATCAATCTAGGAGAGAGACTGATGATCCCTAACGTTAAGGTCAGCTCGATACCTAAGTAAAGATTAATTGGACAACCATGCACAAAAAAAACTGTTTTTGGTATGAAAATACGTGGACTAAAATCAACTTATAGCAGTTGAATATCAATTGAGGCCACTGAAGTGGAATTGAGCCAATTGAAGCCCACAAACTGATTCGGCATCATCAAAATTAAGGAGAAAAGAGTTGATGACAATAAAGAGACTTACGGGCTTGATATCATTTTCCAAAGCATACATGAAATCAGATCGCTTGACTAGAAGCTTATCGAAAGCGTCCGGGTCAATCTTCTGCTTTCCAGAGGGCTAAAATCACGAAACAAGAGATTCATCACACAAAGCATCAACGTCAATGTATATTAAATCAAGCGCCTTGCAGTTCCTATCCTGAGAAAGGAGCAAATATATTCAATCGGAGACCATTTTAAATCAGCATTAACCCACATGGAGGCGCACTGAAAAATTAATCTGTTATCTGATGATTCAAATGTATTTGCGACTGCTATATCACCGACGCAGATATTCGAACAAGGCAGTTAAAACGACGCAAAACTCAAACTCATAGTTGCAGAACTGCGATGACTGGAATTTATGGCGCTAAGCTGAAGTGCTTCCGTTTTGCAACTGTTGATCGTCCAGAATGGATACTGTTATCGCAGTAACTGTCAATTACACCGCACCAAATTTTAGGAACAATATGAATCTTTTAAAAAAAAACGCATTCTCCTTTAGGGATAATACCCCAAACTCAAAGATTATTTACTAAAGTGTTACTTAAATGACTATAAATGACCATAAACTGTTTCTATTTGCGAAACGAATGTCGATCACATAGCAAATACGTATTGCAAAGCCCCAAATGCCGTGCTAATCTTTGTTCGAAATAGAATTTTTGAAGTTGCCCTACCATGTGGAGGTCTTTGAGAATAAATTTGAATTACAGAGTCCTCCAAATTTGTACACGCCCATCAGTCCAAGGCGAAAAGACGCGGTAACTGTGACCCACACGAAAACAACAACCACAGACTACTTCTTCTCGAGGGAAATCTCGATGGCAAAGATGATTAATAAAGTTGATTAATAAAACGAGGTTATCTTAGAATCATACTCAAACATTTTAAATTAAACGCGTGATTTGACACTTCTCTTCATGAAACTAGACCACATTAAAGCAATTGAGGATAAAAGTGAGACCAACCAAAAAATGACCTTCGGACTTCTAAATAAAGATTTCTTCTCAGAATTGCAACTGTTCTCAAAGGAGGCTCTTCAGCAGATGGGAATTTAATTGTCATCGTAAAAAAAATTATAAAACGAAAACAAATATTACACTTAAACCGTAATTTTAGCAATTTTGCGGATTTGCGCAATTAGAAAGTCTGAGAAGATACCTCATCATTTTTATCGAAACAATGAATATTAAGGCTTTAGAATACTGACTGAAAAATGTGGACGTTTGAAGTGGTAATGTGAAGGAGATACTCGTTGATTCTGCCCGAAAACCCTCTCCACTCTCACTAACTCCTGATATCTAAGATCTCGTTTATCCTGGATAACTTAGTCTTACAAACTATTTCCATAAGAGCGAAGAGCAGATCAAATCAATATTATCCAAAAAAAAATCTAGAAGAGCTCCTAGTGGCCAGTAAGCTAAATATGAGATTCGGAACCTTTGCTTGGTCAAAATGATCACTGCGTATGAACATGAGGTCCATCACCTCACAAAACTGAAATAATGAAAAAGCAGTCACATTCATTCAAGCATAACAACAATAAAATCTAATAGCTAGTCTAGGAGCACATTCAAAGATATTAATGTTTCACAGCAGAAGCCAACTAAAGTGCTCTTGAGTTATCAACTCGTCACAAGTATAAGCCCTGAATTTGAGAATATAACCGCTGGTGTTGCGATATATCAGAATAGAAAATTTACCTTCACAAGTTGATACATTGCGGTAAAGGCGGCCGCTCGGCATAGACCCTCAATTTCAGCCCCACTGAAATTCTTAGTCTTCGCGGCGAGTTCCTTCAAATTTACATCTGGGGCAAGCTTGTTTGACTTAACCATCTTGGAAGTGTGGATGTTCAAAATCTGGAGACGACCTTCTTCGTCAGGTAAAGAGATTTCCAGTTGCATCTGGCAAGGGAAAATAAGATGAATAATCTTATTTCACAATGTACCGTTTAATCAGGAAAATTCGGCAGTATAATGCTTACTTCAAGGCGACCAGGACGGAGAAGGGCCTCGTCAATCATATCACGTCGATTTGTCATACCGATGACCAAGATGTTGTTCAGTTGATCCACACCGTCCAGTTTAGTGAGGAGTTGATTGACCACTGTGTCGTGAACAGCCGCACCTGAACCCTAGATGCGTAATCATGTCAGTAAATTGGAGTGCAAGTCATTTGGGGTTACGGTTTCAAATAAGTAATCAAGGGGTTGGCTCAATTTTACTATAATTGTGAGGAATTAATCACAGATCCATAGCGACATAGCAGTTTAGAAGCTACCCTCTAATTACGTTTTGGAAAGAGTCTTACGACAAAATAAGAAGGCAAAGCATCCTAGTCTAGAAGCTAAAATTGACAAGGGATGCGTTTGCCGATTTAGTTTCTTGAAGTCCACTCCACCCACCAAGAACTCAACTTACCACTGAGCCTCTAGTCTTGCAGATGGCATCGATTTCGTCGAAGATGATGATATGAAGAGCAGAATGCGGCCCTAGACGCTTTTCCTCTTCTTCGGCATCAGCAAAGAGTTTGCGAATATTGGCTTCTGACTCGCCGACGTACTTATCCAAAATTGAAGGACCATTGACGATTTTGGGCTCACGAGCGTTCAGCATCTTGCCGATTTGACGAGCCATAAGCGTTTTGCCGGTTCCAGGAGGCCCGTAGAGGAGAATACCGCGAACGTGCTTCATTCCTATGAGAAGATGCAAACTGCTAAGTGAGTACTTTATGGGTAAACTCTTGCGTGTAGAAAAACGCCTGCTGCCTAGAATATAGTGTTCACCGTTATGGTGCCACATGAATTATCTTTCAAAACCAGTTATTAGTGGTCCCAAAATCGCAAATACCTGCCGATGAAGTTATGGTCAAATTATGTTACTGATGATGACCCCTCAGGTGATGCAGGCTCGAAATCTACCAGCGCGAAACCAATGACTGAAACGACCATTTACACTAATGATCTACAGATGGATTCAAAATCGAGTGGATCTTAGAGTGATATCCATATACACTCCATTTTCCACAGGAATCAGTACATACTTTCCCTAAATGCTGGCTTGCGTTTGTATTAATAAATTGTTGTTAGGGTTAATTTAAGTTTGCGCTACACTTGAAGAAATTCATATTGAGAAACTGCACTAAAAATGGCCTAATTTGCATTTGCCAGAAAATATTTTATTGCATACGAAGCATCAATTCTACAAAATTGGAGGGATTTGCTGAGCTCTGGTGAGACGAAAGAGACCTTAACTCTGCAGCTGTGGCGACGCAAATTTCTATGAGTGACTCTGGAATGAACTATCTTTTTGAAAATTAGAACCCTCCTGAGTGAACTAGAAAAAATTAATATGATGCGAAATAACTTTTAGATGAAGAAGAAGGAAGTTTCCGTTAGGAGAGCCTTAACACTGAACTTCTAAGAAATGATTTGCATTAGCTGAACCTGAAGTGTGACTTCAAATGAGACTTAGCCGAAAATTTTCAAAAAAAGAAAAAAGAAGTGATCACGTGAGAAACGATCATCTGATGAAATGAAGTACATCGCATGAAAGTTGCAAAACGTCGAAAAGAAAAAGAATGGGAAAGCGGGAGACATTACAGCTCTTGGGAATTTTCAAATGAGCCCTGAAAGTCGTGTCTTGAATATATACACACATGAAAAAACTTGTTTTCACATAGATTGTTGGAAGTATCGAAATCCGTATTAACCGATGAACTGTCGAATGCGAATAGGAGTTGATTGGCAAACGGGCTTCAACTACTTTAAGAAAAGACATCATACAACAGAACTTGTTTTCAACCGCCTACAATCGTTCCAGGGCACATATTAAATGTGATGGCATGGTCCACTTCTGGTGATCAATAACTTGACACATAGCATTTGAAATTTTTTTTTTAAAAAAACATGCTATGACAACATTTGCTCATCCTTACCTTCAATTCTCATAACCAGAATTCCTACTGACGCCTCAAAACAACGGCAACATTTTAGCTTAGTTTATTGGATGTGTTATTTGAAATACTTGTGAGGAAGTATGCCCACTTGGAGCAGTCACACTCAGTCGAACGATATCGTGCAGTGTCGGAGACGGTGGTACGGTGCTTGTGATTTTAGAACTAATCCTGAATCCCATCGATAAAACCATAGGCACGACTCGAATTCCTCCGGGCTCTAGTACACCTTCACAACACAATCACCCCTACCAAGAAAGCATAGCAGTTCTGTAGATGACCTTGACAACTTGTCCACAAAATGAATTGAAATACTGAGCTCTATATTTTTTAGTAACAGCAATTAAGCTATTATATAGGATTTTAGATGGGGTTAATGTGAACGAATTTTGTCTAATTTAATCAAAGGGAAATAAATAAACCTTTGCAAGACAAGCAATTTATTGCATATGGTACTTAATAAGAGTTTCATGAATTCTCAAAGTGGTTATTTTCGAATAATCCAACCAAATGATAGCTAACGAAATAACGGCTTTCAGCCTTCGAAAACCATGGGTGTCGATGCTAGCCTATAAAGGAAAAGTCAAAGGTACATTTTCTAGAACAAGATCAGAGAAATGCAGTTGAAGAAAAGCCAGAGAACAAAATCCAAACAAAATACTAGTTCCCAGTGCGATGAGATGTGAAACAGTTCCAGAGAATGAAAATTAAGTCATTTGAAAAGCTGGAACGGTTCGGAGATGCTCCTAAAGCCCCTTACAATCCCTATAGTAACACTAACGCCAATTAAGTTCGGAGGCTTTAATTAAACGGAGATATTATGGGAACTACTGGCGTTTTACGCCCACGATGCACGACATGCTCTACAAGCGATATGACCCGAGTGAGTTATATTGGCTAAACCCATAAGAGCAGCATTCCTATTTGAACCTGGAGACTAGCAGTTAACAGCCATCCTTCTGATTGGGGGAATGGATGACGGTTTAAGGCATCCTAAAATCAGTCCCAAAGCTCCTCTGTTTCTAAAGCAACCTTTCATTGGCTCGCAATGAATCAGCAAATCCACTATGTATTTAGCTGACTTGTAACTGACCGCTTAGACAACGCTCCTCGTAGAAGTGCGTTAAATAAAATGAAAAAGACCAAGAAAACGCCCCACAAAAAAAGCCAAAACTCACCGAGTTGCTCTGACACTTCTGGAGGGAACATTCGAGAGGCGAAAGTGCGTCTGAAAATATCAGAGAACTCTTTATCTAGACCACCGATACCCATTTCAGCGAAATTCCAGTTCGGGCTGATAATACTCATTCCTCCGACTCCACCAGCTCCAGCACCCACGTGAGCTGATTTTCCAATGAGAAGAAGAGTCGAGTCCTGGGTGCGTTCCCAAGTGACGATGGTGTTACCCGTGAGAAGTCCGAACTGGCACTTCTTGTCTCCCTTTTCCATGGATATGCCTAAAAGGGAAATGCACCGTCAAAAATGGAAGTTCAAATCCACAGAAATACATCTGACGAATTATCCTATCTCAATCAGCCTGCAATTCATCATGACCAGATTATTCACATTTATTATGGTAACCTAGCAGAAAATTAATTTGCCACAATATGAGTGACATGTCAATTTTTTAGAAAATAAGCGCTGAGAAAGGAATCTTTCGTCCCACTAACTCGGATCGAACAAATGGTCGAGTAGTGTTAGTTTACATCTGTTATTCATGAATGCTAAAAAACGAGAAATAACTGATTTATTTACCTTTCTCACACAATCCTCATGACTGATTGATAGATGGTAATAAAACTAACGCGGTTGTAAAAATCCGTGATGTTAAAGATTCTTAACTACTGCGAATAAGAAAGTGAAACCTCACTGACTTAAAAATAGGTAGTTGCGAAGGAATCTAAAACCATACAACCTTCAAGCCATCTAAAGCGGAGATACTTAACAGCGAATTCAAGTAGAAAGACAAAGGGGAGATCTCCAAGATAACTGATGAAACCTGACAAAACCCAAATAAGGCAGAAAGATTCTTTATTTCCTTCCTCTGCACCCATTTATTGTAGACCTAAACTATCTGACAAACGGACTTGGCTGACGCCATGGAGCATTTCGATCGTACTACGATGTAATCTGAATACCTTATACACTGCCATTATAACTTGATGATTCACTGTTTACTAGTAATTAGCTTTTAGTTATAAGTAATATAGATTTACCAATGACATATTAAATAAATTTCAAATTTCCAATGCCTCATCTCAATGTGTCAAGTGAAGGACAACTTGTCGTATTCTTTGACTAAACTAATAGTCCTTAAATAATCCGTGGAGCGACGAACCTAGCAAAAACAGTTGAAGTCGGCATCTGAATGAAATAATCATCAGCCGGCAATGGGGTTATTCCAAGTTTACAAACAAAAGAACATCAGCCTACACAAAAGTCTAGTATTTATCCGAGGTCTAGTTTCTCGTACAGAACTGATTCAATTAGCCATTTCCGGTGGGCAGCAAACGCAGTAGAATTCAAAATAAGCCCTATCTGAGATTGTTTGAAGACTTGAATGGCTTCAACTTATTTTAATCATGAAGTCAATTTTAAAAATGCCGAGAGATCAGACAAGAACACTCGAAACAGACTCGAATATAACAGTTGAGCACACAATCTAAGGCAAAGAGTGCCTCAAACATGAAGACCAAACATACGTAGATTCTGATAATGAAAGTCTCCACGGAGCCAACTAAGATAAAGCCCCAATTCGATGATCTGTTCCAACATACTCAAAAAACTTTTGCATAAAGGTCTTTTTGAATAAGCGGCGACGCTTAGAAGACACCAAATCAGCTTCAACGAAGATGTCTTTTTGAGAACAAGAGAACACCTTCGACATTGAAGTAACGCAGTTCGACCCAAAGACTGAGGGTTTGACCACTGATTATTCTATTACTATTCGCTCAAGTCGATATATTTAAGTGCTAGTACGAAGTCGGTCCTATTGAAAGGCTACCTCAATACCCAGGATAACTTTCAAAAGGCATAGCGACTGGCCTTCTTTGACAAAGTGCTTTTTTGCACCCTGAACAGCAGACGAACATCATGAGCCGGGAAACAACAGCGAATGGACTTTGGAGACATATGTGAATGAACAGGCCTCCTGTTTAGGGACAAAACTATCTTCCTCCTTCATTCATCCTATGTTAAAGTTATATTCAGCTAAATATATTCCTAATGTTAATGTTCGAGCTTCTGTTGACGGGGAGTGTTAGCTCTTATCCTGAGAAGACGTACCTCTAATCGAAGAATTCCCGTTTAGCCATTCTTTTCTGACAAGTGCCTGAGGAGGCAAGTGGACATTGACAAACAGGAACTCCACTAAAGTCAGCCACCAATAGATTATCACACAGTTAACGGCAAAGAAAGTAATGAAGAATCAATACCATTTCTTATGAAATAAATAGATCTGAAAGCAATCGCGGGTAATTTGAAAATGTTCAAATAAACATAATTTCTCAAAGTCAAATGACCCTTCTAGCTATCCATCTTTCGAAAAATGCCCAAACGTTTTTATGGAAAAAACCATGAAAAGCTCCTTGCTTCCGTGGAGGAAATGAACCAAAGATAGAGAAACGATCACCAGAATGCTCACAAGAAGCCCCTCTAATATCGGGTGGAAGTCCCCTTTGTAGACCACAAGAATCGGAGCTATTTACGAATACATGTAGAGCTTTTCATTCCTTCATCTGGAAGAATGGAAGCTAGGAGCCAATTAGGATTCGAAGTGATTATTAAAATTGATAAAAATCGAAAGAGCATCATTAAGGCATTTTATTTGGAAATCTTTTTGCGTGCAAAATCCTCAATCGCTTGAGTTTCATTTGAAAAGACCATCACTTATCTTGATAATGCCAACTCAAATGTCCCTCATCGAACTTTCTTCTAGCCTCTCCTGTCTCTTAAATTCAACTCAATGAGTGTGAACCCCCTTTCAGATAGTCACTGACCTGGATCTCCGAAACGATGGGCTGGATAAGTTCACACAGGTCCAAATAGTGCGGCAGCCTTGTTGATTAGGCCATATTGATTAAGTATAAAGTACAGAAGCACCAGTGTATCGAAATAGTGCACTCTTCTGCCTAGTGCAAGGTAAAATCTTAGACAATATTTGAGGTTCTGGGTTCGAATCACGTCTAATGAGCCTCAAAAAAATTAGAAGCCAAGCTGTGTATTATTTCGCTTACCCCGATGACCTTAACGCAGAAAATCGGCAATCGTGAGTCACTTTAATGCGTGAATTTCCACCGCAATGGCGACTGAAGAGCTAAGGTCATGAGGAGAATTCAATTAACCTTGAAGCTTATAGGCCGAGTCACTCAAAGTTTTTCCCACATTCCTAACCGACATTTAGACCTGACAACGAAACTGACTAAGTAGATTCAATTGACTGCACTGAAGAACTTCGATATATAGTCGAAAGTAATGATTAGTTAAGGGACGTAGAGAAAGAGAACCGTAATTATTGCTTTAGTGAGACCGACTGTTATAGAATCAGATGCTCACTGATTTAGCGAACTAATGCAAAGAGTGGATAAAGAATAAGTTTTAAATTATATTAGTAATATGAAATACGCTATCAGTGTTGCTGCTAAGAGATTTTATTGAATTTGGAACTCATTATTGCATCGTCGTTTGATGTGCACCTTTTAGGAACGGAAGTAAGCTTTGCTTTTCAATACTTAAGTTTGAGTAAACTATGCTGCATAGTTTTTTACTTATATGCATTATTTAAAAGCGTGAGTTCGAGAGGAGGGAAAAAGGGAGATTTCAAAAGATTCACCTTGTGCGCTCACTGTAAAGTGGAGTCCTTATCCATTGATTCTCGTTTGGAAGCGTACGTTAAATACGTTTACTGGTATTTTATGGTCATTTAGTTGAAACGTACTGACCAGGCTAATCGAAGTTCCAACGAAGTATGAATGAATGAATGAATGAATGAATGAATGAATGCATGCATGAGATTACGAGAGCCAGTCAGTGTTTTCTCCAGCGACATTCCTCCAGTGTCTACCATATTCTAGACATGTTGAGTCATCGAAACCGATCTTATTTGACGGGTCTTCTTCTATATGTTTTTGAAACCTGTACCAAAATGCAAATCAATGATGCTTTCCGGGCAGTATTAATTCGCCACGTTAGGAATATATGATGTCTATTCTTAAACGAAAAACTGTTTTTATCACTCGCATAAAATTGAAGGCTGAAAAAAGTAGCTGCCATAAATTGCATTGCACTGATAATAATATGCAAAGTGAGTATTTTCCGAATAAACCTTCTTTGAATGCCGCTGCCAAGAGATTTTATCATATTCTGGGATTACTAGAGCGAGAGGAGGAAATTATTGCTCATACTGAGATAAATTAGACTGAACTCCATCCCCTATTAAAAAAATAAAAGGCGAATCTCGGTCCGATCCTAAGACGTTTCTAGTTATAAGATTAATCATGGACATTAAGTTGTGATTGCTCAGGCAAAGCAGGTATTCTAAGAGATTCTAAGTTCCAAATTAAAATATATTATAAGGTAGCAGGTTAGCGGATCAAGATTCTATTATTCAAGAGAGCATAGTGGTCGACAGCCTTCCGAAGGATAATATTCAATGAAGTCGGCGTCTTTAAATGAGATCAAGTATTATAAATACATTTTCACTCGAAACCACAATTTGAGCATATTTCCTCAACGAAAAACCTTCTATACACCTCAAAGCCTCAAAGTTTGAGATGATAATTACACACCTCGATTGGTGGGAGAAAGGCAACGTGATATTGTCTGTACCACCGTAAACTCCCACAGATGTTTCGCCACAACAAAGGAGATGCAAAGACACTTGAGATCATGGAGAAGAAGTACATAAAACTGAAGAGATACTGGACCGTAGGCTAAAGTGTCCTGTTACAGACTGCCTTAAAAGATATAAGACTCAAGGTTGGCTAAAGAGACATATTAGGGACCGTCACTCTTCATTCAAAATCATAGGAAAAGAGAAGAGGAAAGAAACAGACTGCAGTAGAGAAAGTAGAATTGAACACTGGAGAAAAACGATAGAGTGGAAGGTAGGAAAAAAGACTGCAAAGAACATGCTCCATAACGGCTGCGATAAACTCTGACTCACACAAAGTCGTTAGAAAAGAATATATGGATAAAGACAAACAGAACGAGGATAACGAGGCGCTGCAAGAAGTGTAACAGAAGAATGAAATGTTACTGCACCGCGAAACCATGCCGAGAAATGGCCAGGAAGCCGAAGACGTCAATCTAACTATTCTATGCTAACTGTTGTACAGGCTCTTGTATTTCTGTTGTACCTTCAATAAGTCCTTGGGACTTACCTAATAAGTGGGGACGAATGAAAAAACCTTTTTAATACCCCAAACAGTGACAGGGTTAGAATTTAAAATAATAATCAATAACAGCTTGACAATAATAGCTCAAGTGCCTTCCGAAGCTAAGCGACTAAATGAATTCATATAGTTCATAATTACTATAAAACATTCACAAGACTTCCTTCCGAGTCGAAGCTCCGGAAAACCAAAACTGATTACACGTGTGAAGATTATAAATGTTGACGAAAGTAAGTAGGGATTGAGGTCCTCAGTCTAGGGTCGGTCTTAACAGAGCTACACGAACGTTATCTTCATCCATTGTACCCCCAATAAGTCCTTGGGACTTGCCCTAATAGGTGGGGAGAAAATAAAATAAAATGAATAAAAAATGATCATGCATAACGGCATGCTGGTCGATAGTCTAACAGCATGAAAAGTACTGTTTGTATACTCGGAAAGAGGGACGCTGGTGAGGAGAGTATCATACAAGTATGCTGTGGATATCGCCGATCGAACAGAGGATGCAGTGCTTTGATTAAAATTTTGCGCATAGGCATTCCATAGTTTCAGAATAAAGTTGGATAATGTTGATTCTTCGATTACCAATTCTGGTCCTCGTCATATCAATCGTTGACAAAGGTGATATCAGAAGTAGCAAGTGGAGTGGCATTTGATATGAAGCAAGATAATTGATCTCAGTTTGAAAGACGCTAAGCAATGCTTTACAGGTGAGTTTTTTCCAGTTCGACTGGAAGCAGTTATTAAAAATAAATTGTGTTAAATGTTATCATACCAATCTAGAATGAAAATATAATAATCACATGCAGATAAAGTCAGTCGAAAATTGGTCTCAAAATAATCCAAATGACATTACCTGGTTCAACAGGGAAGATTATTCACATGATGGATCCTAAACACTACAAAGATTCTACGACTTCAATGATTGTGTACAATGACTTCATCCTCCAAGAAGAAATGAGATGCTTTTACGAGCTATTTGTTGCTTTTGATTAAAGAAAAAGAAAATAAAAAAAAATAGTAAGGACGCTTACATGAAAGGGCCTTGACTGTAATAGATAGTCGAAGTTGATCGAAGGAAAAGACAAGGGGTTGGCCAACAGTAAGCGGCAGGTCGGGCATACGCGAGGAAAATCGTTGCGAAAGAAGATCCGCATTGATTGGGTCTCGTGGTGCTCTAGAAAAAGATTTACAATAAGGCGAAAAAAGCGCTTACTGTTTTTTACCGTAGATTTCAACAGTCAAATGAGCCGAACTGAGATAAGCATCTGCGGGTAGTTTGCAGGGTTCAAGAATAAGAGGTTGATCAAGCGAGATGTTTGCCCATTTCCGCTAAATAGGTTAAAAACTTGGAGAATTTGTTACCAACCTGCGCTAAGCCAAGCGCAATGTGTCCAGGAGAAATTTGATCTGCGGGGTCTACTCGAACGATGTAGGAGGCGACTGGCGTGTGTAGAGTACTATAGCGCAGAGCATCAACGTATTCCCGACTATTTATGAACGTCCGATTCGTCAGAGACATCTCTTCTGACAAAACTTTGGATGCTTTTAACTCCATTTCGGTTGCTGAACCCTATTTGAGGAATGACGGTTGAATACAATTTGCACAATTATCAGAATCATCTGTGACGAGCAGATGTAATGATAAAACATTATGTTAAGTTAAAAATGTTGTTAAACCAAAAATTTCTATATCTATTAATCACCTTCACAGTATTCACGACACGATTGACGAAATTAGAAAACGCATTACTCATCTGAAACTACAAAAAACCCTTACGCGTAGCACGAGCTTTCGCTTTCAGCGGCAGTTAATGCGGTCACTTGAAAAAGCATTCAAGGTCATCTTTAAACAGATAATAAAGCAGTTCTTTAATGTGCTCGAATTTCTCAAATCTTAATTTACTATTTTTATTGCTTTCTTTACCGCGGTTGAAGACTGCCATCACAAAGTTTTTGCAGCGCCGCCTCCTGAGAAATACCTTTAACAGCTTTCCCAAAATTATAATGTTCCAAAATCATTTTATTCTTTTACCTTTGTCTTGGCTTGCATAATTAGTTTCCATCTAATCAAAGAACTTTGCGTCCCAATACGCATGTGAATACTAAATTGATTTACTGAAGTGCAAGATCGTTGGATTCACAAATATTCCAACACTTAATTAGTTAGGAACATTTTGACGAAAAATTCGTATGATCAACGTCGTGATTTACTGCTCGGCGCTATCTTTTAAATTAGGTAAATAAACCAAGCTAATTTTTCTCAACGACAGTATAGGCGAATTGAAGGATAGCTTCCTCTATCTTCTAATGCACTTCTTTCCTTTGAAGGACGTTTAGACCGCTGATTTTCGGTACGGTTATGGTAAACCTGAATGTATAGGCGTAAGCATATTGCCATGTATGCCGACATTTGCATTATTGAGTTATATACAACAGACAGCATGAGCATACATTTTACGGGATGTGTTAAGTTATTTATTTGTTTATTTATTTATGCGAAGATAGTTTTCTCTAGGGTTATCAAATTTATTCTTTCAGAACTATGGAAATATTTATATACTTTTGGTATTAAACAAAAGAACCTTTATTTCTAAGATTCATAAATTGTGGGGATCACGGTAATGTTACAATTATTGGTCAAAGGCTATGAAAACCACAGATTTTTCGGCGAAACTATTTCGAACTGTACACATCAGTGAGGCGCTTTCTGGGATGCCAGCTACTGAAAAATCCGCTTGTTACCAATGCTAAGACGAAATTTTCACATACGTATTAACTGACGTTAACGTTGGAAGCAATGAACAAATACAAAGTGGGAACTTATAATGTAAATGGTTTGTTTTTTGACTTTTTCTTAGAGACTGCAATGAGAAACGTAAGAAATGGCTGCTTCGCAGTAGCATATGCAACATTTATCGTAAAGCACGTTGCTCAACATACGGTTTTTTAACCAAATTTCGAGAAATTAATCGATAAGAGAATAAATATTTCTTATATTTCTTTGTAAATTCACAGATAAATGAGACGGACTGGAATAATCCCTCTAGAATTGACGGATTGCATAATGGAAAAGTCAGAGATGAAATTTTTTTTTGAGAAACTTACCATCAGTTTGTGAGTAGTTCGTGTTATCTCTATTTTTGCGTGAATACAGGTACTCCACCTCTTAGCCGGCTAAAATCTGACAGGGTTATTGTTCTTTCTTTTGCCCTTATTTCAATCAAATAATTCTTGAAAGAAAATGTGAGGATACAATTCATTTCATGCTGAGAATGTGTTCGTTTATTCAAATGCATCCTATAACAGCTGTGCCAAAAAGTGGTAATTCGATGGAAGGAGTTAACTTTCTATCTAAAATAAATGGGACTAAATTTCATGAATGTACATGGCTAATGTACCAAATGCAACTCTAACATTCAAGTAAAAACGATATTTAAGGATTTGCTCACCCACGTTGACTGCACTTCTATTTTTTTTGATTTTACAATTAATAAATTAGGACTTACAATGCCTAATTACTTCTTTTGATTAATTTTTCATCGTTTTGTAAAAAGCTGCTGTTTGTGCAAACATTAAGACTCATTGAACAAATGTTGAAGAGTTGAGTTACTCTCAGATGAAACACAAGTCAAAAGTAGTAGCACATTGTTCACTGTGTTTGCCAAGTCAAGGGGGTCTGACTTCTGCAAGTTTTTTGAAAAAAAAGTTTCAGCGACAGGACTACAATTTGGCAGACTCATTTCATTCAAACTTTTTATCAAGTAACTGTAAGAAATTCATTTAAACAGTACCCACTAACGAAATCTGGTTCAGCATCAGAATAAAATGAAATGGTAAAATCTTGTCATCACTCACTCAAACTTGCACACTTATGATCCGTAAACGCGCACACAGCGCAAACCAATTAGATCGCAAACACATCCGGAGTACTCCGCTTTAGCGGTACTAGCAGAAACACCAACTTTACATTGAGCAATCGATACGCGACACAAATCGTTTATTCAGTATTGTCTGAGATGGTCTGTTTAAACTTAACCAAAAAATTTCCCTTATGTCTTCGTGAGTTTGCCATTTTCTTGACAATTTTCCTGTCTATTATTCGTTCATAAGACCTACTTATTATCAGCTTGAAATTTTAAAGTCTCAAAAGCGCGAAATCCTGTAAACTTTTGCAGGATGTCAAGTTTACCACTTGATCAATTTCAACCCTATTGACAAATGAATGAATTGCGGAGGAAATTCCTAAAGATGCAGCTTGTTTTAGTGATTTTGTGATTAATCTAAGTTGGGGCTTTTAATATTTACTTGATCGACTTTAGCCGCCAACAGTCTGATTATCTGATGAAGGCTAACAAAGCGTTGACTACAAATTGAGCGTTTGCAAATTAATCTTTTGACCGATGAGGATTCGGCTGCTGGTCAGAAAATTGTTAAGTTCTGCATGAATTTGTGCTGGATAACTTTTGTGTGCTAAAACCTTCTGGAAATACGAATACAGCTGTTTGTATTAATCTGTTTTCAGGCTAATGAATTCATAAGATCAGAACCGCTTCAATCTGACGATAAAGTCATGTTAGTGAATAGAGTCATTGCGGATTATTTGTAGAGTGTAAAGGTGGGTTTGTATTTCTACAGTTTAGCATGTCAACTAATTCTTCATTGCAGAAGTCTAGAATCTTCGAAGTTGGCAGACAAACTGAGTTGTCACAATTAGCGACCTATAATACTTATCATTTTTAAAGAGCTAGGCTAGCACGAGTATTTGTTAATAAAAAAATTTGCTTTTAATTAGTTTTAGCACACATCCTTTCGATATTCACTGTTCAAGGCCAAGGACCGCCTAATTTAAACGCTGAAAACATAGTTGCAGATTCCAGTGAACGCGACAACTTTCAATCGGAATTAAATGCGGAACTCTGTAAGAACTGTTACGGACGAAGTAAATGTATCAACAATAACGGAGCAATCGAATGCTTTTGCCAGCCGGACTATTATGGAAAATTTTGTGATATGCGTGAGTCAGCGTTGTTTTATTGCTTTCAAGGTGTTTGTTTTGCTGAACTCATGCTATTACATTTGAATTTCTAACAAATATCGATTGTAGAGATCTTTTTACCTAAGTCAATAAGCGTTAAGTTATTTTTATTTAAAATCCTTATAGTCATCAACTTTATTTTGTATTTGTCTGACAGTGTCTTGTTAATCAGTCATGTTAAGATTGGTTAACTAGTCTGACCTTGACACAGGACTGCTCCAAGGTCAAAAGTTTATGATCTTCTCATTGGTGGTCCTTTCGCTTTTGCCCTATGAGTCAATCTCCTCATTAGATCAATGGAGATAATGAACCACATGTGTGCCCAAATGTAGAAGAACAACCGTAGACTTAACCTATAGCGTTTGAGAGCTATTGAAGAGGTTACTGAATATAATCTATACTGTATTGTCGTAGTGTGCCTATTGCAATGATTGATGTCATTTAAATGGGCTGAATGGACTCTTCAGTCAGATGTGCATTAACCAATCCTATCACTCGGTTACTTATTTAAGCGCTAAATTCCTGAGCAGATCAGTTAAGGATCCTTTGGGCCTGACTTCTTTCCCGATGTTTTATTACAGTTTGTAGTCTTAAGCTCAGTCAAATGATCTCTAAGTTTTCCGGGAGTAATCTGAAAAGATGGTAACGCAGTTTAATTAATTGCCAACTTGAATTACGCTCTATTCTAATTTTGAAATCAGGCAAATTCCGGTTCTTCCTCTTTTCCTGCCAAAATTGTCACATTATTTTGGCTTAATTACGATCATATGTTCGCTAACCTTCATCTTTTCGAGATAGTCCGATCCACATTTGGGCACTAATTAACTGTCAAATTTTCTGTTGCCTCAATTTTGGGGTTTGACAGCCTCCCAAAAGCTTCTGGAAGAGTGTACCAAACCTCAGTGCACAAATGGAGGTATTTGTAAGCGTGGATCAGGAGGCAGCTTCTGCGTCTGTCCCGCAAATTACGTCGGTATTAACTGTTCTCGAGGTAAGCTGACATTTTTTATTCTCTCCTAGTTAGTGAATTCATTGGCCTACTACCCTGCACCAAAAAATAATTAAAAATTATTTAAAAAGGGCATGAATTTGTCGTCACGTGGCACAGGGCTATGGTGACTACATTTTGACTTCTTCTAAATTTAGTTGCAGTATGGATTGAGGTTCAAATGAACCTCTACATGTATGGACTTCCAATGGGTTGGGATGCTGTGAACAAGACGGAGCCTGCAATTAGTGATGCGGCTTGCAACAAGGTGAACCTATTGGTTTTGCATCAATTTTTTGGCAACTCATGATGGCTGTAGACTTCTTCATTTTCGCAGCTATAAATCTGCTTTTTTCAATTGAATACGTTCTTTCGTACTAAATTCATCACGTCAATTAATCCTTTTCAATCAACTACTCATTTTTACACTAATCAGGCAAAGAATGTGCACCCTTAGCATACCAGTAGGGACATTTTTGAGGAGAGGACTTACCCAAGGACTTTCATTGGCAAGAGGTTGTATTTTACGTAATTTTCATGTCTATCATTCTTTTATTCCATTTAGATTGACAGTAAGTTGCTCTTTAGTCATACTTAGACTTGGGCTAAGATGAAACTCATTCTGTGAGGAAATTCGTATGATTAAAACTTGATTCATGTCTGTTGAAATAACCGTATGAAGGGCTTAAGTTGGTGAGGTCTCAGTAGATGGACACCTCTTTCAACCTGCTTTGACTTTTCAAGTTCGACTAATATGAAGCCTGTCTTTGGACAAAACTTGCTCCAAGATTTTCGAAAATGACAACAGTGGATTGGCAAGTGCTCAAACTTTAATTTGCTCCTCAATGATAGGCTCCAGTGAATGCAGATTAGAGAAGCGTTCGGGTCTTCTATATTGAATTGGAAAGCTAGAATTCATAGGTCGATTTAAACCTTGAGAGCCCCAGAAATGCTATGCTTTCTATTCTATTACTTAATCCCCGATAATCTGACACAAATTACGAAACCAAATTTAGAATAAACACATTTACGAGTAAGTTGAAATCTCACATTCAAAATAAGGCTTAAAAGGGCCTTATTAAATCGCCTAATGGGAAGTAATTTTCGTCATTGCAAACTTATTCAAGTTTGAACATGTTAGAAAGTCTTATTTTCACGCAGTTCAAATCGTGTCCTAAAAAGTGATCTCAACATTGGCCTTATTACCTCCTTTGTACGTCTTTCAGCTCATCACCTCAAATCTACTAGGCTCTGATCCAGTTATCGCAACTTCTATAGTCGATTGCAACCTCCAGAGGTTCGAAAAGGTACAGATAGATGAGACAGATGGGATGAGAGTGAATGTATTGCTAAAATACGATCCCGGCTACAACGAAAGCAAGTTTGCTGCTTCCGATGTAAGAAGACAACTCGAATTGGCACCACCTTCCGTCAATTCAGTTGGAGCCGACTTCACCATGGATAAAACCATAGAAATTACCAGTGAGTAGATTAAACAACACCCATTATATCTAAAAAATAACGTAATTATTGATAAACAGAACTCACTGTTTGTCGAATGTCTATTAATAACGAGCTAATTATCCCAATATGATTGGATAACGATGTTTATTACAAACATACCACTGTTTTTTTCCAGATTTCGATGTCTGCAAAAGTAATATGCACGACTGCTCGCCTTCTGCGATTTGCATTTCGGAAGGGTTTCATTACACTTGTCAGTGCAAGAAATTCTACACAGAGGGTGGAGTGCGCGGAGAAATTTTGCCTGGACGAATTTGCTACCGTGAGTTCGGCAAAAAAATGTATCTTTCCGAAAACCAGATGACCTTATACCTTAATAAGGTCCGATTGTGAATAATAGACACTAAAGGTTCGCCACACACAAGTAAACTCATCAATTTAAAAGCAAAAGGACACAACCTGATTTCAAAATTTGAAAAATTTCCTAGAAATTCTATAAAAATGCTTCACTTTTATGGGATCACCGTCATTTTTCCTATTTCTCCGTCATTGTGGTGCAAAATTAATGGGCTCTATTGAACATAATATTAAAATCCTGGTTAATTTATTGTGGACAACCTCATAAATATTCTTAGTTAAAAGCAATCAACGTTGATTCTTTCGCCCGATTCGAACCCAGGCCAGATAGTCAGTTGTGTTTTTATTATCGGTTCATTATTTAATGGTGAACATTATCAATCGGTCTTTGAAAAACCTGACCGGGAAAAAGCTGAAGTATTTCAATGAAGGTGGATTGATGACTTAAAAAGCATGACTTTTTAGTGCGTAAGATAACAACTGGTTTTCGGCTTTACCTAATCTTTTCTAGCAACAACCTACTTAATCGCCTTGCTACTAGGCTCTGAATAACTTACCGAAATATTTTTTTGACCAACTTAAAGTTGTAGTCAGTTATCTAGGCAAATTATATCATCTGAACTAATGATATAGTTAACTTCAGGAAACTTTTAGTTGGTCCTGCATGCCACCTGTTACTTATTATCATTTGAGTAGAACATGTTGTCTAAATTAGGGTGGGCTTTTGGTTGTTCTAGGTAGCTTCATATCAGGCTTCGTTCTGGGCTGTTTGATAATCGTGCCGATTCTGATCGCTGCCTTGGTTGCACTCTTCTATGTCCGACGCTATCGGGCCCAGAAGGCATGGATTTCCGCGTCGAGTGGCCCGCTTGATTCCATGCAGCTTTTCTCGGCTGAACGTCCAAAATACGGCGCCTAAGTACTCAACCATTCATTTATCTACTCGTCTTCCAATCGCTAAACCCGTTATTCGGAGTCATTGTTTTCCTATTAAGTTACTTAACGCGCCAATATTGCTTTTTTAATAACATAACTTATAATCTCGATGATGTGTTATTCTGCTGAACTGCTTTTTATGCTAAAATAATAATTGAGAGTTGGAATTAGTTATTTTACTGAAAATCGACTGAGATGAGGATTGGCTTTTTTGTATTAGTGCTGTATATTTCTGACAGTAGAATGAGTTTGGTGTCCGGTGAGATGTCATTCATCATGTTACGTTGGTTCATACAATAACATCGTGTTTAAGCATGATTCTATGGATTGAATTTGATCGATGTTCGATCCAAGATCATCTACTCATCCATGCACTCATTCAATCTGCTGTTTAGTCGATAAGTTCTGTGGTCATTGTGTTTCTGAACTCTATTGTTGGGTTCACGATCTGGTAATGATTTGACCAGAGCCAGTTAGTGAAAAGATGGGTAACTTTTGTGGCTAGAATGGTTCATAGATGGTTCTAAGATCATTTAGTTTTGCCATCACAACAGGGCCGTATTAATATACTGGTCTTTAAACAAATACTGCCACACCAGTCTTGATCAAGTGGTTGCCTCTGAAAGATCTCACTATTCTCGCTTCCAACCCTTTCGAGTCCCTGTTTAAATACTTCATGACTGACTTGCATGCCTCATGATGACTGGCTTTGCAGCACCATTCAGCAATCAGATGCCCGCTGACAAACCAATTTCGCACCGATTCATTCTATATCCATAAATCCATCTGTTTTATAGTCATTCTGCTATTCATTTATTCAACCACTCAGTCATTTGATCAACTGTAATGCTAAGAGGATTAATTTTATTGGGTTCTCCATTAACTAACCAAAAAAGGCGAATATAATAAACACAGCTACCCATATTTCCTCATGTCATCACACGAGCGGGTTCAGCTGATAAGACTTGTGTATATTAAAGTTTTGGTTTCACAAATAAGCTCATAACTTAGTAATTAATGCAAACCAACTTGTGGAATGCCCTGTGTCCATTCAGCACTCATAAAATTACACCTTTGTTTATCTGCGCCCTTCTCAAGATAGGTATAATATATTGCAAACTGAACCGATTTCTTTGCTTTGTTTTGTGAGCGAATCCAGATCTCTATAAATTGTTTATGAGCATTGAGTTTCCAATATAAAGCACAGAATGAAAGATCAAACTATCACGAAACCTGACCGGGAGACGAGCTTAACTTAAGGTATGATAGTAGTTTTCGGTATGATAAATATGCTGTTAACACTAATAGGAGTTCATGTATTGGCCTGTGGATAGGGAATGGGTTCCAAAAGATTACTGATTTTCTTATGAGGACAAACCAAAATATTTGATGAATATTTCTAGCTCCTCCAGTACTTTTATTTTATTTGAAATATCACCTATTAATAACTATTTTCATAATTTGTTCGTAGAATAGTTGATAAGTCAAATTCAGTTTCGTTTTAGTCCTGGTGAAATACCTTCTATTAGATGCATTGTCGAAAGACTAGATTAATTGCGATTGCCTCGGCAGGCTTAACTTACAATCAAATCGTCAATAAGATTTACCAACCAACCCTAAAAATTTCCTTTTCAATTTTCCTTCATCTCCAACCAAACGACACTTCCAGTGGCACCTGTATACGGTGGGTTGATTGCAGTGGTGGTTCTAACGCCTTTCGTCGGCTGCTCTGTGATGCTCTTCTTCTGGATACGAAAGAAGGCTTTCCTGCGATTTTGGGTCCTCCCAACTAATGAAAATATTGACGAGCTCAGTTTGGTTGATCCACCTCGACACAGCTATTCTGTCTGAATTGCTACTGCATTTGCTGCTTTTCGCCTTCTTAACATTGTTCAAAATGTTTTCGATTGTTAGAATTATCAAAAATAGATTTTTTTTTGTAATCTTCTATTGACTATATAGTTGTAAAAGGATTTTTTAAGGTCGTGTCTCATTGATCAAGAACATTTTGGATTGTCAATGATGACCAACTCATTAGACGGAAGTGGCAACATAAGAGGTAGCTCATCTCTATTGAACAGTGGTTAATATGGCTACTAAGATCCAAAATGTTGTATGTTACAATGGTAATGTTTATACTTAGTAGAAAATCTGGAATACTTGGAACTTTTCCTTCAACTCTCTTCAGAAGAAAAGGCAGGAATAATATACTGGATGGTTCGGCTAACATAGAATGCCCGATAACTTCTGGCTTAGCCAGAAAATTTCGACCGCTGTGGAGGCTGACGCCACTAACGCAAGACGAAATGAAGGCAAGTAATTGATATCCATCGACTTGGGAAAAAAATAGGCTTTCTCTATGACCACGAATGTTTTTGAGACAGTCACAACCGTTATGACCCTCTTTTATCGATGAAAAAAGAAAAATTAAGTCATCGGTGCACCAAGGGGTTCGAAGGTGGTTTCAACTTTATCTCGATTTAATATTCAGAACAAAAAAAAAATGATTTAAACACAGTCCAATCATACGCTTCAGATCCCATCAAGATGTTTGTGTACACATCGTGACTGCAAACTTGAGCCCAGATCGCCGAAGTCGGATGGCATTACTTAAACGAGGTTTGGCTGCGGAAAACTCCTAAGCCCATTTAACTATCTGAATCAAAGAGTGGCGAAGAGGGCTGCCAATACGACAGATCACAGGATGGAAAAGTTCAATGGCCCTCCCTATCCTATCGTTCTATCATCAAAAAGTGGAAGCATCAGCAAGGTTGCATCTCCAAAGTAAACAGCTTAAATATTTATTTGACAAGCGATAGTGCCATCAATATGTACTCATTTTCTCTAAACAACGGTATTAACAATGCTGAGTACTTACATTGAAGAAAGTAATGCAGTCTTCAAACAGTAGCCGATAAATGTACCCTTAGAAATTTAATGTTCAATTGGTAGTATTCTGACCGATGCAGCGAAGTGTTCCCTTGACAAGACGTGGCGGCCCACTTCTTTGATTCAACTATGTAAAGTTCGGGCTAAATCTGAAAACCTGCCAAAGTATTCCTCCTACCACATCCTAGTTCGATCAGAAATCGTTTCGCCGGTTTCGCAATAAATCCAACAAGAAAGCCTCAGGTAGTTGGCCCTTGAAATCTGATTTCGGATTACAGCAGTAGCAATAGTAATTGCAATCTATATTAGCTGTGAGGCAATCGTAAACCATACGAGTCTTCAGACTCCATTTGAAAGAGGTGAACGTGTCAGCAACCGTTCATGAAGTGATCGTATTAAAAAGACTCCAAGAACAAAAAAAATTTGGAAAAAAATTGCAAATACGCTGACTATCAGATGAAATGTGAACTGACTGGTTGAAGAGATTGCAAACAAACGGGAATGCTGAGCGTGGCACAGAACGAGATACTGTCGTTATAATAACGGATATATCCCCAGGTGAGCAAGTTAATTGACCAGTATTGTGCACAGAAAAGCCAGTTGAGCTGGAATTGAAGGGGTATAATCCTTAAAGCCGAAATTTGAGAGAGATCCAGGGAGTTGCATTATCGACTTCCTGCACGAAATATCGTTTTCTGAAACTGCATCTAAAAGCATGCGTTTACATAACTTTACTATGAATAGGAGTGCTAGTTAAAAGAGGCGAAGGGCGCTACTTTTTGCCCCATTTACTGACACTATGCCTCATTCTCAGTACCTTCTTAAACCCCTTTGTGATCTGTTGTCGCCTATTAAGAAGTCTTTAGGGAGAGAGATTGGACTGGCTCCTGGCTATCTGGGGATTTGAGCAGCAGTCGACAATATGACTTCCTAACCGCTTCTCCAATATTCAAAGATGGGTCATCAAACATGTGACCCCCAATTTTTTATCACCTCTAGGTCTCAGCAATGGTCTATTGGATCTTGAAAATAATTTTGCTTATCTGAACGAACTCTTCAAAAATGTGCTAGCAAAGAAAGAAACACGTTTGGGTGCTCTATTCATGCTTTATACTGTCTGAAGCTTTCTTCATCGCGACGAAAACACAAATGGCATCAGAATGCAGAGTTTACTCAACCATTTGAAGTAGAATCAATCCTCACTTTGAGATATGAATCGGTCGCGCCAATCAGAATAAAATTGCTCATACTGCGGGTTGAAGGCGATGATGTCCTTTTGAATTTGACGCAACGCTGTGCAATATTCGAGATAACTCCTGCCTAAAACTTTCACTCTCAGCATTGATATCCAGTCGCCTCCGACTCTTATGACGCTGTAGAGGACGAATTCGCACCAGAATGCCGTCCAAATGAGAAATTCTTTCGTGGGACTACCAGAGCTACCAAAAGCGTCGAAATTCGCATTGATTGCTCCTTCGAACGAACACTGCCGAACAAGCGGATTAGTCATTATGATCGCACTTATCATATAGTAGTAGTTCTTTGGCAGTGAATAGCGAATGATTTCGAGGAGAAAAGCCGCAGAACTCTCGTCTCTGTCATCAGCTGTACCTCCAGTTTCCTCATTTTGTCGGGCTGCCCCTAGCAATAGATAAGAGTTTGCCACTAAAGCTTAATCTATGGCTGCAAGAGCCGGTCAGAATTCAACATAAACTAAAATAATAACTGAATCATTTGAAATACCTTCACTTTGAGGTTCGCCGATACCGAGGTTTGCCAAATTTTGCACCACATTCTGATAAATTTCAGAATAATTTCCCACATCCGTATGATCGCTAGGTTCCATTTTTCTCGAAGTAGATAGTAAAGCTTCCAATTTATTGATGGAATCTTAACTTCAAAATGACTCAAACCTTTGAGCTATTGCCCCTAGGACTTCTCAAAATGAAATGCTCAAAAATTCGTTTACATGATTTCTAATCAAACTTAATCACCTTCGAGCTTTATAATTGATATCGTATGCAAGGAGTTTCTGGTTCGGATTAGAGTTTAAAAGCAGTCATGTCAAATTTGAATGAAGTATCCTTTTCTAACATGGCATTTTATTATTTTAGCCCTATTTCTCGCCTTCAACTACGGTTAGAACTTGAGAAGATATCGGGAAGTGAAAGATATGGGACCCCACATCTTCCATGAAATTGACCCATTTCGGAATCGAAACATTCTTATTGGAAACGTCGGAAGACCCTGTCCGTCCACTTTTCACATTTTGAGATGGTATTCATTCGGAGGACGAGTCCTGATGGGCTTTGAAATTTCTGCCTGAAAGCATACTCACTAATGCAAGGGAGACGGTCACCATGTTAAAATTAATTTCTAGTGAAGTTTTTATAGCAATGAGAGTACGACTCGATGAAATAACTAACCTCCGAGCTATAGAAGGGAATCCAAAGGACCTAATAACAATCATGTGGTGTTCCGAATATTGAAAACGTCTCCGTCTAGTCTAGAGGAGGTAAATTCAGTATGGGCTGCCATCCGACAAGGTTTGTGTGCTGCATAAACTGGAATATTTGAATTCATTTAAGGACAGAAAATCTTCTGAAAGGCCTCACAATTTCCATACTTCAGGCCTTCAGGCAATCAGCCAAAACCACGTGTACGAGACTTGTCAACCGGAAGTGATGGGATCCATTCTGTGGGGCACAACGCCGCAAATAAACGGCAAATTACAGCCAGCGAAAACTTCCCAAGGATACGAATGCACTAATGAATAGTCTACGTTGACAATAGGATAGGGGTGGTGTTAGAACTGCTTCTAACCGATTCAACCTATTAACAGATTTGAATTATCAACAGGAATCCTTTCCCCTAGCTAATAATCTCAAATTTTATGGACCAAACTCGCACAGTCACCGAGAATCATCTTTTGGCAAGGACCAGACGTTCGTGAATTAGATGAGATAAATAATGTCGGTGACCGGAACACTGAATACGCAGTTAAACTAACTTTTTGATTCTAAATAAACGAACTCCAACTGTACAAACATACTTACTTGCTTAAACAAGCTTGAAACTAAGCAGAAATTTTAAAAGAACTGAGTCGAAATTCTAGTGCACTGATACTATTTCATCTACCAAGATTATTTAGAATTAATACTGTGGTGCATTCTAGTTGTAAGAAATTTAAGAATTAGGTGAAATTTATATCCGCAGGGGGTATTGAAACATTTAGAGACAATTTAAAGTTATTTTTATTAAATGAAAATTATATGATAACAGCGAGTAATCGTTTGATTTTTCAAAAACCACGCGCTTCGATAAAATATTTTCAGTTTTGTTAGATGCATCAGGAACTGGCTCGGTTTAGAAAAACGAAGTAATCAAGAGTTCCCAACCTACCCAGTAACAGTTATCCTCATCACTTTGACATTAGTGAAAGATTGCTATATTTGTATTACGCTGTCACCAAAGCTGCCAGTCCATTACCTCGTGGTTTTGTCGGTGAGGCAAAAGGAATCTTGCCTAATCCAAGGTTCCTCACTTGGTCTTCATTGAGAAGCAGTTGTAAACAGAGTTGAAAATGCACCACAAGCGGTATTTGAAAAGTAGACGCCCGGGTATAGCAGAACTCCATACTATGATAAATAAAAGGTCAGATGCCACAAATGGCATGTAAAACAAAGACTTTCAGAGAAGAAATCATCCTTGAAAAAGAGAATTTTTCTCTACGTATATAATGTAATAGCCATGAGTGCCCTACCAGTCTTTCTCAAATAAGGAAGGCAGAAGCCTATGAATAGAAAACCCTGGTAATATGCTGCCTTTAAAAAATAAGATGCAAAAAAATGAATCGATCCCGAAGGATATATAGAAAATGTGGTCAATTGCTCCTAACGGCTCGGTTTCACTTGATAAATATACTTGCTTGTGCACAAAAGTCTTTGAGAGAAATTCAATTGCACAGCTCGATCGTTCACGAAGGCGAGGTGGTAGAGTTACAGGAATCAGGTAAGGCTCTTGGTGTTCTGGAAAAAAACAGAAACAACCCATATCGTCGTAAAATTTGAAAGGTAAAACCTGTTTCTTTTTCTTTTCTGCTCGCAAATAATTGCCTTTTGAATGCTTATTTGCGAACGAAATCGCTTTGGTTGACAGGCAAAGAGTAAACTTGAAGGATACCGGCAAAACTAAAGAAGGCCACCTTTAATCACTATATTCTATTGGTCGCCTGATTTGATTCATATGGGCGCAAACGCGTTTTAAATTCGATTAAAAAATCAATATTTCAATACATTAAAAAAATTCCAATTGCGGAAATGAATAACGCACGTGGAATCGAACCATTAGCGCACCCAGGAAAATGCAACTTAAAAATGGAAGAGTGGTTAGCTGGCCGAGTTTCTAACGTTCTGGAGACAACTGGAGAAAAACAATTAGCAGCGAATTACTTACCTGGAAAGCTTGAAGAAGGAGGGTGGAATAAGCAAATTTTCGATAAATGTGTAGAGTGGCTAAAAGCCAATACTGCCAGTGGTCAGCGAGTCTACTATGGTCAAAAAATAAGGGAGGAATTCAGAGAGCCCGAAGACGTGGACCCTAAGGAATTAATAGAACCGCTATTGAAGTTGGGAATACAGCTTGTGCCTCCAAGCGTTTGCAGAGATATTGAGGAGCATTTTATCAAAGTCATAAAGGAGAATATTACAAACTGCTAAATAAAATGACTACCATACAATCATAATTAATTTGTTCACTTACGTTTGACCCAAAATTCAAAAAGATGAATCGAGTTTTTTATTTTGTAGTGTGTTTGAAAGCTTGATTCAGTGAGTTTGTGAAACGCTTGTAACTTCTACTCCCAATAACTAGTTCCTTCAATTTTGCAAATAAAATCGTTAGGTCTAAATACTTATTATAATCATAGGCATTGCAATCGTGGAAAATCTTTGCGCGGATCGAAAGCGATAGGGATACATACACCAACTCGGGGAGATTATAACACTTATGGTAACAACAGCAGTTACCAGTAAGCGTAGTGTCCTTTCTCCATCAATAACTCTGTAAATTTAAACTATCGCGTATTCTATGATACATGACATTGCTCAAGTAGTATGGCAATAGTCGAATCATGAGCATTCCAAAATTGATAATATGAATTTCAAAGATTATTTTGAAAATCTTATACTAACAGTTTGTCGGTGATAGAAGTAGCTTAGCCGTAACTGTTCAGCTTCCTAGTGAAAACTTTTGAAACAAAAACTCTGCTTCTGTTGTAGATGATAGAGCGATTTCAATGGCTATTCGAATTTCCAATTATGATTGGCTGACCAAAACACCGCGTAATCTGTTAGACTAACAGTTTGGGCGGTTTCATCTGTGTTGTGTTTGCCCCGTAATGCTCATGGGAATGAGTTCAGTTAATATCAATAGCATCACAACTTCTACACCGAAAAATAATGAAAGAGATCAGCGGCAGCCAGGGAATATACACTGCAATCTCCCCCCGAAGATACCTAAGTATGTTTTTCAACGGTGTTCACCCTGTCAAATTTAATGAATGCTTGCAAGTACATTTTTCATCGTAGACTTGACTTAAGCGCCCAATCTGTCTATTCAAAAATATTCAGCAACACGGAATCGGAAATTCATTTCGTACCTCCGGATCCCGATTCCGTCCCAGATATATCTTTCGTAGTTACTCCGGTAAGTCGGCCTTCTTTTTATACACTTATTCTCTACATGGTTATGTTAATGGGTTCTCTTCTAGGGAATCGATGCGATTAAGAAATTTAGGAAACCTGTCTTCACTCCGGAAAACTCGCCTGTTAATTTGAGTTTGGAGGACTATCAAAAAATGCACCAAAAGGCAAAGTCTGGTCTGCTTACAGTTGCTGCTGTCAACAATACGAAAGTATTAGCGTGGGTTTTATGTCACGTCCTGTCGCGTCTTCAACTATAACCCTTTCATAAACATCTTTTTTTTATATTTTAGCCTCCGAAATCGGCACTTGTCGAAAACTAGTAAGCTTTTTTCCCATACATTGATCTTCGATCAGGCTTTGGTACCACTAATTCTTCTAGGGCTTTTGTGGTTTTAATTCTAGCACTGTTCGCTCCTCATTAGATAACTATTTTTATGCTGTTTCCCTTCAATTTTGACATTCTTTATGCTTATCATCCTCAGTCGAAATATTACAGCTTGCTTCACAAACCGAATAAGGGTACTGGCGCCGAACTCTAAGAAACCGCGACATCCCACTTCTCTCATTAACGCCTATCTTAGTTCTTTAAATATCTGTTCAATCTATATTATGCACTAACGTTCTCCAGCATTTCTGTTTAGTGGCCTGCTCGGCATCTCCACTGGTTGACTTCCGTCATTACTATTAGAGTGCGCAGCTTAGTGTTGGCTTTTAATGTGAGGTTAACTAGATCTGTGGAGAAAAAATCGGTTCGGCTATTTGTAGAAGCCGCTCGTAGGTAATTCCGGGACCATTCAGTATAAGATTGTTTATGAGTAAACTTTTAGTAAAAACGTTAACTTCTGCTTAGTCTGTTGTATCCGCATTGTGGTTGAAATCTACCATCTAAATTTGCGTCTTTGAAATTGAACGATATTTGCTGAAACTTGTGTGCCCTATTAAATGGATTCTTATCGCGCTGATGTGATAACTCCTAGTTAATTGACTCCATAACAGCGACTGGTTAAACTTTTGGCTCCATTCGTGGGCTAACTGGATGGTTCACTTTAAACATGACCAATGGGATTCGTGGGATGTGGTCGATGTAATCGGGACAATATTTGTAGATTTCTCTAAAACTAGTATTGAATATTACTTTCGTTCGTTTCGATGCTTAGTGGTTTTCTTGTGGTATAGTTTAATTTATCAGTCAAATATGGATCTCCACGCGGAACTATCTCTCCAACAAACAAGACTTTGGCTTCCTTGACGTACAAATAAGTCATGAAGCAGCATCGTTTACATCATCCGTAGGGATGGAAAGCGAGTTCACTTAATCTTTGTGTTCCCATACTTGACATTCAATCTATGATTATCTTTTTGGACATCAGAAACACTAGTACGAGGCTAATATCTTTAGTGAAATCTCCAGATGAGGTTATGTTTTATATCCCGCTAAAGTGAATCGATTTGGCTTGTGTGGCTTTTATAATGGCTGTGCTCCTTTTCTCACATAGGATTCTGTCCTTAATTGATCTGGATTTGGATTCTTTATTTCCCCGCTGTTAACTGTTTTTTTTTTTCAAATGTCTTCTAGGTACATCACCATCGGCATCTAAGTCGATGGCGTTTCCTCCGGAGACTATAAAGCTAATCATCAGGCCAACCGAAGGCGATAAGTTGGCTGAGGAATGGTGCAACAAAGTCAGGAATACTACTTATCTCTGTCCTGATTGGATCTCCAAATTCTCTCTAACCGATCAGAACGAAGATGAGCTCATTGAACTCGAAACCAAAACTAAATTCTATGAAAATCAGGTACATTTCTCATTCTCCACTTTGACTTTTCGTTTGTTTTTAACGTTTAAATATGGACAAGTTAAAAAAAATTTGCCGAAGTGTATCGCAACATAGGCATCATACCCGCCGCAGCGCCTATCCAGCAATCGGAATGACCCTACGAATCTGCAAAATTTCGATGTGTAAGGGATTGGTAGGGTGAAAAGTCCTCATAGGGTGTCGAAGGTGCTTTCCTTTTCTTCATTGTTGTTGTTCGAAAATGCTTTTTTCCCCACAATCGTATTTATTAGTCTTTGCGATCCTTCCTAGGGAACCAGCGTACATACTTAAGCTAGTTGCAGGCTAAGGTGCGATGACCTTTCTAGTGAATTTAGGTAGTTAGAAAGTATAGTCTGAATTAGTTCAAGTCTTTTCGCTCATCTTTTTCTATCGATTTGAGGTTGTTATCGGATTCTGTTGATCTGTCTTTCACCATGAAAAGATAACGGCCAATTCAGATGGCCTCGTCTTAGCTATCTCTACATTTTGCAGGCTTTGAATTGCTTTTTACTCGATATGCGATATGGTTCGTCTCCTGAAGGTCGTTTTTTTTGACAATCTTTTCTCTCAGCGTAACAAGGAGTATCCCACCGCTTGCATCCTGTCTGACCGCATCTCTATTGCATCGAATTTTCAGATTTGACTAAAGTAAGTCATTTAAAGTAAAGTAGTTACGCAATCTTCTACCTAAAGACTTCTTCATTGTCTGGTAGTTCTTTCATATCAAATTAGGCCTGTTAGATTCAGCATTTTCTATGAAAGTAACATGCTCTCGAGCCTCTCAGTACTTTTCTTTCAAGAGGTTCTTCGGCTCATAAGTCATAGAAGCTTAGTTTCCTCGATCTCATGCTCTTTCCGCGTTAAATCCGGCCAGGTGCATTTCGGTCGGTCATGGGACACCTGAAGCCTATTAGATATGGAGTAGCAAGGAGTTTTAACAATTCTCAGTTTTGGTGTCGATGGGGAGTACAGTATTTCCGAAGGTTTGTTTTAAACAATCAGTCCTTTCCGTTGAGATTCTCGTCGTTTCTAGAACCGGGAGAGTATGTTTTACCTATTTTTTTGTGCTGACAAATCTTTCTTTTGACTCACCGTCTTTGTGGGTTTGAGCTAACAACCTGCTTATTTTTTTCAGCGGAAGGTTGCGTATGAACATTTTGTCAGTAACTTGGAGCAGCGTATGGCATGTCTTATGCAGTCGCCCCCAATCCTACCCGACCCCTACCTTAAGCCCATTCCTATCCCCCGCACACTGCCTCACAAGCAATTGGGCAAATGCGGTCTACCCAGTAAGTAGTTTTACTGCTGAACTTGATTAAGCAAACCCTTTCTGCCACTTTTAGTACTGCTTAAAGTGTTTCATACGTGTTACTTCGATTTCTATTCATAGCTGAAACGAATGTTTAAATGAATTTGCTTGGTCACATAATTTTCAAAAGCGGCGTCACTCCTGTGTTTCTTTTTGAAAAATCAGTTCAGATTTCATTTAAAATTTATTTTTATTTATTCACTGCTGTTTTCGTTCACAAGTGTTTTTAAACCGTTAGTTATTTTTCAATTCTTTTTACTTACATCCGAGCAGTAGCAACTTATTCATTATTTTAGTTTTAACAAGTAAACAGAGGGAAGAGGTTAAATGTATATTCGCAAAAGCCGGTAGCGATTTGGACTCAGTTCTTGTACAAAATAAACGTTTCCGAATAAAAGTCACTCTGCGAGATATCAGCACTCTGACCGGCAATACGTGGCTCAACGACGTTATCGTCAACTTCTACCTCCAACTCATAGCCCATCGCTCTCGACAGTGCGCCGATATGCTTCGAGTCGCCACCTTCAGCTCCTTTTTCTTCACCCACCTTACCAGTGTTGGATACTCTGGTGTCCGACGATGGACACGATCCACCGACCTCTTCAGTCATGACCTCGTTCTTATCCCTGTTCATGATCGAGGCATGCACTGGTGTCTTGCTGTACGTTTTCCTGCATAAACCCTGTTAGTAGCACAGCTTTGTATTACCCGACTCCTAATTCGTTCTAGTCTTTACCGGAAAAGTAGTGTTCATACTTAATGTACTAGTGGCGTAGGTTTTCGGAATATGTCTTGTGACTTTGAACAGTCAGAAAAGAGGGCAAAGCACAAAAAATGTAGTGTCGATTTGAATCACTCAATCTCTCCCCTTTTCTGAGTTGGCTTTAGCCGTCAATTGCACTTGCAGGCTTCGACTTAACTTTACACTTAGCGTTGGAAATTTTTCGATTCTTGATAGTCCGTTTTCCTATACTGATTTTCCGGATCTTTTTTCGAATGGAGGTTCAACACAGATAGGTTCTCTTTTATCACCTCAGGATTCTTTTATAGCATGTTGGACTCGTCGGACTCGGCATATAGTGTAAGATCAGTAAGTTTTCAGGTTAAATTCATTGAGGAGATTCATACCAAAAGACGTTTAGAGTTAATGTCTCTTCCGTTTATCAAGCCTAACATAACGCTTCTAGCTGGGTTCTGAGCGCCTGAAGTCAACTGATCTGAGGGATAGATGAAATATGGTTACTTTGGCCTTGAGTGTTAGCACAAAGGCGGGAATATCCTTTTGTATTACTTCTCTACTTAAATCTTATCAGTCACGCTTCTGCATTTTTCAGTGCGTCGATTTTCGTAATCGAACCATCTCCTACTACGACTCTTTACACGGTTCGAATGAACGATGCTTGGAAACTATTTTGTAGGTTCTTCACACCTATTTCCCTGCTCTTTTATTGCGCCGATAAAAGTATCAAATGTAAATTTTCTATCAATTCAGGGATTATTTGAATTCAGAAAGCATGGATAAGCGTAAAAGGCCGTTGGAGGATATCTCCTCATGGAAGAAGCTCAATATGAGTGTGAGCACGCTACTCAAACGCAATTTCAGCAGTTTAAACCTCCATTGATATTATTCCATTGCTTTTTTGTAGAATATGCTTCCCCCTCAAGAAAATGGCTCCGATTGTGGAGTGTTTGCTTGTACAACTGCGGAATTCCTCTCTCGGGATGCAGACTTCATATTTGAGCAGGTAATACCCCATGATTATGAATTTACTTACGTTTCATGGGAATGGGTGCACTGGTCCATTACTAGCCAATTTGTTTGGTCATTCAGTCCATCAAAGCCACTTCTTTGCTTTTAAATTAGCGGGTATAGATCTGTGGAGATTCACGCGCCCGGTCTTCGTCATGATCTTTCATTTTGTCTTCAACTGAAATTCGGCGGAATATTTGCAAAAAAGCGTCTTGCAATCAAAATTTCAGGAAAAACGCAAATAATAGACGGTGTTTGCGACTTTTATGTTTGATCGGCCTCTCTGTTCCTCTTTATCATCATCTTTCAGTGTCACAGAGGATGACGCCAATTTGGTTCGATTCATGTTGTAAAAACTTGGGAGGTTTTTACTCTTAGGTCTTTAAGACAAACACCAATACTTTCTGTGGCTAGACCATTCATATTTTTGTCCATTTAGAAGGGTCTAGCAGTTCCAAATTCTTGGTTTGTCACGGCTGTGAACTCTGATCTTTGAGCTTAGAATACCCTCGCGAAATAGAAGAATTCAAACTTTTTTGGTTACTTAACCTCGGAAAATAAACTCCTCGTTTTATTAAGATGAGCGCAAGAGCGGTGGTTTTTAGAGCCCACTCACTCATTAAAATGATTATTAAAAAAAGTTCCGATTTGGTGGTTAAGATAGAAGCTAGTTAATTATGATCGCCGAAGTCTGATAGTCTTCAAATCCGTTTAACTATCAGTAGCCGACTGGCGGTTGTGCGATTGACCTCATGAAGGGCAGAATCATAGTTTGTCTTAAATACAGATGATCGGATCTCTTTCCATTCTTGCCAGTGTTTCTACTTATCAATTATCGATTATTTATTTTCTTTCGCTTGCAGTCTGATATGCCCGAAATCCGTCAGCGAATGATCTACGAAATCTTGACGGTGCAACTCTTGAACACTGGTACAAATCTGGCCGATGATTCCTAGTCCCGTTTGAATCCAATCTATTCCCTGACCAAATTTTTGTAATGCTAATGTTATTTTCACGTCGAAAGCTATTAATGGTTGACGAGACCTGTTGATGGCCGATACACCAACTTGGAGTAAATCGATACTTGGTGTGGGCTGCTTTGGAGTGAAAAGCGTTATTTCGGTGGTACTACTGGTGTTTTTGCATTATTGATTACTAAATGAATAGAGACCACTGGGAATCTTACTTCTGTTCATTAGGTTTCTTGTCAGGAAGCATCTGCTCCTTTACATTTTGTCAGGTGGTGGAGTGTTATTAATCTCAACTTGGCTGAATTTGAAACGCTCATTTTTTCCAATAAGTTAATGCTACTATTAGGATTCTCCAACAGCGACTTGTCACCTCGCTCGGCTTGCTTTTTTGCCTTGTACTCAGCAGGCCACCTGGCTAGTATATCTGATGGTCCAACTTAACGGACCTCACCTATAACTCTCATGACAAAGTAAATTTGTTGGGGCCTCTCGAATCGCCATCTTGTTGATCTGCTGGCGGAAGGGGGCTCGTTATTTGCAATTCGTTATAAAGGATTTGCTAGCCATCAGCCCCGCAACTCCTGAGGCTGATGTAACCGCTGCAGCACTTCAAGGAGAGAGTAACACAAATATAGTTTTTCGACTGATTTCGCTGGCAGTAGTGCCGCTGTATGGGTGCTATCCGGAATTGTCTCGAATTGCGTGCACAGCGTTAGAAGCGAGAGGACATTAATATCATGAAGAACAAATCAAATAATCGACTGCGGCACTTTTAAAGCTAGTACATGCTCTCATGAGGTGCCACATTCGCCTATCAGACCATTATGGAGCCAGTCAATGTAAAGTAAATTAGTACATAAATACCTGGTGGGCCAGGACTTGCTTTCCTCGCCTCGCTTCATGCACTCGAGAATTTCTGTCCTGGGACCACCTAGTACCGTCCTAGTTGATATTAACATTTATCAAGATCGAAACAACCGATTTATTTCTAGGTGTTCACATTCAACCCACGAACTAAGGCGGTATTCATAACAGTACCTCGAACTAACAATGCTCCCCTCCTACTATCGGCAAGAAGCTTTAATATTCACTTCCAATACAATCTACTCTTGCTTAGTTTTCTTCCTAGTCCGGCGCGGACCAGCTTCCTGCACTTCTGCATTAATCAAACAGGAAGTTTCTAATCCTTAGGTGTTGTTCAGTTTGTCTATACATGAGTCTTCTCAGTGGTTGGCTGTAAATGGGTACATATATGTCTTGTTAGCAAGTGACTCACCACGGAATTCTGAATTTCGAGGTCTGAGTGCGGTTGGCAATTCAGGCGTGCGATTAGCTTCGTTACAGTTATGGTTTGACTTAGAAAAAGGTGTTCAGCCATGCAGTTAGTTAATGCTGTATGTGCCGATGTATATAAATGTAGATGAGCAGAGTTAATCATTTCGGTAGTTCGAGAACTGAGAGGTTTTCGCCATTCATGTTAAAAAACATTTCACATTCTTCCACTAGTTCCACTATGACTAGTCCATAGCAGTGACGGTGAAATAGTTTTCACCAGGTTGAAATAATTGGAATGGAAAAAGGGATGGGCTATCCTTAATCCACTGTCGCTTCACCTGAGGATAAGATTTAAACGGCACTTTCCTCTAATGGTTGCTGGAGCATTTTGTGCCATCTGTAGAATAGTGCAAATCCTATCTGGATCTCTGAATTTCTTCAATGGTATTCCAATACTAAACCATCTGACTACAGCTCATGATCATCGGCTTAGACTCCTACCAGGCAGAATTGATTGGAAGATGTCTAGGTATCCGTCAACACTGACTAGAACCTTGATTGTGTACGTGAACGAAGCGCGGAAGCTTGCTATCTCTTTCTTTTACGTCCAGGTGTCCTCTTCGAGCAACCAAATTTTACATTTTTATGCCTGGCTTTTAATTTCCGCTGTAACCGAAATGGTTCAATTCAGCTTTTTCAGCTGCTTCCCGGCGTTAATGCAACAATTAACACCCCAGTACATCTCATGACGAAGTTGGCCTCGTCCGTATCCCTACATTACCTTACTTTCAATAACGTCAAACAGATCACGAGACAAAATGGTAAAATCTTGAACACACGTAACGAATCTTCATGTTAATCTGATACAGCATCAAAGCTATTATGCCGCCGATCCCTTGAATGCTTAAGCCAAATATATGTTTGTTTAGACCATAATGGTCTGCAATTTTGGGACTTGCAAACTCCAAACGGATTAAGTCGGAGGGACATTGTGCCCATCTCGAGACATGAGTGCGTCGGGAACCGCCTTTTCCGTGGACCGATTTGAAGCCAAATCAACCACAAAAGGGACTTCAAGGTCAAAAAAGCAGCAAGGTCTTCTGAAAATTGATTTTCTTTCGTTTTCGCCTTCCTTTCCCAATTTAATTTATTAATTGTTAAAAAACACGAATAATTGAGAAATTTGTGAGTCTTCAGAACTTAATAAATGTAGGATTACTTTATTAGAGACCACAGCCATTTCATTTCAACTCACGTTTTATTAGGCCATTTTTCACTTGAACCGAGCTCTATCTCGGATAAAATGTTGTTCACTCACATGATCAGTTCCATATACCGGGCCGCATTAAGAATGCGTCACTATACGATTATCCAGTTTACTAAACTAAAGAATTTTTTTCAGATCCCGAAAATGCAATGATGAATGGGAATCAACACTAATGTGATCAGTGCCGAAATGGTTTATTTACATGTCCAGTCAATGCATTTGAGAACTTGCCTAGTTAAGCTTGATCGGTTGAATGTCGGGGTCTCCAAGCATTTTCCTAGCATTGTAGATATTTAATGTGATCGGCTCATGAATAAGAAACCTACCATTGACTGATGGTTCGAGGTAAATGGAGGGGTCTACCCGTTTGATCATATGATGAAATTTTGAAGTCATCGAATGGAGAAATCAGGATCAGAGTTAGGTCGAATATCATGTATTAAGCGCTACTATTCACCTGCCAATCTCAACGTCTAATCATTGGTGCCTAGGACACCCAGAAGTTTGACTTTCAATTTGTCAAAAGCTTCATGGATTTCACCTGTTACTGTGATAAAAGCGAGCATTCTCTCCGATTTTCGCCATGCACCTTTCTTCATTAATAAGGTATCTTGTGATCTTCAGAAGTCATTTAGGGAGGCATCAAGCAATCCACTAACGCATGAATTGAGTACGTAGAAATTAACAGCGGTCCATGATATCTTGATTTGCGGCTCGCGGTAGGCATCAAAGTGCAGAATTTGTTTTCAGCGCGAGACATGTGATGCATTCTGCAAGAATTCCATCTGTTACAGACTTTTGGTACATGATGTATTCAGTTCGTGGTGAGGTAGGAGATACTGCGATGGTCGGTCGAACCTGTTTTTCCACCCCAACCTTTTTGCATATTGACTGTAGTAATAGCAGGTGTTTTTTACTGTTTGCTAATTAAAACAACTGTCAAGGTCAAAGCACAGTTTACAACGGTACTAATAGAGAGAATCGAAATCAAAAAAGTTCAGGCGGAAAAGCAGGCATTACGATACATTTCTTTAACGGCTTACCTCGGCCAATTCTTCTCTCACGATTTAGCATCTTCCGTAATCATGCAGAGGTTTTAGCTCCAAACGGTCACCTTATAAGATGTTTTGTTTAATCTTATTTGCCCTTACCACCGTACCCTCTGAAATGAGCCAGACACTGCGGAATAAATGGCCACTTGGTCATATCTACTGAACCGTTGGGTTTACTTGACATCAAGGAATGATTGGTCGTTTCCTTCCTTGTCCACAATCCTAGATAGCTTCTAGCCTCCTTGCACTTAGAATCTAGTGGCTTCACCGAAGAAACACGGAGGTGCGGATCAGAAGACCTTTAAAATTTGATGATTTCGTGGGGATGGACAGCTGCATTGCTAGCAACCATCAGAGAACTTTAGTAAGCAAACAAGCAGAGGTAGCTCACCAGCTACTGGTGTCAACCGTTTGAACATTTAATATATCGCTGACCACTAAAGCCACAGACCGGTATGCTAATGCAGAAGCCATTTGGGAAGCGAGCCCTAATTTCAGTGATAATAGTCGAATCCAATCACATTCTCTACATGAAATGATTCTTTTGCTAACATCCTCGACATTTGTTGCTGGAAATGTATTTTAGCCACCGCTTACTTAACATACACGAAATAATGGATGAATCGTGTCCTCTTCACTTAAATTATAGACTAAAGGATAATATAAACCTGTCATCAATGAAATGAACATGACTGCCTAATATCCAATCCGATGACCTACAATCCAGCAAGCCAGCCTGTAACTGATTGTTTTTTCGTGCCCATTTATCATCCTCAAAATATCAACTTCGACGATCACCTTTCAAAGTGGAAGGAGATGCCTCCATCCAAGCTTCAAATTACTCATGCGTAAACTCAACAGCACACTTCATTAATCCAGGGCAGACGCAACGATTTTAAATTCATGTAAACAACCCTGCTCTATATACCTTATGCTTCCTGCTCACACGAAAAGTCATTTCTCTATTGGTATTTGATCCTGGTACTCTTCCTGTTATAGCGAAAATCTGCAGTTCTTGTCTCACACTTTCTAGAACAAATGCACGAAGTACCAAGCTTTCGTAAGATTTCTGTACTATTACCATATAGGAATCCTCTGATTGGTTGAGTACATGCGTGCGGTATTACCTGAATATAAACTAGCTTTTTACATTTACTTATAACTCAGAAATAGCCACGATGCCACCCGTTCTTAATTATTAGCCATTTGAAATCAATTCACTGAACTGTATTCGAAGCGCTTCAAAGCCTAACTGGAATTTGTTCTCTTCACTAGTTCTTAAACACTGGCACTTCTGCGGAAAATCCACCTTACCTCAGTGAGTAGGAACACGTTACAACCTAAACAAGCCCCGACGATATCAGTTACTTATCAGGATCACTGTAAGTTAGGGATTCTAGGGGTCACTGACCGAGTCCGACTCACCGACTAGCACTATAACGTAGTAACAAGGCTCTTCATCGAGCTCCTAAGCCGACCACACAAGTTTAGTAAACCAACGGGGCTAGCTGAGGCAATCCTGACGAAGCAAGTTCCTTTAAATCATAAATCGAATACCAGCATGAAAGGAGGGAATCAGTAAAATAGTTACACAGATATCAGCCCCTCAGAGTACTGAAAACGAAAATTTTTAAACTCGTTGTACCCCATCAGTCCCGGGTGCTTATGTGATACTGATTAAGTCACGAACAGGTAGGAGTTGCGAAAGAGCAAGTCCATTGGCATAACCATATATATGTAACGACTGCTAAGTTTAAGCAAATGAGGTTGAGAAGGACGCTGAAAAGTTAGGTTTTAGCTAAATCGACAAAGTACAAAACAACCAGCCTGTTACAAAATTGGAGAGATATCTTAACGCATATCAAGTTACGACCAGGAAAATTGAAAAAAAAAGGCATCTGGTGAGGAGATTAATCATATTATACCTAATTGAAAGGAGGAGAATAATTCGAGATTATACATGGAAAGAAAAACCTAATTAAGATTGGACATACAGGTACAGGCACGCACATACATAGGTCATAGAAAAAGCACATTGATGAGAAATAAACAAGATAACAAGCATAAATATTAGGACCCAAGAGATGACTACAGTGTACAATGATGGTCAAGATGTGTAAGGAAAGAACTAAGAATGGATGGGATCCAAATTAGGAGGTACCGGGTAGACCAGCTGTTGAGGCAGCGCCAGCAGCAACACTACCGGCGGAAATTCGAGAAGTCGAAGTAGTAGCTGCATTATCAACCGGGATTTGATTCACACCCGCTCCAGTATGACCGGTTGGAGATACAGAATCAGGGTAAGATTTACGTTTTAGTAAAGAGGGATGAATACAGGGTAAGACACCACCATGTGAAATATGAACGTTTTTTAGAAGTTCATTTAACTCAGCATCATTTCTAACACCCAGCATAATGTGTCGAGGTGTGATGGTTTTCCTACAGTTAAACAATTTCGGATACTTACACAATAAGAATATTTTAAATTAAAAGATGATGAATAAGGATGAGTATTATAGAGAGGGTACCTTTTGTTAGCTTTGGCTGCGTTGCCGGAGAGTTCGTTAACTTCAGCAACTAGGTATTCAATAACAGCTGACAAATAAACTGATGCAGCGGTAGAGGTTCGTCGAGCATATCGGCCTAGTTTGAGATAACGATGAACACGTCCAACCGGCATAACTAATCCTGCTCTGGCAGACTTCGTATGTTTTTTGCCTCCGGCAGGTTTCCTGGCCTTACCCCTACCCGACATAAGGAAAAAGACCAAATAAGCAAAAATAGCCAAAAACACCAGCGAAACACCCGGTGTTTCGATAGTTGATTGGAAAAACAATCGATAAACAATTAACTGATTTAAATAGTCTATAAGAGTATCAAAAAGCATTTTAGCTCTATTTACAAAAATTGAAAAACCAGATGCTGTGGCAGAAAAATCTAGATTATGACTGAATGCAAATAACATAGCACAATATGATTTTTATTACTTAGCAATACCAATTTTTTACCTTGTTGGAGTAATATTGATCTGTTGAAAATAATCATGGTGACTATTTACTACGATCAACTTTCCAGCGCGGTTCACTTAAAGTTCGTCCAGCTGAGCAAGCAAAATGTGGCACTCCTATGGGTCAAAGTATTTTATCCTTTTCATTTTAGATTTAGACTCTGTTATTTGAGGTCTCTTTAATCATGCTTTCGCAAGTCCGCCTTACTCTGCTAAACAGGGTATAAAAGTCTATTTAAAAGGAAAGCAGACAGCTTTTTTGGCACTAATTGATTGTAACCATATTCTTGGTACTGTTGCGACGATAATTACTTGGCTTTGATCGCTCAGGCTTGTGCATAAGCCAGACAAGCTGGAGAACTTGAACCTAATATTCTGGGCGTCGCTTTTGAGGTTAGAAAGAATTATAGTTGTCAAATTTATAATCCCTTGAAAGGGAATTGTCATACTTAAACTCTTAAAACTTATTAGGATCATGAATTATATTCTATTCAATCTTAATTAATATTTCAAAAGCTGGTGCTTCCGATGCATCCCCATTGAACAGTTCGCGCATACTAACCAACAATATAAGTTTCCTCTCACTTAAAAATCTTTGTTCCGTTTGATCATTTCGATTTTTTGACTATTAACAAGTGCATCTCTATATACGCGCCGCTGGAAACACAAGTTTCCATGGCGCCGATGTGCAAGCATATTTTTTATTCCAATTTTTTATCGGTCAATTCCCAAAATTCTGATGTTTGGAAAGCATTAAATTAGCATATCTTCTGACAAGTCCTTTGACATAGCCTTAATGCATTTTAATTGGAATAGTTTATATCGTATCACTATTGTATCTTAATTTTTACTTTTGGCTCAATTTATCATTCGATTTTTCGTGCCGTTTATGATCGCATATCAATCACCACACACTACACTTTGTAGCACATTCTTCTGGTACAATTATAAATTGATTTATTATAGTAGTTTGTATTTTTCGTTGTGGCTAAGTTTATTGCTACCTAAAATAATTATTCTTTTCTTCTAACCACATTTTCTTGAAATCTGGTCGTTTTGTACCAATATGTATCTGTTTTCGGTATGTAATTTTGAAACACTCATAAGGCGTTTTAGTCAAATAAACTGTGGTTTCATTACTGTCGTTAATCATTTTTGTGTTGGCGCTTCCTGACAACACTTGCTGTTGTCAATTTCTAAATAGTTGTTGTCCTCTACGATCCTCGACTCTAAGATCCAGAAACGTCTTCTATATGACTGACTTGTGATTCAAGGATAGCAAGCTTTCGTATAGCTTGGTGAGTTTGCAAAACTCACACTATTAATATCTATATATAATCGAATATTTCAAATACAATTCTTTCATGGTCTCTCTAGTCCTGATATACTGGATCAATAAATTAGTTCTCATTTCCTCTGCTGGAGTTCGTAGCATCCGGCTACGGAGAATGTTAATGCTTGGGAATACATCAATTCTAAAGCTGAATCAATCGAATTAAGAACTTCGAAAAGCCAATGATGCCGCTTACTATCAAGAAAAGCAGAAATTTCACAAGTAAAGTACAAGGTCTAGATGCTTTGGTTTTTATTTGGGGTGGTCGCTGCGTGAACTGATTAAGTTTCTTTTGATAAATTTGGACTTGAGGGTAATTTAAACTTTTTATAATTAGAAATAGTTAATGAATGATCAAAGAAATCGTTTATTTGACTTGAGTGGTAATAGGACTAAATATATTCACACCTTTCACCATCTTAAATATCTTCGAGTCTACCGAGTAGGAAAGAGTGGTTGGTTCTTTCAGAGTGGTGGACATCGGATGTGCTGTTGGCAGTTCATAGAGTAGCTTGAGAAACGTTTCTTCGATTGCAGTGTTTGAAAAATAAAGATAAGCCTTGAAAGAGCCGGGGACCATTTTTTACCTTATGAAATAATTTGAATGAATTGTAGCTCTATAGCTTAAATTCGTCGTGCTGGACTGAAGAGAAATTCTCATGCAAAAATACTCATTGGCAACGTCCCGAAAAAAGTGGTCCCGGACGTATATACCTCCCGGCTGCATTCAGGAGGAAAGCAGTCTAAGAGACCATTGCAGAAAGCGACTGTATTCACTCAGGTGGAAAGTTAATTTAAATGCCTCTATTTCGGCCTTGAATAAAGACGACTCCTCATCCTAGGTGGAAATGTCATACTGGTGAGTCCAGCTATTTACAACTGTAATTGCCTCCACGAAACGTTTATTTCCGTTGAACTCTTGGTTTAGTTGAAAAAAATCACCATTCATGTAAGTTATAATTGCTTAAAACCAATTAAAATTGATAAGAATCCTGGGAGCACTAGCACCGTTTCAATTACCTTAGTCGTTTTGAGTGACAGAAGCGTTAGGCTTTTGATACTCTGAAGTAAAATAAATGCTCCTTTCCTCAGGTCGTACATCCATTTCAAACAGAATTGCAGCCTAAAGGTCTTTAACCGATTGCGAATTCGCATTTTAATTATATTATATAATATTAGTCGTTTTTTCGCGTTGAAAGAGATAGTTCGTTTTTTCCCTGCTACTATGACAGTGGAAAAGATTGGATTTCGTGGGACATCCGACCTCAAAACAGTAAATACTTTGTACTCTTTAGCATCATCGATTTCGACTAAGGGCAATTTGTGATTAAGGTCGAAGTGTTTTCGTTTATTTTAAATAAAGGTTTCCTTTAGCCCATTACGAGGGATCTGTCGATAAAAGGTGAAATTTATTTAGGTACTCTATATTTAATTTCTTTGTAATTAACTATAGTTTCGGTGACGTTTGCACTTCAGGAATAAAAATCTGTAAGTTAACTAACTTCACATATCAACGAAAAGACTTAATCGAAATTACGGCTGCGTATCATGCCCCTATTATTGCTCGCAGAGGAAACCAGAAGGTACTAGCTTCACAGCTTATTGTATTGTGCACATCCATCAACCAGAATTTAATGCACAACAAAAACATGACGCTAATTGTGATCTCTCTCGTAGTGACGCGTTACTACATTCGTAATTCCTGCTATAAGTTAATCGGTAACCGATGCGTGACTTTTGGTGTAGAGGAGTTCATCTTCGGCGTCGGTGTATCTATCTGATAGAGCTATAGACATCAATATTAAGCTCCGGTGTGGAGCTTCTAGCATAGTTAATAGGATAAACGATGGGTCATTTGAAAAGGTTCGGAGGTGGCTTCAGGACCCCACCGAATTTACCTCCTTTTCTTTCAAAAAATTAGAAGCACTGTAAGGCGCTACATTTGTATTCATTCAGTTTGCTGCGGTGGGTCTGCAGTAACCTCTGTATGTAAGGCTAGAGCGTCTTTTAAGCGATTATTAGTGATTTAGTGTGCCTTTACGTAATCCTGGAACTAAAATGGTTTCAATTGGGTTTTTTAGCAAAGACCAAGTGGATCTGTCAAAGATTCATTTTGTGTCCTAATCGGTTTGTCAAAGCCAGAAAAGCTGTCTTTAGAAGAAAGACTCTTGAGCGATGCATCCCTTGGGATGCTAAGTTTATCATTGCTATCCAACGAAAGTTGCGACAGTTGGGGAGTGATTCTCCTCTTCTTATTTAGAAAGGCAGAAAATTCCATTGGAAAATCCTTTTAAAAGAATTTCGATAAATGAAACTGCCACTTTATATAATTTTTTTCTGTTTTGTTAGGAATTCCTATAATCACAATATGTTTTCTGCGTATTTGAGCTCGTTTTACTCTCCATTTTAATATTCAGGGTAAATTTTTATTGATGGATGGGGGTGTTATCGACTTCACCAGTACGGCTACGATCTTCCGCAGGATCTTTGGTGCCATTCTTGACTACGAAGACGCTCATAGCGCTCCTATAGTCAAGGCCTATAATCGGTAGGGTGGTCGCAACTACTCCGAGGATCTACCAGCTATTCAAGAACTTGGTCGAAGTCCACCTTCCAGTCCACTTTTTCGGTCTCGAAATACGCATAACAGCCGTCATTAACATGGCTTCGAGGCGTATTGAACCATTCTCGAACTCAGATTTTGAGGCAACTCCTTACGTGACCCAACAGTCACCACAAAACTCAAATTTCAATTAGCGAGTCAGTTCTTGTTATGAGTTAATCACTCCTTCTTTTAGTTTATGTGTTGTTACAACTTATGAGATGCTTTTTGCCACGGAATGGGCCAAGGAAACCCACGCCAGCTTATATACTCAAAAAGCCTCAAATAACCCTCGCGCTACCTAGAACTTGAGCGCAGTAGTAATCAGAAAAAAGATGCCTCTTTTTGATGAACTTTCCAACGCAGGGAGTGGCGATCTTATCTGGGGTCTGCAGTTAAGAGTCATCAAATCAATGACGAATTTCGAGTACGCTTGTAGAACAATAATTCAAAGTATTGAAGTTTTAGTTCTTCTTTTTTGCTTGAGTTGGTCTTGCCCACACTTTTCTAGAATTAGTAGCTTTATCGCTCCAGCAACGAGTGGTCAGAAAGATTCTACTTGGGTTCCAAAGAAAACACGTTTGTTCAACAAAACCAACGATGCATAACTGCTTACGGCGTTATCATGACGGCAGTGACGTTGAGAAATGAAACCGATCAGAGAATTTAACTCGACGGAATCGCTATTATTTTTGAGGACTTTTTTCAACCTTTCAGAAATCTATAGGCCTTGACTGAAAAAAAACTTAAATAAAAATCAGCACAGTTTCATGCTGAAAATTGATTATTTATTTTAACTTAACTACTATTGTAAGTAATTAGACAAACCTGGAAAATGACCCACGGCTTAAAATTTACACTTGGTGAAACCGAAGAATGATTTTAACCAGGAGGATAATTAGAAATAAGTGTTGAGTTATTGCATCATTTTTTACATTATTATTAGTAGATTCATCGAAATCAATGACAAATAATTTACTGCAAGCAGGCCAAGATATACGGTGCTTAGAAATAGACGGACAAACAGTTTTGGAACAAATGATAAATATTGTTGCTTTTCGAAGCTAAAATGTACTTTAACTAGTTATAAAAAGTAATTTGTCGAATAATTGTGGAATAAAGCATCTCCATTCACTATATTTTGTTTTAATGCATCAGTCGCAAAAATACCAGATGAGAATACTGGCACCGCCATATTCAATTCGCGCCTTTTCTAGCGCTCAGGCTTGTAATTTTGTGATTTATTTGATCAGCTTAGGTTAAAAAATTTCAAAATTGTTTCAAATCATACTTTAGCAATTAATATGAAATAGTAATAATTAATAGTTAGAATCCTCATTATTATCACAAATCACAATTTAGTAAATAGAAATAAATTATTTATGAGGTTTTTAACGAAAAAGCTAGCATATTATGCCTTTCTATCAGTGATATGAAGAAGGTTGAGAGCGTCCTATAGCATCCCTTAAAACTTAAGTTGGTGAAATGCTCAACAATTATCGAGTAACAGTGCTTGAAAGTCAAAGATTTGTGGTAGATAAATAATCTTTCAGTACATATTATGCCTATTTATTCTCTCGATATCATTTGCATTCAGAGTTCTTTTGATTGTTTTTGTAGCCTGAAAGAGTGGCATTCAATTTAAACTGTGAATATACGCATTTCTGCAGGCCATTCACTCTGACATTGACCGTTTTCCTGCTTAAGGATTCCTATCTACTCTAAGCTCATTGTACCCTAAAACACTCTTATCAAATTTATTAGAAACGCTTAAACTATTTTTATGATGCCAATCTCATAATCTTTTGGTAAATTGGCAAAAATTGTCCTAAATTCTTATCCAGTTAGACAACCACTGAACTTTTTTGATGGAAAGAGGCAATTGTAGGGAATACTTAGGTGATAAATGTCTCTTTTACTGTTGAAGCAGCCCTAAAACGGAAATTTTTAGTTACTTCGAATGACTAGTCTGATCTCTTAGCCGTAGCATGAATCATTATATATTCAACCAAATTAGTTGAAAAATGAAGAACTGGTACCAGCAAGCGAAACTGATGATGGCAATGGAACTTTGTTTGTAGTTGAATCTGCTGTATCAATGGCGCTAATAACAAGCATTTTCAATTTTAATCGCTCTGAAGCCACGTATCTGAGCGAATTAATGAATATGTGTGCAATTTTAACAATCTAGATGTTCTTCAAATGAACCATTCCCCAAAACTTGCTTCAAATGATTAAATTAATGAAAAAATACATTTCTCATGAAACATTTCAGTTAATTGTAATTAATTTTTTTGCGACCGAATGATTCAGTAGGTGGTTCTCTCATATCATGAGATGAAGCTTCGTCACGGAAAATTGGTCTGTGTCGTCAGTTCATGTATTAAGATGCAGGCGTCGGGGAGATCGTAAGAACTAAGACAGCTAACGTGGTTAAGCAGAACAATTTCGATAGTTTGAAAAAGATAATTTTCGTACGGTTGATGGAAAAATGTCCTCTGAAATGAACCATTTTTGTCCCATTCAGAGAGCCCATGTAATTGTGTCACCAAGACAAGTATAAAATAACAATTTATTTATATTGAGAAATTTTTGAGGAGGCACCAAAAACACTCTAGGCAATTTTATGAGAAACTTTAGTTAAATAAATGTGATTGAAATTCTAAAAACCAAAATAATTAAAAATTCTGCTTAACTTAATGCCTTTAGTTTTTACCTTGAAATGATGAATTCGTGCATGAACTAGCACAGCATTGTTTGACAGTCTGAACTTGAAGTTTGAAAGACATAGATTCTTTCTAGAAGGTATGCATTCGATGAATTTACAACCAAGAACTGCCTTTTAACTTTCAAGAAAGCTCTGTATTTGCATTAGGTCGCTTTTAACCAAATTACTTGTAAATGTGTACTTTATGCTACGAAATGTCATCTAATACCGGTTTGTACCTCAGTTAACCAGACTCTGAAGATTCCCTGGAAAATTTTTGCTTTTGAATAGCTTGTTTGGGTCTTGCAGTTTAGTTTTTAGTATTTTTGCACTTAAAATTTCAACAACTTAGTTTCGAAACATTACAGATTTTATGCTTTTCTATCATTTTGGTGACTTGATCCACGGATACCCATGTTTATGGCAGTGTTTTGCCAAAATTTGTTCTAAATTCACAGTACAAATATTTTAAATCTGAGATGAACTAAAATAATATGAGTTGATGGAACGGCGCTTCAAAAATAAATTAAACATTCCAATTGTAGCAGAACCCATTTTTTCGATTGTTTTAACTTTAGTCTACAACAGATATGAAAAAAATGTAAGCATTTTTAAATGAAGGAAATTTATTTAAGAGAAAGATTTTTATCATACTTTATAGATATGCTTATTTACTTTGATATAATAAGGTTTGCAAGACACATACATAAATTCGTAGCACAAGTCAGTGGAAAAAATGTGAAAACTTCATGCGAATTGATAGGGAATTCTGCTAGTTAATGAGGCTGAATCCAAACTCTAGCTGGTTTAGTATGGATATTGCGCTGAATCGACGAGTTTCATCTATTAAAATTAAATCAAAATGCAAGAACTTTAAGGAAGACGTATCCTCCTGCAACGATTCATTTTCCTTTCGCAAAATATAGCAGAATAAATTAAATGTTATCCCCTAATGTAAGTTCATTACATTAAATAATTCCAGCATAAATACATAGGACTTCAAAACTTTGCACTCATGCTATACATTTATTAAAGTAGTGCTGCGATGTTCCTTGATAAAAAAGAGAAGCAATGCTATTTTTTAAATAGTTAAAGTACAAAATAATTTTTTTGACAAATTTGATGTTTGCAAGTAGTTGAAAAAACACCATAGAAAAATGGTATTATTTAGTCAAAAAAAACGAATCAGGCTCTTTTTTACAGATTATCAACAGTTGATCCGTTAAAACGTTCTTTAAACTACTGTAAAGTCCCAAAGGTGCCAAATAATGTAATGTAAATTTGCAAATTTGGGCCGTTTGCAACTTAATTTTTAATTTTAGTGAAAATAAACATCCATCTAGATTAAGAAAGCAAAAGGTTAGCATCATCGATGTGAATTCCTCTGATAATACTTTGTTCCGAAATTAAATGTGGAAATCGTAATGTAGAAGAGAATTATTGGAAACCTGAGCATGCCACAGATTTTAGACCCAACTTCTTCAGCACTTACAAACAACTTCTCTGAACCGAAAATTGCTGTGAATCTCTCGCCTAGCAAGTGACTTGTATGGGTCAAGACACTTGACCTGGAGAGAAAATCAAATATGTCAAGCCGTACATTGGCTCAAGTCCCATTATTCAATACTGTCGATCTGAACATGGTAGCAATATTACTATACACTTTACCTGTCAGATTACTTGAAAATGAAGGCCATTTATTAAACTCTAATGTGTGTCTTAGTAAATGTCGACCAAGAATTAAATCTGACTCCATGACTTTTTCCCATTCAGTAAATTGAATCAGTCCTTTTCTATAATGTTTTCTAACAAAGACGAACAATTTTTTGCCTCCGAACTTTTGAATGCAAACTTTTAAAATTAAAATTCGATGCGGATTCAAACAATACCATCTTATCGTATTTCTTCTTACCTAAACTCACCAATATGATGTCAAGAGACTTGCTTCTATCACTGTTATAGGAAAGTCTAACATGAATTATTTCACAATAAAATAAAGTGTAAATGACATTTTAAATGGTTAAGATGGTTAAGATGGTTAAAATCAGACATATTTGGCTGCCGCATTTCAGTTATGCTACTACTTAATAAGCCGAAGAAAGGACATAGACAATAGTATACCTGGTAGATAATGAAAGTGAAAAAATCTCCAACACTTAGAGATTCCACATAGTTATATTAACTAAAGTTTGTCAGCCACGAAAGCTGTCCTTTGTATTTGACAAATCGCTAACTTAGTTGATATTGCGAGGGCGTTGAGATCACAGTTTTTAAAATAAATGGATTCATTAGAGAGAGACGTGGATTTAAATAATTGTTGTTGATAAATATGGTTTTGTCAATGATTTTCATTCCCTAATAGATCTCTAAAAGCCATTGTTAACGATCGCCGATCAGATCTGTATTGGAATGACCAAAACGGATAGAAAGCTTCTTCTAAAGTGAGCATCGTCGAATCATTTGTAAAAAGCTATATCGACTGTGGTTATTCAGTAGATTATGTTAGTAGTCAACACATCCGTGGATTAGACTGGAATCGAGCCGCTATTCCATACAAGCTAGTCACGATGATAATTCTATGGTCTTTTAGCAAACCTAGTTTTATCTTACTGCAAGAATATGAGAGAATGGGCATTTAAATAGACAGGGTCGGAACTTTATGTAGACGAAGCAGTGTCGAAGTCAATGCATGGTTGCTGAATTAGTCGGAAGGGAGTGCATATGGAAGGCTATCCAGTTTCAATGTTTAATTTAATGTTTTAATACTTTCTCCCCTTGAATTTGTTTCTGTAGAAATCCCGATTTTAACAGCTTCTGCCTGTAGTAAAATAATTGCTTTTCTCTGCATGTGGAATACTTCCATTATGGTTCACCAGCGATTGTCCTATTTAAAAACTAAAACTAAATGCATGGTGTTTTGTGAGATGGGCTCGTTTTGGGGCCTCCAATTTACAAAAAAAATGTTAAATGATCATTCAAATGCAACAAAAATGTGATGCAGCCCTTGATCTCAAAAAAAATTAAAACAGCTTATCACAATGAATTGTAACATTGTGTTGAAGAACTTTATTGTCAAAAGAAATGAATTTAAAGCAAAGCTATTTTTTTAATCAGTTATTTTTCGGGTACATCGAAACCTTTTAGTAATTTAGTAAACATTTTAATCACATTGATCTGATGCAATGATACTCAGATCATTTCAAGGGTAAGACGAGTTTTGAAGTTCAATGTTTCATGTCCATTTTGGCAGCTGATAGCTGATGGGAATGAATGTATTAAAATACCTACAACACTGTAAAGTTCATTAAAATACAATTTGGCAGTTTGCCTTTTGGAATAGAAGTCAAGGAGATTCGGATGTGTTAGCTGTACCCTGATTAATTTTTGGACTCAGTCTCTATTTTATTCATTGATAATTCCATGGCAACATTAATTACTGCGAAACACTGCCCTGCTCTGAATGCTCATTTTAGGCCAGCTGTCCATGCCAAAAATGTATAAATCATTCCGTTTTAAGTAAAATAATTATTGTTTACCATTTATAATGAAAAGGCCACATTTTAGTCCATAAAATTTTGAAAGAACTGCGCCGATCACAGCATCTGTTCTCACATATGAGGTTCGCTGCAGAAATTAACTGAAAAATAAGTGGTCCTTTCATAAGAAATATGCCGTACCAGGCAGATTATTTCTTTTGACTCTTTGAAGCAAAGCCCATTAAATTTTGAACCCAGAATTTCTTTGGCAATTTAATTGACTTGAATTATACTGGTCTAAATAATAAATAAATTTATTTCTGATGTAATGAGTTTGGTGATGATTAAAAATTTGGACATAAAATTTTAACAGGGAAACAATTTAAATGATTTTTCCATTTCCAAGGCACCGGTAAGTTGATTTCTCAGTCCATTCAACTGAACTTGCCCTTTCAGAAAGCATTTTACTGCACAAATAAAGTACTAACGGCAGATCGACACATCTGTGCAATTATACATTAAAGTGCATTTGTTTTAATCCGCTCGTTACAGTTTGAAATCAGAGCTAAAATTTTCAAAATACTGGCGGATATTGAATTTGCTCTCTGTTGAAGAAAAACATAATGAAATACAACTTCATTTTAAATAATGAGCCCCAAAACCGTATGCAAAACTTAAACAAGCCTAATTTAAGAAAACTGCTTTTCTAGAGCAATTAGTTTCTAAATTACAGTTCGTAAATATAATTTAAGCATGCAATTTTTTAATTATATTTTGCAGTGTTTGCCAATCAGTTGCAAATTTTATTTTTCTGATTTGAATTTCATAAAATTGTGGGCAAAATCTTTTTATAACGTCAGTAAGTTTAACCATGTGGATAGTGGGGTTGCAAATTGAGGTTAAGCGTACTTAGTGAGTCCTGAATAGATTTGAAATGCAATAAGGTCAGGAGTCTTTCTAGTTCTATTGCATTCATCGCCCTAACATTGAAATGATTTAAGGACTCCGTGGAAACGTTCCATAGTTTATAGGGTTACTTACATGCAAAGATGTATAGAGCTTGAGGTTTTTGATGGTCGTCCTGTAGAGAATGAATCTACATGCATCCGGATCCACTCCCCTGAGTACTGGCTGAAACCGAATGTTGGGAATTTTGCATCGGTAATCAAAGTTACATTACGGAAAGTCCGCATTTGCATCTTACCTACACTCTGCGTAATGCCTGATCATGGCTAGCTTCTTAGTGATTGCAAACATTTCAGAATGAAAATCCTTCATGGAATTCATAAGATGAATCCTCCCAGCAAACTTAAAAATACCGTGAACATGATGGTTTCAATTTGATTGACCTACTTAGTTCTCATTATATGTGTCTCAAGTTGGCTGGAAGAACGAAAGAAAAAGGCAAACTCAGCGGGTGTGACAAGTTAAAGTTTCTAAAATAGAAGTGTTTTTAGACTAAATTTATCCTTCAAGTTCTACTGTTTTACATAAATATGAAAACATTCCAAACTTACGTTTGATTGATTTTACCATATTTTAGATTAACAATGCATTTATAGGAAGTATTCGCATTCAAAATGCCGCGAAAAATGGTTATAATATGTAGAAAAAAATGGAATCTTTCATAAGTTTGATTTATATTTAGGTGGATCTAATAAGGTTAATGATAGACTCAGTCGTGAGCAAATGATGGAGAAGGTGATTGAACTTGTAGTGTTTCATCAGACACGATAATTGTAAATAACTAATTTCTTTCTAGAGTTTAATCTGGGGACCTTGGGGACCTTATATCCAGGCTAAACGAATGCCAAATAAACGATTAAACAGGTTAATTCAATCAGTTTATTTTAATGACACAATTAATTGATTAATTGAAGCTTTTTCCCTCCGCTGGATCCAAATGTTTGATCAAGGTCATTTACTGCATCATGCTGCAAACCCTCACTCCTATATGGCTCCTACGAGCTCTTTATCTCTTCTATGCTCAAGATGGCACTGCTTGAATGAATTTTCATAGGATTTAAGATTTGAAGAAAAATCAGAAGCAAAGCCTTTTGGGTAGATCTTTGAAGAATAATGGCTTAAATAGCCTCAGTGATACTCTATCCATCTTGGAGTATTCAGGTTTTTTAAAGCGGTTAGCTTGTTTGCCACCTAGTTGCTGACAACTTTATTTAAATGCTAGTGCACCGCACTAAAAGGTTTTAAATTTGAAGGAATTTCAAACAGTAGCATGACCGGTGTTTTGTGCTTATACAAAACAATGGGCTACTTGATCTGAATAATCTCAAGGATTCGGTGTTTCGGCTCATAAGTAAATGAATTATGCATTCAAGTTGAACTAGCCGGGGTTTCTATCAAGAAGTTTGTTTTTATGCTTTGTGTTTTGTTTTAATTGGTAGAGTTGTCCATTGGTCCATGGTATTCAACGATTCTCGCTAGAGAAGCTCATTGAAGAACGGATTAAATTTATATCAATCAACAGAAAGGACTTTACTCCAAAACAAATAATAATGATTTATTTTGCATATTTAATGCTGTTCTTATGATCCAATCTGCTAACTCAGTTCCTTCTTTGAAACATGTAATACCACTAATTCTCGCAATTTCAATGAGTTGTTTGTTGTTCTGTAATTGGCAATTCACAAAAACACTCGGAAAAGTTCAAGTAGCCTCTTATTCTAGTTTCGGTTTTAAAGTTAACTACCTACATTTTGAGCATTATGTGCGTACCAATTCTCTTCGAATGTTCCTAAACTTTTGATATTGAAAGGGCCGTTCTAGCCTCCATTTGCTCGATCTATTCAAACAAACTTTTAAAATAGTTCGTGCACACCATTTACCGAACACTGAAGATTGGCTCTACGCTCTCTATCTGTCCACATACTAGACTCAAAACACCAAGACTTGGCGACATCGTACGAATTTGTAAGGTATGCTGACACTGTATAAGAACAACTTAGCGCTGGGTCTGAAACATGTTGTGTCCAAGAAATTAACTTAGCCATGCGATCCATGCGACTTTTTAGAATGCATCTAGTCTAATGATGACAGCCATGCGGACTTTTGAATGTCAATTTTGGTTATCGAGAACTTGTTGGCCCCTGAGAACCCATTCTCTGGCTAATGATTCAATAATAAGCCAAAAAACATTGGTGATTTTGATATTTTGGCGTGTTTAACACCAAAATTTTGAGTTTTGTAGCCTTTTATCTGGCATACTTTTGGCCTTAATGCCAAGCTAAATGTACTATTGCAGGTTCAGTTGTACTGATTTACTGTATGACAGTTTTTTAATTCTAGATACCGGTATTTTCAAGCTCAATCTCTATTCCAGTATTGAAAGTTTAGCTATTCAAATAAACAAGTGATTATTTTCTCATAGTTGAAATTTCGACATTAATCCTTTGAACTAGTGTCACCATATTAAGTAATAAGCTTTTAAAATCAAAGAGAAAAGATTAAACTTTGAAATGTCATGTTGGCATTAAATTATTCATTTAAGTCATTCAGGGCTTGAAATTTAGTTCTCGTATATTTGAATTCGTTAAATGAACAAGTAAACGTCTTAATGTGGGGGGAGTGCATGAAAAATTACCGTGTTTTTTTAAATCTGATCCGCAACACAATCATTTTTTTATCGGTACTCCTCTCGTGGTTGGCTGGCCTGGTCAACTCACTGATTCTACCAATCAGAGCCATTTAACTTGAAGCTTCATAAGCTTCTCGTTGATGGGCGCGTCTTTTCAGCTTGTTCAGTCGCTGTCCATTGCTAACAAGTTTGTCTACTTGAAAAATCTCCCCACTTACCTGAATGCGAATTTTTGCGAGCTCCAAATGCAACGTAGTGAAATTCTCAATTATATCTCAATTATTACGGCCATGATTTGCAGTTCCGGCATTCTCACAAACGTTGCGTGCCTTTGTGCTCTCCTGCTCTGCCAAAAAAATATGAGAGATACCACACATCGCCTTCTAGTGACCGAGGTTTCAATTGACCTTCTGATCGTCTTACCAGGTCTTCCCATTAGCCTTGCATTTTCCCTACCTTCTTCGAAATCAGAGAAGAAAGCTCTGCTTTTAAGAGCTTTCCAGGAATTTAATTGTACCATCATGTCCTGTTTGCACTTATATCGCACATGGATTACATTGCTTATTGGTTTTGAACGATGTCTTCTCATTAGTAAACCCTTTTTCTTCCGCACTCATTGGACGGGAACCACCGTAAATGTCCTGATTTTTGCATGTGCAGTGTTGGCGATTTCAACACGAGTTCCTATGATCCTAAATGTGGTATATGGGCTGGACACTGGGATTGTCTGCGCGCCTCTGGATAAAGGCATGAGCGTTATTCTCGATCTCCTTCTTCAGACAATCATTCCATTTGTTACCCTACTGTTCTTGTCCATCGTGGTGTACGTGAAAATGCGGAAAAGCTTTCGATGGCGAGGGAAAGCCATTTGGATCATGCCCGCTTCCATTAAACGAAATGCCTGCAAGAAGACAGTAAATAGTGTCCACAAAGTCCTGATGTCTATATTATTCGTTCATATATTTTTGATACTTGTAACTATACCCGGAGGAACGTTACAGCTTGTCATCTGGAGCGGTACTGTTAACAAGCAATGCGACATAATGCTAATGAGAGAAATACTGGAAGCTATTGCAAACTTGTCCTCCCTACTGATTTCCAGCACCAATTTCTACATTTATCTGATATTTTGCCCGCGATTTCGAAAAATTTTCCTACAATTTCTGCCCAAGAAGTGAAAAATTAAAAAAACTCTCCTTATAGACAAAAAGACGAACCTTTTTAGTGCAGGATGAAAGACTTGATGGTTATAAAAAAGATCCCCAAAGAGGTTAATCTATTCTCCACTAGATCGCTATAAGGTTATTTTTGCGTTTGTTCTGAATTATTACATCACACTGATAGCTTTGATAAAAATATATGTAATTTTTGTCAAAATGATATTTTAAATTGAATAAATGATCATTTGCAATCCTTTATTGCTATTTACGGTCATCATAACACTGCTCGGTTTCCATGCCAGCCGCATTAATCGTGTAATACTTTGACAAATGAAGGCATAGGGAATTAATAGGTTTAAACAAAAAATGAACCAGAGAAACAAGAATTCAAGTACTTAAGCACTCTATTAAAGCGCTATTTAAAAAACAAAACTTATATAAGTCAACACACATAATTGTATCCCACGAAATAAACAGAAAATTCAAATTATCTCAGAAATTTGCTCTCTGGACTTGCTTAAATGGACTTTTAGAATTGAAAACGCCAAATTTTTGTATGTCAGCTAGTCAATGATTCTTACCAACTTCGTGGCTACTTATGCTCAATCTTTGGATCACTACCGAAGAAAAGAGTAAAATAGATGGAACTGAGTAACTTAAAATTTACTGTCAAGAAAATTCTCGAAGATGGCGATCCGGTGGGTTATCCAGTCAGCTGGTGAAGAGGCCGTAAGTATAGTGACTATGATTATTTCAGAGCGGGGAAAACAAAAAAAAAACATGAGAATAGATTTAATGGCATTTTCCCTAGGTTTTTTATCCTTTATCAACCGATTCCGCCAACATTTTTCGTAAGTTCGTTTGTTATCTTAAGATTTTAACAGGGTGATTGACAAAAAGGATATTTTTGCCACTTCAAAAGTAGTAGCTAGTTTTGCTAGTGAAGACACTAAAAGGGCGAAGAGTTGAATGCTGATTTTGTTGGCAAAAGGGAAAAGGCTGGAGAAGAAAAGTGGCAATGAATAGGCAACAAAATGGTTGGGAGAAAAACGACTGATTCGGGTGATGCTGGCTCTTCTGAAGCCAACTGCAGAACCCTCAAAACCACAAGATGGTAAGATAACCTAATGAAGTGACTATGACCCCTTAATCAAAATAGAAATGAAATAAATGATTCTAATGGGTGGAGTCTCTCCTACTAAAATCGCGGTTTCATCAATGGTAAGCTGCCTTGCCATGATTCAAATTTCGGTAAGATTTGGGAGATTATTTTTTAATTTTGCAGAGAATTATAAACGAAACGTAAAATAATTGGTGCCATTATTAGTAGCCATATTAAACTTTTTCAATTTGACTTTTCATTCTAACAACAATTTACAGGTGTTTTAATATATTGAAGGGATTCTGTACTTTAAAGATTAAATTTAAATAGGGAAGTTAAAAGTACTTGAATTCCGACTTCGACACCAAAGAAAAGTTTATGAAGCTCTCCTTGCTATTTCCTTTTCAGAATTTAAATTGACGGACTGAATTCTAAAGAAAATTTTCAATAATGTGCATCAACGAATCATAGAAATGGCTTATTCATGACTGTGGTCCAGTAAGTTGGATTGTCTTGGAAAAAAAACTAAGGAGATATTTCATTTATATGCTGAATATATTAAATTGGTACCTCAAAAATGGGCTTGAATTTGAGGTAAGGCGCTTGATGATGAAGGAAGTCCAACTAACCGCACGACCTCTAGCACCGCCAATGTGTTTGATTGGTTCAAGTGTGTTCGATTAAGGCGTTTTCAAACGGATGTACGCAAGTAGGCCTTTTCAAGGCCTTAAAAGGCTTAGAAGGGATCGGGAGGAGTAGCTGTTTCAAGGAGGACTATTGCAGAAGTAATTATCGCTTGATAACATGCTTGGCAAAGTACTTTTTAGGAAACAATATCTCCTTAATCACTCCTTTCCATGCATAGCAGATTACAAAGTTTCACTTGATTTGGTTGATGTGATGTGTAGTTGAAATTCAAAAATCAAAGACAATTTTTCAAATTATTCCCACAATTTAGAAGCTTTGAGCTGCATTTTGTCCATATTCAGAATGGTCATGAAAATGTACCGTGTAACTTTACATCGGTTGAGGCTCTTAGCATTTGTTTTACCGTAAGAATTGGTCATTTTTAGTGACTTTAGGACTTTCAGCAGCTAAAAGTCAAACATACTGCTATCCACCAACATTATTTTATATCAAACGTGTTCCAAGGAATATTCAAAATATTCTCTCAGTAAAATTTGAAACTTCACTAATGTTAAAGAAACATTTGAAGAAAAAATTTCGCTTTTCAGCAAACTCACCTCAAATTGTACACCTAACTGTTTCTTTGTTGAATACTTCACCTCTTTTTTGAATAGAGGCCACAGGTGATATGCCTGATCCTTCTGGAACGAAGGTGAACCCAAGATTATAAAATTATCTTAATGATAGAGCAGAAATGAAAACCTATTTGGTTGAATTTGCCTTATTTTCCACGTATAGAGACATATCTATTTGGTAAAAAAATTCATTTAAAAGTCTCTAACAGTTTGATCCTGGTATTAATACAGTTGGAAAATCGTTCTTTATTTCAAACTGAAAAATAATTATGAATCGGCGGTATTCGGTCATGCACATTTCTCCAGAAAACTTCCAAAATGATGCTATTTGTGTGTCATCTCTCCCCATTATTAAGGTTTCCTCATAATTCATGATGAAAAATTTCCTGAACCTCGTTGAGACAGTACATGGAATGAATGTGACACTTTGGCCAACAATGACTTTCTATAGTACTTACATAAAAAAATATGAAGCTGAAGAAATTCCTGTCAGTCTGATTGTGTTGTCGAGAGTCAAACCTACTCTTAATCTCCTCTTGGTGACCATTGGTAATCCCAGAGGCAACTCTGAGAAGGGCGGCCAGAGAGAACTGATCACGCACCGGATGAATAAAATTAGATTATGCCAACAGAAGTACAATTTGGTATAGCTTGGTAAACGAGGCACCACGTGAATACCTGGATTTATGGTCTCAAACTGGACAGTGGAAAGTGCGTGCATGAAAAGATCTCTGGAAGAAGTATGAAGATTGTCCGAGTCTAACAATGTAGAAGTCATAAGAGGTGCCACTACGAAGTTGAACTGCTACCTGTATGACGAAATGACGCCAGAGAAGTGACTAGAGAACCGAAGACGTCCATAAACGCTTTTAGTGCTTTCCGTGTTAACTCTTGTGCGCTGCATGTTGTAAAATCTATTTGTATTTCTGTAGCACCCCGAACAAGCCCGTGGTACTTGCCCTAATGGGTGGGGGTTAAATGAAAAAATAAAAGCAGAATCCATTGTAATAGCTGCGATTCAATTATTAATAACCATCTTCGGAAATTCAATGCAGTCCATTAAGTGATCATCATTGTCATTATTAAGACTAAAGCTATGGATCCGTAAATCTGAGATGAGCGATCGATCTCATTTATAGAAGCTCTTCAACAACGACCAAGAGGCCTTTACGTTGCTACTCTGATCAAATTCTGATCTGTCATTTAGCGATACTTGTTAGGGAGAAAATAAAAGGCAAGCCTAAAATGGATTACATTTTAATGCATCACAGACGGCCGAAACTTCTTCAAACATGAGTTCCCACTTCGGTCAGAATAGATCTAAAAATAGACTTTGATCCTATATCTGACAGAGTATTTATCCGCGTTTGCCAAATAGACGTTGCTTCACTTGGTCTGTTAAGATGGTGCTCTTCTGAAAATCCTTTAAACGCAGTCTCTACCTCCCTTAAAAATACCGCGAAAGAACCAATCGACCAAAAAACCTGACAAAATAGAAAATGGTTGATCCGAATCTGTATGCAAACCGCTACAACAAATTCTTTACCAACCCAAACCCTGCTGTTGAGACATTTTTAAAAAACCTCAAAGGAACTAATTGACTGATCTCATCAGGAACTTAAAACACAGCTATTTTGGACAGATGATGGCGGATAAAAAGTCTAAAAAACCTTCAAATACAAAAGGACCTAATGTGGCAGAATTTGATTTAGGTGACAAGAAAAATAGGTAACCTGTGAAAGCCGGAGACGTGACCAGTGCACCTGACTCGATGTAATCCTATAACTCTCTTGTGGAAGGCCTTCCAATAAACTGACCTGGGATGGAACTAGGAAGGCTAAATTTAAAAACAAACGGTTTAGAAAGAAAATTTTACCAGAAGCACAATTAAATCGACACTGTAGTTGTTCGTACCTTAAAAAATCTTCCAAATTGGGCTACCTCAAGCCACTGATCAATCTTCCATCCCAATAGAATAGAAATGTTGAATGGCTCCATCTCTTACAATAAATAGTCAATATGGATTCTGTGGAGTACAATCAACCGAATAAGTCACACCTGGAACAGAAGAGAAAACTGGCAATGGTTTTTGCTGACTTGCAGAAAAAAACTAAGTTGATGACTGCACCTACCTGTTTTGCGACCTGGCATTAACGGTCAGAGCACTGTTGGCTACCCCAATCCGTTTTTCAAGAGCAAATTACAACCAATTCAAAATGAAACATGAGATTGAGATAGGGATCTACCTTAATCAACAAATTATGTTGGAACAGGCCCTGTCACCACCCAATGAACATGCAACCTCTATTACAGAAAACTAGTTTAAGATGAAAGGTGAAAACTCTGTAGAAATTCTATTAACCACCAACAATAAAGCGATTCTGAAAGCTACTGCAGTGCTCTTAAGTATGATATTGGCTTAAACTGCTCTGGCTTTGTAATTCTAGCTATGGCAGAATAGAATCGAGCATTGAGTGCAAATTGACACAAAGACGGCTACGTCCAGGGGCTCTGTCAACATCACCGAAAGTGAAATTCTTGGAAATATTGATGCTCGCAATCGTAGCACATGAGCTAAATAGTCCCAAAAATTTCAGATAGCATAAATGAAAAATGAATCTTGATCTAAAAGGCAAAAAGGATCTGGTTGCAACTGTGTAAAAAAAGATGCGTAAGTCTACAGAGAACGTCAAAAATCATGACAAATGCCTGATCCCTTTCATTCTAGAGAGCAGTATTGATGAAATGAAGCCTTACGAAAGTCGCAAGTTCGAGAAATTAAATGCTATGGCTTAGAAAGATGAGCTTGAAATCTTGAGGAAAAGGTCTGAAAGCTGACTAATCTTAATCTAACTATAGGCCCAAACGTGCTCTAAAACTCATAAACAAAGAGCCAAAAGATGTAATTGACGAAGAGGCCAATCATCAACGAAATTTTGCTCTGTGGCACATAGGACATGGTAGTGGGGATAGATCAGTGGAAAATGGAGGAGTTGAAAGTTTGCTGGTCTAGAGGACGACCACTAGGTGAGAAGACCAACTTCTCCCCTCCTACACTATTTCTGAAACCAAGTTCTAGAAAGACAAAGGAAGTGCAGGACATGATCAGAAAATGAATTGCTGAGAAATTAATGAGAGATGAACTTGAAAACGTCTCAATAAAACCATCGATGAACAACCAGTGCATTTTTTCTATTTTCTCCATCCACTTCGTGCTCAGATGGAAAGCACTGACTTAAGACTTAATCCCCTCGACTTCCAGGCTATTGTCCTGACTATTTGATTCTTTGCTTTTTGCTCAAAACTAACAGCCATTAACAAAATCCTTTCGATTTCAACAGACTGTACTACTCCATTTGTGTGTAGATCGGCATGGTAGTTTGCTCATCGTTTTAAAAGAGCGTTTTCCTATTTGATTTTGCATTGAATTGCAAAACTATGGGACCAGCTGTAGTGACTATTTTGTTGACTGGCAAATTGTGGTGGAACTGTTTCGAAATTCGACCTAATAGCTCACAACACACGGAACCTTTCTATTCCTCTGCGAAATGATTTCGAGTTGAGGTGGTTTAACAAACAAACAGCGCCATTCATCTAGTCGTATTACGATGGTGTAGGGCGCTGTAAGTGCATCATCACAGCAAGTTAAAACCCTTTTATTTTACAAATATAGTGGAAATGGAGGTGCTGGTCACCGACTATCATTCCAAATATAGTTTGTTGATATTGTTACAGGGACTGCTCAGAAATCACGCCCTGGGAATTCAGAGGAATTGGATGAACTGGAACGCCCCTAGCCAAGAGTTCAAGAAAAGCTCTGAAAGGTGTACTGAGTAAATTGAAAGGAATGGAAAGTCCTTCAGTTCCTTTCATAATTGTATGACAATGTCAGATTGAATAAATCTGGTTGCCTCAAGGTGCACTCAATGCAATTTACTGGTTTTTGTGTTTGGTAGCATCGCCAAAATTTGGCTGGAATTATGACTACATTCGTTTGCTTTTTGGCATCAAACTTCAATTTGCATTTGTTACATTGTTCCGTCTTCTATGTTTAGAATTCGCGAATGTTTTATCAACCTTTGAAGTAAATTGCCGACAATGCCAAATCCAGCGATGTTTATTTCTTTATTATAACAAAGGATATTTAGCCTTTTCATCGAGCTTTGTTTGGTATCCAAATTAATAATGGTGTTAGGAGTAGAAAGCCAGACGTGAGATATCAAGTAGTATCTCTGATTTTGGTCTTTCATGATCTATTATTGAACCCAATAAACTAGACACTCTTGAAGGATGCTTATTATGATTAGACAACAAATAAACAGAGGACTTTTTGTATAAACAAGACTATTCAATGTTTTAACTTTGAGTATTAAACTGGTTTTGCAAACTGTTAAACAGTTGCCATAGAAACCTTTAAAGCTAATTCAAAAAGGATCAGAATCTTATGAGAATGTGGCTGGTGAAAAGCAATGAGATCTTAGAACGACCAGACGTTCACTCTAATAAAAACTGCATTCAATAAGAAATCAAAGGGTATTTGACTGTTTTCTGATTGGGAACAGTTTGTTCTTTGGCACTTTTCTTAGTCTCACGTAACCATTTTTCAGTATTTTGTGCTATTCGACGTTCCTCTAATGGTGGGCAGTTGATCCGCAGGCCAGCATTTCGCGTTTGTAAGCTCAGATTTGGTGTATGACAGGTCCTTTGTGCTTTCAGCTATCTCAGTACTGGTGCTTGTTTCAAACAGGAGCAAGCGACTTCAAATTCATCTACATTTCGGAGGCCAAACAAGATTTTTGGCACCTCGTGTTGTTTTCAAATGCTCTACTTCAAACATATCTGCAATCTATATTGCTTTCACTTGAAGATCTTGTAGCAGAAACTGGGATTGCTGCGAAACAATTAAGCGTGCTTAATCCTGTTGTTGGACAGAAAGACGGATGCCCGTCATTAAGCCATTGTAGACGCGGAATAAAAGAACCTATCGTCAGAAGGAAATTTTAGTGACGCTTTCCTTCACAGGAGTCCATCTCCGAGATGGAAGCTTTAAAGGCGACGCAAATAATGGGATCACACTTCATGCATACATGAAATCAACTTTCGGATGATGCATTACGAAAATTTGCTGGCAGTCATTATGACGACTTTTGACTAACTCTCTCTTTTGTGGGGTTTGAAGTAACTGCGGTAGGGTAGGATGGTAAATTCAGATATCTCCATAAGTCTCCAACTCATTAACACACTGCAGACCCAGATTTCAGATTTCAGAACAGATTTCTTAAAAAAAGTAATCTAACCATTGTTATAAGATCAAATTCACTCAGAGAGCCCTTTGTTATTCACCATGAATGGCAATATTAAATAGGTTGGAAAGTGAATTTAAACTGCTGAAAATGCAAAATTCCGCTAAATGTATAGGGTGTTAGAGCTAAGTCCAAACATTTAGGACTCTCCATGAAAATGGTACGTTTAACATAGTAATAAAACTGCCACTACATCTCTACATTTTCTCAATAAAAATGCTGGACAACAAGTGTTCATGGTGAGATATTTGGCTATAGATTAGGAATGAGATGTTAAAAAATGCATGTATCCATTAAAAATTCACCATGAATGACGCGCTTTCATCGGATAAAGTTAAATTACATGGCATTTTGGCTATATTAATAACTAAATATTCGTTCCTAACAGTAGGTTCAAACTAAAAATGATTGTCAGACTTCAAGATGCTGAAAAATGACTACTAGCGTCAGGGTTAGAATGAAATCCACCCATAACGGCTTCTTAATTCGTTTTGTTTGCTAAATAAAAGTAGGTAGCCTACTGTTACTAAATCTTCCATGGAGCGGATCCACGGTACGAATCGCCTAGCCATGTGGGTCTTTGAGTTGACCGAATCCGTGAAATAAGGTTGAAAAATCAGCAAACACGTTCGAGTTTGATTGAGCTAGGTAGACTTGAAAGGTCAAACGGGGAGTTTCAGCAACTTTAGCACATTAGCGACGAGCGGATCCTTCCAGTCTGATATTTGAACAGAAGTTTGAAATGAAAAATGTGCACCTGTGGCCTGTCAGCTGGCGCAAATATGGAATATATTGAAGCAAACCTGTACGGTTGCACAGTTGAGCACCATCATCCACTTGGACATTAGCCGACGAGGACACGACAAAAACCAGGCAGCTGATTTGGCGTTAGTTCGTAGGTTAAGCCTCCACTTGATTTGAAGAGTTATCAACAAGGTCACATACCGAAGAGTTCGGCTGGAAACGTCCCAGAATAGACTCTCATATTCCATTTACTTACTTTCTCTCCAGGCTTTTCCCTTTAAATCCAGATTCCTCTAACCCTTGATTGACATTCCTTTGATTTTAGCAGTTTTATAACCCGAAAAGTTAACAGTTTATGGTCAGCTACGCAATGAGGTGGCCAAATGTGAGATCTTTAAGCAGTTAAGACTCAGAGGACTACAAAGTACTTTTGGGTATTCAAGTATCATTTACGCTGATTTTGAATCCAGGAACCTGAAATAAATGATGGATGGCCTTCCATCAATAATACCCTTAGGTCCCTGAAATCGACATGAGTAGAAAGTTATAAGCCTTGATTAAGGTGATCAAGAGAAGGTACGTATGATAGTGGACAACAATAAATTTGCCAACGAACCGGCTACGAAGGAGAGTTTAAGCAGATGTATGTTGCCCTGGCTGGGTTCTTGCACATCAGTGACCGAAAACCGCTGTCGACGGAACTGCTGAAGTAATCACTAATTTCAGCCAATGTATTACCGAAAACAAAACAATTTGGAAAAGAAATGTAAGCATAAGCTTTTCAGTGGACTCTTTTCATACAGAAATTCTGAGCATCTGATTAAATAATTCATATTTTGGTCGTTTCCACAGAGGTATGTATTTACTCTCAAACAGAGGAATACTTGGATTGATCAAGTAAATGAAATCCATACTAATGTTTACATATATCCACGCTGGTTCTTTAATGATCTCCCATCAAAAGAGAACCAGATTTCGATGATATCGCTGAGGTTATTGTGAAGGAAACATGAAAGGAAAGGCATCGATGAGACATTCAAGAAAAAGCATTATTTTCCTTCATACCTTCTTTCTGTGCAAAAGTATTTACACTTATTAATGGCGTAAAAACGTCTTTATAAAAAAAAAAACAGTTACCGTTGAAACTTTCTGAAGCTATGAAGGCCTGGTGTCAAGGCAATACTTTTATGAGGACCGTTAGCCCCAAATTATTTCTGATTATTAGGGTGATAAACATGCCAATTCAGCACCACAAGGCAGCCAAATGTGGTCACTTAATCAGACAAAATTGAACCTCAGGTAAATGCCTATTCGATGTTGAGAAATTTGCCAAATGGTTTAAGGGCTACTTCTAACACATTTCCTTGATGATGTCGAAAATGAAACCTAAGGAGAGCTTAACCAAAGTGCATATTCGTATAATTAGATGATTATCTTTTGCTAGCGATATCATGAATGAAGGTGCTTATCCATTCCATTTTTAAATATCTGACCGGAAATTCCAAATCTAGTCACGTCAAGAATACTAATTCTTAACCAGTGAGCACTGGGATGTCGGCTATACCAACAAGGCACAATGTCCCAAAGCTGAAGTCATAATGGAGACAGGGTCATGAATACTTATTTGGGATAGCGTTGGATTTACCCCTGCCAAATATTACCACAAGGAGTCCAACACTTCTCAATTTACTCTCCTACAGCGATAAAGTCAGTCTCTTGAGAGGAAGGGGGCTGGTGGATTATTTTGACCTTGTGTAGGAATAGAAATAACCAGCCATCGCCTGTTAGTTGCTTAATTATGAGGTGTATTTGGTCCGACTGGCCCAGATTGATCTTATTTACTGCCCTTCGTTTGTCACCTTAGGAGAGATAAGGTTAAGAGTTAAGTAGACGGATTGACGAAAATACAATTGCCAAATTAGCGGCCCTTTAATGATGAAGTTACGGCTAAATCTATGGCCACTAACTGACGAAACCATATCCTGAGGGAGGGAAGCGCAATGATGGTACCACTCCCTGGACTCCTCCGCTCTTGATGTACTCCAATGGCACAACTATGCACTGTTCTTTGCTAGTCATAGTCATCTTCTGGATCTACTAGTCCCAGGTTGAAACAAATATAGTGTTGGGCAGTGAAGAAAGACGTAAATGGCGACAGGCTTCATGACCACTACGATTCCAAAAAGTGACCTGAAAAATCAGCGCTAAAGAGAAGTCAACGACTCCCAAAATATAAAACTTTGAATCAGGAGAATACCTTTTGAATGTTTAATTAAGTAGTTACCTTTATTAATATTTCAAAAGAAATCCACAAACTGAATGCTACTCATTAAGAACCATTGCCTAAGAAAGTCAAAAAATCAGTAGCTGAATCCAAGTCACTAGACTAATCAGCAAGATCCATCCTGCTGTTGGTTCAATCGTGGATATCTTTCTATTTACTAATAACTGGAAACAGAGACTGAATGAATCAAAAAACGATAACTTTCACGTTCCTATAATTTTCAAGTTTTAAGTGTTATAATCTGCAATGTCTAATTATCATATATGTAAACCAGCTTGTAATTATCAGGGGGATCACCCAAATGACCAATCAGGTGAATTGTTATCGAACCTGTTATGGTCTCTTCTAGTGGTTGGATAACAAAACAGTTGTTAATTATATCGCTCAGTGAATAATGACGATGCTAATGATAGAATGAAACAGGAAAGAAAAAAGTGTAGCTGTACTAAGAAAATGATCCTTTAAGGAATCGGATAGAAAGGTCTTAAAGGATGTGCTCAAATAAGATGGACTCAAGAAGTAGCCCCAATTTAGGCCAGAAGACCACTTGGATGCAAAGATTGGCAATAAGTGAGGATTCATGGATTGTAGTCACTGAAAAAGAACCAGAAAAAACTCGTTAAATCAAGGTCAGTTTCGGCTTCTCTTGTCAGTCTTCTTACGTCTATTCTGAGCGCGATCAGTAATAAATTAGCGACATTCGTTTCGCAACGCCAGAACTGTAGAGTTGATAGTCAACCATTGCCCAAATGCTTTCTCATTCTGTTCTTTTTTTCGGGGTTTCACTCTAAGATTGCGTGACATCCATTTCCACCAAGGCATTTCATCAAAATTAGCGTCTAATCAAAATGCAGATATATTCATCTAGTACCTATTTCACTTAAATCTCAAGTTTTCGATTTGTAGCTGGAACCTCGGCGCTTATTGAAAACTACCCAGCCTTTGAGAAAATCTGCACTTATCAAAGACACAAAAGGAGGATACAGCTGCCGATATTCCAGGAAGAACTATTTGGAATCGAAAATCTAGAAGGTGAAGATCTTCAGAAGTGGTATCACGTTGTTGCGAATTAATGCAAAAAACTATGAGGATTTTTATATAAAATCAGAGTTCTTAAACCTAATTTCAGTCGAATTTAGATGGATGATTTGGTGAGTTAGTCAATTTGTCCAACTGGCAAACGGTGAGATACAGGGAATCATAGTTTCCACTTTCAGAGTCTAAAACAAACCTTCATTATAATTCACTGTCCATGATTCCTTATTATGCGCTGCTGATTATCACTTATTCATGTCAAAATGGGACAGCAGACGTTTGATGACTTTTGGATTTACTACTTATACATGGAGGCAGATTTGGCAACTCCTGAATCTTAGCCGGAGATAAAAACGAAGCTCCTCTTGTTGTAGAAAAAAAGGGTACTGGAAATACAAAAATTATCATTAAAGTTTAAGATCGTTTTAAAGCCTTTTAGCTGAGGTGGCTTGGTAACGAAGCCAGCCGATGATCAAAATTTGCCTCCTATATACATCCAGACTATAGCAGATAGAATCTATTTTTTAACAGCTGGAGATACGTACTAAATCAATATAAGTAGTATAATTTTATAAGCCTATTAGCACTCCATACTGATTAACTAAGGGCGAATCAGATGATATTAGACCAGTTCATTCACCAAGGGTTACTGAAATTTGAATTTCCTAGAACTAATTGACATAATCTTAAAACCTTTCGAAAGGTTCCGGCTAACAGAGAGCCTTCAATGCCTGGTATTGAAGCACTCAATGTAATGTAAAATTAATTGTAGTTTTACTTGTGATATCTTGATGACAAATATCAATTAGTAATGTCTAAGGACAATATTTAAAACATCAAAGTATGTCGATTAAGTAGAAAGACGTTTGACGTGAGGCTCGAAAATGGACCATACTCTATCATCGATGCAAATGCATCATTCATTCCTTTTGAGATGCTTTAAACAAGGGATTTCATGAAAATTGTCCAAAGGTTGCTTCAAAGGCTTTCGATTCTTTCAAAATGCTTTTCTTTGTTCATTGCAGGCAGAATGACAAAGCACGGTTATTATCACTTGATCTTAGCATTCAATCATGCCCCGATAAACAGAACCAGTTTGTTTAGATATTGTGCGATCTCACTAATGTTGATACAAACTGAGCAAGACGTCTGTCATCTCACATATGGAGAGGAGCATGGTGAATTGTTGAGGAGTTGGAATACCTTCAATATTTTGCCGCAAGCGAATCTACGATGTCTTTATGGTTTTCGAAAAATTATTCTTTTCAGAAACCATAATTTGCTGACATTACCATCTAGAGGAGAACATTCGGATCAAAGTGAAATCAAAAATCCCGTGTTTAATGGAAAAGCCTGTATTTGATACCAAAATAGACTTCATTCGAGATACAGTGAATGTGACAGAAATAAGAGGAGTCGTAGGAACAAACTACCTTAATTTTTTTTATGATTGAATGACTACATAATTTATTTAATGACAGGCTCATGTTTGTAATTTATCATCCTACCACGAATATTTGTCGAATAGGAGGAGCTAGCACCAACATTTGAAGCAAATTAAATTGGAACTATTTAATACTACTAGGATGGTAGAACTCATAATACAAGCCATTTATTTCAACTAATGGACAGAAAATCAGCAAGATGGATTCTTTTTTCTGTCACTTATAGGGTTAGTGCACATCAAAATTTGAAGTCCCTCTACTTTATGTAAGTAAACTGTTTGTCCTACCCTTGTTTACGGAGTAGTAAATTAACCTGGAGCTGAAATTCAATTTTTTCTCTTGATGATGATCCTATAATAAATGTGAAGGGAAATCGAGGATCTAAGGAGGTAGTTAACATTGATCTTTCCTGGTGAAACATTCTTGTTGGGAAAAATAAGCCACATTTAATAGTGAGAGCCAAAAGCGAATATTTGTCCCTACTGCAGGTGGTTACTTAGACCAATGGAAAGAGATTTTAAATAGAAATACTGGTTAAAGGTCATATGTGTCTTTCCGAAAAAAGACTCGGTACACCTTACCTAATGGGGCGTCACTTCATTGTAGACATCGTAAGAGTGATAAATCCATTTGCGATTGCATGAATAGATTAATAAAACTTTTTGGATAAAGGGTCTATCAATTTAACCATCACAATTGTCCCAGAGTGAATTGGAAGGCCACTGGTAGTTCACTGGAAACCAAAACCAATAACGATTTGAAAGAAAATGTAAGTCAGAAAAAATGGAGATCCCATGCTTCTGTTAAAGTCACAGGCGAATTGGTGTGTATATATCAGTCGCGATTCATTTCTATTTAGAGCTATTAAGATTTAACCAACTCGGCTCATTCACCTCGAGTAGGTACGTGCTTTTAGCGGAATGTGAGTCAAGAACATGTTGATTTTTTACCAAAATTGTTAACTGACTTGAAGGCCATTCACTTTGTAGTAACAGAATATCAAAAGTAAGGGCTTTGTTTAACTTAACTACGATAAAGTATGATTAGAATATATGCTTATTTATAAAACCTAATTATTCTGTAAGTGAATTGTTCTGTGGTCAAACCTACTCTTAACTTCCTCGTGGTGACCATTGGTAATCCCAGGAGCAACTCTAGAGGCTAATGAGAGAGTCAGCCGAATAAAACTGATCACCCAACGGACGTATTCAATTCGATTATGCCAGCAGAAGTACTTCGTACAGACTGGCAAACGAAGCACGATGCAAATACCTAGATTCGTGGTCTCAAACTGACTGTGGAAAGCGCGTGCATGTAGCAGTGAATGGAATCTCCGCCAGAAAGTTGAAAAGACTTCTGAAAGAGGGAGGAAGATTTTTCACCCTTAACAATGTCGACGACAGACGAGATCCCACTAAGAAGTTGAACTGCTACCTATACCATTAAACTATGCCAGAGAAGTAACCAAAGAACCGAAGACGTCGACAACCACTTTTACTATTTTCTGTGTTAGCTGTCTTGCGCTATATGTTGTAGCAGCTATTCGTATTTCTGTTGTACCCCCAACAAGTCCGTGGGACTTGCCCTAATGGGTGAGGAGTAAAAAAATCGCCCTAGTAGAACAGTGAAAACCTCGAATTCGCTTGAATGACCTGCTTTTGATTATAAGCCGAGCACAAGATTTCTGGTAAAATAAGCAATGCTTGCACTCCTCGTAAAACCTCCATGTCAAAGTCATGGAGTGGAACAACTTAAGTCTTGTATGCCAATTGCGGATTGTACGGGTTTTTAAAGTTTGCCCCCGATCTTGAACAGTGTGACGCTAACCAAAATCGGAGATATGAAGACCATAGCTATGAAGCACTTCTTCGAACTCAAATGGTGCATAAATACTTCGCGATTTGTTTGGAGCACTGGTGTCCAGTAGAAGGCTTGACATTGAAGACCTTAGTAGTTTGACTAAGGAACGCTTTCTAGGATGCTCTTTTGAGTGTACTACGGTTTATATTGTAGTTCTTGCCTCCCATTCAATCAGAAGGTTATTTGATTCTTGTTTGTGAGTTGATCACATCATAAACTTTCAAGAATTTCACTGTTTTTCTTCTAGTCCCAATGTTACTGTTATTCTCAAAATAGCCTTTCTAGGTTTGATAATGCCGTCTGGGTTCTATGGTTAGAGAGAGGGGTTCACCAACATTCATCATTGAATTTTCTCTGCGTACCAAATAGATTAATGGAAACCAACCGCTAAGAGCACTTGAATAAGTTATCTGAGGCAGAATCAGCAAACTAACCGTGGTTCCGAGGTCAACAATACTGAATGTACCGGCACTTCCTCTTGAGTTCAGACGCGCAAGATTACTTTGTCTTGTACTACTTAAAGCTGTGTGTGCGCACTTCTATTGGCCTGTCATATATCGTTTTCATGAATAAATAAGATTATTTAATATTGAAATGCGATTCCGAGTGTCTGTGGTCTCCGTAGTCCATTAAGTACATAGAATTTATTTGTGCTCAAAGGCCTTTTCATGCATTAAATTTTAAAGCTCAAAATCTTGTTGAATTGTCCGCCTGCTAGCATGAGAATACACTCATCAATCGCAACTCACCTTCTCCTGCTACTTCTGTCTTTTCCGAAGTAGAGGAACTAAAATAAAGATGTGGCATGTAATTTTGCGAATCTATTTAGAATCGGTATGTTTTGAAGAATCCTACATTGGATACTGTATACTACATCAAGAACTGCCAGCAATTAATGTAACCTTAGGGAAACCCATTTAACCAACCGTGCTTAACAACTAATTGACTGACAGTACGTCGTTTATCGAAGATTTGGCTTTACAATTGCCGAAACATAGTTAAACATCCAAAACTATAATATTATGAAGACGTACTCAACAGTTGTCAAATAGTAATACGAGCTGTACTTAATATAGTTATACTCGGATGTGTGTGGGAATAGCACATTATTTGGAGAGATGTTTAAGATCTTAACCCTAGACTTCAGCCATTCTGGTAAGCATCAACACTTGGAGGCGATAGAGATAGAGTAAATTGCGAGTCAGGTGCAGAATCGAGGAACAATGTGATCGAGACGATTGCTTTAAACCTTAAAATCTCATTTGCAATTGCGGATTTGCTCCGATAAGCTCAATGTGGCAGCTTTTGGGAGTGCACAGATGGATATAGCGAGAAAGTTGCGGTAAAGTTAACGAATTTGGAATCATGACCACTTAGGAGGTTTGCCGCGGTGAAGATACGTCTGGTTATCATTTACCCTTAATTACTGTCTAATTTCGCATAATGCAGGCCAGGTTTCCAGGATTATTGTGCCTTTACAACTCTTACAAAGGAGAAGGTTTTTCAAACAGTTTCTTAGCTAACAAATCTAATCAAGTTGAGCCAAAATTTTTACTCAAGAGAAAGGTTGAAATTATTTTGAAAAACGCGCCTCTTTTGAAAAATAGCACTGTGGCGCTATTAAGACAAACTGAATATAACGACATTTTTAATATCTATTAATAAAAGTTTCAACAATTTTTTTCTGTGGATCCATTTGCTCCATTTATCGATTTTGATTAAAAAATGAGTATAAACAAAATTATAATTAATTTTAAAATTTTAATAACGTTTTAAAAATTAATGAATTCAGGGGTTTACTTTTTTAAACCGCACTAATCGAAATAACTTTTCACATTTAAACTATAGAAAGCATTTAACACGTTCTTGGACAAAAGTAACCCTTTGTTTATTGCATTTATGAGCACCAACTGAAATGGATTTTTTCCCAAATCGCAAATTTTGCCTTAATTGAAAGTTTCTAGTTAGAAATAAGTGCATTATTTTCATATCTAAATTGCTTTTTAGCTCAGACGCGTCTGCAGACAATCACTCGTGCAACTTGTCGCTATGTGCTTATTACTTCAGCGATTTCATTCAAACACCATTCAAGGCGCCAAAGTGTCTATTTTGTAATTATAATTTAAAGACGTATTTTCTCATTACTTCCAAACGTGTTCTTAAGCATGTCCCGCTCTTTATAATTCAGTCATTTTGTAATTCGCAACTCAAAAGAAGTATGGAGACTATACACCATGGTTACTCTTGATATTTGATCATTTATTTTGATCACATATAAGTTTACTGGCTAGATTTTCTCTACCACTGTATGTCAGTCATTCGTTTATGAATCGTCAAGCCGCTAAGTTATATTGGCCGAAAATTTTATCCATCCACATCCGATTCGTGATTTTATATTTTGATTTATTAATATGCTGCCCTGGACATCCAAGCCTTAATGAGTACGTATTTTTCTCGGGAACTATCGGAATTTACATGTGTCGTTCTTTACACTTCGCCCTAATTCACAGCAAACGTTCTTTTAGCAAACAATCCCTCGCACAGACTTTCTTTCTTCATTTGGCACTGTAAAAGATAATGATGATGGTTAATTAAGGCAGATTGAAACAAACCAGTTTGGGATGGTATAACTTTAATATTTTGTCGTTCAGGACCTCCCCCAGCTCTCTATTGAGCCCAATCAGTCTTTTAGTTGCTCAGCTGTTTGAATTAGTAGTTTTAAAACTCCGTGTGCTACTACTTCTAAAAGTTTTTACTGATGCACTTCATAAATTCAGTATATTTTTGCGATTTTACTAAAAATCATTCACAAATTCAAAGGTACATTCAGTTCCGCCTTTATTTCTATTGGCTTGAGGAGAATAATATTCGTCTTCAACTGCAAAAAAGCTTATTCACCGGCATGCATTTTCAATTTTGGCCCCTCAACGGATAACAGTAGGAGTTCGGAAACTAGTTTGAAATAGTATAATTTTATGCAAATTTGCTTGGTCAAAAAAGTTGCTTTTAGTATGGTCGGAGGTGAAAAAATGTCGTTATTTCAAAAAATTGGACTGCTGTATATCCGAACCTCATTCATCTAGATAAGCGTTAAAGCAAAGTAACAATTAAATAGAAAATTCGCCTCAATAAGTCAAACAACGCTTGAGAATTCGAAGTGACGCAACGTTCGTTAATACCAATGAGATTAAACTGACCTTCCGCTGAAAAAATGATACATTAAGTACCCTCATATGTTAACCACTAAGGTTAAGATAAGTTCATTTTTCACAGTAAATAGCAATCGTGTTGGTAATCTGAAACCTATAAGCTTCTAATAGACCCTCTGATAGGAGAATTATAAAATTTTACTGTCGCGCACAAGTGCACACATTTGCTCGGGAAAGAAAATAAAACTTCCTGTTGTTAAAACCTTTTAGATGATGAAAATGTGCTCTCCTTGCGTGAAAATTTGTTTCAATTGCAATTGTTCCGAAGTACGGATTAGACGAAGACTGTCTTGTACAGATTTATATGACCCCTGTGGATTGCGTCGGTCGAGGCCACCAATTCCACTTATAAAAATAAAACTATGTACTTGTGGCAGGGGATTTACTAAACCAGAAATCCAACTGGATGGTTTCAAAGACTCCAGTCGTTCAAAAGCAAATCGGTGAGCCTAAAATTTTGCGTCGATTCAAATAAACTGAATATCGGATTTGAAACGTCGAACTAATTTTAAATGTGAAATCGTTTGAACTGCTTCAAAGTTCGATCGGTTATCTAGTTTCACTGGTTTTAAAATAAATACTATTTATAAATAATACTGATAGCGAACATCATGTTATTCAATGCTGCGTGAAAATTCCATTAAAATTCTTGTTGGTCAAAAATGAAGGACATATATTAAAAGTTATATAAAATTTACTTATATTGCCAATTTATATAGGCGTCTGGCACTCAATGTTAGACGTATATATCAGTCGCTAAACTGTGTACAATTTTTTCACTTCGTCATCAAAATAATTTATGTCTAAAATCCGAATTCAGGTAGCTAATCGCATTTATTCGGCTAATATCTGTTTGAAAATGACAACATCTCTTATGGGCAAATATATTGGCTCTAGAACTTATAACAGATTAATGTCTTGCTTTTCGAAGTTTTGGGTCAGCGGCGATTATTTGAATGAACGCCATCATTTAAATTACTGCTGTATTTGCTTCATTTTCTCTTCAATAAAGTTAAATGGGTAGGATTCTTTGGTTAATTCTAATCACTTAACCCAAGCTTAGGTGATTTTTCGAGTCTTGAAGTGTTAGGCTCCCTTAATCCTATTTACGTAGTTTAGCATACGAAGTAAGCTCCTACCCATGTTTACTCTTAAATGAGTTTTCACGCAAAAACTGTTAAGCAAAATGATGCTACTAAAATGGGCTAATTAGGAATGACATGGGATAGATTTTGGCCATAGAAAATACTAGTGGAGTAATTGTAATTAAAAACTGATCTAAAACATGCATCTCATTGTGTGATTTTGAAGTTGAATTCTATAAATTTGAAGTTACGGGACATAAAGGTTATCACTTAAAGAACAAATTCTTGGTGGATAAGCTATCTTTCATTAAGGCCCCTCAGCATATGACGTAATTAGGTCGAGATCTTTTTGATCTCTTCCCACCAATTATGATTTGAGTCATTTACTAATCGTTGACAGTTCTTAGTTATAAGCCATTATTATTAAAAATCTGCTACTGAACTTAAATAATGAAATTGGTCATATTATTTTGTCAATAAATCATGTTCCCGCTGCATAATTTGGCGGTCCTCTATTATTCTTAGGCTTTTTAAATCCCATTTCTGGCGGTAAACGACAAATTCATCGCTCTACTTAGGTCAAGTTATTGAGTTCCATCAGTTTTTTGAAAACGTTCGTATGCGAATTGTCTTGTAAGTATGAACCACTAAGCTATTCAAGCGTTATCCGCAAAAGATATTCAGAGAGAAAGTGATTTGTGATCATTTTGCTCTTCAAAAACATTCTATACGTCGACCGCAGAGCAGCGAATGCTCCTTCTCTCTGTAGATTATATTTCAGATCGGCGCTTCTTTCTATCTGTTCCAAGGTCCTTAATAAACTTTACAAAACTAAGCTACCCTTCCATATGGTCTTTGAAGGAGTTGCTTTTTGACATATACTTAGCTCAAACCAAATAACAGCTAACGTAGACAAATGTAAAATTATTTTTCGAATATATTTTGAAAATTGGATCCTCTAACTTGTGATAGGGTTCCTGTGGTTATAGTTCTTCGTCTACGATGTAAAAGTTCGAACCAATAGAGAAATTATGCTTGTTTTCCATAGTGACCACTTCCCCTACAAGCTTATTGTTGCAGCAAATATTGCTAATACAGCAATATTGACCAGACACCTACAGTGAGCCGGAATCGGATGTGACTGCAAAAAAAAATAATTAAAAGATGACATAATAAATGATTTCATTGGTAGAGTTCACAGTCCGCAAAGAGACTCTTTGCATGACCAAGTATAAGTCGAGAGACCCGAGACAATTCAGCAGATCCCTGATCCGCTATCCTACCACTTCGTTTTCTAGTTGTGTCATGTCTACTACAAAAAACCGGAACTTTCATTAAGATAGACTAAGAAAGCAATTTTAAATCCACAAATGCACAAATTAACAAAGAACACTTAAGATTTAAGCCTGACTTGATGTCCATACCTGCTATAGTTTTAGCCAGAACATGAGTTTATACTTTGCAGTGACTATTCTGTCGACTAAAGGTAAAACACAAAGCTTTCTGTGGATTGGACCATCGAAAGCATTATCTCATCGGGCTTTAAAAAGCAGCTAAGCATTTTCAGGTCAAAAACTTAGGCATCCCATGCTTGTAATATATTAATTTTACCTCTGTTTGTCTTAATATTGAATAAACTATGGTTTCAAAACGATTGTTAGTTAATGAATCAACTTTTAGTGAAGAATAAAGAAAAGGGCATTTCCAAAACAATTTGATTAAACGTTCTTGATTAGTCTACACTCTGGACATTTGGTGAATAAAATCTCATGGCGGCCCTAATCACTTAGTCAAATTGCCTCCAATTCTTTTAATGATTTGATGAAACCGCTCATGACGTTTGATTTTGTAGAAAATGGTATTATACTAATATTTTTTTATGTATGTTCTCATTGACCATGTTTTTTATTAACTCAAGGACCAGTCGACTAGATGAAAAAATGTACGGCATTGGGCTTGTATCTCCTGAACCTTTCGTTGTCAAGTACCCGACTGATTCATCAATCCAAGCTGTTGTCCCAGGTACAGTATCTCCTATCCATACTGCAAGATCTGCGAAATCTCCAAATTATCAAAACAGGCTTTCATCTACACCAACATTTCATCGAAGGTCACAATCACCACAATACAGAGGCACCTATCGATCTCATTCTTCTGGTAACAAGTCTCGATCTTCACGATATTTCAAAAAGCATGCTAGACCAAGATCAAGCACAAATCGTTTGTACGATGATAATCAAGAACTCGTTGGTGATCATGACGGGAGGTAATAATTACTAAAATAATTTATTAAAGATAATACTCGGTTTATTTCAGAGTATTGTTTAATACTCTAGATTGAAGATTACTAAAGGTAGAAGTGGAAGTATCAGTTTTTTTTCAATATCCAGTTCCAGCAGATCCGCCGATTTTTAAACTATTCAGTAATTACTGTTGCATGTGTGCGCAGTCACTAGATCGTTTTATCCATTTAGATTTGTAACAAGTCTTTATCTACTCACTTTAGATATATCCACGTCGATTCTGATTATATTCGACGCTATCATGGACGTCATGATATGAATGACAGCTTTGCCTCATCTGGAACTGCTGAACTACCTCACTATCATCGCATCGGCAAGTAAGAAGACGACTGAATGGAGATATCACTATAAACATGTGTTCTAGTAGGATGTCGACTAGTTCATTCACCTTTTATTGTTTTTTTCCAAAATGGAAGAATCTTTGCCTGAATAGGCGTAATTTTCATTTTCATTGAAAGTAAGCATTTGTGCGCAGCATACTACCCAATGATTGAACTAATCAAAGCATTCTAACGCTTTGTATCTACTTTATTTTCCATTTAAACTTCACCTCAAATGCTTCATTTTAAGAAACATTTATACAGCAGTAATTTTTTTTGCTTTAGCCTCTTTATTAAGACATTGAAGGCAACAGAATTTAACATTGATTTGGCTGGTTTAAAAGTTACCAACGAAGTAAATGAAACAAATTTTAAGAGTAAAACAGTAAATGTTGAGTAATGAAACTACGCCGATACCATAATACCTTATTTTACTATGCTGGGAAGTCATTGAAAAGTTTGTGCGGACTTAAATACCGGATCGGGGATTCGTTACCTAACCCACTAAGGATAATAATTACGTATTTTATGTGTAGTTTTGTCGAAATCAGGGAAAATTTGAAGGATACTTTGAGTAAGAAAGCATTGATGTCGAACTCTAGCAACGTTTCTATGAGAACAGAAATTTTGCGAAAGCCTTGGCCATTAGGAACGTTCGTATTTTTGATTACACTCGGGTGTGTTGGATCATCTACAGTAGGAAAGCAAAGAGTTGGATACTCTTCATTTTTTCCTTTAATTGCTGTTAAATTTGACCACATTGTGCAGAATAAGTTGAGAATTTAACTCCAAATCAGAGTCTTGGACATTGCAAGCCAATGAAATATGCTTGACCTGAAATTCGTTTTCATACCTTTGGCCATCCTCATACAGGATATCACTACTTTTATCGAGGCCAACTAAGGCATAATCAAACTTTCGCTACCCAACGGTTGGATGATTAAAGCGAATGAACTTGGCGGAATTGATATTAGAGCCTCTCCTACCTTCGGGCCTAAGTATCCCAGTTTTTCGGGGTTTTGTTTAAGAAACCATCCCAAGTCTATTTGAGAACAAAATTCATGTCCCTCATTAGATTCTGTTTCTCTTAAGTTGAAAAATTAATTAAGCCTGAAGTCATTATCATGGGAAATAGCCTGCAGAAACCAAACTTTCCTATTTAAACGGAAATGTCTCATACTTTATAGTGGTACTCATGTAATTTAGGCAGATGGTTAAGCCAAAAAGGACGTAATAGAATTCTGGCACATCGGTTCACTAAAATCACATGAGAAATTGCAATCAAAATAATCACACGCTGCACTTTGCCAGATATTTAGTTCAAATGTGGATTAAAAAGGAGTACAATCCAGCCACCTAAATCTAAATGGTCTAAACGTGTCCAGCCATCTCTCTTCATTGTAAACTCTGCGATAGTTTCAAAGTTAAATGAAATTGTGCGCGAATCGTCTCACTGGTATCTGACCGTCGTGCTGAATATACTGAACATAAAGAGAAGCTAGGGTACTTCTTAGTATCTGGTTGTATAATTTTAAGCTTTCAAAAAATGAAATGTAGTAAAAGAGTGACTTTGAAGCTAAACAGAAGCTAATGAGCGAATAATTTGAAAGGTCCCAAAAATAGTGCCCTCTCCAAGTTGTCCGACTAATAAAATCGCAAATAGGTATGATACTTCAATTAATTCCACTATATGCCAGAATCAAGTAGGAAGGAAGGTGTAAGAAAATACCTGAAATGTGTTTGCCGTTTCATGTTCGGTTTAATCTGTTTCATTTTCTTTCAAATTAAAGAAATTCATGCGTCTAATTTCGTTTCAGATGGGTAAATGAATGGTTTTCAGCTGTCAATCAGCATTGAGAAACGCTAACTGCAATTGAAATTCGTAGGCGATTATCATTCGAGCACATGTTTGAGCACTGAATGTTCTAAATGTACATACTTTGGGAGATAATGTCACAAAATTAGATCTCAAACTAGGATAGATCTAAATAATCCAGACACATTGGTCCCCATGGCGCTTATTTGGCAAGGCGTAGCTGTCGAATTCCGCTAATAAGAAAGTTAACATCCAGATTTCGGCTGACGATTCAAGTTAGTGTAAGTTACCGTAGATTTTAAAATCTTCAAGAAATTTATTGTGAAATTAATGAAACCGTGAGAATTCATAGGTAATTGTTTTTGATGGCATTCAGCCAGGTAAAGTATGTGAATATAGGATCAGTTTTTCTGAAGCAACTACAATTTCAGGAATTGTCTACAAGTACTTAAACCAAAATTGACACAGGTACTTTCAAGCTTTAGGTAAGGAAGTTCTGTATTATTTAACCCTGTAAATCATGAATTCAACTAAATAGTCAGTATTTGCTAACTTCGAAGGCCCACAAATTAGCGAGAGTTAAAAGCTCGTCGAAGACCTAACATTTGTACTTTCTAAATCCTAGTCTGATTAGCTCAGTGTGTTCATTTTTGGCTGATTTGTTGAGTTTATCCAGGGAGCTTTTTGCAATAGCTCTCATCTGCGTTCACTTTTCTTTAACGAGGAGGAAATCGGCTGACAAAATACCACATAACCAAATCAAGAAGTTGCACCGATTTACGATGAGAGGCTAGCTGTACATTGATCTAGTGAATATTTGCACTTTGTTTTAGTAGGTGCGCAGCACTAAGTTCAAGTAAAACATGAAATATGACGCTGAATACATGTACAGATCATTCATTCAATCATGTGAAAGGTTTTGATCCTATTGCTTTTATAGCCCGTTTTTAGAAAAATACGCTAAAATCTCGTTCTATCAGGCACATGCTTTTTGTTATTTCTACTAACCTAATCTAACTTTACAACACAACGCTAGTTTGTTAGTCAAATAGTTTGCCTTGCCTTCCTATCATGTCCATAGAGGCCGCCCAGAAGATTTATCTTACGACTTGTTTTAATTTATTCATTTTAATGGTTATCACAAAAGAATTCGCATTTTCAAGCGAATAGCAGATTTAACCTTGACGACCTGGTGGAACTTTTGTCAAAGTAATGAGAGAAGGTCCCGATAGATTTAAATTTCATTGGTATTACAATTCAAACTAAGATAAAAACATTCTTCCTCTATCGGTTTGCTTTGGACTGTCCTGCGATCTTCAAATATCCTTCGTAGAAACTGTAATCCAAGGCTCGAATTTGAACGTAGGTCTTAGGTTTTCTTCAAGATTAGGCCAAAATTTGTAACAACTGATGTACATGGTGTTGAATTATTTAAGCCTCGGCTTTTTTAGCCTTTAGTTTATGTCACTAGTAAATATGAGACAGAGTGATCTGGACTAGTAACCGTAAAATCTTGAAGATCTGTTCTCATTCTGTTCTGCTACAATGCACCTTTTCCGCATCAACACCTACAATATATTCCGTAATCAAATATTCGGTCAGATTAATCACCATGGTATCCAAGCAAGTCAACTAGATCATTTTCTTCTGTTACCTTTTCGCCTAATAAATCAGCTATTTATTGTAGAAGGAACTGTTCGTGTTTTAGGTTACCTTTCATTGGCTACATTTGGTTTTGTGATTTCTACTTAATGTGATAAGTAGAGTGAACTTTTACTCCACTGGAAAAATCCGGTTTTCTCTGGGCTTCGATATTCTAACAATTTTTGTTGAGTAGTAAGATGCAATCAGTGTAGTTGTGGATGGTCTATGCTTAAGAACTTGATAAATTTGGTAATACCTCGAACGAAGGACTCTTAAGCGAGTCCCTTCTGTCATTTGAACTGGTATTTCGTGAGAGTTCGGAGGAATACAAATGTCCCAATGATCGCAATGAACCGTTTGTTCTAAAATTGGCTTTGAAAAATTTTGGAAGGGATTTAATTGGCAGTCATTGGGGGCTTGATTAATGAATGGTAATAATTTTAATGTGTTTTAAGTCATTTAAACTTTTCCACTGACCTTGGAGCAACCCATGGCCCGCACACAGAATCCCGCTTCGTAAATACTACTAATTTCACTTACTTGGTTGAAACTTCCAAAATAAAAAAAAATTTCATAAGTTTGAAAACATTTATTCAAATCTTTCCGGTTCAATTCACTAGAAAGTCAATTTAGAAGCCAAGTTTCATGCTACAAAACAAAAATATCTTGACTTCATTTTAAAGAGCAAATAATTTTGCATAGGAATGAACTCCACTACTCTGTAAGTAGTATATAATACAAAGACCGTTTGTTATAATTATATCCGAAAAGTTTTAACACCAATTAATAGTGTAAAAATGTGAGATTTAAAAAAAACTGCTTTATAAAACAACCACTGTTAATGGGCAGACACGAAGCTCATAGGACTCTTTCTGTCATTTTAAATTACTACTGCTGACATTTAGTTGCTATGCGACATTATTATCAAACTCCGTGGCTTAGGGAAAGATGGTTCGGTTTACGACAGTCAGAATTTTCACACAGTTATCTCCTCTTGAAGATAGTCATAGTTAATAATGCAAAAAAAACACTGAACCTTGCCTCGTAAGATTCAGATATCGCTTCTGACCAGGAGTAAAGTAGAACATTTAAGATGAAAATAGACCAGTTCAGATGAACTTGTGTCTGAGGCTCCCTTGAGCGGCTACTGCGATATCGAAACTCAAAAATGCTTAGTTTTTCAAATTGTGCAAATAGTTCTTTGCTCTCAAAATGATACTTACTTTTCAAAGTCTCTGTGTTTGGAGTCGAATGTATTGTTTGTGATTTCTGCATAAAGAGGTGCATCATTCATGGGCCAACTGGCTTTTGCTCAAGCAGTTTAAGATTGTAAGGCTGTGATCTCTAGAACTTCGATGCAATTTGTCTGGTTATTAAGTGGTTGATGGCATTAAAAGCCAAAAATATGCCCGATCAGCCATTCATTGGAGCTTTATAAAATGTAATATTGCCTTTATTTCATGATGGACTTAATTTCTTACTGAATAGGCACTTCAATACCTGAACACCAAAATAAACTACACCAAATTGAGACGCCAACCCAAATCGGGACCTAATTGTTTGAGATATCAAATTCAAGCGGTTTAAATTTCAATTTGGATCTCTTATCGTTCACATCTCTAAGAATGGCAGGGAAGAGGAAATAGGGTTCAATAAAAGACGAATTTGAGCAGCTTGTACATAACTAAGGCTACCATTTAGTTTACAATCGTGGATTATAACTTCATGCTCTGGGATTAGACATCATCAAACATCCATCCTTCATTAAATCTATTTCAAAGTCAAGACAAGCAACTGATTTACAGAAACTACGATTCGACTTATGCAAAAAATTGGTATGAATTTTTGATTGACATTTAGTGTATGAGAGGCCGAAATGCTTACAAATTGATAATTGTCACCGTTTTAACCCTTTAATAAGTTATATGTCATTTCATAAGTTATTAGAACCTTTGAAATAAATAGTTAGTGTCTGTTCGAAAACTCCAAACTGGGCAATGATTTCCTTAAAGCGGACCTTGTTGCACAATCCTAAACTTAGCAATTATCTCTAAGGGGAGTATTTAATTTTGAATGATGAACTATTTATCAGATCTATGCAATTGACAAGTGTCACATAATGATTGATTTTTTATACTTTGCTCAATCAATTATTATGACTCCGTCCAGTACGATTTCACCTATGAGGATTGATTAAAAGTGCTCAAGTACTTTTGACGAATCACTGAACTTTATTGTATGAGTACAACGAAGACAGCAATCATTGGAAATTAATGCACTTCCATAATATAGCAATGGAGTCTTGGGGTAACCTCACTTAATGCGGGTCGGCATGGGCCTGACTGTCAACAACGGCTCTAATGGAGATCTAAATTCGACCTAGAGTTTCTGAATCTGATCAGTGACCGCTGTTCAGGAACATCTTACCTCATCAGCGATAGTAAATAGTGGATCCTTAGAGGATGAGATTGTATTTTGAACTATTTAGTTAAAGGACACCAGATGTTAGAGCTTTGCAGCAGTCTATTCTGCGGCTAGCAAAACAACTAACTGGTATAAGTGAACGAGACTATTGACTATGTAATTATTTCGAAATAAAAACAAGAATAAACTGTCTGATAGTGGCGAGGGAGCCTGACATCAATCAACAGAAGCTCTAATGATTTGACCCAAATGAAATTTGTCTCCTAGTGAATGCACTCTTCTTTGTTGTAAAGTTTTTTTAATATTTGCCCTGTGAACTAATCAACATCGATAGGAAGTGGATCATGTATACCGATGAATGGCAAGTATTTGTGTGGTTGCTATGCCATTATCTAAATAGTAGACTCAAATTCAAAAATGACCATAATTAAGCTAGTTCTGAGAACAAGCAAATAATATATTTTAATGTACTTGTTGAAGCACTTTATTCTACTTGTTTAACGAGTAGACATTAAAATTAGCTAAAAGCGAAGAAACTTTCTTCCAGGAAGGGAGATAACCTCATTATCCCGTTGTCTTCACTGAGATCACCAACACATCGACTGAGACAAATATTTGTTGCTTAAATAGTTTTAAAGAGAATTATTTCGCTGGTGGATCTAACCATAAAGTAAAAATTCATTGGAATAGATCGACTGGAATTTCAGATTATTTCCCCATCGACGCACGTCTTTCACATTGAATTATTTCACATCTGTCGCGATACGCTAACGAAAATTCATTCTAAAACAATTGGTTCTTATGCCAAACCGGTTGTCAAAATCAGAATCCCTCATTTCTCTTCTTTTTCCCTATGATCAAATGGATGCAAGTGATTAAGAGATGATCAAACTCATCGCTGCATATTAATGAACCAATAACGCCTCAATGACAAGCAATTTAACATTAAAATCATTATTATAATCCAAGCGATGCAGTTTAGTCATTCCTTCAATATTAACTGACAACTTAAGTTATTATTACGAAGTTTGGCAAAATCTTGAAAATTGCTTTACCGTCTTGCTTATTTAATAATTTATTTGAGAGGCACTATTGACGTGGCTTGTCAATAGCACTTAAACACTGGGCTTTTGTGCGAAATTATGTCTGTATTCATTTTGTGAAAATTAGAGCAGGGCCACCTTACACTCAAACTGGTTTAGAAGCATTCACAGAAATGTTGATTTTGTGCCCCCTCCTTGAGGAACATGCTTGTTTATTGCCTGCATATTTTAAAATGCAACAATCAGGTTCATTCCCAACCAAGGCAATTTGATGTTGCTCCAATTTTAAATTCAAAATCAACAAGTTTCTATGTTGTATGGGACTAATATTCATTTTTTCGGAATGTTTTACATTTGTGCTTCCATTCCGAGATTGATATAAAACCGATTTTTTGCAAAATTTGCGTGAGGCTCCGTAATTTTTGATTTAAGTCTGTTGCTCAGCAAGCGGTGCATCATTCGTATTCCCTTCTGAAACGACGATTAAGTGGGTTAACAGGAAAAGTTATTTTATGCTTTTCAAATTTATCATTTGACTCATTAACCACGGAAAAAAGTGGTTTGTAGAAATAAAAAACGCCATTGTGAATAACTCTGTGGAGGATGATTACGTTACTTCATTACTGTCAGTGATTGAGGGCGAATCCCCACTTTATGTCATTGCCAGAATAAGAGCTTTAGAATCTCTCTACTTAGTAGTTGAACTATCTAACACTAAATAGTGATAATTCTATTGAAAAGTAAACCCTAAATAAACTTTATGGTACTAAAGATTCTAAGTTTCTAAACATGGAATTATCAGATATAATATATGGTCAGCAGAAGCCATTGACGTTGAAAACCGATGATGTTTTGTTTGTCCAAGAGATTTCGGCCCGAGAACGGTAAATTATTCGTCCTCCTAATTATCACATATGGTCATCGGTCCGTTTCAATTTTCTTATCGCAACAGTGGCTCTTCTCATACCTCATCAAACAGATTAGCCTATCAATATGGCGAACCTAATCTTTAAAGAAACATTAAATAAAGGTCCAGTTTTGAGGCAGTTTTCTGCTTTATCTAACGGCGTTTGCAAATGCATTCCTTCAGATTTATTAAGTTTAACATTCAGGCAGTCAAAGTAAATCCTTTTGATGAACTCATTGAGATGGTGCCACTGCTAAAGAGTAAAAATCTGTGGTGGATTAATTCACGTCTAGAGTTAGCTGGACTCTAGAACTTTGAAAAAACTCTCCACCGAATATACATTTCAACCATCTTTGCATACCTGGAGGAAAATGGCCTATCAAAACATTATAAAAACAGGCATATTAATTGCAGTTTAAAAAACCCAAAATTCAGCGACTCAATGCGCAGCCAAAACTAAAAACTATTCCATAGCCTCCAAAACTTGGACGACCAAAATTGTATACTTCTTTGCTAAAGTTGGCAATATCTGTATAATTTTGACAAAGTTTCCATTTTTCAACAGAAACTTGATAATGTACCTGTTTGTCCAATGTAAATAAAAACATTCTAAAGGTTAACTGTCTTTGAGTAGATGAAGAGAAAGTCGTCTGTAATACAGATGCTTGTGATGAGTAATGATGGAATCAGTATTTCTGGCGTGACTTCCTAGCATTAAATTATAATAAATGCGAAGCAAAGTGGAATGATCAAAGAGAATGGGATCTTATTGAATTAGCTTGAAATACCTAAAATTTTGTTTATCTTGTCCTATGCCAAATTCAAAAGAGTTAAACCTACACCGCTTCAACCAATAAAGCCACTTAGCTTTTCAATTTCGTCTGCCAAGTGCTTAAAAAATTGTAATATGAGGGACTTTTGGCACAAAATTCGCCTTTATTTCTATTTCTTGTACGAACTTAAACGTTTGTTATGAAAACACATAGAAAATTCATAGATTATCATGAGAAAGTAGAATTGAATATAAGTTAATATCATGCTGAACAAATGACGTGGCTGTGAAAAAAGACTCAGATCAATCACCCAAAATCATCCGTGAGATTTTAATTTTTTATTTTTTTAAAAGTAATAAACAGTGTCCGCTTGACAATGCATAGGTCAAAGATGTCTTATTTCAAGATTATTTGTTTTAGAAGTAAAAGGAAAGCAGAATTTACTTTTATTTCCCAATGGAGCATTCAAATTTGATTGGTAGATTCCACTTAATGACTGTATCGCACTGCAGCAATCCTCTCTAACGAACGTTTCATCTTCCAGACATATTCCACCTGCCAGATCATAATACATTTTAATGTAATGCCACAAGAGTTTTTATGGACAGGATTCACAATATTTAGAGGCAGTAGATTATCTTTGTTTATTTTTATTCGTCGAATAGCTTGCAGCAATAAACGATTGTCTTAAACGATCATAGAACTTTGGTGCAATTAAAGGAAAAGCCTGACAAATTAAAATATTGTGCTACGATTAGTCGTATATTTGCCATGATTGCGATAAACTTACAATTTTATTTGTAGTGGGTTCGATATCAAGAATCTACTTGATTTTACCCACCCTAGTTATACAATCTGCATGCATTTCAAGCTCTATCAGTTAGAAATGACAGCTCTCTTGATCTCCGAAATTCCTCTTAACGCCACAGTTATCTCCGCGGTTATTGCAACTTATGGGTGATTGAATTTAATTTAGAAAGCCTTAATACTTTATATCAATTTGTACATAATTAATAGAGCGGTCTATTTCGAAATAATCACCTTTTCTGGTGATTCATATTTCCGAAAAACCACTATGAATATATGTTTTATTACTTCAGCAATGGTAATATGCAAGGTGAGAATTGTGATGTTGGAAAAGGTATATTTTCGTCCACAATAAGTAGTTCATTTTTTAAGTAAATTAAATCATTTGTATGCGCTGAATTGCTTAATTTTGGTGGGTTTACTAACGGATTCAAAACTAGAAAAAACGCGCTTCTGATTATAATTATCAAGGGTTAATAGTGGACAATTATTTCGAATTCAATAAGCTGATGCCTGTTAATCAGGCTTTCCAGCAAAACTAGCTTTAGAAAGCGCGAAACCATTCCTGTTTTGTTCATGTTCTCTAAACATTTAGGGCCATCCCATCACGAAAGGAGTGATTTTTAACTACTTATGCAATGACTGAGGATTATAGTTATGTGCCTATTTCAAAAAAGTGTGTGTCATAAAATTATGCTTTAAAATCCAAAGCCACACAAAAGCGAGGTTATTTGCTAACTGAATCATTCTAGCTGTAAACATCATACAAGATAATAAAATGGATTATGCCGAGGTATGTTTTGCTAAAGGAAATATAAATGGACATTGTTAAAATTTTCAATCTGCGCGTGGTTCATTGTACCTCTGCAAAATATCTCACTGGTTTCAAAATTTCTGCATATTATATATTCCGGCTGGTGTCTTACAGGGAAAAAGTGAATTCAAGCTCAGTTCTTGTGGGTTTGACGGCTGTACAACAAATAAAACATATATTTCAATGATCCGAAGTTAACGAGAATCGAATTATATCATTATTTAGATAAGCCTTTTTAAAAACGTTTTCAATAAAAATATTTTCAAGCGGATAAAAGTTTTTTACTTGTTCTTAAATTTTGCCACAAAAATGTGATTTGCTTATTTTGTTTTAGTCGCTCAAAGGAGCTGCTTTGAGCTTGTCCTTGAAAATGCTAACTTATAAACCTTCGACCTTATATTCCACCTAATTGCTACTCTAATGGCTTGCAAAGTTTGTTTCGAGATTGAATGCTGCGACGACAAAGCACACTCACCTTTGCTCCAAGATGTATGTTGTTGCTGTTGTTGCTGTTATTGTGAATCACAGCAGGGAGGAGAACAATATGGTGAGCCAAGGGAATATATTGTAAGAATGTCTCGTGAACGTGAGAGGAAAGGAAAAAGAAAGCCAAGGAAGTCAAAGAGCGCAATAAAAAATAAATCGCAAGAACAACAGCTGCAGTGTCAGCAATGCTATATTTGCTTCCCCGTGCAATGTATTTGCGGCACCTAGTTATACTCATTAACGCTTGACTGTAGACTCCTACACAGCGTCTTTGTTTTAACGTAGCTTTTTTCAATAGTTTTTTTTTCGAAATATATTTGAACAACTTTTGAACTTCGTTTTGCTATATTTCAAAACACCAAATGATACTTATTTTCTAAGCGTTTATTTGGAAATGAAAAAACTACTGATGGGTTCAAAACTTCGGCATAAAGGTTTTTATCCGATTCCCTTACTGATTGAAGTTTAAAATAAAAGCATTTCATCCAGATGTGTTCTGTGTTAATGTTAGTTATAGACTAAATGGTGTTCAAGACTTTTAACCACATTTAAGCTGAATCAACTAGATAGAACCTTTATAATGAGCATTACAATGACCACACAATTTGAAGTTATAAATGCGGTTGATTCAAAGATTGATTCTTGGTATTTTACTTTATGGAATCAGCACCTTATAATCCATTGATTTTTGAAATTATTTAGCTGTACTTAGGCTACTCAAGTTGGATTTACCCAAGTATTTCCACATCTTAGAGCCTCAAACCATCTTTAGTTGTTTTCGTCGGGGGATTATATGTGACTATGTCATCATTCAGTGCTGCACAGTTTGATGAATAATGGCATCAAAATTACGTCTGTACCCATTCATTAAAGCTAGCCCCAAATAACCTTTTCCATTGTGGTTGCCTGTACATGATTTCAAAGTCTGATTAATTCATTGTAGAATGTCACTCTATGTCAATAAAAAATTTAAATTATATTTGACACACGTGGTCTAGGCAGCCACATAGTGTTTTTCTCAACAAAAGCAAAGCAATTTCTCAAACCATGCAGTATCATATAATAGAGAAAATGTTAGATATTGAGCTCGTATTTGGCTTAAAATCAAACAGAATTGGTAAATACGTTATAGGTCTCAAAAAGTAAGATTTGGAACTGAATTCATTCCAGCACTTGTGTTTTCTATGTAAATAATTTTTTACCGTCATAATTCAAAGCAACTATTTTCAATTCAGAAATGAAAGTAGTAAATTTGAATGAAAACTCCAAAAGCGCATGTTCATTTTGTAATTTTTGTCTTCCAAACTTCGCGCTACTGATGTCTGGAATTTAAGTGAGATCTTATTTTAAAGCGAAACCTTAATCTCATAGCACACATTCACTTCCTCAATCGAAAACATGTATTTCAGTAAAATTTGCCTCATTACGATTTATGGAACTCCCTGACTTCCTTAAGGGTGCTGATTTGTTGATCTGTGCCTAATCAACTAGTGATTTTCCACTAAATTGGGTATCAGTTTTCAAACCCACTTGTTTTTTGATGGTCCATTATATTCTAACAGGTGTCTAAGATAATGTAGACCCTCTCTCTCGTTCCCACCTGAAATTCACCACTAGACAGACCTTTCGAGCGGTTATTCATGAATTCTTCACTTTCAAAATCATTCACCTTCGCTGATTTGGGGCAACCATGGTCATTTAAAGAAAGAGGTCTTGTAAATGACCTGAAGCCAAGCGATTGGATATTATGTAACCTAAACGAATGATTGTTCCAAACCCGAAATTTCGAAGCCATACAGTCGGTTGTCCAAGCGTATGTGCAGCCGAAAGCTTTGATCCAGAGGCCACTTGCAGAGTATATCCGTTCCAACACTCTTGTACGTTTGATGGCATCAGGAAGAATAAAAAAACTTCACATGATTGGATCTAGGAGCAAAACCATCATTTTTCATTCTGTCCACAGTGGCTAATATGCAAAACTTAAATTTCAGGATACCTACGCCTTCATTAACTCCTTTCCAAAACAATTCCAGATGGTATGCTATCCAACTTTTAAATGCATCGAGATTTAGCCAGTGGGGTAGTTCAGGTTACACAATCTTTTCAAACAGTCTTCCTCGACGTGTTTCACAAATCGGATTTGATTTGATCAGATTTTTTGAATTCGAAAGTGACATATTTTGGTCTCAGACATATGAATCACACATTTTAATTAACAAGGTTTATTTTAACTTGCAGAGGCATCAAGTAAGAAACTTACTTCGTCTAGGATGGGATGAAATACCAAATAACACCCTAGAATCATGCACCGATTATAAAGCTCTTCAATTGTTTACGTAAACATTGCCTACATCAATGACCTCTAATAAATAAAAAAAATAATTTCAAATCGTTTGTTTGTTTGATTAGTTATTAAATAGATAAAGGAACGCATTTTCCAGAGTATTCGTTCAGGACAAAAACAAAAATGGATTTTTATCGTCAAATTTGCTTCAAAGCTTGATGATCAGATACTCAAATACAATTTGATACTAAGGTCAATCTGTGGCCTAAAATATACTTACTGTGAGTTCGTAGATAACTTATGGAGCGTCATATTCCGGAAGATATTCTATTAATGAGGTATTAGGTTTCATTTAATCCATTGTAATATCTCATCCATTCTAATAGTTCGAAGGGATTGGTGACAAATTTTAGTAAAAAACGAGTTTAAAAGATATTCCCTTATCATTATTAACCGTTAAAGGCTCAGATGCAGCCTTTGTTCCAAGGGATCAAATCGTTCATTTTATTCTCATAAAATGTTGTTTTCTACTCCTACCTATGGAACACTGTTACTCCAAAGTGAAAATTTTTGTCAAGCCTTTCTCCTCCGGAATATTTTTCTGGTCTTCTATTAAAAGGCTTCGTGTCATCATCACGAGGCGAACTCTACGGAATGATATTCCAAGTGCTGTTCCAGTAGATGGATCAGTGCTCACTGACTCAATAACTTGCTCTTCAGTTCACTTCGAGAGGCCTCCAATATCCTGTTGATAAAGGATCTCTTCGATCAATGACTCTTCAATAAACAAACTTTAAGTCATTGGTGAAAGAACTCAGTTAGTGGCCTATGCTCATTCGGAGGGTTTTTGAGTTGGCCGCCAAAGCTGAGTCCTTTCTCCGCTCCGTGCCGAATTCGAGAGTCTCAAATACCTGCGATAAAGCACAACGCCAGCATTTTTTAACCTTTCGCGAAATCAACATTTTGGACATAAACTTTCTTTGAAAAAACAACAAAATATATGCATTCGTAACCGTCAAGAATTGCCAAAATCCTTGACTTTATGACTGCAATCGAATCTCGGCTAGATGGCATTGCGCAGCAATAAAATATCAATCCTGTTTTGGGAATCTTTACCAACTATTTAAGTAGGGAAGAGGTAATGGGAGACCATAGATGCGTAGATAAATACGGTTTTATCCGCATATCATTCAAGTCTCTTGAAAAACTTTTCCACTAGGCCTCGTTACGTTTGAGCGAAAGTCGATTCTTAGCTGCAACTGTTTAGCAGAGACGGCGATGATGTACGGAAAAATTTGGTTTTAGAAATAGGCAGAAATTCTAATCATTTTTCTTCAATTCAATTCCCGCCCATTGGGGCAAGTCTCATGGATTGATCGGGGTACAACAGAAATACAAATAGCTTTTGTAATAAGTAAGCACGACAGTTAACACAGAAGACAGTAAAAGCGTTTATCGACGTCTTCGGTTCTCCACTCACTTCTCTGGCATGATTTCATCGTACAGGTAACAGTTCAACTTCGTAGTTGCATTTCGTCCTTCCTCTACATTGTTGAGGGCGGACAATCTTCCTACCTCTTGCAGAAGTCTTTTCAACTTGCACTGCTACATGCACGCGCTTTCCGCAGTCAGTTTGAAGCCTCGGGTCCGGGTATTTACGTAGTATCTTGTTTACCAGGCTCTATGAGGTTGTACTTTTGCTGGCATTATCTAATTTTGCACGTCCGGTGTGGGATTAGTCCTATCCGGCCTCCTCTCTCATTAGCCCCCAAAAGATGCCGCTGGGGTTACCGGTGGTCACCACGAGGAGATTGAGACTAAGGTTGACCACAGAATAATTGACATACAGAACAACTTGATTTTATAAATAAGCAGATATTCTAACCATACTTTATTGTTAACCTTAGATGTGGTGCAGATATTTCAGCATTAGAGAAGGGATAATAACCTGAGGTGAAATTGCCAATCTGGTCAGATCAAGTCCGGATCTGGGATATAGCGTCATAAGTAATGAATTGAGAGGCCCAAGAGGATTATTAAAACAAATAGCGGGAACCGTAACCCTAGACCGACGTTTGAAAGCAGATGATTGTTCAGACAATCGTGGAAGCAGTCAACTAATCAGATTGCACATCTTCGAAGTCGGTTTGCTATCTCTGTAATAAAGATGATGACACTAATACCTCCATTATTATTTAAAAAAGTGCCTTATGGAGGTGAAGATTCTTCCGCCATCCATTTGGGGACCAGTGTCAACCCCTTTATTGTCAAATGTGTGTGCGATCCTGTAGCAGTTTCGTAAGTCTATCCTTTCTTACATGCAGTTTGAGTCTTAATGATTTCCTCTTTTCGTGTTCTTTTTAGATGAGATCAAAACACGATTTTTTTCTTGGCTCTGAGATGAAACCAGAATCTCCCACCTAGTGACATCATTGCAAATTTCCCAAGGCCGTTAAACACCAGCTTAGACTGTCCTTATCCAGTAATTGAATCACAGGTTCCTCTACAATATGCATATTCTCCAATAGGTTTTGAATTCACGAATCGATCAAGAATCATTTGTATGAGTTAAAATAAATGTTTGGAAATCAGTTGAGTGCTTTTACCTTAATTGATCTTGTCATCTTCACAATTGACAATTTAAAATATAGTTAATGCCGCAAAAGGATGGGAATTTTCTAATTGTCGAAAAAAAATTACTAAATTTTGAGTGATTTATCCATTTGAAGATGATTATTTTGCTGAGAAACATTATTTCCCACATGGCTCAATCAAAACACTTCGTAATATGAGATTAACCTAACCGTGGTCGTATCACTTCGATGGATTTAATATTGCTAATTCTACAATCTAGAGTTTCATTTGGGATGGTGAAGAATTAACATAATGGTGGCCTTCATTCGAGGTAATCACTTTACCAACTTCACCGAAGCAGTTGCTACTGAAGTAGCATTAGTAGAAATGGCTCTTCTTTGTTGATCGTTGGTTAATGAAATATCAAGATCTAAGATTAGTACAGCTGATGACCATTAGCCACAATAACACAACGTTTCCGTTGGAGTGTCATTTCAAAATTTGTCGCAGTCATTAACTCAGAAAACTGAGTAGAAGATTTTAGGCGAAGTATCTTTTGTTAAACTCAGTCAGGTCCGAATGAGTATCTAGTTGATTGGTCAAGACAGAGGAATCTGGGGGTAATATGCAAATATGAGAGCTTCGGAGCTGATGGAGAATCGGAAGAATTTAACGGAGAAGAGTTTGATTGGTCCAGCCAGTCAGAAGGAGGCGTTTATTTTCACCCATATTGACGAAAGTGAATGTCTATTTGTTGTATTTTTTGTTTGCAGCTAGACCACATTGAAAACAGTCAAATGAAAGCCAAGGCATATTTCTAGCCTATCGCTGTTCTACTAGAGGAGAGCATTAACCTTGGATGTGCATTGGGTAAAGGAACTCTTTAGAACTCGACCTCGACTAAAACCTTGTCAGATACCATGCCTAAGGTAAGCGGTCCGTCAAAATTAGGATTTCATCTCGACATTAAAAAGGGAATGAATTCACCACGAAATGCAAGCATGCACAATGAACTGCCGATTGTCTAGGTTAGAGCGTAATGATTTTGTGCCAGTGGACAGCCTAAATTTTGTGTAGGACAAGCAGAAGGTTAAAGTAACTGATCGGGCTCAGTCGCAGGTGTGTTCAGCCCTTGAAAGGTGGAATGTAGTTCGATTCACTAACTGCGAGATTGACCTTTAACCTGAATTTGAGAAAAGAAGACTTTACAGGGCTTGAGCAGCCCAGCAGGAACAGTCTATCTGCGCATAACTCTTTCTTGATATCACTTAAGGTCTTCGGACAACAAGCATTCTAGCAGAAATAACTGTAAATGGGGGGTATGTGTGCAAGCGCAAACTAATCCAGAATAAGAGGTCTTGGGGTAGACCAGAAAAGAGTGCGGTCACTTCGAAACAGAGCAAATTTTTGGCATTAGGAGATTAAATTCTTCTGATGGAAGATATAAAACAGCCTCATCTTCCCGTAAAAATTCAAGAATCTTCCCTTAAAGAATCTCCAACTTAGACAGTCTTTTTTTGTTCGGTTGGCCAAGAGCAAGGGGCGTGGAAGAAGTGCTAGAACTGCAATCTGGATAAATGTTACTGACAGATGCTGACGTGCATTCTCAAATTCAACTTTATCTCAGAGATGGCTGTAGATACCGACCATAAGAGTAGATGACAACTCGGAGGTGAGAAATGTGAACTTCAGGACTCAGGATTAGAAATCTGCTGAAATGGAGCAAACGCGCCTGAGAGTAGAATATAAAGTGAGGATGACTGAAAGAGACTGAGAAGAGACACCTTTGCGAAATAGTTGTACCACTCCCGATTATACGCAAATAATAACATTCTGTTTTAATCAGGTTTGCTTCGCAAAGTTCTTATCATTGATTTAAGCACTGAACAAATACTGTCAGCTATTCCTGAATATATGAGCGCACTTTTGTAGCAAGGTCTAATGTAGGCAGACTTGCAGATACATCAAATTCATCACTTGTGCTTAAAGAGAAGGCAAAATCTATTGGGCATAAAGGAGTTTGTGGAACTAGAAAGGCGAATGTAAACCAGTTTTCAGAACGTAGTTCTTTGTCCAAATCGGCTAATTAGTTCTATGAAATCCCATCGTTAAGCGATGTCTTCACTTCGTAATATTTAGCACCTCTTTACCGTGTTCCAGTTATTAGAAAGCTTCGAGCTGCCCAGTTGGCCAAACTGATTTCATTTAAAAATGAATTTTGGAGGCTTGCACTGAATAGTCGCTTTTTTCTCTCAATCAGAAAGGAAAATATTTTTTTAAAATGAATAGAAGACAAATACACATGAGTCAGTAGTTGTCATTAAGATAAAGTATTTATAGGTTCCAAAATTGCCATTGGGTCGTTGCTATCCATACAGTCTTGTAACATGCAGAGTAGCTAGCCTCCAAAATTTTATTCTCATTCCTTGACAAAACAGAATTAGTCGAATAGGAGTCAAATGGGTCATTCAAGTGAAATTAAAAATAGCATAATCACCAACAAACCATCTAGATTATTTCTGTATCCATATTTTGCGTTGGTGGCAACTTTTGGAGCACAGTTTTCATCAGTAAAAGCTCGGAATTTGCGACTTGTATCACAATGATGATGAGAATCAGAGGAGAATTGAAGAAAGACATTAGTATACCTCGAACAATTCTTTGAGTGTCCTGCGATAGCCCAATTCTTTCACTAAAGAACTTCAATGCATCTTCACTTTCGCCTCAAGTCTAAGAACTTTTTGCTGTGTGTCTGTGCACTGCCGCAGATGAAAGACACCATTAGAATTCTTCCCCATTTGAGAATAAAATATGGTGATCCTGTCTGACTCTTCGATATCATGAAACCTAACTTTTCTGGTGTTGAACCCATGCCATTTTGGTTCTTAAATGATCCATTTCCTCCCACTAATGTTCGTCCTTAGATTTGATCATTACTGTTGTTTCTGATTCTAAATATATTTACCCCCATTTATTTTAAAGATATTAATGGTCACAATTTTACTGAGCAATCGCAGAACTGAAATGAATTAGGATTAGGTGATACAATTTATTAGAACTTGTTTCCTTCACTGGGTCTAAAGTTCCAGCTTAGCCTGATCAGATTGTAGGTCTCGACCCGTATAACCATCTCGTGCCATTTCTAATATTCCCATTTTCATATTAACCACGTGCCCTTAGTGACCTCTCAAACCATGGATCCGTCCAAATCACTTCCACGGTCCTGACATGACGCTAGTTTGGTGTCAACATGATATCCACTATTTCCGAATTGATCAGCAGCAGTGTCCAGTTAAATCGAATTCCAACCTCAAGGGCTCTTCACCACTAGTTTTAGCACATTTCGAAATTGTATTATCCCACAAAGCCAAGAAATGGTGAGTATTTGCACTACTCATCTTTCCAGAGGTAATCGCTCAGTTGCAAAGTTAATAATGTTCGTTCTTAAGTGTCTTTTAACTTATAGCCAATCCGTCAGTTTCAATTTACTCATCCGGATTTCAATTTCTACTATTTTAGTATTAAATCTCTAACGAATACCCGATTTTAACCTGTTTTACAGCCTAGGTCAGTTTGATCCGAATCACATCGAAAAAACACATACATCAGATCTAGATAATTTCTCATAATTCACCCGACAGTTGGAAATCCCAGGGAAATGAATACAATGTGAACATTAATTAGGTTTTTATGAGTAATGTAAAGTGCTCACGACGATGAACTTATTGCAGGAATTACAAACACTTCGAAACTCGACTGACTGCAATCTTGACATATTAAATGCATGGCGTATAAAAATTGCTTATTTTTATGAAGTTGTCGTGGAATTAATTGATCCCGAAAAAAGCCTTCTGTCTTGATTAAAACAAAAAAATATTATTTCAAAAATTGTTTTGATTATAATACAGAAAGATGTGGCAATCTTTCTTGATGAATAAAATTTGAAAACTTCAACTGTTTCCAAGCTTGAATAGCTTGGAATTCGAGAACTGCAAACAAGCATTGTATTCGAACGACGATCTCAAGCTACGTTCTATATCTGGCGTCTTCTTCAAGCTACGTCCGTTCGTAATCAGCATTTAACTCGTTATGCCAAGGCCTCCTTGAATGAGAAAATTTTCTCCTTATCATTCAATCAGAGATGAATTAAGGGTAGACAACTGATGAACCCACGCTCGGCCAGGCCTACCAAGTCATCTTTTCGGTAAAACAAACTAGTTAAAAGAACATCTAGGACTCTAGGAGGATGTTTTCCAACTGCGTTAAAGAAAATCATTTCAAAATGGATTCTGCAAGATTACGTGATTGAGAGGTGCTAAAATCCAGTCGCCGTAGTCTGGTATATTAAAGACTTGCTTCGTCTCTTTCCTATTCGCTAATCAAGGCATTCTTTCCTTGCATTCGTACCATTGAAACCTAAATTCGACTGACAGCCGTCTCCTTCGATTACACGTGGATCTTGAACTATTATCATCCTTTGGTTCAGAAAAACATATTACCACTACACGGAATCTCCAAGAATGCGAAAAACACCCAGCAAGCACCGCTTTGGGAGGTACTATTTAACGTTTAGGTGAAATGATGCTTGTGACTTTCAGAGTAACCAAGTTATATAGGTGTCTTTCTCACTGAAAATACCAGTCTGACATTCGAGTAAGTAGAGAATCCACAACAATAGTATGATGGAATGAGTTGTAATTGATGTTTGATCCTGTTATTTAGTTTCTTTCAAATTGATTTCCCTGATATCTGTTAGGGACTCTAAAGAAACTTCACGCCCTTGCGAAAGCTTTCCAACCGAGTTTTCACCGGCGTTCATTGTCGATTGTTCAAACCAACACTCAATAGTGCTCAGAGGAGGGATTGATGTCAATGGCGGTCTGTCGAGAACCAGGCGAATTTCGGATTTTTAATTCACTAGCCTCATTTGCCCCATAATTTCATTCTATAGGGCCAGTCATTTTTGGCGTGAATCCTGGCTAAAATGGTGCTATGCATCACCTACAGGCGCCTGCAACTGTCACAAACTTTTAAAACCAGCCCAGTCCTTCAAACAACGAAAAGCTGCGACTGCACTTTATCTTTTAGAGCGTTTATTTCTTCGTTTCTCTTCACTATCAATCAGCAATTTGAAGTGCCACGGTTGCTAAGGCGTCGCTTTAAAAATTAGAACTTAAACAAAACAAAACCTTCGCATCATCCACTGTGGAGGACTGTTTTGTAGCAAAATGGTATGTGAAAATTGTTGGAATTCGGTAACCAATTTTTTGATTCAATGTGTAAATACATTTATTTAGCTTTTTAGCGTTATAATTTCGGTTAATTTTATAGGTACATCAATTGAAAACTTAGTTTGGGAAGTTAGGAGAATGTCCATTAAATAATTTTTTTTGAGCCTTTGACCATTAGGAACTTCATAGTCAGACGAACTAGATGAAATGCGTTTTGAAAGGCACTTTTTGCACACCGGACGATTGTACCTATCAAGTGTTTATTGCTTCAAGATCAGTGAAATACAACTTCAATAAAATTTAAATTGCTGTTAAAGACGACTTCATGTGTCAATTTAGTAGTATTTAACCACTTTGTATCTCTTTGACCTTTAATTATTAATCACTTATTTGAAAATGAGAAACATGTCAAAGATTACCGAGTGATAGGAATAATCAGGGCCATCAATCAGATCACGGGTTCTTATGCCAAATCTGAGAGTTTTCAATCAATTACAATTTCAAAAGAATATTTGAAGGAGAAGACGGTTTTGAATTCCAAACAAACTCGAGTTACGACGTCATTATCATAAGGAAATTTTCAATAATTTGATTCTAAAAGCAACCTTGGAGACGAAAAACGAACAAACTAAGCAAATTCAGAGATTCAGAGAGCAAGCAAGTAACCGAAGAGAATGATGAAATATATCATAGTGTCCAGCGTCAAGGACTACACCTCATGAATAGCGAAATAGTCTTGATTCTTACGTCGTCGCGACCGTCTTTCGCGCAGAATCTTCTCCCCTCTTGAATCTGACGCATTCTCAAGCGCTTGGACATGGTAAAAGCTCCTTTCTGAGGAGCTGAAAGAAAATGTCCTCTCCAGTCCAAATTCATCTCTGGGTGAATTTGATATTGTTCGTCTAGCGTACTGCCTTTCAATCGTCCTTGGTCGTGACCAACATCGCGTTTTGCGATGCTGTTGTTTTCTGCCACTACCTTCTCCAACATCTCTGATTTCAGCCATTACGACTGGCGATAGAGATCTCGGCCCAGGAGATTGCCTGATAAATCTTCCTCTACAGGAAGCGCATGGTCTACATCGAGTCTTCTGGAACCCACCACAACCAGAGGAGACGGGTGACGAGATTGACGAGGAGCGAGACAAGGAAAACACCGAGGGTGAAGGACTTATTATTAAGATATTCTTAGTCGGAGAACAGGAAGAACTATTTGCTCCGTATTGTCGCTGCTTGCGAGAATCCACATAGAAATGTCTGCGTGGTTGAAGTGTACATTTAATAACCGTTTCTGATCTGTGATGGCGACAAGTAGGGGACGGAGAGGCTTGATGACTTCGACAATGTCCTGGAAGAGGTTCCGTAGAGCGTGTTTTCAATGAGGTTTCGGGACTTCTCGATAGCTGGGACTTAGAGCGGCGATTTCGGTGCTTCCTAGATATTTTTTTTCGATTTTCAAGTCTCTGCGGGCGGTAAGAACGATCGTCAGTTGGGTGACAGGGAGCTACCTTGATCACAACACGCATCCTTTAGACTCTACGAATTACGAGTCTAATGGAGGTCGCATTTATGAAAGTAAGTAAACACCCATTTAGGCTGCAGGCTCAAGGTTATTTGCAATAATTCCCACTGCGCAGCAGATGAAAAAATTGGAGATCTTCCCACGATCATGAGCTGTATTTAGTACATCTAAAGTGGAATGAATTCCAAAATATTTAAAACAACAAGTCGATTATTTACCAATTATTTTGTGAATAAAACTAGTCAGTTCCTTTCCAGCAGCTTATACATTTCGCTCTCGAAATGAATCAAAGCCGATATATCATGTCAAAAGTGCGCACACCCAAGGAAATAATTTTGATTTTCAAACTTGGAGGCACCTAAGCCCGAAATAGCACACAATTTTTGTGATCAGTAAGTCTCAGATCAGCCGACGAAACAACCGTCAGTATTATAGACTTTTGTTGTGTGGATGCTTGTGCACACCAGGTAGAAGGGTACAAAAACACCCAGGGAATCTAACATCCAACACTAACCGATCCTATAACGGTAACGTCGCCTTTGGAGTGAATGAGAGTAGGCAGAAAATGATGGATTGGAAGTGCTCTACCATTCGTCGATAGCCCATCGAAGCGGCGGTTCAGGTGGCTTGAACAATCTAGGGATCGTTTAACTTGCAATGACTGGGAGAGATAAAGGTACTACATCTTTGGTTCAAGAGGAACCAATTCATCGCGGATCATCGAGCTTTGCGATGATCTACGCGAGGACAGAGAACATTAGACGAAGGTTCAAAGATAAAGCTGCTACCAGACAGTTAGCAGTAGGTCACATTCTGCGAGAAGTGCCTCCGAAAGACTTATTAAGAATGTTTAGTCAAGAGAATGAACGCTGGAGGAGACATTTAGAAAAACTTATGATGTACATACGGATCTGCCAATGAATAGTCGGGTCCTCGGTTGCATCACTTTATCGTAATGATTTGCCACAATAATTTCACTTTTTCTTCACAATTCATTGAATTTACGTTCAAAAAGCCAGCAAAGTACTGCTTGGCGAAAAAAAAGTTAATACCAACTCTGTCCTAGGCTTGTTTGAGACCGGTAGTTCAGCTCCCAAGAAACAAGGATAGAAATAACCAACGACTTCGTTCTTAGGTGGTACCAAACTTCAATGAGCTTGTTGAAGAATTGAGATGATGACGTTCCTTCTTTCGTAGTGCGCCGAAACTGCGTAAACACCATAATAGAGATCTCTTTTTTTATTTTTAAGTAAATTATTTTCTCCTAATCGCTAAACATCCCTCGATAGATCCTGAACAACTCTCCCGCCATCAGTTTAAGCCTGCTTACTATCTCTTCCTTCAAATGATGGAGCTTGCAAATGAGAAATAAACCATTCCGCAGTGAAAAAAGCCTTTTCAAAGAGTTCGCCAGGACGACTATCACAGTAAAAACTCATAAATTAGCACCCCAACAAAGATAAGAGATATACACAGGCTCTCATTTTATGTACAATCCATAGATACTTTTCAGAAATCCTCTTCATGACCTTTTCATTTCACTCTTATCCTTCTCATGGACGGTAGCGACAACAATCTGACTGGCACTCTGGCTGACAGAGGAGATATCATCGGCGTCTGGATCCAGGATCGCCTCGATAGAATCGTCACTCGGAAGAATGATACAACTTGGCTGACCTTCGGGGGTTGGGAAGGGGTCTTCCTCTTCCCAATACTGCTCCGTTTGAACTTTAGGATCTACATTGGATGAGATGACATCTGTTGTAATAGGGCGGTGAGAACGTCGACGCTGAGCTCTGACGTCTGCGGTCTCATCTCCACTTGTAGACATTACTTCGTCTTCTGAATCAAAAGCATCGGAACCTTCGTCGTCTTCCTCTAGCTCTGCTGCTGGATTGGTTATATTCGGTGGGAGTGGTTGCTGAGATTGAGAAATCATATGAGCAGTGGGTGGCTGAAATGTATTTAAGTCCAAATACTCAAACTCTTCAAATTCGATTATTTTAAACTGATGAGAAAACCTACTGGTACAAATGCATACGGCGGAGCTCCCAAAGACATCGCAAATTGACTCAAATCCGTTGAAGCGGAACCCGACCAAACACTAGACGGTTGAAGGGGCTGGACGTTCTGGAAGCACCATGGAGATGTAGACTGCGATTGATGTTGCTGACGTCTTGAAGGATGAAGAGGGGAGACAATACCAGCATTCGTAGAAGCATCGAGATGGCAGACGACGTCATGTCGAGTTCCACGGAAGCTGGCACCAGGTGTTGTCGATGCCGTTTTAGTTAGAGAAGAAAGGGGAAGGCAGTTGTTAACCCGATCTAGCTGACAATCTCCTTTCGGTGGAAGATTTGATATTTGTGGCAACTGTCTAAGCTAAAAAATGGATGTCTTCCGATCAAATTAGAAGTTCAACCAAAATTTATAAATCGGAAAACATATTGCGAGGAAAGTAGCAGGTTTTTTGTGAAGCCAGAGCGCATAACTTGGACCCCTCAAATACACTAGCTATTCTCATCTCTGGAAGCGGTGTCCTTAGCCGCAGAGGATAACTTTTTACAAAGACTTGCAATCAGATCCAGTCAGAATAAGCGTTTACATTGGTTACTGACCTAAATGAGGAGGAGAGGAGAATTGGAGAAAAATCCCCTGAATTGCTTCAAAGCGCAGGCACCTCGGCTCTCGTCACAGTTAATTTTCAGTAACTGGATTGCATTAGCCTAGAGAAAGGTAACCTGCCAAGGCTCAGATTCCACACGAATACCTTCGAGGAATACCTTTCCCGAATAAAATTTGAGGATTTGCCAAAAAGACTGGCCCATCGTTCAACCTTGGAGTGTTTGCGACTGATCCAGTCACCCATTTTTTAGATATAACGTACACCATGACAAGCAGCCCAAAAGTGAGCGTCTGGGATGGACTGTCTGATTCCTCTATCGTTCTATGCAAGTCCTTGAAATCAGACAGCGCTATCATGTCCAAACATGTTCATCACACGCTATCAAATGCTCTTCAAATCCAAATTCAAAATAGGTAAAAAGAACTTAAAATGACATAAAATGGCACTTTAGTATCCTATTTTTTGTTCGCTAACCAGTTGAAGAATGGCTAAGTCGAAATATGCCCTAACAAGAACTGGAGGACCGAGAATAAAACCATTTCATGATTCCCCAACTTGACAGATCATATGTAGGCGCTCAGAACAGAAAACCCAACGACACTATCCTTGAAGACCTCAGAAGAATGACATTCAAGAAGTGAATACGACGTGGAGCTGCAGTTATCACTAATAATGTTGTTTGGATCAGCATTATGCCTTTTGAAGTTTACATAACTAACCGGCGCCATAGGCATCGTTGGAATTGCTGAAATCGGTACACCCAGTTCAGGATTTTGGAACTGATGTTGTTGATGCTGCATGGCAGCTTGTGCGGCCGCTGTAGCAGCCATTAGGGCTGCCATCATGACAGAATCCGGAGTTCCTTCACCGCCGGCAGAACTCCCAGTCGTTATCGGTATCGGACAGCAAGGCTCTTGTGGTTGAATTGTCTGGGCATTTTGCTGCTGCTGATGCTGGCCCATGAGATAAGCCATCATTACGGAAGTTGCCGCAATCAGCTGCTGTTGATCTGTTGGTTGGGGTGGAATTTGTAGATGCTGAAGGGGGTTCTCTGCAGCTGCTGCAGCAGCAGATTGGGCCCAGTGGAGAGCGTCAATCAAGAGCATTCGAGTGCGCCAGAGTTCACGCCAGGTGGCTCCAGCCTGCTCAGCGAGGAGTTGGAAGGAATTGTATGATTCAGCACCGGAAGAACTAGCTAATGAGAGTCTAGAAGCGGTTCCGCGACGGGATCCACTTCCATCTGCGTATTGGGATAGAAGAATGCAAGTTATCACTTGTGAGCTGAAACGGGCGAACGAAAGGACATCGAAACCTACTTTTACGACTTCGTTCTAGTTCCATAGCGGCGGCCGCAGCGTAGAGTCGTGAAAGTGACTCAATCGAAAGGTTTTGTTGTTGCTTCCCGGTGTTGCTGGTGGAGGCATTTGATGAAGAGGCTGCTCGATGAAGAAACAGAAGACTGTTAAGGCTCCGACGTTCCTCGTTTCCAGCACCAGCTAATCCCAGAGTAGAGTAGGATCGAGAAATTAGACGCCGACGACCTTTGGAGATGACGAATGATAAAATAATTGAAGGTCATTAGAAGAAAATATCTAATCGTCTTGGATTAACTATAAAGGCCATAAGTATTGAAATAAATGGGGTGGATTGCGCTGAAATCGAGAGTTTGGATCTCAGAAAATTTATGGATAGGAACAGATTCAAACTGTGAGAACTCTTCAACACAGAAGATGGCTATTTGTCTTGTTAATTATAAATGCTTCATTGCAGGGACCCAAACTGCCACTGCAGATCTCCTGGATTAAAAGGCATTATTTGCATTTGTCATGATTGAAGGGCTGACACAAGAGCTAGATAAATGTCTGAGGATAGGTCTCCAAATAAATTCGCTCTTGATTTTAAGACTCACAGCCGTTTTGACCAACCGAGTTGCATCGTGAGAAAAAAAATTTACTGGTTCAAATGATTGATTCAAAAGAAATGGCTTCGGGTAATTGAACTCACCCGATGTCTTGCCTGACCACATTCTTCGATGTCGACTCCTGCGAATAGGTCTTGCCTGAAAATCAGACAAATAAATTTGCATCACATCTTTGGTGACAGACTGTACTGTCATTTATTTTATGCAATCATCCAGGAAGCAAATGCACTTCAATCACGAGTTTGCCGATAAGGGCACAGCCAGAGAGCCCCGACGTCGACTGATTGAGAGGCTCCGTTCGAACAAATGAAGAGATCTATCTTTGGAACGAATCTAAACCGTTCTACCTACCACATCGATTTTCTCTCCAGTTTTCAGTATCTTCTATGCGGCTCTCCATTCATGGCTCAGCACCTTATATATTCCATTAGATTTCCACCTACGTGCGTGACTACTGCGCTATTGATGCATCAGCTGCAACAACTACAGTAAACACCGAATTAAATTTACGATCCTAATAATACAAGCTGATTAGCATCTTGATTATAAATCACTAAGAGACCTAAAGTAGCCACATCGCCCACGATAACAGGTTAGATCCACTGGCTGCTAATTTCCTTGCTGATATCCATTGAAACAATCGAGGAAGCTAATAAATACAGGAGCCTAATATACCAGATCTGCACAAAAGCCGGGGCTTGAACTTGATGGATGTAAGAGTTCTTGAACAAGGATCAATTAATAGTCCTCAAAGTAGACGTAACTCACTAAATTCCGTTCTAGCGCGCCTGCCGCCATCAAATTGGCTTCTTCTTGCTTACGAAAAGCCGAGGAATTGAAGAGAACAGCACCATTTGCCGAAGACTTCGATTTCTGATGACCTCCTCCACTGCCTCTCTGGTGTGTAATGAATAGGGATTGCGAAGAGTTAAGTGAATTCGACTTATGCATCGGTTTGACAAATTGTCCTCCTGCCGTCACTGTTGGACCTACCACAATACCTGTCGCATTGCTACTGACAACGGAGGATGAGGCATTCCCAACACCGAAAACACCCCCACCGTGGATTGTTGAAGTAGCATTTGTAGCTCCAATTGACGAAAGGACCCAGCCTGAAGTGCCGAAACCCCTTCAACAATCCAAGATTATGGCGAGAGGTGCAAGTTATATAGTCAACTTACTTTCTTCGTTGGTGGAAGACGAATACCGGCGATTACAACCACATGATACTTCAGAAGTAGCAGCACCCCGATTCGCCGCAGATATTAAGGAATTTTCGATATTATTTGGCTTTCTAGAATCCAGAGGAGGATTTGTGGGTGAAAAAATCTCATAGAAGTCGTGGAAGAACATCCCAGGATCCCACCAGGAGAAAGCTCCAGGGAGATGAAAAGTGGTTCCAGTAGCCGAATCGGACGATTTCGAACCGACGAAAACTCCGGAAGTGGAAGGAATAGTTGTTTGAGTAGGCTTGGGTTGTGTTAGCTTTGAAGGACAGGAAGTGAATGCGAAGACAACTCTACATTCGATAAAATATTACAATAAAAAGCAACTAATATTTGAAGTTAAACAGATATAATTATTCAAACATCACCTCTGGATAAATCCAAACCATTTGCGCTTTACAGTAGAATCTAAAAGGCACATTGATGCAAAGACCAGGTTCAACATAAAAAAAGTGAAAAGGTTCAGCAGAAGAGGACCAATGAGTGGACGTCCAGAACTGGAATTATCAATTTCGGGGCCATCTTCAAGCGGAGGATGGATGTCTCGACGCACACGAACTTCTGTCAAATTAGAAGCGTGCGACGGCTCTGAGAATAGGCTGATTCCTGCCGTGAAGGGTGTTCTACAGGCAGCAGCAGCCGCTGTGCCATCGAGACCCATGAGCCTATGCCGAAGCTGACAACTAAAGAGAACAGAATATTTCAACAGAAAGTCCTAGATAACCTTACAAAAGAAATAGTCGCTGAGTTTCAAGCCATTTGGGCTCTTCCATGTAGGCATAAGCGTGAACACCAACAGAGAACGTCAAGAGTGCCACCAAAGTCAGGATATATACCACTGGATAAAAAAACCGATTAGTTACTTAATCTATTTCGATAGGGGGCCTACCATAAGCGCGAAAGCACACAGAGAGCCTGTGGGCCATTTCTCGGTCCACTGGAGAATAAGAACTGGTTGCCAAGTAACAGCTCAACCGTCGCATCGATTTCATGGCGCGACTAAGATAAATGACCTTAAGGAGAAGACAGAGGACAAGGGGAGCGATAACCATAGAGCAATAGGCCCAAAGAGTACGAATTCCAACTAGACACAGGCCCGAAAGCGGTTCTCCGTCAATCTAGTGGAAAAATGATGTTAAACTAATGATACAGAAAATGAAGGGTGGGGATGCACACTCACTTCAGAAGCTGTGACACTGATAAGAGCGAAGACAATAGGCACAGCGAAAGCCGCAACACGAATGCAAGTTATTTGTGAGCCCATCGAGTTAAATGTAGTGCGCTGGCCTTCGATGGTTTGGGAATCATTGGCAACCGCCGAGTTATCGTTAGAGTAGAGAAGTCGGCAGACCAGAGGCAGAGAATGATTGTCCGTCGGATCACCATTTCCACCTAATTTCCAAGAAGCATCATTGTTAACCTTCTCTCTCATATCCATAGAAACGAAGCGTTTTTTAGCCACTGCGGTTGCAGGGCTCGCTGGAGACATAGATCTTTCCATGGCCTCATTAATCCCACTGCTTCCAAGGCGCATTTTTGACGAATCGCACGAGTTATGAGAAAGTAGAAGACCTGGATGTTTTCCGTTCCCCCCTCCGCCGCGCTGTAGACGACGGAGACGTTCACCAACACTAGTGACATCTCCAGCTGTTCCCAGGCGTCTGAGATGGAAAACAGAAGGGGAGGGGGCTGAAGAGGCGACGATTCTTGTGGTGGGGTAATGAAACGCGCTAAAGAGGGCGTAGTCGAGGACATTTGACCAGAGAGCCACAGTCAGTAGGGGCACATAGATTAACATGAAGCAGATTACGCAGAGAAATGGTGAACTGGCTCTGAAAGAAACACGGCTTGTGATTGCTACTTATTCGCAAATTATTATGGGGATAGTCTAAGGGTATACAGATTTGCAGGTGTACCAATGAATTTATGATTGAGAGTTAATGTCGACTTTAACAATTGAATGACCAATTATAAAAATACATAAATTAAAAACAAAGAGGCTGCAAGCCAAGTACTTCAGTACCTAGATGAGCAGTTGCGAAAAAAAAGGCTAGAAAATAATGTTCAAGCGAAGGGATACAGATAATACTAATTAACTTTTCAAATAGACTTAATATCAATTTCATCTAAACCAAAAAAATAGAGGCAGTGTACTGGAATATCACATAAGTGCAGAGGCTACTGAAACAGCATGTAAGCAGAAGACCACGAGGAGGCCAGTAGAGCATTAGCCCAAAAGACTAATGGGTATAATGTGAAGACAAAGGTGCTTGATGAAATTTTGGGTCACGGTAGTTTCCACAATCGTTAAATAAGGAAACGGAATGATTGATTATTCGGCAAGTCTACAAACAAAGCCTCGAGGCAGTTTCACTTAAGACGACAAGGGTAATTGACGCCTCATGACAACGAACAAAGAAACAAATGAAGAGAAAAGATGATATTTATAATGTGGACCCAAAAATATGCTGAAGAAAGACATCTTCATACCTCACTGATTGGTCAACTTAGATTCGACAAACATCGTGTAGACTAGCATTAACCAACCATTAGATGCACAGCAATGTTTCGAGCCTCTATCAATCGATGGACCAAATGTGTGCACGATCGCTGCACTTCTGCGCAAAAATTCATTGCCTACTAAAATAAACATTCCCATCAGAACCCCAACACATCAATAATAATACCAATAAATACTTTTGAAGGTCAGTTGAATACTCAATTCGTTAGACTTTGAAGATGGGATCTTGAGCTGTGGTGTTAAAAATAAGTTACCTGAGAAAGAAGCAAAAGTCGAATCAGAAGTGCCGTCACGAAAACTTGACTGCCTATATGAAAGAGATTAGTTGATTGACCTATACCACCTTAATATAATAGTCTCCAAAACTACATAAGCTTTTTACCCAACAGCCAGAAGGGTAACGAGTCTCTTGGAAGCCAGCTAGATTTTGTATCCTCTGAAGAATTCAATAGTTATAGCCTTGCATTCCCACCCTCCTTGAGGCCAAAAATGCTTTCAGCAAGACAATTTAGAGTTCCTTTTGTTACTAGCCGTTTGCGGAAAAGTGAGAAGGAGAAAGGGTCATGAACCGTGACCTTGACTAATTTGTACAAAGTTTTCGCAATCAAACCAGCATTTATTTGCCCGTTTCAAAACCAAATCGGGAAAGAAGTACAGAGTTATTGATTCAACAAACAGTGCTACGAATTTATTCAGAAAGGAAGTTTTCATGCCTTTGAACCATTAAAAAGGAAGGGGATGAATTAAATAAAAGGCTCTAACTGCTGAATAAAAGGATTCTGTGCCTAGTCGATCCCAACGCTTTGCAGATATTCAGGACTCATCTAGAAGAATTCCAGGGTTGAAAAGCCAAGATCTTACTACACGAATCGCTCTGGTTCAGTAAAAAAAAATTTAAGTTTTTTTTAACAACTGCCCTGCGGCTAGTGGGCACCAGATATTTTGTAATCGATATGACATATCTAGGAATATGATCTTAGACTTGAAGGATGCTGAGTAGCTGCGAGTTCCAAGGATCCCTTTAGGGAATCTAGCCTCATGAACTCAAAGGAAGAAAACTTTGAACATCTCCATACAAGCTTGAGAAGTTTGTTATAAGAAAAACAGTAAGTGGCAAGCTGAAGTTTGAACCTACTACTCTCATATCAAATGCCGGATTCGACAGGTCCAAGCTGATGAAAAATGGCAGGTATGGGGAGGTGAAAAATCCTAGAGCTATCGCCAATTCAAAAATATAACCTCAACTAGACAAATCTGAAAGATAAATGCGAGAAAATGGACAGATACATAAGAAACAAACGCCGAAGAGAGAATGAAACCTTTTATGCCACACGTGGAAGGTCTATTCAAAACCTCAAATGTTTCGAGATGGCCAAAAGAGCACAAAGAGCCATTTTTTTCAACCAGAAGAGAAGATACTTATTGTAACTCAGTTAGAAACGCAGCCTATACCAATTCAATCAAGTCTTTGGCTTCGTACGTGATAACTTATGAGGAATCGGAACGTCGAAGTTGACGCTGGTAGAGGAAAGTCCCTGGAAGTATTATCGAAAAATTAATAGGATCCTCCGAACATAAATACCATTGGATAAGTTCACCCAATCCGATACTCAAACGCACCAACTTCTAAGCTATAGGAATATGGTATTAAGATACTGACGCGCAAGAGAAAACTGCTGCTGGAAAACATATGCAGGCAAATGCATGTACTGCGTGTGCTAATGTTGTTAGTAGGATAGACAGGTAGACAGAATGGCGCGAGACTCGGCGGTAGATCTCCTGTGACAAATGCATGAGAGTTAATTAGAATACCCGTGGTTGTACGATAACGATTTAATTCTAGGAAGTGCAGGAAAGCTGTTTGTTTTCTCACTTGGTCTCCATCGAAAAATAAGTTTTGTTAATCTTGGAACTGTAAAATGGAAGAGAGATCTTACTTCAATTTGAATTCAGTCATATTTCCTAGGATGTCTTCTGTAAAGCTCAGCTCAACCCTTTGGATGATATCAACTCGGTAAGATGCCAGCTATCTATATTTGACAGCATACCCGGTTTAATCAAGGACTGGGGTAATTCGAATCACCATATCGACTTGTTTATATTTGCATCACTGGCTCACACGAATAATATTACTTAGGTAAGCACTCTCACATAACGTTTAACGTATATTTACACCACACCATATATAAGAGCCTAGCATGTCGCCATGCAAAACAGTAAACGTAACTACCGCTGATATTGACAACAATAACACTAAACCCATCAACAACCCTCGGGTATCTCATTCTTTCATGAGTATTGGAACTCGAAAATTAACTGATAGTTGGCGCTGAATTCGATAGGTCCAACTTAACGCAAGAGAACTTATGAGCAATTCAGATGTACGTCTCTGGACGGAAACTGTCAGAGCAAATAATTCACTTACGTACGTGTGCTTTCCAGTCGTCCTAGATCAGTCCTTACAATTCGTATTGCTATTCGATTAAGTTTATAAATCATTTTTTTCTAACAGAAGAATAAGTGTCAGCTGGGAATCCAGTGCATTTTCATTCATCTTAGCATTTGTAGTAGTCATTCACAGGTCTGAACAATTCACAGGACTAGAGTTGACGAACTACCCGAGAGCATCAAACGACATATCACGGAAAAAAACAATGCTGACATCAATTAAGCTCTATTTCTTCTGGATTGCCCTAAACTGTCAAAAAATAGATAAAGTCTTGAAAACGCATTTTTGGCTATCACTGGACCTTATAGATTCTGAAGTGAGTTTCCACTTGGCATACGAGAGCCATCTTTATTTGATAGGTGTGATCTCAGTTGTGGTTTCTTATATCCTTTTGTTTGCACTAACTGAGGCTTATTGTATGAAATCGCTTTTGTTGGTGTTTATCACTTCTTGGAAGAACAGTGGTTCCAAGGTTCTCCGCCCAGAGACTTCATCCTTCTCTGTTTTGTATTTCCTTTAAATTGACCTGTAGCTATCGAATTCAACCGTTAATGTGAGTAATGGTGCGAAAACCTATTGTCCCTATTGTAATGACCCCTTTGAAGCATGTAAGATAAATACACAGGAACTTCGCCATCGTCACGTCACGGTGGATTAAATAGAGATATCAACTTACTGTGTTTGCGGCTCGCCAACCCGAACCGAACCATCAGCTCGACAAGCAATGGAATCTCCAACTCCGGGCAGGTGTGGCATTAAGAAACCGAAACAGCCGACAAGGAAAGACATATGTATGAAAGTGAGAGCAGTATGGGGGAGTCTTCGACACGGGGTCGCTGTCGTCATAGCTATCAGAAGGGACCCTGAACCTTCCTCTGCGGCTCCAGTTGTGGTTTTTCGGTTAGCTGGAGAGGAAGAGGGCGATGTAGTGGATTTGGCAGCCTGGGGACGCAGCAGCCGCAATGAACACTAGAAATAAGATGGAGAGTAGCATCAGCAGGCTTCGGTACGCTGTCGATGATTTATCTTGCTTAAGTAGACTTGATTTCAGACCCAATATTCTTACTTGATTAAATAGTGAGAAAAAAGAAGTAGGGCGTTGTGCACCTGATTTGTCTTAATAAATTTCACTTCAGTTCAGCTAACGTAATGTCTAGAGCGATATTCAAACCAGGTTAACGAGAGCATACGTGTTGCTGATTTTATTCGGTAGTAGGTTCGGGTAAATCGCTCTTGACACATCATACGCGGTACAGTACAATGGATTTAATGCCTTGTGTGGTTGTCTAATTGAAACAAATGATTCCCCATTGGCCAGCTGCAAGAACACAAATAATAGATAACGGGAAACAGGTTACATAATACTGATTATCTTAATCGGCAGATAATGAAGATTAGTATTCTCATATACTGCGCCCAGTGGAAGCAGCGTCAACCATGATAATCTGAGTTAAATAATAAATTATTCATTAATAAGTCGCATTGGTCAATCAACGAAACTCGGGAGAATGCAAGAAACAAGGAGGAACGGACAGCCTTATTTGTAGAACGATAAATCGAGTTCTCAAAATAAGAATAAAAACCTCGCAAAAATCCTAAATGAATAATCAAAGCCTGAGAAGACCTCCTTGATAAAAAAAAAACAGATTTTGTCGAAAAGAACGCCATCCATCATTTCAGCTAAGAAGAGTGTTGCGAACACTTGACCGCTACTTCCGGATGTCCTGATTACATATTTGTTTAATGCTTGATTTATAATAGATCATAAGGATACAATCGAAAAATATATTTTAAAATGCAGTGAATTGTTTGATTTCATGCAAGTACATTTAAGTACTGGAATATTTGTCATGAATCTAAATCATAGGTCACAGTTGGACACACCTAAATAAACGCTCAGCATTTAAATGGATGTTTTTCATGGAAAGGAAAATCTCTGAAATGCCATTGAATTCGGACATCCGATTATGCATTCCACTAAGGAAACCTTTCAAACGGAACTACTCAAAGGCCATGATTAATCACAACAACAGAACATCCGTATTTTAAATCAGGTGCGTATAGTCTGACAGTCAGTTAAGGAAATAGGTTCTTCGCAGGTATATTCAAAAACAAATCAAGTCCTATATTACTGAATGTATTTAGCCAATGGAGTAGGTATATGGTAATAATAACCAAATTTGTCATACTAGGAATAAATTGTTGGTTGCAAAGCCCCAGTGACTCCCAATCTTATAAACAAGTGAAATTCAAATGCATAAACAAACGGAGTCTTCCAAAGATACGGTGTTCTATACAAACAAATTCGTTGAAGTACTTAAATTCATCAATCATTACGGGTTATTCTGATACCAGCTTTCACGGTTACAATTGTTTCTCTAGGTTCGTCAGAACAGTGAAATGATCACGTATCCTAGATGAGAATTAAATCATTTTAAGAATGCAATGGTCAAGTTCATTTGGTCAATGAATACCCCAAACTTGTGACTTAACAAAAGAATGAGTTGATCATGTTGTCACACTTTCCTCCATCTGACACAGTGATTATTTAGGCTATCGATCATAAGCCCAAGAAACGGTATTATATTTTGTAGGACTTATTAGAAAAGCCTAACAGGAAGAATACATCACAGGAAGGGAAGATATTGTCACATGATGTATGGCCTAGTTCATTTTTCATCGGACGCAATCCCCTGTCCAACTTGCAGGAGTTACATCCACTTGGGTGTCTCATTATGTTAAGTTAATTTGGCCTTAAAGAGGGCAAATAAACGGAGGGTTGAAAGCCCATAAAGGCTTTAGTGGCCCTATGACTGGGATGACTATGGGAGAAATATGAAACATTCCTATTAGATCTGAGGATTCGATTTCGTGAAAAGGATTAAGAGATCGAGCGCCTATTAAAGAGGGGGCGACCGGGTGTAATGATTCACGATAAGAAAAAAAATCCCTTAAGGACCTGAGAGTGGAAAGTATCTCAACTCGTCTGCTTGACAATTCATGCGCAGTGGTCATAAATAATAAATTATCCTAGTGATAGGAACGACCAACCACAACGGTGAAATAAGGAAGACACAAAAGCATACAATGCAATCGTCGAAAATGATACCAGAGGAGATTCTGAAGTGGACAATAGGAAAGGCCGCGTACATTACTGCAAAATGACTCAGTACAGCAAGAGGGGTCACTGTGGCTTCAAGGTAAATTACCATTCCTTACCTCGAGGATAAGAGTTTGAAGTCATATTTCTTGCAATAATGCTAGGATAAAACGCAAAAGAACTTTTGAGCAATTACAGAGAAACCAAATTCAAGTTTATGAACATGTGCAGGAAATTGGTTTCCAAGGTCAAGATCAACTCAGACTGGGACTCAAAATCGGATCTACAATTTCTGCACAAGTGTCTTGTTCATATTCTATATAGACTGTCCCTACCTATCCGTTGGTGCGGATCCACAGATCCAAGTAATTTAAAGTTGACTGACGAGGTATTCCTTAAAAATGGTGATTCGGTGGGGGGTAACAAATGAAATTTAAATATAGGTTTAACGAAAGATTCCATTCCTAGTTTATCCTTCATCGAACAATTCTGTAAGCAATCCTCATGGATCTGTTTATTGTCTTGAGATCTTAACATGATGATCGACAAAAGAGATATTTACTGCCATTTCAAAAGTATTAGCTGCTTCTGTGAGACGAGCAATTTGAAACCCTTCTATTGAAAATTTGATTGCATGGCATGATATCAAAGCCACTCTGATTATCTCTTGTACCCCGAAAGCGTCAAAATAGTTCTAAAGGAAACAAAAGCAAATCCTATCGAAAGAAAAAGGATTCCTAATGACGATGATTAGCTATAATACTCTCTAAGGCAAAGCAAGAAGACTTTTTGTCTCTCCATTTCAAACAGAAACTAGGGAGTTAAAAGTGGACAGTGACCTTTGACCGAGAGGGCTCTGAACGCGAAAAATGGTTTGACCCGATTAATAAATTTAATAATGCTGTAAGTTATTTAACGAAGAAAAAGCAGAAGGCGAGATCATCATCTTGGAGGGACAAGTCATCAAGGATGAGTGTGATAGCAAAAAGATGGGAGAAAAAGTGGAAGAACTGCGTGTGAGACCCCTTTTTATTCTTCTCTGTCCTTCTGGACTACACAAAAAATGCTCTTTAATTTTGATCGATGGTCATTTAAAGAGGCGCCAATTATATTACAAGAGACACACAAAAGAGAAAACGAAAAAGATGACAAAAAAGAGGTGGTAGGTGACGAACGTCAGACTCCCTTTCCCCACAGCCGAATCCCCTTCCTTGACCCCATGAATAAAACCCTTATGATACTTCTTTTGCAAATGTGGAAAATCAACCCTGCTGAAAGTTGTAGGCAATCGAGAATTTTCAAAAAATATCATGTTCAAACTATCATACAATTTCTTTAAGTTAGAAAGAAAACCATAATGAAAATTGCCAAGTAAGAAATACCGAGCAAACGTACCAAAACACAGACATTAACAAGAATTCCTGCTATTGCAGCCCCGAAGGTTAGACTCCTCGCCAGGATGTAGTGTTCTGGTCGATAGACGGGACTTCGACACGGAAAGGCACAGGCTGCGACGCCCTTGATCCTGATAGAGATAACCAATAAGAAAAGAGCTTGACCAAACCAATTTTGATACCATGGACAGCAGTTCAAAAATGCACATTGGAGTCGATTATTTAGTGGAGTCTTGACTTTGTGCTAGCTCTAGAGAACACGAACCCAAACCTCACCAACTCAGGCTCAAACAGAAACGAGGATAATCTGGAGGCATAGCTTAGATTCCAAATATTCAGATCCTTATTCTATTCAACCAAGCTCAAAGTTTCTGACTTCCTAATTAAGTCATCAAATCGTTATAATCGGTGCTTTTGTATTAACAGTGAAATACAACAATGATAGCTTAGGCCATTGTTTAAGAAAAATGACAACTAATGAGCTAGACGCATAGTAAAACAGAGCTATTTAAAAATCTTCCAAGGGGTCCCCATGAATTCAAGAACGATGTTTGTTATGGATAACAGTCAAAAAGGCGATCCACCTGAAAAAATAGAGTCGTCCAAAGACTGAGAAGTCTCTCTAACGAAAGGAAATGCCAGCTGACTGTGATTAGTAGACATCAAATAGTCATCAAATTGAACATATTATCTGAGATGACTGTACTGATGAACAACAGGGCAAATAACAGTGAAAAACCAAGTCGTCACTTTGACTCAAGTTGGCAATTAAATAGATGGACTCACCAATTCCGATTGTTTGGAGTTGAGACCAGAGGTGCTTGGCAAGTGGCTTTGTTGACATCTGATAGTTTTGGTCTAAGTTTGTTCTGTAATGGGCAAAAAACGAGTTCAATCCCATTTAAAAGGTATTAAATCAACCGTTTTCTAAAGTACTCAATGACTTAATTGCCTTGAGCAAATTACAGGCAACAATCCAAGATATATATCGAGTTGACTCAGATTATTTCCAACACCTTTAAAGCTAGCTCTTTTGTTGACCTCTGCACCAACACTTTCCTTTGACATTTCTACTTTAAAACAAGTCTCTTCTAGCCTAAACTAACCTGTCTGCAGACGGGGGCGTAGACTTCACACTGGAGGAATTTCGGCACCACATCTCCAAGAAGACTTCGTCCACCGATTCCGTTGCCAGAGAAGAGGAGCGGGCAGGCCTTACGAACTGCCTGACACATTCCCCGCTCTGGAAGAACCACTTGTGAATACTCCAAGTCATCGGCTTTCTGAGATCCCATTGAAGCCATGGATGCTACAGACGACGATGAAGCCGATGACGGCGACTCCAGGCGTCGACATTCGGGAACGTAAATTGTACAGAGGAATGTCTAATGTGAAAACAGATAAGATCGTCTTTGATCGTGAACATTGATTGAAGGACGATAATCGGTCTTACACCTACTAACACACCACGAATATTCAGAAAATCTTAAGAATGGAGTTCACATGCAGAAGGGGATTGGTAGAGTCTATAATCCTCTCTCCTCAGATGAGAAACAATTTACAATGCTTAGCTTAATAGTTCGTGTGAATGTACTCAGAAGCGCCAAAGTAGCTTTTCAAGATAATGTAGCGATCTTAATGACTACCAACACCAACTACTCAGTCGGCATGAAATAAAATAGGCCAGCATTCTAAAGAAACCGATTCAAAACTAAGGAGTAGATGAGAAAGGCTACTCTTCATAGAGAACAGTTCACGACATTATTCGCATTCAAAAGTGCACAATCGTTGTCTTCTGCCTCAACTTCTTTGGGATTATTGTCATGAAGCAAGACAGTACGCCAGTCATGGACGTTAATTCGCAACAACGTTTAATGGAGGCGTAAGTTGAAAAAGTAATGGGTAACCACGATTTGGACATCATATGGATAGAAGTTATAGAATTAGATTAAACGATAATGTATATGTATTTTCTAGTTCTGAAAATAAACTCAGGCTAATCTTGGGACCTCCTTCAAGCCTCCTCAACGTATAAACGAAATTTCTTTTCTAATCCCACGTTTGATTTTCAACATATGAACTGGCGATGAATATGCGATCAGCAATTTTACTTCTTACCAATTAGGAATAACACGATTCCTTCGGCCTCAATAAGACCACCACACTTACTACTTCCACTAGACAACTAGCATAATTTCTAAACCGCAACCAAAATAATTCAATCCGATTCAACTCATTGGTGTCATCCAGTAACTTATCCGCAGAATCTGTTATTTGCTGGCGTGCATGCAAGAATAAACCCGACGCTTTCCCCAATGATTGACAGGACTTCCAGAATTTCTAATCGTTACCTCTGGATAAGTTACGGCTCCGAAAAGCAAAAGCAGGCGTTTCAAAAGCGCGGAAGGTAGAACTAAAATCTATCTAAAATCCGGAGAAACTGCACACGTTTTCGTTTATATAGTTGCCTCTCACCGTGTGCGCATTCTCAATCATCAGCTTTTTCACACGCTAGATGGATCGAATGAGTGGCGCTTGTGAGTCGAAGATCATTCCAAATCAGTACCCCACTTTCCCCCACTCGCGTTATCGAAGACATTTTCTCGAAATGTACTCAAGCAATGAAGCACAAAACAAACAGCTGGAACCTCGGATATTTGGTGTGATTTTATATGCTTCATCGAAAAACAGAACATAAACTAATGACCTGCCTGGAGACCTCGAACGGTCTAAACGAAAGCAGTGGACAGCAAAACCGAAAATTTTTGTGAATCTGTACTCTGGGTCGTATTTCAATGTGATCTGGGGTTTACATTGTTCTACCAGCCAAATAACTTGCACAATCAGGCAATTTTCACAGATCACGAGTCGAAAAGTCTTTTTGATTCTTCTGCAAATTTTTATAACCACTGAAAGGCAGAGCGATACGTTATTTCAGTCTCCACATTCTTAAGCTGGGATATCCATCTCAACCAAGGGCTAAGGTAGGCTTATTAGCGCTCAAACGCAAATATTCAAAAGCACTACCTATTGAATATGACTTTTCTATTACACCCAAACGCAGGAGAGGAAGGAGGAAGGAGGAATAAGGACCTCCCAAGGGGGAAGAAAGAGGTATGACTACCGGACACATGCACGTACGCATGTACATGCAGCACCCAACACAAAGGCGGGAGAAATTGGGTGTTTTCGACGTTTGAGTGTGGGTGTACGCGCAAGCATAGGCTGCGTCAGAGATGGCAGTAACAGCTTTGGTAGAAGCGAATAGCGCAGCTGTTTTATCTAATTTGGTACCCATCGGCCACACGCATTGCAGGCCTAAAAAGAGCCATCTTCTCTGTGCCAACGCTTGAAGCACCATCTTGCCAAACTACTCTCAAGAACCCAATTTGGATTCTGTGAAGGAAGAATAACTGAACAGACTATACTTGGAGTAAGAACCATTGTACAGAACGCCGTGGACCAGGAGCAGAAAATAATGCTAGTGTTTGTCGACCTGGAAGAGGCCTTTGACTCGCTGCCTGAAGCTGCAATAATCAATGGAATTATAGATCTAGGCTGCTCTTGGCAAATGATTCATTCAGTAAAGTCCTTGATGGACTCACAGATGGGGAACTTGAAGGGAACAAGGGACTACTTTGTGATGAAACGTGGTGTGAGACAAAGCTCAAAAGAGGGCCACTTCTTGTCAACCTAACCTTCCAACTCATATTGGATGAAGCCTTCTCCTCACTCAAGGACAGTGCACTTCAGATGATTGATCACTCGGGCAAAAGATGGCAGCTAAATCATTTAGAATACACCGATGACCTATGTTTTATTGCGCCAAATAAAGTCGCAGCTGTCAGATTGATAGAGCATCTGGCGAAAACGATGCGAAAATATGGAATGCAAACCGCAGCGAACAAAACCTTCTGGTTTCAAATTGGAAACGTGAGGACCAAACGCCTCTTGAGGCAGCTGGAATGTCATTCAGACGTGCCTCACACTTTGAATATCTTGGTTGCATAATTCAAGACACTGGTGAGCCAGACGGAGCAATAAAAGCAAACTTAGCCAGGGCAAAAATGCACCTACTAAGACTACGACCATTTCTGCGCTCAAGAAGTCTTAAAAACACCCTAAAAGCATATCTTGTGGGAATTTTTGTCGAGCCTGCAATCACTTACGGATTATTTACTATTGTCTTGAGAGTAAAAGATAACAATCGACTAAAAGCAATACAGAATACGGCTCGACGTAGGATGCTTGGATTGTATTCGCGAAGAGCCGAAACTGTCGAGGAACTCCGAAAGGAACTGCCAATGCGTAACTTGGCAAGCCTTATACAGACAAAGAGGTTAAACCTATGGAAGAGCTTGAAAATGGACAAAGATAGCCTGATACTCTCCATACTTGACAGTAACTTTGAAAAACCTAAACAAAGAAAGCCTCACATACAAGGAACTGGATGCTTCAATTAATTAAGGATGCGAAAGAAATACGGCAAGAGTATTCAGATTCATGGCTACTAGATCCAAAGGAAAGCCCTCAAGTTCGAGACGAAAATTATACACCTAGACTGGTAGGAGAAAGGCAACGTGATATTGTCTGTACCAACGCAAACCGCCAAAGATCCTTCGCCAGGATAAGGGATATGCGAATGCACGTAAGAGAAGATCATGAAGAAGAAAAACTTACAACTGAAGAGATATTGGACCACAGACTAAAGTGCCCTCTTACTGACTGCTTTAAAAGATACAAGACTCAAGGATGGCTAGAAAGACATATTAGTGACTGTCGCCCTTCGGTCGAAATCAGAGAAAGGGAGAAACCAACAGAGGAGAGGAAAGAATCAAACTGAAGTAGAGAAAGCAGAAAAGCTGAATACGAAGGAGAAAAACGATAGAGTGGAAGATAGGAAAAAAGACTGTGACGAAAAGTCCCTCAGACAGGATGAAATACACATCTGCTTCATCACGGCTGGGAAGAACTCTATCCCAAGTACTCCATTAGATGCAGCAGAAGAACTGAATGCTATTGCGCCACGCAACCATGCCCAGCAAAGACCAGCGGGTCGATAAATGTCAAATAACTGCTCTATGCTATAACATGTAACTATTGTATTTCTGTTGTACCCCCAATGATTCCTTGGGACTTGCCTTAAAGGGTGGGGAAGAATAAAAAAATCCTCTCTTTCCTATGCCTTCGACTGGGTTAGCCTCTGGACAACTGTAAAGGAACTTGGAAATTTAGGGAAAGCTGTTCATTTGGAGACGGACCACTAGGTATGGAAGGGGGATAGGCTTTGAATGCGATACCTGGGCTTCTGCAACCCAAAATTTAAGCGACTGATTGGGTCTTAAACGGCTGAGTGGAAAATTCTTTCCTTTCAAGCTTCCGCAAGCACTAAAAGTATATTGTCAAATGGAAAACACCGATGCATCGCTAACGTGAGTGAAACCTCCCTCTATCTGAAAAAAATATCTTTGGACAATCTACATTCGGGCAGCCGTTTCGATATTCGACATTTAACAAGCTGAGCAAGAACTTCAACCGTTCCCCTCGCACAAATCGAAATGCATGTAATATGGAAATGGAAAATATGATATATAAACATAAAAACAGTTGCTAGATGAAAATAAATACAGAAAAACAATTGGCTAGCGCGAATGAAACAAGAAACAAGAAAATGGATATGTTCTTCTTTGAATTTACATGTGATGGAAGCGTATCGTTCAACCTTCCAACTGTTGCCAGTCTAGTGATGGAAGACAAAGAAGTCGAATGGCCTTACAATATAGTGTTAGAAAAAAAAAGAACTGGAAAAGCAGAGTGGAGAAGCAACCTTTAAAGAACTAGCACCTAAGCGCTGTGAACTAGTAACAGATAATAAGTAAAGCTAACAACTAAACAATATAATACTCAACGTTTGATACTGAGGTACAGAGCATAGAGAATGGACAAATATCAAGGCCCAATATCAAAAGAAAAGTAAAATTTAAGTCTAGCATATCTCTTACATGATGCTAGAAGCCCACCTAGCAGGCTAATGCACAGAGGAATACCTTTTTATGATGGCATAGTCACTTCATTTATTCAATGATCGCAAATTTTGAGGAAAACGGTACGCCTTCTTAACGTCTTATGGTGTTCAGTGTGTATAGAAAATACCAAGGAAACCGGACGTCTGGAGAGATAACAAGAATTCTGGCATCCTGAACTAACCTAAAGTAAAACATCCCACAATGCCGAAAGAGAAGACCGCAAAGTTGCATATATTCTTCGAGAAAAACTGGTACATTAAATGCAGCAAAAATCCCTTGTTCGGTTTGATAATAAATAGCCTTCCGCTATTCGCTTAAGTGTATTGCGCTGAGCTGCTGCTGTTTACATGGATTGCATTACGGGATTACCAAGTCTACTAATTCGCTTGTGTAGAGAGATTTGTTTAGGGGTATCTCAACTATTTTCGAAATCAGAAAACGAAAAATATGCATTGGGTTTGATGTTGCTTATTCTAAAATCGTGAGACATATTTGCAGGGCATCAAAAACAATCGGTATTATGTGAGACAATACATTTTTCAAGATTATTCTGTCACAAAAGACAAATATCACCCTCTTTATATAGGCGATAGTCCGAATGTGGAACTCGAACTCTTATTTGTTGGTAAAATAAACAGTCGTATAAAGGCAAGATTTACGAAATGCTCATCATTAGGATATTCTGAGTGTTTTTGATACAACAGGGAAAGAAATAATAAAAATCTATGGTAAAATTCGAAAGGAAACGGGCCAGGACACTGGAAAACAGTATTAGGAGGAATTAGAATGGATTTTATAACAATAAATGGGGCGTATCAAAACCAAGTTTCGATGAATCCAAGAAACACTAGGTAAAAAATGGAAAGTTGTGATACAAAGAGTGATTTATGCGCTTCCGTAAAAATTCGTAAATAAACTGAACGAAAGTAGTTTTACCGAAAGTAACTAGAGAAGAATCCGCTAAAAACAATTCACTTGAGCTTAGACGTACTTGCAACTTATCCCAGCACATGGGAACAGCTTTTAATGCGGCCCAGATTTGTAAGTCGAAATGGGCAGCATCGCCGATTATCGGTCCATCAGATGTAAATTCGTAGGGTAGCGGAGTTCCTAAACAACTTTGCCGCAACTGTGGGTCGATTGGCTTGCATAGACCAGCTACAGTCACTGTACAGTTATCCCTTGGGAATAACAATTGATAATTATGGGAAAAAATAATTAATGTAAAACTTAAACAACTGGCAATAATATATAACAATCCGCCCCTACGAAAGCATGCTTTGCAAATACGAGAGTTTTAAATAACTCATTGAAGTGCAGCAAAGAGAAACTTACTGATTCTGAAACCACTTATTCGAATCAAGAGAAGAGATATCCACGAAGAAAATCGACATCAAGTATAGCAGAACAAACATTAGTGGGCTCTAATTGGTCAAAGAAGAGCTATAAAGTTGCAAACGAATTTTTCGAGAAAATTTAATACCAAACATAGCATTTCGGAACTTTAGGTGATTTCTCAATTATAAACAAAAACAATATACTCGTCATTTGCACACAAACGCATCTCTTTGGCCTTCAAAATGCATTCGATTACAGCGCTGTCGTGTGCGATAAATTAAACAGGATATTTTAAGTCCATAGTTCTAGTGTTGCTATAAAAAGGCTATCCACCAAAACTTCTATTTTCGCACGATTTATCATTTAATTCGCTAATTTCGATTGTTACCTTGTTATAATAAAAGATTGCATTACAAATCCGCCGAAAATTGATAAAGGTAAATTATAATTCAAAACCTGAGTAGGCTTTTGAATTCTTGGGATCCTTTTAAAAGTGGTGAATCTAAGCTGTAGCCAAACATATCAGTGAAATCGACATATAGCTCACCACAACTCTACAAGATTCTCATGCACACCTCTAATTGCTTCATCGCAAATGTTCGAATCTACGTTTCTCACATATTTGCATTATTTGTCGTACTTTTTTCTCCACATCTTCGACCTTTCATACAAAGGGGGGTTAACTATCCTATTTCGAGGATATTTATTTTATTTTAGTCTCTCAAGTTTTTACTTAGCATATGCTGAAAGAGGCTAGGGATTATGGTGAAAAAGAGACCTGGAATTATACAGTGATGTAATTAACAATGTGGATTTTTTTCACCAGAAAGTTGATGGTTATTGTATAGACATATGATTGTTAATAGTTTGGAGAGACTTTCTGTGTTCTTAAAATAAATTTCTTCTTTTCACAAAGGAACGCCAAATTGACTATTTTCAATGCCGATTTCCGAAAATTTTGTCATATTATCGTGACGGATTATCGGACTTTTGTAAGGTATAAGGTATCGCGATATGCGAGCCAGAAATAGAAAGTTTAATCATTCACATGGCGCCTAAATCGATCGGTTTCTTCATAGAATGCTTGAGCTTAGAAACATTCTGGTAAATATGTGATTTTTTGGAGCCAATAAATGCTGAGAAGCCACAGTCGTCCTTGGAAATCAAACGTTTGGGTACTTCGGGGTTCACTTTATGCCGAATAACAAGGTGCTAAATATACATTTATATCCGGCCACCCCAAAACGATTTGAGATACTCAGCAGTGATGTTGAATGCAGCCATACTGACATGAATAGCACTGAACATCCCTTAGTCAGCACCCCTTAGCAAACCGCTACATCTGACTATTCAAATATAAATAAAACGATTGCGAAAAAAAAATTACATCGATATATTTGGGCTCTTTTTGTCCCAGAAACAAGCCTTTGAGTTGCTAATGGATGGGTATAGCGTTAATGCGCAACCTGAAAATTTCACGCGGACATTGAGAATTCGGCTCTTTTCACTCAAGGAAGATATTTACGATCGATTCACTAAAACCAAGTGTGTTCTGAAACTTTAATTACGGTCTGAATTAATCGAGAAATATAATGCAGAACATTAAAAATTCTTTATTTTTGGATGTAATCAGAGCCGAATCAAATTTTACGAACGCCCTAGACTTACATAAATGTCATAGATTCGAAACCCTCGGGGCAACTCTGATGATTTGAATGATCGTGTACCCTGATTAAAGCTGGGGATTCTCCATCACGGAAACATTATCGTACCCGTGCCTCTGATCTAGATTTTAAGCGATTAAATGAATACGTGCAAACCATAAGCAACTATGAAGACGCAGTGAGTCTCTCACCTTTGCAATCTGCGTTGTGCAAACGAATTTATTTGGAATTTTCAAATAGAAAGCACTGGAAGGATTTCGTTTCCAAGTTATCCCATTTTGTACATGAGAGCCTTGGTGAGCTGACTGGAGGCAACACAGGGACCTCAAACTCGCTTAGAATCATCTCAATGGAATCTCAAACGGTCCGCTGCTTATATTTTGCACCTGCAGTTGTGAAACTGTGTGGAGCTTTGACTAACCCTTTGTAATTAGCGACAACATTTGTTGATTTTTCAAAATGGGGAGATGAAAAGATTGCACAGTAGGATCTAGATAATAGACAAGGTCTAAAAATCCTAGGCTCGGCACCTGTTTGATAGAGACCTCTCGTCATCTCTCAACAGGAGATAAGTTAAGCATTTACGACTAATGGTTCGCATTTTAGTCAGCTCTTCTGAGTAGTCACCTAACCAGAAGCTGGTCAAGAATGACTAATCATTTCTAGAACCCTGGTGAGCAGTTAGCCCTCGCAGACGGTTCATGCCATCATTACAAGATCAGGGTCGGTGTCACCAGTCATGTTGCGATTGTGGTTGTGCTTTTTCCAAGTCACCAAGGTATTTTTGAATGCACAGCATTCACTCTCATTCCGACAAGCTGTCACACAGGTAAGGCGATATCCAGGATAAAGGCAACAACCTGGTTCATGGAGACGTCGTTCAGGCTAATCAGATAGCCTTTTTATGTATACTCTTGATATTGGCCTTTATTGCAAATGCATCATTCAGGGCCTCTGTAATACACAATACCTTCGCATTTTTTGGAATTCATTTACGAGCTATTCGTAAAATCTGACATGACTAATAGCTCCTATTTAAAAATAGCCATCAATATGTGGTGGATTTCCGCTTGCAACCTCCTGTCCTTGACCTGTCGATGTCACTGACGAATTATATTATTCCCACATAAATTTCATTGTTATAAAACTACAGTGCTACACTTCAAAAAAATCTGAAAAAGCCCTCCGCATTCAAGTATTCACCGAGCACTAAAAGATCTACAAATTCACGTACAGATGACATCGGCCCAGAGTATTTGCAGATTGGAAAAACAGATAATAAGTTATGCCAAGTCTTTAGGGGAATATTTCTCAGTTTTAAGATAAGTGGCGGGAAAAATTTTCCTAACAGGAATGCTCGGGTAATAGTATAATAAAGGTAATGCCGATGTATAAAAGGATATATGTAATAGCCAAGGTAGGACTAGTCCAAAAGGAGTTTTACGGTAAACTGGGATCAACTCTTCCTGAACCATGTCTGTCCTATCGGCGTGCTGGCCGTGCTTACACCGCCATTCGCTATCAGACCATGAGCAGTCGAGTAGACTACCTTGAGCTATCCAATCCTTTGTACTTCACAAGGCACGACGTTCACGATAAGATGAGGCCGGGATCTGTGGAAAGTATAGGGGCAAGTGAATCCCATATTACTTGAACTGAAATTATGTAATTTTGAATTTTCTGCATTCAGCTGTGATATAAGGAAAGTGTCTGAATTCGCACGCCAATAAAAATACGTAAGTCTCATTCCCTGCCAAAAAGGAAAGAAATCCGTCCAGCTATTTTCTAAAGACCATATGCTTAAGGAAAGATTTTATCATTTTTAGGGGACTATGACTCGATGACTTGATCCTGACAGCCTTCAGTTAGTTCAATAGGAAGGCTAAGAAAAAGCGAATAACATCAGAGACATTGAAAGAGTTAAAATAAACAACAGGGATTGAATTAATTTGTGCCTGCTCCAGAATACACACTCTTGAAGTATAACATAATCTAAACAAGGCAGGAAATCAAGTTTAAGTCTATGGCCTTCATATGGATGTGGAACACACAACACGAATTTCACTGATGCCAGGAAGCCGAAACAAATTTTCATTTTGAATCCCTGATCCTCATTAAGGTTCTCATTTTATATTCCAAAATTCTGAAAACTATACAACTTCAAGCGAAATTAATATCTTTTATAATAGATTTGAGTGATTGAAACGATGTTATAAATGAGCAGCTAACCGACAAATATACGAACAAAGGCTTAGAAAGGCATACTGCTAATTTGAATGTTTACATAAACATCAATGACTAACTTTTGATTAACATTGTATTGGCACCTACTTTCAAGCAATTGAGGCGGAGGATCCACAGGGTAACCAGGCACTACTTCGATTTTAACATACTGGTCTATGTCCCTTCTCGCTCTGAACAGCACATTGGTAAAAATACAAAAAGCGGCACTGACAAAAGCTGATATATTGATGGTTTAGACCCACACGATATTCAAATTAATTCTAAAACACTGCTGGCATTTGTGTCTCTAACATTGCTATCTTCTTTGTGCTTGCCACCTTGCAACTGATCTTTCAATGAAAAAAATGCGACTTTAATGGCGTACCGATGACATGGCTTTTCAACACGCATGATTAATTGCTGAACGGACGTCGGTTAAGCAGTGGCTTTCCATTCAAGCTCAGTATGCATAAATCTAGTTCTGGTTTTTTATCCCTGTTTTTCGCAGACTTATCCAAGCCTTTTCGACGGATTCCGCTAAGACAAATCATTTCTGAATCAGCAGTGCGAGGTGATGACTTAGCTATGGATGAAAGTTAAACATAATTGCCGTCCACAGATCAAAAAAGAAGTGAAATGATAGTGTTATTCAGTCGAAAAAAAATTATTTAAAAATTAGTATACGTACTTAATTCGATGACAGATTGGAACCTATTTTAGTGATAGTAAAAAGCAACTCTTACTCCAGGCCTTAGAAACCAATCAGTCTCAACTGATGGTCGGTATTTGTTGTTTGACCTCCATTTAGTTTTGCGTTTGTTTCGAAATTTTCAAAAAGTTAGTGCATTCATTTATTAAACACTGACTGACAGGACACTGTGGCATGTACTGAAAATGTGCGTGGAAGTCTGTTCAAATTTTAAATTTTAGCTGAACTGAAAAAAAGAAGCAGACCATGTAGATCGGTATTAAAGGTAATTAATTAAACTAGACTTTGTTATAAATTTCACTTTAAAGGCTCAACCTTATTTCAATATTTTGTTTCTTCTCTATGTAACTATTCGAATTGAAGTTTAGTCTCTGCGCGATGTCATAGACACTCATTCATGAATTATTTAAAACCCGTTATCAGTTTTCACGCATCGTCTTCCACTTGGTAGCAACTTCACAGACTTGCTTAGTTGCTTTAGATTTATTTTTTATATAAACACATTTATTTAATTTCTCCATATTATTTAAAAATGGAAGGTCGACATGGAAATTGCAAAGCAAATTGTGGGGCTCTCGCAGAGCCAAATCTCTATGGATACTGTCAAGAATGTTATGCCTCCATCCAAACAACTACTGGTGCTTTAAATCTTGCTTATTTTGAATAATTTAGTCAACTTCTTTTCAAGTGCATTATTTTTCAGAAATCGCGAAAGTAGTACAGAGTACAGAAGTTAGCTCCACTTTGACCAAAAAAAACACAGAACCCACTCTACAGAGTGAACATTAACTTAAAAAAGATTAACTTATTATGATATTTACGGCTAACACAAGTATTTTTTCCCGAATTTCAGCCAAAAGAAGTTATTGCGGAATGTGCAATAAAAAGCTGACTTTAATCGGTGCGTACTCGATATTAGTCATTTTCCTAATTTTTGCGCCCTATGACTGCGTTCGGACAGTTTGACTTTTCCTCTTTTTACTTTCTAGAGCGAGAAATGACATGTTCTTGTGGTGGGGTGTTTTGCACAATGCACCAATTTTCAAAAGAGCATAATTGTAAATACAACTACAAGGGTGAAGCATCAGAGAGAATTGCCAAATCCAACCCTAAGGTTGTTGGTGATAAAATTGCCAGATTTTGATAGCTGTGCAGCCTGCTGCCAAACTCTTCTTCCCTTTGAATGCTTTCTTTAATTTCGTGAAATGCTTACTTGGAGTTTCATTTATTATGGTCTATATTTCACTTTACAACCCACACTTGTTAGTTATCTTCAAGCAGTTTATTTGAAGTGACCATTTATTTCACTCAGGAAACGTTTTTTTACTTTACTAAGGGGTATTTTTAACTATTTATAGTAAGCAGATCCAAATAGCAATATCTTCTGTACCTAAATGACTTTGAAAACCATTGAGTTTAAAGCGTGAATGTTTTCAGAGTGCAAAGGCATGTATTATTTCGAAATCGCGCAGCATTAAATACTTATATATCTTCAAACCCTCCAACTATCATGAAATAATTTATTTTTTTTTACAAGTCTGAAAAGTATTATACACATTTTTCTAACCGCTTATACTAATTTACAGCTTTTGCCGACTATTTAAGTACTTTCGGTTGTCAAAATGTGCATAACTATTGTTTTTTTAGCCATATTTGATAAGTTTTTAATGGCTAGGAAATGATCCATTATTTCGCGATTCAGTTAATCTGATTCCGCGGATTTTCAAATTAGCGCTTTATCTGTCTTGACTGCTAGATCGAAATCACATCATAATTTACCTCCCTTACATCTTTAAATCCAATTTTAGTCTGATTGATTCATAAGCTTTTATTTATTTGAAATGTTATTAAATAGCGCATTTTTTGAGAATAGTAATTAAAACCAGATCCTGCTGAATGGAAATTAGTTCAAAAGCATTAATGACGCTAGTTAAAGTTTGGGTCTTGGTTTCTTCCCACATGAAGGTAAACCGGCCAATCGACGACAAATCAATTTTTAAAGCTTTTAGCTCAAATGTGACTATTTCTCGTATGCTAAATCAAACTTTGGAAGGCATTAATATTCCATTAGGACCGTGAATTCCATACCAAACCTACAGCTACGTGAATTTATAGTTATTTATTTTTTCGTTGATGTGAATGGTCAGAATTAGCTAAAAGAAGCGGGCACCTAATAGCCAATATTTAATGGCTGCGCATGCGTATTCTGATCTGGACTAACTTTACTTCATATAGTTATCCATTCCATGGCTTGCGATTCGCTAAATATGAACAACAACGTTTGCTCTTAAGGTTAATACCCTAAAAAGCTCTTAATTTTCTCGAGTTCGGCTTATCTTAATAAATTTGTCACAATGTGTAGATAAATAGTTGTTTCCCCTATTTTTAGCCACTAACAAATACGAATTTGCGAGACCTAGAATTTATACGCAAGGATTCACATAAGGCGAATCAAAGCTAAAAAGAGAGCAAAGCTCGCCGTTCTTTGTTCACGCATCATTTCTCTCATATTATATAGCCATTCATATTTCGCCAGAGCCACTTATTAGACAAGTGCTTCATTAGCTACCTTATCCAACTCCGATGTCTTCATGTTGACGGCAGTCCGGTACTCCTTTAACTGCAGATCCATCATTAGTATATCCTATTCAAATATAGAGCATCCTTTGTAAACTGTTTGTCATTAAATCGGTTTGTCCAACCGAACTGTCATATTATTAAGCTGACTGAATAAGAGACGTATAAATCTCTTCCTGCTCAGGATCGTTCATTAATCATCATTCTCCTTACTTTTTGGAGGGTGACGTCATCATAGGACAACGGAAAAATGATCGTGCAATTCCTTGTGGTGAAATGGCTATTTATTTTCGAATTAGCAACCCATATTGAATAGGAACAGATATGTCTTATGCTTTTCAGCTAGCGATAAACATAATCACTTACAGAAAGCAAACACATTAAGTAGTGCTTTCACGACATTTTAAACCTCGAGCTGAATCTAGTCCTCCGCACGATGTCAGTCAAGTAATCAATTTATACGGTCCCATGAAAACGTGAGTAATTTAGTTGCTTTCAATGTTTATTTCTCATGTTATTTTTAATGACCGGTGTGTACCATGGTCTATCATCATTACCGGTGTTCGAAATAGTACCTTATAAATCTTCACTGCACTGAACAATGTGCGAATTTGATAAATCGTCACGCCTTACGCATTGTAATTAAAAAAAAAAGAAACAAAAACATTTTTCATCTTTACACAGCTGGAAAATCTGTAGGACACAAATAACTCTACTGTATGCAAACATGGGCTCGCGAATACAAATTTCTCTGTTAGCAAAACATGCGCTCACAAATACCGATTATGTTTGATCAGAGAGCTACATTCCTGGTAAATCTCTACCAGCATGGCGCATCAAATATGTTCTATAGATCAAAGAAGATTTATCTATGTTCATGATATTGATTTGATAGTGGTACTGATTTCAATTGTTCCTTCATCTTAGCCGGTAACAATTAAGGAAGGATGGGCCACCAAGCATGAGCTAGATCGTTGGGGGATGGAATTCGCTTCTGGAATTTCAGTTTGATTTCTTGAAAAATTAGAGCATCCTATTAGCTAAGCATCGCAAAATGATTGTCAAACCAATATCAAAATCTGGATTAGGCATGTCTTAATCGGATGAGTTCAAATGCGAATTTAACTGCTTTGGATTTCGGAGAGACACGCCTATCGACTTGAGGCTTTTTATTGTGAACTTGAACCCACCGCTCTCACTACTAATAGGGGCTTTGGTTGTGAGGAACCAGCAGTGATTTACATGGCAGTAGATTGAGTTGCTTGGCGATGATCTTTGGTGCTTTTATAACTAGAGAGAGGACTTTGATGGTAGCTTGAAAAAGTGAAATCCTTTCCAGTTTGAGATTGCACTGGCCCAGAGTGATCGAAGAAGGAGCGTGATTTCGCATGATAGGTAGCTTTTGGATCGCAGTGATCCAGTTTTACATTTGGACATTCTTTTGTTTTTCAGCAAATGGCCATTTACAGTTACTATTGTAGCGTTTAACTGTTTCTTTGCATATAACTTTGGGCTTCCATTTATGGCCTTAAAAAAATAGGTATTATCTTGGTCATGTCCCTCGGCTAAGATTGATTTCTTGAGCGTTCCGCTCGGTTGGTTTAAGCCATGATTCAATTTTATCCCCTCTAAATTTTTCGTGGGATCAGGATTTGATCCATGAATGAACAGAAGGCAGAGTCCTGTTTTTCCTTGACCGCAGATCATGTTTTCAGCAAGTGCTTTCGAACTTCGATTCGAATTCAGCTAAAAGCCATTGCTGTGATCACTTCTGCTTCAGCCGCCTCATCCTACAAGCGTAAAGTTTAGATCCATTGATGTAATTGATACTGAAGGAGATTCGACGTTGTAATGCTCATAAGCCTTGGATCACAGCTATTTCACGAAAACATCATTGAATATTTAAGTGTTACCGTTAAAAGCTTCTTCAGTTTTATACCTAATACTTTGGTTCTGAAAACCGCCCCACTTAAAGCAAGTCCGTTTGCACTGAAGGCCTATTTCGAATGAGTTCTTCAGGGTCCAAAGATAAACCATATAGATCGAATGTCATGTCAGCATTTCCACATGAGTTGGGTTTCCGTTACCTCAACAGGACCCTGACTGAACGATATAAGTGCTGTTGCGAGACCAGATCATTCTGCAAGCGTTTTATCCCGAAACCGGCGGTAATTTTTCCATTTCCCTTGGGTGGATAACAATAGGCAATTGGACTCGAAGATTTTCAATGAAGACATTGGTGAATAGCTGAAATTCGTCTAATCCATCATTTTCTAAAGATCTCTGCATTAATATAGCTAGAGACTTCAGTCTGCAGATTTCTCATGTTTATGTCTTTCAATTATGCTTCTTTAATATGAACTAGACCCCGATTCACCTAATTTTTGCGCACATTTTGAAACCTTTCTTGCCTGACTTCCATAAATTTTTCTACTTCTTCTCTACTTTTTTCACTTTTTGTCTGTACCTTCAATTTCAGCCACTAGCTCATTCTCCAGCCACAAATCCTTTTTGATGTTTCGTGGTGGATGGCACCAAGATGATACGTTCCCAGATATCCGATCATCTAAGTTAAGCAAACGTTTTACTTCATTGCTGTTATGGACATTTACTAGAGGTGTCTTGGCCAGTTAAAGTAACAGCGGATCTGTAGTATACATCCTACCAACAAGTATGATCTATATTGGTGAACCCAACAGCGTCTCTCTCAATATTAATTCGGTTAGAAAAACCACACATCGGATATGCTTGAAAGTATCAAATCGCCCAATTTCTTTGATATCCATAGGTAAAAGGCCTTTACAAATACTTTAGTGGCTTTTTTTTGGGGCAGTGACCACACTTGAGAGCTGACAAGTTGATAATAATCCGGTTTACTTGTGCTGAGTGCTGTGCAACTTCAGTAACCCTAATATACATCGAAGGGTTCTAATTTGATGGATTAAAAGGCGAGAAGGCGGAGGTTTCGGTTCACATATCTCAGTCGATTTCGGTTCCCTACTTCGAACTGTCCGAATGGTAATACTTCTAGCAGTAGTATGGTCTTCCCACTAAACAGTTGGAGACTACATCGGACCTTCATCTTAGATCGACCATTTCATCAGCGACTACATCCAACGTTTTCTTGATCTTTTTCCTCCAGCAGATTACACCCGCCTCGAGGTTTCTCCTCCTAAACAAACCAGGCGTTGTGGATTGGTGGCCCAAATTTTGATGAAGCACATTGAACCACCACAGCGACCGACCTATTTACAGCGGCTGATCATTTCAAACCCAACTTCCTCAATAAACCCAGTTAAAATTCATTAATGTTTTAAAGACACCGTAGCGAAATCAGAGTTCATAAGAAGTTTGCTCCGGACATGCATCATTTAGTGCACGATTCTGACACTCCCTTCTTATTTACTTTCCTCAATTGGCATTCAAATTAGTGCGTATTTTCACGGATGATTAGCAGTCAACTGCAAATTTAGCGCATTTAAGGCTCCCCACAGAGCACCAGCCCTTTTTTAATCGCATACAGAATTCGACGTCGGGCTGGAAAATTGTATTTTAAGATGAGAATTTGAGGTGTTTTGCTCTAAGTAAACAGCATCAAATGCGTACTCTCTGGTTACGTCAGCGATGGCTCATGTGGCGCCCCTTTTTGTTTGGACACATGTACACAAGTGAAATGTGAATGATTTATGACACTGATGGATGTAGTTTTGTCAAATTGCTTGAGCTCTGGAAGGCACTGAAGCTGTGTTTCATTAGATTAAAAATTTCAACGCACCGAAATGGCGGCAGTCTATAGAAGAAACAGACCCAAGCATCGTGATCTTCAGACCTCCATTTTTCGAATATTTTAGACGATTATGAGTTCCATGCTCTAGATATCCTGGGAGATAAATCCGTTTCTCTTTGGCTTCTCTTATCTTGTAGATAACTTTTTTCCGTGATCTACTCGGCAACAGCTAAGCTTCCTGAATGCTGTCATTTCAGACCTAGTGTTTTTTATCACATTATCATGATACAATGATCTTTATGGGTAAAGATAAGACTTGCCCTTTCTGAATTGCCAAGTGTCAGCTTTACGAGGGTAGAAGCTGATGTAAGCTTGAAAATCGCGGTTGGTAAACTTTGACTTTTCAATGAGAGTGAAATTTGACTAGATTGATATAATCAAAAATGCTAGGCTGCTGTGCATCCATCTTCCAGGGAGTAAGGTAGGAAGTTCCATTATTGATTCAATGTTTTAATTGCGAAATTAGCTAAAGATGGTTGATTTTGCCTAAAATTGAAGTATTCCACTGAGAAAAAGCTCTGAATGCGCCGTAATTTCATTCCAATCTTTAAGGGCTGTCGCATGACATATTTGAAATTAAAATGAGGATCAAATTACTTTTCGATTTAATTCATCTCTCAAGCATTGAATCACAGGAAAATTCGTGAATTATAGTTAAACTAGGTCTTCAGCTTGGTGGCGGAATACATATCTTGGTCCTTATTTCGCCAAGCTTGAACTCTATCCTCAGAAAGAATCATCCCTTCTCACATTTTGAGAACTGTAGATAGGTCATTAGAACTCTCTGTAAGTAGGTTAAGCACAAGTGCTTAACAGTGAGTGTTTGCATGAGCTTTTGAAATGCTAATGGAAAAATAAACTATTTTTGCTTTGGGATCCTGTGGCCTGAGCACTTAGGCCTCATAGACGAGAGCAAGAGAGTCTAACCGTGAATGGGCCTATTCAGGAGGTAACATGGGAAAACCTTGCCTAGCTAACTATTTTAGAAACTATATTTGATGATTGGCCACTGTGGCGATATACTGCAGCAAAGCACCACGCTTCTTCATCTAGAAAAGAGCAAGAAGAAACTCTTCTTCAATCGGGGCTTGGACATTCTTCGCACGGCTATTGTGCTCTTGACTGTTGCTGTACAGAGGGCAGGGTTACCTTTCGAAAAACTTCGATGCCAAGTATGGAAGGATGCATGCCCACTGGTGATGAAAATGTGCAGCTAGATCATCTACTAAATCAAACAAGGCCGTGAGCTAGCGAAATCGGAGAAGTCCATTCACTGACTAAAACAGTACCTACACTAACGTGGTCCACTTAGTTATACTCATTTTATTCACCTTTGAGTCCTGTCTAAGATGGCAGTATTTTTTCAGTCGCCAAAGCAGAAACGTTTCGGACTTTAATTTTTTTGTGTAGATCATTTACAAACCGCTTTTGTTCATATTCACAATCTACGACCTTCTCTATAATTGAAGCGTATATAGGTTCTCATTTATGTCATATTTATCAAATGACTTTTGATGGTGTTCCTATTATTTTACACCAATTTGTGTTGTGATTTGTACTGCACCAAAATACTGTCTTTTTAAACATATCCTTGCAATGTTTATCTCCATCAATAACGAGGTTCTAGCGGCGTAAATTAATCGACTTCTGTTTACAAGTGTCGGTGGATTTTAATGAGTGTCAGTAAGCGTTAGCATTTGCAAAGTTGCATCGACAAAAAAGCAGCTTTCATGAGTGATATCAACACTGCAATCGCTATATTTCTGTGCTTGAGTGGTCTCATTTCTAATGACACTTGTGACGAATAGCTTAATCTACCTAAGTTGCGTCGATAAACCCCATTGCAAGAGTCTTATGAGCCTCTAAACTGATCTTTAGCTAATAAAACAATTAAAGTGTGATAATAATACACCAATGTATTTCCAGATGGGATTATTAAGGCAGCATTTTTGAAAATCGGAGTTTCTGTTTCTGCACTTTTCGCCATCCTCCTGAACATTGCAGTCTCAACATCGAAAAGTGGCTCTTTAATTGAGGACTCTCAACATTTGCCTTTACCTCGAAGATCAACCAAACATTATAAATGGATGCTACACGATCATTCTGATGTTATATTTGATAGGGAAATTCTAGAATGCCTCTTTTTTGTGCTACGCAGACTGTTTTTTAAATCTGTTTTACCGTGGGGCGGACAATGCTCTTTTAAAGGGCTCTTATCAATTCCGAATGTCCTGAATCCTGAAGCAAAGTTCCTTATCACTAATCGGATGCTCTTTCAGAAATTCGTCTTCTGTTGATTTTATTTCGATTGTCCATTCAACCACACACACCTTCGTCTTGTTATAGCTCACTACTAATCTTTATAATTTTGTTTCTTTTATGAAATAAGATGCCACTTCATTTACCAACTGAAACATAACCATCCCTATCAGTTTCAAATTTTTCTTGTGCATAAATCAAGTTTAGTGAGTTTAAAGTGTGTAAATTAGCACAGTCATTTGTGAACTGAGAGTGAACTAATCAAGTGCATATTCGGGTGGATTGGCATGCATAATGTAACCATATTTCTGAAAAGTACAGAACTAGCAGAGCGCATTGATGCCAAGTATTGTGGTTTAAGAGTCTACTTTAATTCGGCCTACTTTGAAAGATTTCTTCCATTCACTTCCGGACATCCTCTACCACCCTGTTACTGCCCAATCTGTTGACGTGATTCTGTTGATCTCGGTGTTAATAGCTGGAGTGAATTACCATTTCAATTGTCTTCCCTCTTAGACTGCGTCCATGAAGGTATTAAGCTTACTCTAATATAGAAAATGAGGATTGAATCACGAGCGAAATTGAAAATATTTTCATAACTTCTACTGAGATGGTGTAAACATAACGATCCCCAGGTAGGTTTGATGCAGATATGGTAAACAGCGAAGGAATCAGCTACCCAAACTCGTAGTTACGAAATTGTATGCTTACAAATCAACCAAGGCGTATGGTCGAGCTTGGATAAGTTCGTGAAAGTTATAATGCAAAGTCACTCCCTTACGATATTTTAGTAATTTCGTCCAGTATGTTTTTCGTGAGGTTCACAATGCTGCAGATTGCTGCAGATTGCTGCATCTTGATCAATTAGGGGACGGATCCAAATAAAACGCTTGCAGAGCTAATAATCTTGAATGAGACTATAATCTGTAATGTTTGAATGAAGATCCAAAAATTGCGCCCAAAATGGATGTCCTCTGATCGACAGACACAGAAATAAGTGGGAGACCTTCCTTTAAAACAGACTTGGGTATAATTGTTACGAAAATAATCTCCACTATTACAATCATCATGTATGATTTCACCAGTCATCTACCAATCTGATCGAGTGATAAATACTAGTGATCATTCAAACCATCCATCCTAAGGGTATATGCTCATTTCCGAAGGATATTGAGCCCTAAAAAGAGTGTCTAAGAAGACACCAGAAAGGGCAGATCGCACATCTAGTGTGACTGTTAAAAGGTACCAACTGACTGAACTAGAATAATGGACAAACAGTATAACGCTGAGTAACATGACCAACCCATGACCATGAATTTCGTACAATTTCCAAAATATAATACAATAATCGACTTTGGAGGTTCCGACGTGGAACCACGCGGCATTTAGTCCAGTTTGAACCACGAAGTGGAACCAATGCCGATCGGTCAGGATAGACACAAGTGCCTTATCATTTTGAGAGCAAAGAAAGACAGCGTCATGGCCTTCTGTGGGCCATCTGAATGATTCCTATTGGTGGTCTCGAAAAGTGGTATAAAAACGCCTGTTTTGATGAGCGTCAAAACAGCATGAATTTCTACACTGTATGTATATTTGCTACTCGTCGAAATGTGTTTGAATGCACGCTATAGGACCTCTAATGGGACCTTCATTGACCAAATTTAGAACATTTCAAATCGAAGTATTGTGTAACTCATAAAAAAATTGCAACAAATTTATACTTTATGCACAGGAGTGACGAAACTCAAAAAATATCGCATGGTAAACCTTTAAGTGAATGTTACATGTTTGGACGATCCCGAAAAGTGCAATCGACTTCAGAGCAGAAAAGCGCAATTATGTACCCAAAGCAGAACTTCGAAATTGATGACAAATAAGATAAACAAATAAGACCATCAAATGAAAAATTGAAATACTATTATGGATCCTTCAAACACTGATGTCAAAACTTATGGAGGTGTTCAAAAAGGATTATTCCTTCTGAAGGAAGTATTCATAAAAAAAAACTTAAAATTACTTAAACTAAAATAATTATTCCACATGTTAATTGAAAATCAAGGTACTGATTTCCCCTTCAACACCTACAGGACACCCAAGTCGTCGAATGGTCTATTTTGACAAGTATAACGCACTGTCATGGTCATCAGGGGGAATGTGTAACGGAAGTAGCTGTTTCGGCAAGTGCATTTCATGAGAAGCACAGAAGTAAGACCAATTTTAATTGATCAACCTCGATGGGATTCGGAAGTCTGCAGGCAAGCGGTCGGTTGATCACTTCTGCAAGATGGAGACAGAATATTTGCGGATGTTGTAGGTCCTTAAAATTTCCAGAGAACATCTCTATACCATAAAAGAAATTATATACACAACAACTGAAATGATCGCTTAACTGCTTGTAGCTAAATGAAGCTTTTTGGTTTTACCAAAGCCAGACACGAACATGATAATATCCTACTGAGTGTTTCACTTTCAAGTCTTGTTTGCGAGGTCAACTTAACACATATGTTCTTGAATGAACTCTTTCGTACACCTTCGATCGGAAAATTAGTCCACATTACCTTAAAGATCATAAATCATGCATAATTCAAAGCGATGTCACTCGATTTATGGGTTTTCGGCATTACGTTGTTATTCTAAACATTCAAGAACCTTTTAGTTTTCAGTTCATACTACCTGTTTCATTTTGGAAGGACAAATTGCCAAGGACTCTGAGAGTGCTGCGAAAGGGACATTCTAGAAGACTGATCAGTCATTAATTGCCTGTAATCACCTAGTCACCTAATTCCTAAAATAGAAGAATCCAAAGACATCGTTCCAGAAACTGCAGTTCTATCTCTTCGGCAGCTCACTGAGCCCTCACAAGTGTTGGTTAAAAGACCGAACTGATGTATCTGATTATCTGAGAACAACAACTCTTCCTGAGAGCCGTAGGCGTTGTATACAGCCAATGCTTGAAACTTCATTTACATCAAATCCTATTGGGTAATGTCCTACTTCCATCAAAAAAAATGTGTTGGACATTTGGCCGTGACAGATTAAAGACTTTTATCCAAGTGGAGGAGCAGATTAGTTGGATAGGGTTTAAAACGCAAAAACCATTTGAACAAATATTTAATTTTGCATTGTCTAATGAACAGGTAAGCCTAGTTTTTGAAGGACTGGCATAAAGTCACCCTATAATTATAAATCATCCACTCATTCACCTCATATATCACACCACATTTCAAATTAAGTAGGACTTTATCTCATTTCATCAGACCAGAACATTTTGACTCTAACATTGATCGAACTCGGTGATCGCTCTTGTAATGCTTCAGTTCATTGTTATGGTAAAGTTTAAAAGAGATTAAATTTAACATTTTAATTTCCAATCCAAGCACTAGTTTATTAATTTCAATTAATGTCAGTTTGATTAGCCTATAAGATGTGAAAGTGATTAGAGGATTTGGCGTACTCCATTTATTATTTTCCTACAAGTCGTTCATCTATCAATGATATTCTTGTTATCCAACTGAGTGTTGATCTACAACAACTGCCTCATTCGCCAAAAGCTCTTCAGCTGTCCCTACTGACATCTTGACAAGTCAAAGTGAAGCCGTAGTGTAGGCCTATTTCTGCAGTTAGGTAAATATTTTATTTAGCGGACCCATTTCCGTTCGACTCATTGGATAATACCAGCTTAAAGCTGATAGGTGCAAATCTGCTGAATCATGATCTGTACAAGGATTGGAGGTTTCCATTTAGAAAGGCTTCCAATGGCCTTGCCTCCGCCTTCAATATATGCTTGGATATTAACAGTAAGCAAAAGTAATCTAAGAGTAATTTGGTAGTTTATAACCTCAGGAGTGATATGACAAGGTATTGATACCCCTAATCGGTATCCTATGGTTAATAAATTAAACGCGAATAATTGAAAGTGCGTCGGCTCCGGTTTGATAAACCCAAATGGCTTATTGGCAGAGGGTGAAGCAAGGATGCGTTAATTCTACGCACCTTTCAACACATCGAGGTTTCAGGCTTATACTGGTAAACATGCTCATTGTGAGGACTCTACTTAGCTCGGCGCTTTGATTTTTGTGTTTTGACTTATACTATTTAAACAGTTTGCAACACCTGATCCTTCAAGTATGAGTTGCAACTAGAGGCAAAAACGTTGTCAAAAAGGGCAATTTACCGACGGATTGCATTCGAGGAAATAGATGAAAAGTTGAAATTCACCTCTAAGAAACCTACAACCACTTCTCTTCCAAGATAGTGGCAATTTTAAGGAGGTATAATCTTTCGAGAGAAGCAAGAAGCACCGCAGTGAGGGAAGTTAATCGACTGTGAAAGGAAATGCATCTCATAAAATTATACTCCTTTGTGTACGGAGTAGAAGGTTACCTTGGGGATACGATAAAGGTCAAAAGCAAACGGGTGTCACCTTTCTTACTAATGGCGGTATGGAGCAGGAAGAATTTCACTCTAATTCCTTTATTTTAACTAATTTATTTAATCATTAATTTACTTTTATTGAGTATGCAAGCGTATTTCCAAATGAGAGGCTGTCGTGGAAGAGTGAATGAAAGTCCAATGTAGGAAAATTGAACGGTCAGTGGATGGTGATCACGAGATGAAATACCTGCACTTGCTAAATTAAAGATTGCCTTAAAAGATATTAAGCAATGGTACGCCCGCAGGCAGTAGCACCACTCTTCTAGATAATTGGTAGATAGTGACTAATTAGGGTCGCATGAAGGACAGAAAATGACAGTTAAATTCCTGAAATCAGAACATTGTCGGAAGTGAGCAGACTTTTTCAACTTGCAGTACCTGGCTTCTGGGCTTCATCCTCTCGAAATAAAAGGAACGGACCTTGGATTAAATCGATAAAGCTGTCAGATCAAACCAGTGTCCTGCTCATGTGGAGCTAAAGTGTACGATCCAAACAAGGACCAATTAATTTGTGTTGAAAGCTGGTAAGAAAATGGTCCCGATGATTGACCAATGCTATTCGCTTGTGTATGTTTTATTTTATTAAAATTTTAATTAATAAAACAGATATCCTCTTTGTAACTTTAAACAACTGTAATTCACCTTGTATTAGAGCTAATGTTTAAATCGACCCGAAAAGGAAAGCAAGGCACCTAATTTTTGGATCACATGATGCGACGTAATGATAACCGGAACTGCTCAGTTTAGGCGTGGGTCAAGAGATATCACACGATGGTCTACCTGGATTTCCGTATACTCATATGTCGATCAGCTCACTCAGTTTGGGGAATGCAAAGATGTTAGGGTTATGAACCCGTGCCAAATGTTTTTAAGTGATCAAGTTCTCTAGGGTTTGATGAAGGCTACGTCGATGAGTACTTCTGCATAGCTTCTTTGAATGTCCCCGCCCTGAGGCTAAGAGAGTCCCGACTGGCTGTTTATAGACGTAGAATGATCGCTCACTTTCATCTTCGCCAGAAAAAGGCAACCAAAGAGCTGGATCGATGCTACTGTTTATGAAACACCGGGAGGTTAGTCAGTAAGCGATTCTTCGGGCAATACGATTGTAAATACTGTCTTCCTATTAAGGGAATATTTAATCGAAAGTTATGGGCAATCATCAATCAAGATCTCTTCCATCCGCTCTTCAAAACAAACCTGAATCTCATCTTTTGTGGGCTCTTGAGGACCTAGTGGCTTGGAGTTTTATTCACACAGTGGACGTAGAAATTACCTCTAACACCTTGGAAACAGTCACTACTGAAACTGAATTTTACCCATTTTTCCCGATGCAGTGAAGATCTTTGTACTGTTGAAAACTTGACAGATGCTAGCTGGCTAATGAAACTTGCTTCTCGCTAGTGAAGTGTTTTTCTATCACTTTTCCAGAATTCTTTGGCATTTGCTTGGTTCTGTCGGATACGGTTTTTCGGGAGTAAAGATTTACCTAACTTTTTACCTTTAAATTACTTCTAACTGGTTTTCCCATTTTCAAGAAACTCACAGTCCCGATGTTTCTTAACCGCTGGCCTATCTATCAAATTGCATTCTTATTGGTTGTAAGATATCTAGATATGGCAAATAATTGAAAGATCACATTGGCAGTGGCCTGCGATCATCAACCGCCAATTGGTGTGTGTTAATAATTTCCAAGTCAAGTTTTCCTGAGGCAAACTCAGGACTAGAAATAAAGTTGACTAAAAGGGTAGATAAGATGCGAAACTCAATTTTTTTCAGGAGTATCAGGTTTGACATGAAGTCCATCAGGTGAAGAACGTCTTTACTTGGAACCAGTGGCTATTCTACTCTTGGAGGATGCTTGAACTATACGTAAGCTTTTTCTCTCAAACAAAATCAGCAGCACCTTTTAGCCTTTCTCGTTCCTTCCGAACACCTTCAATAGACTCTTAATTGACTTCAATAAGCTGTCATTTAACCGTGATTAAAGACACACTAAGAAGCTTGGATCATCGGAGGTAAATAGACTACGGCTGCTGATAATTTTGCAAAAATCAGGATGTTTTTAGTTTACACTCTTTCGAAACTCCGTGAAATTGAGATTAGAAAATAAGTTAGAAGGGAGAGGAGAGCGTCAAATCCAACCTTAATCCCACGATTAGGTGTCAGTTCGCTTGTGTAAAGTTCGCGTTTGAGAATCATGGATGGCACCCAGATATTACAATTTGGTGAAATGAACTAATGAAAATTCCATGTCGTTGACTTGAAAGTCAACTATACCAGTCACCTTAACGCTTTGCATGTTTACTCGGTGTATATGGTCCATTTCCATGCTTCGAACAAACTACTAAAACAGAGAGATGGTTAATTCCACTTTCTATAAAATATTTATATTCTTGTTAACACAACAACTTCTTTATTTTAGGTTAAAATAAAGGCCATTATACCACCTTAATGCCAATCCTCCCTATTTCTCTTAGCTAAAATAAGATCCGGTACTGAGGAGAGTGGTGCAGGCTGTCTTATCTGATCACATTCAATCCGAACTAATCCCACTGGCGTGGATGGTGCCTTTGATAGACCAAACTTTTCAGCTAGTGACATTTCCCATCAGTTCGCATCCAGCAGTTACTCAAAATTGCTCTTTACTCTCAAGTAAAGTTAATGAGAGTGACCGAGACTTCATTTGTGCAGATTTCATTCAGAGTCCCATTTGATAAAGAGACGCTCTTATCTTGCCTACTCCGCTACTATAACCTCAGATTCAATACTGTGAATTCAATAGGATTCATTTTCAAAGATGAATCAAAAACTTGTAGTTTTGGAAACAACTGGAGAACTGGCATTCCTGATAGTAAATGTTGGTTACCTCGATGATGTCTGAAACTGACTCATAAACGGGATCCTTTATGTTCGCAAATGACCTAATAACACAGTTTAAAAAGTTCATTGCAGTATTTACAAATGCACTATCTTAAAAGCGGCTAAGACACAATAAACACTGATACCCAACTGCTTATTGTTTATTATAAACAGAGAGAAGTTACTCACGAAATCTGCCAAGCTACCGATTTGTAGTTTTTTTTATTTTCTCCCCACCCATTAGGACAAGTCCCAAGGACTTATTGGGGGTACAACAGAAGTACAAATAGCTTTTATAACATGTAAGCACAGCAGTTAATACAGAACACAGTAAAAACATTTGTTGACGTCTCCGGCTGTCTGGTCTCTTCTCTGGCATGGTTTCGTCATACAGGTAGCAGTTCAGCTTCGTCTTGGCACCTTGTCCATCTTCGTCCGTCTTCATGTCTCCTACCAGAAATCTTTCAAAATTCTGATGGAGACTTCGTTCATTGCTACATGCGCGTGTATTCCACACTCCAGTTTGAAATCATGAATCCGGTTAATTACATCGTGCTTCGTGTACCAAGCTGTAGAGAAGTTGTACTTCTGCTGGCATAATCTAATTTGATACGTCCGGTGGGTGATTAGTCCTAGCCGGCCGCCCCTCTCATTAGCCCCCAAAGTTGCCCCTGGGGTTACCGGTGGTCACCACGAGGAGGTTGAGAACAGGTTTGACCATCACCGATTTGTAGTGAAAACTTTCACTCGGGCGTTTCGGAATCGGATATGTATTTCAACGGTGTATATGCGGAAGAGGAGATGAGTTAGCCTAGATTTGTGGAACAAGGCTCTCAGGAGGAGTTGTTGTGCTCAACAATTGTGAGAGTTCAATGAGCTGTCGAAGAGATATAACTGCCGTTTCTGGAACGATAATTTTCGATTCTTCTAGGTTAGGAACTCGGTGACTCGTAAATCGTAGAATACATTCCAAGTTTCAAATTATAAATGATGATTACAGGCAACTACCTCTAGAACGTCCCTTACGAAGCCCTCTCTGAGTCCTTAGCAATTTTGTCCTTCCACAATGAAGTGAGCAACAGTCAATGAAAGTTATGGAAAGGCCAACCAAAGGGACTTAATTGCCTCCACAAATTTCTATAAGCCAGTAATTAACATGCGCTAGGTTAATCTGCACACAGGGTGCCTGCCAAAGTGATAAGGAGTTTGAGAATGATTCATAAATTGTTGATGCCAAGGGCAACTTGAGTAGACTGTTTCACCCTGTGGTCAAAGTTTATATTATGACACCACTTTTGACATTTTTGCTTAAAAACTCGGGGCACTTTTCATTCAAGTACTGCATAATTCAATGACCCCAATGAATATTGCAAAATTGAAGAAATTACATTCGCTCATACCGTTGAGTGCTACTGAATGGAAAAGAATGAATTTTGAGGCGGGTACACGGCACGCCTTAAATTACGATTCTGTTTTTGTCAGGAGGTGTGAAAAGCGACGTGGTTATGGGGTGTTAAAGTTCAAGAGATGCTTAAAGTTGATTACTCAAGCAATTATATCGCGCCAAAATCAGCAGTCAAGCCCAGCCACTAGCTAGTTGATAACCCTGCGAGTTGATCACACTGAAATCCACACTTTGAAACCGAAATCTCCCATCGAGAAATCAACCTAAGCACTAAAATTGCCTTAGTGTATAGCATAGAAATAAGGTCATTAAAGTAATATCATTAAATGCATAAACTTCTCAAAATGGAAATTAATCTTCACATTGGTGAGGATTTTTTTTTTACAAAAATACAGCCACCGCACACCTTGACTACGAGCCAATAGGTACTTCGAAAATATTACAGACGAGATTCAATGAGGCAAATGCTGCATTACTTGGACAAATTTACTGCAATTTCTGGGTACGTTCGGCACACTTTACTTAACGCAATAGCTTCGGAATTCAAAAGCCAAGAATCTGACGGTTGTTCTCTTCGATGCAGCTAAGGGGTGAGTAGTCCAAGGCCATTTTAAAGGTGGAATTTATTTGAAACCAAATGGATAGAGGACAGGGGAATGGGCCAGAGGGCAAAGGGTAGAGGGCAATCACAGAGGATGATGGTGATGTGTATGTCATTAAGTCAGAGTTATATGCTTTTTTGTTCAATTTTCTCATACAGGAGTATAAAAATATACGCTTAATCTATTCGGCTACTCGACCAGCCACTAATTCTCATTGACGGATGTTGTGGACTTCACTGGTATCTTCTCCATTGGCGAGATCGCTTCCTCCACTACGATCTGAAAAAGAGAAGCAAGGCATCAACCGAAGGAATGTCTTCATTTGAGAATCCTTAGCATGCAGTTCGTCCTCTGGCACTACAATCACCGAATCGTGTCTACGAATCTTGCATCTACTCTACCCCATCAGTTTGAAAGATGCTTTTGAGTGCAAGCATTTGACTTCTGAAAGTGCAAAGCCGAGTCCAGGAGCATAGTTTGTAAAATTTGATTGTCTGTTAAGTCGAAAGACCCACCCGACAACTAGAACGCCTAGTTAATGTATCTACTTTGGAAAGGATATAGGAAAGTTTCACTGTTAATAATATCTATTCCCCAACTGGGAACCAAAATCAGGGAAGTGGTTAGGGTGCCAACGCGTTAGCCACATGACGATTCACCGCATTGTAAGAGGTCATGTAAATAAACCCCACATAAGGACGCAATTACAAGGCTGTTAACCACAATCGATTACAACAGGCTAAATCAATAACTAAACGCAAGCGAATTGTCTTCAAGAAACTGCCACGATCGAAATATGGAATCAATGAGAAGATATCTATTATTCCATCGATGGCGGAACACATGTGCCTCCATGACACTGCTAGTTATTTGAATACACAAAAATTGAATTTTAAACACAGACAACCAGACACATTCTAATTTGCCTGTTTAATTTTTTCCCCCAAAATGTTAAATGACCTAACGCGCATAAATTAACCGGATGATGTAATAGAAGGCAAAAAATTGAAAAATTTATCACTGTTTGTATGAAAATGACTTTCCTGATGTCTGTGTATCAGTAGTCGTGAAAAAAACAACCCAGCACCACCGACAAGATCCCACGCGAAAAAATACACTGTTGGGGCACGTTAATACATCAGTGCCACACAACTCTTATTCTTTCTGATAGAATGGTTACCAACTCGAATTGGAACTTAATTAAAAAACGAGCAGAAAAATTGCGTAATTAGCTAGAAGAGAGAACAGTCAAGCGCGGTTACCGACACTGATGGAGCATTCACAGCTATCACTGCCATCGATTCGTTCGTAGAAAAGGATGTAGGCGGTGGGATGGATGACCTCATGATCAGCAGGCACTTTCGAGACGCTAAAATTAACAAAGTAGAACTGACTAATATTTGCGATCGTGATTTCATTTCATATGCACATGGTAAATATCAGGCTGTGCAAAATTCGACAGTGAAATCCAATACAAAAATCGAAAATCACCGATCTAGTCCACCTTGTAATTTGAATGACCAGCAGCACTGATCAATAAAGGAAAGGTCAAATAAGAAATTCTCAATCAGAGGGACACATGCATTCCGAAATATGGTCTGCTGAAGAGGAGCACTAAAGCCGATCGTCTAGCGGAGGGCACGACAATTGGCCGCTTAAAGAAGCTACTTGAGAATATAATCTTCTTGCGAGTGTAATTCTGGCACAGAACGAGCGAGAAATTCCCGATATATCCTTTTGTAGGTGTATGAGCATATAGAGGGCAGAAGTGATTATAATGTGATATTACGGAACCAAAAAGTGAGCATGGGTATGTCTCTTCGGTTGAGGGATAAATAACAGCGATTTCGAGCAAGGATAACCAGTATGCATGCGTCAAGCGTTTGACTGACAAACAGAACTGTCTAATTTTACAAATGCCAACATTAGAGCCACACTACGAAAGTTTACTGTTCTGCAGAAGACACGGATCTGGATACAAGCCCAGACCATCATGTTCGTTTTCAAATGATAAACCCGCCTGAATGCAAAATAAGTACTAGTAGGAATTGAATGACAACAAGAATAAATTTCGGCGCGTGAGGAACAATACAGCATTCCGGAAGCAGAACGATGAGCAGAATGGAGGTAGAGCATGCAAGTTCAAGCTGATGGAAGTATTAGGTAATGAAGAAATCGCCGAAAAAGTGATTTGGGCCGTGATCTACCACGGCAAAACTGCGTAAATTTTTTCACTACAAATTGAAAGACAAATCTTACTCTTAGATTGAATACATATCTATTTTAACTATTAAGGAGCCGCTAGCATTTGGTAAACATGGGTATCATCGGTTGTAAGCCGACACCGTCACCTTAGGCGACGCGGCTGATTGCAGTGCATAGTGCAATACTCATTCTAGGTTACACTGGCAGCACTGACTGGACACGAATGAAAGCAATTGGTTAAAAGCTTGCTTACTATTTTGACTTAATAGTGATGATCTGTGTTTTAACCGTCTCCAAAACGTTTTAGCTTGGGAACGATCAAATTCATGATAATGATAAATGAATGAGGAATGAACCAATAAAACTAGAAAATCAATTAAATATTGACTTCAGTAACGCACTTTTCGTCATCGAAGAAGTACCACGAATCCTGTCCGTGGTTTGGTATGTTCGAAAGACGACACCTTGCGGTATAGTGGCCACGATCAGTTCCTCCTTGATGGTACACTACAGCATAAAGTCGATATTGTGTTGACACCGGAGTCTCAATGTTTACGGTGGATTTAGACGCAGTCATCGGCGAAACGCTGATAGAGTCATCGGACGAATGTTGAATGATGGGAGAATCGGAGCATTTGGGTATCGCTGAAGTCTCCCCCTCGGGAATGGCGGTTTTCTCATCAGCAGGAGCTGTTCAAAATGAAACACTTTGAGTTGAATAGAAGCATAATGACTTGTCAAAAATAACTCAAGTGAAGACGGTAGTAGCTGGAAATATGAAAAGTGATACTGCTGGAGACCGACTAGAGGCTAAGATGCATGGCATGAGTAAGTTCAAATCAGCACGACTGCTATGTAAACATATGCATATTAGAAACTTAAAATAAAGAATTCTACCACAAATAAGCGAAACCATTGAACAGATTAGGCATAAAAGAAATTACGGTCACCGTGGGGAGGATATCTTGAGGTTAGCATGCGCTACTGGTTTTATGAGGCATGTTGAAAGCACAAACAGTTGTTTGGAATAAATTAATCACGCCGGTTGAAAAACAAGGTTTGCTACCATGTTTAAGCATATTTGTGGATTGGAGTAATGACATGATATTGGAGAATAGGTTAAGACAGATTTAAATCGCCAACATCTACTGATGAACAATGGGCCATAGGGATTGCTTTGAAAAATGAACAAGCAAAAACAGCAAGATCAAAGTCATAGAAAAAGCTAGAGACTTCAGAATAGCATGTTAGTCGTATACACAGAAGCTAGTTAACCAAGAAGTGAGCAACAAAGGTGGTTGAACAAGTGAACAACCACCATGGTTAAGCAAGACCGAATCGCAATTGATGATTTTGTGAGCTGAGTCATGAATTCGGCAAGAGATAGGCACAAGCATCGACTGGTCATGTGATATGCAGGCGCGAGCTCGCAGAAACATGGGCGGCCAGAATGGCAGCGGTACACAGCAGCGGCCCAAATTCGCGTCAGCCGAAGGCTTGCTGTTTACGTGCACAGGTGTGGGCAGAATCGTAATACTTTGGCAGCCATTTCTACCTGCATAACTTGCTTTACTTCTACAAGTCTTGAATAACCCGAGTAAGTATGGCATTCACCGTGGTTAAATGCCTGAATTTGGTTGCAGAACTTCCCAATAAGCCAATAAACTATGTTTCGTCCCTATTTGAGATCATGCCAAGTTATTGAATACCACCTCGAGTATTTGCGAAAACTAGAACACCCCCAAAGGTGAGGTGTCAGATAATGATCCTGCAGACTTTGCCTCCGACTATGGTCGCCGAGAACAGGAAACCTTTGGTGACATGCTGTTTGCAACAGATTTCCTCTGCGCTTCTTGTGCCAAATAGCGAAATGCATACTCCTAGTATTCGGGAGAGCCTAGAACGACCAATTGCAAGCAGGTATTTCAGCGGGGAGGAAGAGCGAGAAGGATATATCGTTACTAAGGTTAGCGCCTTGGTGAATTTTTCGACTTCGCGCACGTGCGCACAACTCACTCCATTGGACGTAAGCGTTATCCAATGACGTCACTATACACCAATAGGAGCTTACCGTCGATGTAATAGGGCGCCATGTCTTGTTCGAAGCCGAATTTAATGAGGTTCCGCTTCTTATTCTTGCAACAGGAGGACTCAAAACGCTGAAATTCTGTTCATGATGAGAAGTAAGTGGATAAGGAAAAGCATATGAGAAGGGGTTTAAGTGACTATAAGTAGCACTACCAAACGTCAAGTATAAATTATTATTTAACTGAAAAGGATACGTAGAACGAGAATCTTGGGTAATTTGGAAATTTTGACTTGAAGTTCAGCCTTGCACCTCGATTTACATTTCGAGCACATCTAAAGCAAAACACGGAGTTTGAGAGCAAAAAAATTCAACATATAAGACAAACAGATAATTACCGGTTTATCTACATCGTCAAGAGTCTCAGTCTTCGTGAAGGCTTTCAGACAATCATCCAGACTGACACAAATGTTCGCAGTGGTGGAAGAAACCTCTGAAGCCGAGGGCGAAACGGGAGTCTTCGAAGTTGCTCGTTTTTGGGAGTTCTCCTTACACTCTTTCTCACTTGAGGGCACCTGAAAGAAGAGGCTACGATGACCTAACAAAGTTTTACAATATGACGTGAAATTAAGAAACTTGGCACAAACCTCAGGAACACAGAGAGCAAGGTTCCAGAAGAGCTCGTCACGAGTTGAAAGATTGTTGCATTGGAGGCATCGTAGTCGTGTTTGAAGGTGGCCCACGAAGGTATCTACCAAATATCAAAAATTTACAATATTTTAAAATAATTTGAGGATTTAAATACTAAATTACCTTTCAAAAAGCTGTTCTCAGAAGCAGTCGCATCAGCAGAGCTTCTGAAGAAAAATGAACATTATTTAAGAAAAAGTAAAGATAACTTAATGGGTTTAAGCTAAATAGAAGCCCACACAGCAGGCTGAGATACATCATGGAGAACATCGTAAGAGCCCTCCATTCGATTCGGACGAAGAAAATCTGTGACCTTTTTGGAGATCCGTTTCAGCGATGAAAAATCGGAAGGTCCGCTCCAAGACGCACTTCTATCACCTCCTGTTAAGTGACCACTGTTCTCACTGTTCTTCAGACCACCGCGTCTACGCTTTAGTCGCCGATCTCGTTGAATGGGTGGCATGGGAGACGTGAAACCGGTAGGTGTACTTGGAGGCTCAGCAGTGCTTGGAGTATGGGAACGCTCTTTGATACCTTCATGAAGTCCGTCCAAGATATAGGTGAAAAATTCCAAAGCATCCTGTTGTCTAAGGACAATTATAAAACACCACTAAATCAAACATGATTGAAGTTAATCCTTAATTAATAAATTTCGTTACAGGTTTCCCTTATAGGTTGGAACACGAGCTGCGAAGGCATTCTTGAATCTTTGCAGTGTATTTGAAGTAACGCTGCCATTGGTAACAGAATTCATTTTCGTGATTACATAAGTGAAAGCTGAAAGATACAAGGAAAATAGAAACCATGCAAAAAGATGTTCGTTCGAAATAAGTAGAAAAACGCACCAGGAACCAGATCAGTACTATTTTTAGGTGGTTTTGTCCGACCACTGTCGTAATTTTCGCAAAAGTCACAAACTGGTTTGGTTGAACGCAAACATTGCAAAATGGCATTTAGATAGCACTAAAATTGAAACTTGCAATCTAAATAGCATGGAACAAAGAAAGCCAAGGGTAAAAACTGCATTTACTGTATTTCCAAGATTTTCCAAACCGCAAGGATTGAGTGATTTAGACCCTAGTTCAGAGGCCGCGGGCTTCTTACGAGCATTAGAAGTCTCAAGTGATTTGGCGGTCGACGGTCTAAGACTGTGCACTTTGTTGGTGGGATTTTCTTCATCTCGAGCTTTTTTGGCATCTTCAATGCTAACTTCGCAATTATTTTGATTACATCCCTCGCACTGGCTTCGAACACGAGAACCATTATCGACTACTTTCTTAAGGACTTCAAAGAATGAATTCTTCTTTGAACGAGGCGAGAAGTTAGGGTCTTCGTTGGTTTCACGATTAATGCTGCGCATTCTCATAAGCATCTGAGTCTTATCAATTCTCCTTGATTTCAACCAAACAAGCGCATTTCACAAAATACAACTCGTGTGATAACTTAGGTCGTAGGAAAGTAGAACATTTAAACACATATGATTCTCATAAAATTCTACAACGATAGCATTTAAACTTGATAGAACGCATTATATTTGTGCAAAAAATACGTAGATTTAATTAATTTATGACTTTCAGTTTCTAAATGCATGAAAGATTTCGCAGTGGGCATGACTACTTTCCAGTGATTCTCAATATGTCCAGTTTGTTCGTACTATTTAAATTCAAGTCCATATTATATAAATGAGCTGCTAGGTGAGTCTGTTGTATGGTAGTCAAGTTCATTTTCTCATAAAATCGATTTTCGTCGATCATCATTAAATAGTTGGATCGACCGCTTACACTGGTTAATAGCCCACCAATTAATAGGTCGGTGATCGAAGAACCAGTAAAGCCATTTCGCTTTCCTCAAAAGAAATGTACGAAGATATTTACCATGGGCGTTTTTAATCATGAAGAATATATAATATCCTTGGCGAAATTTGAAAGATTTAACTACATTGAACTCGAAATGGTAATAAATTGATTTGCACATCCTTCTCGCTGACAAAAGGTTGCCAGATGCCAACGAAATCAAACAAACAGCGCAGAACCGAGTTCTCCATAATCGAAAGCTTGATTCTTCATTTTAAGCACGCCTTAAACTCTCAATCATATGAGCGATATGTGGTTGATTACCGTCGGGCTGTGTAGTCACTTCCTTCCTTTTTTTTGAGATTTCAATTAGTTAAGTTTATTTACTATAATTACATTCTGGTCTTATTTTTTTTCTCTGTATACCCTCCCATTATTCCATTTTGTGTAACGGCCGTGGATGATTTCTTATTCACAACTCCATTGAAATCGTGCTGCCAACCATCATTAGTTAGCAAAAATACCCGAAGGGGTTCATAGATATTATATTAAACCTATTTGAATACCTTCAAATTATAGTTGCATATCTTTGCATAATACTGATTTGAAAACTTGCAGGAGTTTGCAGCAGATATTATTACAGCACTAAATATTTTATCATTATGTGTGCGTCACAATTTAAGGCCGTCTTAATTCTTGCCTTAATTCATGGGGGCTAGTCAGTTTAATAAGCTTAAGGATTAAATAATGAATGATGATAGCAATGAAAAACTGGATTCCTCCTCATCGAAATAAACAATTCACTTGACAGTATATTGTTATAGAATTTTCAAGAGTATTTACTTCTAATCTTTCGTACCTATAATAAGCAATTAAGGCTTCTGTTACAATGCGACGGAATGGAATGTTACTCTGTCCATAAGAATGTGTATGAACGCGGGTAAAATATAGGATATACGAATCTTCAGTGAATTATGGAAGATATTATTACATTATGACATTATGAATGAGCAACCGTACAAATAGCGTTTTACATTCAACTGTCACTTTATTCTTTTTTACTGTAAAAAAATTGCTTTTCAATCACTAGCTTGGTAAACCGCTGTGAAGGTTCAATTCTATTGGTGCAGGCTTTTAGGGACCTTAAATTTGATTTGAACGCATGTGCGTAATTTAGCTGTGTTCTTAACATGGACATCCTGACCTCAGATGATAGTGTTCTGACGGATGATTCCTCTGCAAGCAATCGAACTTTTGTCGTAAGAATCCACTTCAGTTGTGTATTTAACCGTCTTAGCTTGAAAGTGCGACATTTCCACTTCACACTCCAGTGGTAAACCGTAAAAGTAAACGATGATGCTTGATTTTTAACTAATTACCCCGATAAATATAGACTTCTTATCATAGTGTCAAAAGTGTTTTTGTATACGATCTAGGAACCAACGACAATGTCAAATCCTTCGTTTCAACTCCGGACCAAATAGGGCCCTTTGTTAAATGCGGTAGCTTTTCGTTGGCTATTAATTACTCATTTCGTCTTAATATATTTATCCCATAGGTTAAAACTATGTATTAGTTGAGGACCTTTCCGAATTTTATAAGCGGAATTTTTAACTATGCTTTTTTGCAGCCTCGAAATTTGATCGTCTCTCTCTAACGACTGCTACTAAGGCTACACCCATAAAGGTCTCAGTTCTTAGCTGTGAGTTAACGGCTGATAATACTGATTTATGTGTCATCCTCTTTTACCTGTCAGCGCTTCCATTTAGCTTGCCCGTCTAGTCGGGTACCCCATTCGACAGGCAAGCAATCCATGCGTATGTTTTTTTCTCATTTTGTCACCATCATCTTTTGGGTTAAATTGATTTCTTGCGTTCTTTCGTTTCCGTTTTAGAGCGCCAATCCGCGATTAATATATCCACTCCCAATAGGCAAATGGGACGCCTTTCGAGTAAGCGTTTTTACCTAATTTCGCTGCCTTAAATGTCATGTGCTCGGTTAAGTCAAATTTGCTGGTTTTCCCAGAATTTTTTTGGTTTTCATTCTGTAATAGCTTTAACTGATCAGAGACCGAAGGAAACGACCAGCGCATTCCAAAGGCGCAAGATGTACGATGAAGCACGTCGAAAGAGCCTTCATTTACCCATGCCTCGAAGAATCGACCCACGACGACAGGCTATTTCTGCCATTTCGACTGTTGCTAAGCAACGCAAGGAAATTGCCACAGCATGTGCTTCTAAACGCACTGCCGCTCGACGTGCTCTCGTGAATCGAAATCGACCTGGGCTGGGCGGGTAGGGAAGCAACTTATACCTCTATATTCCAGCGCCATATGTACTCAATTTGTAACGGGGTTTGGTTGTATGAAGATTAATTGAGAGAAGTCTACTTGATTTTTATAAATAGAGGTTTTTTTCCTTTTTTTTGAACTGGTGTTCGAAAACCGCAAGTAAACCAGCATTCTGGTGCCTAGAAGTTGGAGAAATTTGATTTCTTTTTTGGGGAGATGCGGGGGTTCCTCCATAGCTTCGAAAGCAGGCCTGAGCTTCATCGCCTTACTGCCCGCTGGACTCATGTAAGTCATTAAACTGGAAGGATGATCATATCTCACAATCGTATCGGATAAATTAAACTGGATATATCCAGTATGAATATAATATGTTTATATTGGACATGCTTTCTTATGGCGCCACTCACAATGTGTGGTGGCCAACGGTAATTTGGGCAAGGCCCGTCCGAACATTGTGTTAAGGAATTTAGGAATTTAGGCAATGCATTACAGAGGTGGGGAGTTATCCGTGTGATTATTTTCCCTCAGGATCCAGCCCCGTGTGACGAGAGTTTGATATACAGTTGGTAGTACAGAGCAATCATTCGACGTTTTGTCAGCTTCTATCTTATAGCTTAACTGTTGGAGTTGGTTGTAGAAGGATGGAGTTCCGGAATCAAGATGTCGGTACAACTAAACGGACAAAAACGGATTCTGAAGATGCTTGAAGCGAAAGTAGATTGTGAATGATGGAAAGAGTATCTCGAATTTCGCAATGTATTTTGTTCCCCATGTGGGTGCTGAAGCTAAATACGTAAGAGAGAATGCAGTGCCAAAACGAACCGTCAGTATTTTACTAGCTGAACCGGATGCGTGGAAGTGAACTTTTGACGGTCTAATGCAAATCCAAACGAATTATATGAGTTGTTCTAACTTTGAACTACCTTTATTGGTGCGGTTTGTCGATTTGCCTAAATTTTTGCCTATATAGACAGTTTAACCATCTGAGTTCTGTACAAAATGAAGAATAATATCCCCCTGAACATTGTATCGAAATTAGGTCATGCGCAAACGAAATCGTTCATTGAACGAGTCCTAGATTTGTCTTTCCTTTCCTAATTTCCTAAAAGTTGTTCTCATGTGTAGTCTAGCAAGAATTCATCGACCTACTCAAACATTTACAAAATGCCTGAGGCTTTCTCTTATGATAAAAAGTAGTTGCAGAAGTGATCTGCCTGACTGCAGCGTTAATCGTTATCATATATTCGGTACAAATTGAAGCAGAGCTGTCGGGTCAGCCAAAAAGGGCAAGATTTGCACAAAGCGAGTGACTAAATTAGGGTTAGAAAAATAAATACCGAAAAACTCCGAACTTAACTGGTTTCTGTAGGGTTATATACAACTTTATTAGGATATGAAGACCTTGGAACTCTTAGTGTAGGAACGAAGCCTCCTTATCAGATAATCCCAACCCGTGTATGTTAGAAATCTCATTATTTTAATGCTATAAAGCAAATGAAAGTCCAAAACCTTGGTTCTTTTATTGAACTCGGTTTTTGTTCAATCAGAGCCAGAAAAATAAAAGCTTAAATTGTTAGACGTCAAAATGAGCCACTGATTCAATAGTTACCTCCAATAAAACACAGTTGATGGTTTCGACAATCCTCATATCCGGGAGTTTTGAAGTAAGCCTAATAGTGCATGTTAACCGGTGCTTATGTATGCCGACAAACAATCTAACCCAACATGTTTTAGGAGCAGCATATCGTTTGCTAGAGGAAACTAGAAAATTTCACAAGTTCATGGCCTGAGATGTTCCCATTCAGTGTTTTTATCTCGTTTATTCTTCCACTAAGGCACTCACCGCAATTTTCTCTGCTGGTTACTATTCAGATGATTGATGATAGTTTTCTATATTGGGCATCTTTTTTCAAAACACAACAATGAAACTAGTTCTCAGTTAATCTTCACTTTTTTAAAAAAAACGCAATATATGCTTTTGCCAAGCGAAACCAATGAAAATTATTGAATTCCATGCTTTAAAATGGGTTGCGATTGTGCGGAAATTATCTTTGCAGATTACCGGAACACATGATTTAATTGTCAATTGTATCAGAGGCCTTTGTTTCAATCCCGAGTGAATCTGCAGTTGTTAATGAAGGTAGCTAAACCCTCCCTGCAAAGCATCTAAGCAAAGCTTCCCTAGTGGCTTATCCTAAAAGCACATTTTAACTAAGAGGTTTACCTCAACAGGCACGCAGTTTTGGTTCCCATGTTGAAAAGTGCTACCATTGGCAATTTACCCTTAAAAATGTCCTTTGCTAATCAAGTCCGTTTGGCACTTTTGGCAGCGATATGGCTTATTTCTAGAATTCATTATAAACTCAGATGAGCAGGCTTAATAACTCCATTTGATATGAAGTAGAAGTTTGCCCTCATGAATTTTTCAATACTCAATGCTTTAAATGGATAATACCGTTGAAGTAACGGATTGCTTAGCCGCAATAGCCACAGTCCCACTTACTGAAGTGTCTTCGATTTTCATCATGTTTCTTAATATTTCAGTGTTGACTTTCTTTAAGTTGTTTGGCTCTGTCCAGCAGTCGATTTCAGTAAGTTACATTTGTTCAACTAATCTCTTTAGCATCAAAACATTCTTTAAAAATTACTAGGTGATATTGTCAATTTCCCCATCAGGCATCTGTCTGATCACAGCAGTATTACCTTTCCTCATGTTGGCCCCTAATTGATGAAAGCTTATCACTTGGAATGTCGACGACTTTAATGGTGTTTCATCCCCTCCAATCAAACCACCCTCATTATTATCAGGACTTAAGGTTGGGATATATTTGATAATAGTTTAATAGTATAGTTCAGTACATAATCTAAGCCCCACAAGGTGTCAAGCGAACCTACTTCTAGCTCTAGTTATAACTGACACATGAAATACACCATCCTATTTTACGCTCTCCTGGTCCTGGATAAACGAAATAATTGACCTTCTTCGTTATGATTTTGATAGTACACTATTTGTTGTTTCAGTTCGTCGTAATAGTTTACAATACTAAAGAAGTGATCTCCAATGAAGAATTTTTAGAAAAGTACTGCATTTACTGCGGTAAAACGACTAGGTGACTATTTAAATTAGATAATAACAGGGTTGGTTATGAATTGAAAATATTTCACAGATGAGCAAATTGGTTTTGCGCTCCAGTCCAAGAAAACAGGTGTGTACTTTTTAGATGTACAGTTTATCAGTGACCTATTTAAGTTCGTGCTGCTTATAATTCTTCTTTTGCTCTTCTACGAAAATGAAAGCGAATTCATCAACTTTATTTTCCAACCAAATGACAAATTTAGTAAGCGTAGAGAGGAAGATCCATTGCATTCAATGTATTTCTTTGAAAATTTTTGGACCCTTTTTATTTATACAGGTTTTATTTGACTCACCCCATTGACTTAAATTCTCTACATATACCGACTTTGAAATACTTCATTCATGTTGGTTAAAGCAGTACGAATACAGTTCTCGTACTTTCTCCATCCTTACCAATTTTAATATTATAGCTCAAAGAGGGGAAATCTCTCTGGTCATCAACGCATGCATCCTAAAAAGCTGATCCTGAATGACTCTCAAGTCAGAGAAGTCCTCTCATGTCATGCCGTCATCTATTATTAGATAAACCGTTCACAAATCTTCTAACAACGAAAATGAGACTTTATTGCAGCATAGAGTATTGAAGGTGGTATATTCTAGGAAAAATCCAAGTAATTCTGGCTTAATTATCATCCCCATATTTCACATTCATTACTCGGGTTGACCCGAACCGATAAGCGATATCTTGCGACGCATCTCGACTAGTTTTTTGAGTTTGGACCTATTCTGGACAAGAACTGACGTTGCACGTTAGTACAAGCTAGGTTCTACTGAATGGCTCGTCACAATTCGTTTTGATGTGTTACTCATTGAACATGGGATAGCGTTTTAACGACTTTCAATCCGATAACCTGATATTTTTTACAACCTAATGAATTTATCATTTTTAAAAAAATCTTCTTAAATACATGAAAAGAGATCTAAACACCCAACTTTACAACTATTGTTCTGCGTTGACAGAAGACACTTGATCTTTCAGCACAGTAACTCCATCGAAGCAATCCTCACAAATATTGCAGGGGGACGGATTCAACTCTAAAATCAAAACAGAAGAAAACGATTAACCACAATGAAATTTAAGAACACCCCCTTGTTTCTAGCTGTGATGTCTACTTAGCAGCTGCTCCAGAGGAGATTGGTTCTAATCTAAGGGTGAGGGTTAAATTCGCTACTTGCCTTCAATAGTATCGGTATCCATCTGTTCAGGTGATCTTGGACTAGGGGAAGATGGATTGTCAACTTCATTGATGGAAGGTGGTTTTGCACCTACAAGACAATACCAATATAAAAAAACTGATGCTTGATTAAAATTTTCTTAGTAGGTAAAAGAATTCACAAAATGCACATTGATGCATGGTGTTAGCGTGTCTTCGACATTTTGCGCGTGTTGCAAAAGCCTTTCGGCAGAACTGACATTTAAAGGGTTTCAAACCTAAAACAGCAAACAAAAACGTGGGGGGCAAAGACGTAAAAATATAAACACGCGTTAGTCCACTCTGTTTAGATGAATTTCAATATACCTTTGTGTATTACATCAACGTGGAGCCGATGAACAGAGGCAGTAGGAAAGGCTTTTCCGCAGTACTCGCATTTGTAATTTTTCACTCCTGAAATTTTCAATATTTAAAATCCCCGCTGAGACTTTGCCTTGTGGTGAATAGCTCTAACAGAAATAAAGTAAAATGAACTAACCTTTGTGAACAAATCGGGTGTGCTTATTGAGGGTGGCTTTATCGGGGTAGGTCTTACCGCAAATTTCGCATTTATGAAGTCTCAGTCCTGCGCAGGATAAAGTAGTAGGAAAGTGAAATCTATAGCACATGAACCATGCTACTTAAATGCGTTATAAGTGGACTACATTTATGAAAAACCGCTTATAAAATAAAAAATGGCTTACTTTTGTGGACAGTGTCGATGTGAAGATTCAAGGACCTACGAAATTTGTAGACTCTTCCACATTCTGGACAAGGATATGGACCTGAATTCCAAGGATTGATAAGTCTCCGCTCTTTGAAATAACTTTTATTAAAATAACTGACAAACCGAAAACTAGTACTAAGACGTTGTAGACCTTTTGAGAAACAGTTACATACCTAAATGAGTTTCTTTAAGGTGTTTGCAAAGCTCCGAACGACAATTAAAAGAATCTTTGCACTCTGGGCAGATGTACTGCTTCAATTCTTGGCAAAAAAAACACAAAAAAGCCTTTAAGTTCGACGAATTTCTGTGGTGGTAATTACTAGTAGCTAGCGATTGAAAAAGATGGCTTGAAAAACTTACTCTTATGAACAATATCGATATGAGATTTGCGTTGAGTGAAGTAGGTAAAAGCCATTCCACAGGTATCGCATTTGTATGGCTTTATTTCTGTGAAAGAAGAATGCTACTTATATCGATTCAATGGAACTCACGAGTAGATTAAATGGATGATGACTTACTCTTGTGAATGATATTAATATGCTTGGGAACATCATAACTATAGAGGAATCTCCTTCCACAAATTGGACATGGATACTGTCTCAGTTCTTTAGCACGAAAATAGAGAAGTCATTCAAAACTTCCATCTGTTGATTACTTTGGATAAGAGGCAGGCGGACTCACTTTTGTGAACAGCGTCGATATGTTCTCGGCGATGTGAAAGGCATGCGAATCGCTGACCGCATGTATCGCAGTGAAATGGCTTCGGCCCTTAGAGAATACACGGTCAAGTAAAAATGATAAATGATGGCATACTCATCACAGGTTTTCCATCGATCGGGCGGCGTCTAACTCTTGGTGGCAGATCTGAATGAAAATAATAGGAAATATTATTCGATCTAGCCTAAATAAGACTGGTCTGCTTGCAGCTATCAGCAGAATCATTGCACTTACGAGTGAACGTGCCCGCGCAATTCTCATAAGATGTATATACTACAGTATAGATGCATTACATACTGTACTATAGATATACTATGAGATGGAATAAGGCTTTTCAACAATAGAGAACTGCTCAGATTCACGATTATTTTTTCCAAGACCCTCAAGGGATCACTTCTCTTGCTTTACCCAACATGATTTCTCAAATTTCCAAACTCTTTCTCTATGTAGATCAGATGCATAACCAATAGTGACCATCATTTATATCACTGAAAACGTGTTCCATCTTAAGGACCCCCAAAGTGACATCTTCTAATGATATATACCTGTTACAAAACTTGTCTGCATTTAGTCTACCCTTTAACATAAAAAAAACATCTGAAACAGAGTGAAAGGCCACAAAAATGGCTACCCTACCCATTTCTCAAGGAAAGAATACAGCGAAACCGTTGATATTTTGTCCGTAACCACAGGACTTCAGAGCTTTCTGTTAGCCCACAAAAAACAGGTTATGACGTGTTGAAACGCAATTAACAAGTAACTCTACTCCCGAAACCTAAAAGTTCAGTATTAAAATATTTTGCCCTCTATAATCTGTAAACATGATGGTGGTGGACACTCATGAAAACAGCAGTATGGGGTACGAAAAGGTACCAATCTCACACATGACATGATTTCCGATCACTTTAGGTATAAGTACCCTTTCGGCCATGTCTTAGGCGTTTTTTAAAACCGAATTTGTTGGGAAACTATTCGTAAATAGATCCCCTAAGGTGAGCAAATAGACTTTATATTTATCACCACACTTTCTCATATAAAACTCAATTTGTAATATTTCAATGATCGGAGTTATACACTGAGATAAATATAAACTTCTCTTTATGAGTACCTATTCCCTCTTTCTACGGCAACGGAATCGAATTAAAGAACTTTTTTAAGGTATGTAGAATTGAGCACGTACTTTTGTGAGCGATATCAAAGTGATAGCGCAAAGCCCGTCGGAATTTATACGCTTTATTGCATTCAGAGCAAGCGTGGAGCCTCAAATCTGCATAAAAGATGAAAATATTACTAAAATGTGGCTATTTTACTAACCTAAACGAATGAAAAACAGGCGCAAATTGAAGTGTGGTAAAACTAAAATCAAACAAACAAAAGGGGCGATAGAGTAGTTAAATGATCGACCAACCTAGGTGTTATGTCTCCCAAGAGACAACTGAAGAAATGCAAAAGCCAAATAAACAGTATACAAAACATTGAGTCACTACAAAAGCGGAATTACTTTTATGCACAGCGTTGATGTGATTTTTGCGATTTGAATGCGACGAAAATGCCTTTCCACAGGTTTCACATTTGAAGGGCTTCACTTCTGTTAAAGAAACGAGAAAGCAGTCACACATGGCTACTGAAATAAAGCGAATATTAGCAAGAAAAAAAACTCGCTTTTGTGAATTAAGAAGACATGATTTGAAAGATCACCTGAATGATGAAAAGATTCCAAGGGAGAGAAGGGTTGTAAATCTTGGTAAATTGAAAGAGAAAAAACTGACAGTTAGAGGCTGCACAATTTTACGAAGGTGAAAGAAAATTTAGGCTTTATATTCCCATAAGATTGGACGATCAGGATCTAGGGTAACCGTCTAGCCCCGAGGGGATACTAGCGAACTCAAACTGATCTGTACTATCGCTCTACCTCATAATGTGGGAAGCCATTTAGGACGCGGGAACGTTCAACTAACCACTGCTTTGAAAGAGTAAGTTTGTCCAAGCCTTTGAGTAACCTCTCGAGTGGAATGACTTCTCACAAAAAAATGCCATTTGAAAAACTTCGAAGCTAAACGCGACAGAGTAAGATCAAAAAATTTGACCATAGGCTTTTACGAATGGATAAACTCACCATGGTTCCCTGTGGGAGGAGAACATTTAATTTTATCCTCAGTTTGATCAGTCAGTTCAGGTATTTCTAGGGATTTCAAAGTATGATTACAGATTAAATTAAATAAAACTAAACACCGGGTTCTTGAAAAGCAGCCTACCATTCTCCGTAAGTTTAGCTAGATTTTCGTCCACAGTCCTGCCATCACCTAGCTGCTGATCGGTCCTAGCAACCGAGTCTACAAGTAAACAGCACGCTAATAAGCACCAAAATTTATTTATTAAATTTAAATCGTTAAATATCCTTTTATAGTGCGGACCCCTGTGGGAACGGCCGTTGTGGATTAGAAGTCCATGATAACTGTTAAAGGATTTGTCGCAGTCATCACAAAAGAAAACGGCGGTATCTGAAATGCAAGAAAATATTTCTCCTTAAATCAACTCAGTAGGAGGAATTTTTAGTATTTCAATCGATCAGATCATGATATAAAACGATAATCGTTCATCTTACCGTTTACCGTAGGTTCTACTTTACTTGCAGCATTTGATACAAATCCTTTAGATTCTTCCACATCTGTGGTGGCAATCGGTTCTAATTTTTAAAAAAAAAACAATCGAATATAAGAACACTTTGTTTCTTAAAAAAATGCATCATTTAAAACAAGAAAATTTTGCGTAAAATCATAAATCGAAGAGACGTTGAGCACATCATTCAAACTTACTTTTGTGATATGTACCGGCATGAATTTGAAATCCATGGATAGAGTCAAAAGATATGTTGCAATCATCACAGAAAAAGGGACTCGAACCTAATGCGGCAAACAAAGTGCTCTTATAAACTTATTGTAATTGGTGGCCTCTCAATAATAGGTATCTTAGAAATACTCCTAATACCACTAAAGCGATGGACCGAAAACCAGCCGCGCTAGTTCAACGACAAAAAAAGCAGATCCTGGTCTTCTTTGTATAAGCAGTCGATGTCTCTTGCAAGAAGTGTGTTATATTAGTTTGAAGCTTGAGCGCTTGACAGTCCATCAGTTTCGCATCAAACACAGAGTTAATCAGGTTAAAGTTATTGCATTAGAGAATGAAAATCTCTGAAATTACGTGATTCTCAAAAAAAGGGCTCCGATAAACCAAATTAAAAACAATTTGAAATGTCAAAGTTTATGATTATTGAGGTGACTCTCACTAGACAAATCCCTCTACCGATAACTCAGTCGCAATCTGCTCTCTCACTTTTTCAAAACTGGAATTAGAATTAACAATTCTTTCTTCCTTTTTTTTCGCCAAGGTTGATGTCAGCTCCATTAATAATTGCTAAAAGACCTGTAGAACCCTGATATCGGCTGAGCAAGTATAAGCGATCCAATCGAAATAGGTTAAGTAGATTGAGTAAAGTAGGATAGCATAGGGTTTATGAATTCTTTGCGTGTGATTTTTAATTATTCTTCATTAATTCCTTAAAGCACATTTGCCTTACCATTTTCCTGGAATACTGTACCATTTTCCGCAATTGATTTGGGATTTCTCTGCTGTTCATCTGTCTTTGATGTTGCTTCTAAAGAATTAGAGCGGTACATTTGAGTTAAATGTGTTATCACAAACAATTTGAGTGCATATTATTAGGTACGGAATTAAACAGGGACTAGAGGATAAGTCTTTGATAAAAGGGACAGTGGATGCCTCTGTTAAGATTTGAGAAGCAGTCTTTCTGAGTAGCAGAACTGAAGACAACTATCCATGACTGAAGGGAACCCTAACGCAAAGTGAATTAGAGAACAAAAAGTGACGTGTTCTGTATTCTAATGATCGACGACAGTCAAAAAAATTTGATCAAAAGGCGCTATTTCAATACTATTACAAAGACGATGAGAAATAAAATAACAAGTTTCGGGTCTAAAAATAGCAAAAAGCTCAAATATAATTTGCATAGGGTTTACTGAAAAGTATTTCAGTAGAAAAAAAGTCACTTACTTTTGTGGTTTCGACCCTGGTGAATAAGGAGGCCATGGAAACTATTGAAAGATTTGTCGCATTCATTACAGGAATGAACCATGGAGTCTAAAATAATGAAAAAATGTCTATCAGTGACTTGCTTGTGCGAACGGAAATTATATCTCATAACAAATAGATAATCATATCTAAAAATAAAGTGAGCACACTGAGTTAAAAGAAAGCCTTAGCGTACCTTCTAAAACATTGATAGTGCTCTTTTTGAGGTATGATTTCCGCCCATCTCGGGCTCCTAAATTTTGAATTTAATACTCCAACTTAAAAGCATGCATCAACTTGTTTATATCAAAGAGTAAACGCAAAAAGCCAAGCAGATAGAAACGCATGCATTTAAATAGCAGCAGAGGTTCTCATGTATCTTGTTATTAGAACTTTCTGAAAGTAGCAGACCGCCTTCAACAAATATCTTAAATTAGTTACCATAATGAACTGACACTAGTGCATTGAAAATGAATAATTAATCAATCAAGCATGGAAAAGTATTGCGATTACCTTCTAACATCCTTTCATGCCCTCTACGGCTTGCTTTCTTTTTATTCTGTAGTTGATTAGCCTCCTTAGGAGAATCTAAATTTCAAAATATGCTGTAAATTTACCTACAATGGAGCGATAAAAAAACAAGTGAAAACTATGCTACATGAGAGAAATCACGCAAAAAATATGTATGCTTCGACAGAGAAAATCGCTTTTTAAATTCGTATGCAAATCACGCAACGGTTAATGCCTGACACTAAGAAAAAAGAACTAAAACAAAGCTAAAATTGAAAAAATGAAGTAAACAAACCATCTTCCACAGTAGTGGTGTCACTTTCATGGAGTGATTTTCGTTTGCCCTTATGCCGATTTGCCTCGATCGGCTCTAGGATTTACAAGATAAACACCATATAACAAAAACGAAGCTATAAGTTTCATCATTATTTCGGAGCCGGAAAACATGAAGCATGCACGCCAAACACAGTTTGCAAGTTTAGATAACAGGCTAATGTGTGGTACGGATGACAACACACACCGCCGATTGGACCGAGCTTCCCCGCTCTTTCGTTTTTATGATAAAGCGGAGATGACTTTGAGAATACCTACAAATCGTTTCAATACGAGACCGATCTGACTTAGGTCACAAGGTCTGATATTTGTCACATCGGTGGAGGTGTGGATTAAACACCTCGATTAATGTTGATTGACAATGCAAGGTACTACCCGGATATTATCACTTTAAGTGAATTTAATTTTTTTAGAAAAGTTAAAATAGTCAGACCAACCTACCTTTATGATATCGACCAGCGTGAATCAAAAAACCGTGGAAGGTATCAAAAAATTTGTCACAATCACTGCAGGAGAAAAGTTTCCCGTCTAAAAATAAGCGAAAAGATCGTTCAATTAAACGCAATTCAAAACGGCTTCCTGACTGATATCTAATTAGGCGCATTTAGCTCAACGGTGTATTCAACGGACCTTCCTCATTGTCTAAGTTGCAATTCTGATCCTTTGACCCACAATCACCATTGTTTGACATAGTATCTAATTTTTTCAAATAGTAAAGGAAGTTATTTTTGAAAACATCTATTATTGTTCAAATCTTTGTCAAAAATTACCTAGAATTTTGCGCTTATGATAGCGTCCGTTGTGAATTAGTAGGCCATGAAAACTATTAAAAGATTTCCCGCATTCGTCACAGAAGAAAAGGTTAATTTCTAAAACATAACAAAAAGCAAACACAAGATTTCATCTCATGGTTAGGAAAGGAGCGTGTGTACTCAAAATCATAGCAGGACTTCAAACCGTGAAAAATAGTGCACAAGAAAAAAGAGACCTCCATGAACAATGATTTCGATCGCATTTCAATGAGAAGTGAGATAGGCACACTTCTGCTGGACATTCATGCAATTTTTACGTACCATAACAGAAATGGATAACTCGAAATTCTAATATGAGCAGTGCTTGAAACTTCATGCTCATTTTTATTAACTTTGAAAGTATATAAGGGCGGGGTGATCGATTATTTCAGCCTTCTTTTAGGAATAAGACTATCCCTGAGTGGAATCTATCGTGGTATCGTGGCGGGTACTACTTAAATCAATAAGAGATTTTGCTAACTAACGAGGAATGCGAGGTTTGCGCCTCACTATCAACAATGTAAAAACCAAGTACCAATGAAAGGAAACAAATAAAACGGTAAACACACCTTCATCTTCAGACTCTGCGGATTCTTCATCTCCAGATTCGTTGTCGTCATCTTGTCCATCGTCTCCGGTAGCTAAATGAGCGATTTGCAAATATTAACAACGTTACAATAATAGGTACCGAATCTATGGCGCAAATCACCCCTTGTGCCATGAGGTTATATCAGTCTCCCCTTAGGAGACAGTGACTGGCAGAAGCCCTGAACTCCGAGTTTGGACGCTGCCCAGCGAGATGCTATTATAACCTTGCCACAGTTAACAGCAGTGGCTTGACGGAATGATAAAACGGAAAATCATAATCTGGTCGAGCTTTATGCAAGAGTGAAGTCATAAATCGCAGATAACTTCGGAAAAGCTTTAAAAACAATATCATTTCTCAGGCAACGACTAATTCCAATAATCCAACTTTTAAACTAATTGCGCAACTAAAAGTACTACTTAATTACAAGACTCCCAAAAATCGAAAAAATAGGAAATTTTAATCTGTGAATACAAGTTGGCAGAGACAGTTACACTGAAGACAAGAGATATGTGTTCGAAGGAAGAAGGTTGGACAAACTCGGACATCCCCGGATAAAGTGAAACCCTAAGAAAATAACAACAGGATTGTCCATTCTTCAGGTATAGTGACAAAGGTCTGGAAAATCAGCGGAAATTTCGGCCACGAAAATCACCGACACTAATTGAACAATTTCCTCGAGGATGTAGCCGAAGCAGAAACCTCCATATCTGCAGCGGCAATCTCAATGTTGCTTCTACACAAAGCCATGGGTATTAACAGGATTGTCGATGATCCAACTATTGATTTGACCATGCATGAAAGTGCCCCGAACCCTGGTGAGATGTGTTTATTTATGTCTTAAAAACCTGTGCATTTCCATACGAAAGACAGGAATTGCGTTATTAAAACAAAGGCCTTTGTCAAGGTACCATAAAGCTTAGCTGGAAACTTTTCTAATTCCAGATCTAGTATACTTTACATTAATGAACTGACACAAACGTATATCCTATCCAGTTCTAATACGGTGAATCCGCACTTTGCCATCTGATTACTATCTCAGGTGGCAAGAATGAGTGTGAAACATTTTAAAAGTAGTGAACTGATTAAGGTGTAAATTACTTCATATATGTCTGATAATGAGAAAAAAAACTCACTTTTGTGATATCGGCCATTGTGAATAAGAAGCCCACGGTTATTCTTGAACAATTTGTCACATTCATTGCAACAAAAAACTTTACTGTCTAAGAAATTAACAAAAAAAAAAAACATTTTTCACTGATATAACATTTGAACTACGTTGTCGTTAATACCCTCAGATTCGAGACCACTGTTAAGAGTAGTATTAAATTATCACTACTTATAAGGCAATTAATTCTCGGAAAAGAGAGAACAAAACATGCAAAACTTACTTAAAACCCCGGCCTCTACGATGTTTTCTACACTGGATTTGTCATCATCAATATGATGATCGTTTCTCACGGCCAAATCTGCATATTTAAGGATTACATTTATATAGGAAGTAGACATTAAAACAGAACAACTTCGACAGAAGCCGACCTTTATGATAGCGGCCATTGTGAATCTGGAAGCCATGATTATTGCTAAAGGATTTGTTGCATTTACTGCAATAGGGAACCGGATCTAAAGTAAGGAGAAAAGATGAGTTCTTAACTAACCTCTTATCTCACATCCTGTCATTCAAAGGATCAGGGACCTTTGTGAGGAAATTCCTAAAGTGTCAGATCACAGTACCAGTCCAGTTCACAGAATAGTAACAGACATCAAACAAGCATTCCAGATCTATTTCGGTTTATTTATAATTTATGGTCTTATAATTTTTTCGAGAATAACTTTGAACGACAGAGAATTCGAACGCTTGAATCAACAAGGCTTTACGACAAAAGAAGTATTTTAAGAAAGTCACGTCCTTAAACCTACTTAAACTACTTATGCGAGCGCAGAATACAAGGCGAATTCGCCTATCCTCGCATCCTTGGAGCCTGAAAGACCCTCATGCATGTCCTTATCCAAAAAATGAAGCAGCCTTCGTTTAGGTTAACTTTTATTGATTCTATTAGAGTATTCGAAAAGCATTAGGTAAATCATTCCATTAGTAGGAATAAAGCATAACTGTTTAAAAAAATTTGCTTTTGCTTCTTGGTGAATTCAGCAATAGTTTTATTTCATCCCTAGGTCATACGTGACCATGGTTAGCCAAAATTCATTCAAATTACTTTGGAAATTCGTCGTTAGACAATTTTATTCTAAAACTAACACTTAAACCTTGACTTTATAATGTCAAGGTTTGAAGGCTCAACCTGATCAAAAGCCAGGTAAATTGTTCGTGCCTAGCTGAAATGCTTTCAAATTCGACGGATTTCACTTCCTTAAATATAATTTACTCGAGTTGAATTGCCCCCTAGACAAATACATTGATCGAGGTAACAATGATTATCAAAAAACACGGCCGAAGACCATCAGAGCTAAATAAAACTGCATATAACACCTTCCGACTTAGCAGGACGGAAAGGAAACAAATCGCTCGATTACTTAGGCATGAGTCATGGCTAAGTTTGCATCTGCAGTTGCCCATTTTCCCTTCCAAGCACACTTATGAGGCCAAACGCAAGGCTCCAAGAGTCGGCTATAGTGAACTAATGCCACGCGCGTATGTGTCCAGCACTAACCCCGCTGCCTAATCTAATGTACAAAAACAAAGGTATAGAATAGTTCATTTATGGCGCTCGATTGTATTTTTGGTTAGGCCAAATCCATACTAATCAATGCACTCCACTTTCCAACCATTTTACTTTTGTGGTTGGGTTCAAAGAACAATAAGATTAGCAGTCTTCGCCATGTTAAAACCAACAGCCAATAGAAAGTTGGAGTTCGCCATACCAACCAATTATATTAGAGCAGAGGGACCAATCATTGGTAAAGAGCCGACAGACTTGCAAAGTTAGCTACCGGCTAGATCCGCCCATGATAATTAAAACGTAAAAAATAGAGTCATGGTGAGAATCTAGATCGGAATAGGGATGAAATTTAGACAGAACGTCAATAGATCGGTGTAAACAAAATCTGGAGCAGTGTAAATAGGGTAATTTCGAAATCGAATCCTCAAAAGGCAATTGCTAGTTAATCAATCCAGAAAAGGTTATCCTTTCAAAATCTATCTGAGATATTGTAATAAACAGAGTAAAATAAAATTAAAGCAAGAATGTCACTTACTAGCCTGGATAGAGACCCTTACCGACTTCTGCGTTGAACATAATCGCGGAGACTTTGAATCTAACTCGCTCGTGTCTAATTCGGTGTTTTAGAACATCAACCAAAGTAAATTCAAAAACAAGTTTACAAAATATTATTCAAAATTACCTTTTCCACACGGATGAATACCATTTTCACTAGGTAGAACGGTTTCGTATTGATCGCGGTCGGTAAGAACGAAAAGAACTAGAATGAATTGCGACAATAAACTAAATTAAAAGACAAATTTAATGAAACGCGAATCAATACGTTAAAAAAAGCACAAAATGAGGTAATCATTAACATAAGGAGTAGTAATGCAACTAAAATCCACTAAATGTAGGCCGAAAACAGTACAATAAACTATTTTTGGATACATTTGAATAACAAACCAACATGGAGAACTATACAAAATTAGAAATATAATGAAATTACTTTCGTGCTCATCGTCAACATGTTTTTGCAATTCTCGCGCAGTGTCAAAGGATTTACCGCATTCTCCACAAGAGAATTCGATGGCATCTAAAAAGGCGCGAACAATACATTGACCAAACACGAAGGCTCTCAAAGTACATTTTCAGATAGTCCACAGCTCGAATAAATCAGTAAGACACATATGAAACATTACACCATTATAATTAAGAAACCAGTCAGAGTAGTAAGGTAGCTAAAAACAGATGAATTTCAAAGTTACTTTCAAAGTCTTCCAATTTAACCATTACAAATCGATAAAAGCGACCTTAGGGAACAAAAAGCGCGCTTCTAACTATTGAAAGTTTTAATCAACAATTTTTAAAAAAATTTATAATGAAATAAACTTCTTTCAAAAGAAGAATAAAGGATAATATATTTTTCAAAAAACCAATTTCCTTGAAAAAATTTCAATTCGAAAAAAAAGGAAGAGGAACGCGAAAAATAGAAAAGAAAAGTTTAATAAAAAAATTCAACACAAAATAGACAATCAAAAAATATTACGGAAAGTAATAACGTCATTTATACAAAGAAAAAATATTTAAAGACCAGTGCTAACAGATAGGTATTAGTAAGGAACATAACAAGATGGCACAGAATATCTAAAAAAAAAGAGACCGAAAATTTTCAAACGGTCCCAACAAACATTTCAGAAATGCATGTTAGCGACAATGAAGAGGTGCCCATTATGGTGCCGATGATGGTGTGCCCCATGTAGGCGCCAGAGACGCTTGAGAAGAAGCTAGCGGCGCCTGACTGACTCTGTGGCGCAACGGTAGCGCGTCTGACTCCAGATCAGAAGGTTGCGTGTTCGAATCACGTCAGGGTCAGATGGCTCGATGTTGGCGGCTGTCAGGCCCACCGCGCCGTCCCGCCTCTTGCCTCCCGCCATCGCCTTTCGATTGGATAGTCAACTTTGCGCGCACTCACATATCCCTCTCACTCACAAGTTCTCCAGCAACCCGCAAGTGGGATTACTACTGCTGCTACTACTTCTACATCCACTTCTTCTAGCTCTCCATGAAGCACACCAATCTCCAACCGCCGAGATGCATGTGCAATTCGGAGTGTGCACAAATTGTCTGCAACTCGGGGAACGGGAGCGCAGCGTCTCCTCAAAAACGATGGTAGATTATTTAAAAACGCCCGTATCTCGATACTAGGATACTAGAAATGGAACCATGTCAGAACCCTCTCTGCGTAGACTTTTCCATCTGCAGACACACCCACCAGCAACGTAGCTTGCCTCTGCTACCACATTTCGGAGATTCTCGAGATTTCGGAGTTTGCCTACAAACGAACGGAGACGAGTGGAAGGAAGGCCGGCATCCGTGTGATGAATAGCCGACTCGAAGGTAATGGTAGTGTAACTGCTATCGGGGAAACTGGAGTGATAGCTCGCCGCCAAGACACGGCACAACAAGGCACGTACATACCGCAGGTGGGATTCGAACCCACAACCTTCTGGGTAGAAACCAGACGCGCTATCCGTTGCGCCACTGCGGCCCAACGCGTGAGTGCAGTCGGCATGCCACACCCAACCTACCCTTGCATTACTATGCTACTTTGACTTTCACTTCTCTCCGACCCACAGAACGGACCAACAACGCCAGCACTAGCAGCACAACGTGGAGCAGCAATAGCAAGAGAACGAGGCAGGAGGGAGGGAGGGAGGGAGGGAGGGAGGGAGGGAGGGAGGGAGGTAGAGAGGGGAGTGGCTACGTGGCCCCTGTAGCTTAGTTGGATAGAGCGCCGTACTTATAATGCGGAGGTCGAGAGTTCGAGCCTCTCCAGGGGCACGCTTTTGGCTTCCTCCTCCGCCTTAAGGCTATTAAGGCTAAGGGCGCTATCCATCTCCGCCAGCAATTGTGCCGCGTCGTTTGGAGCAGACGCGGTGGCAGCGGTAAGGCAATATGAAGAGGAGGAGGAGGAGGAGGAGGAGGAGGAGGAGGAGGAGAAGGAGGAGGAGGTGAGTAGGAATGGACGTAAGTGAGAGCCGATTTAAGAAAAAAAAAAAGAGTTTTAGAACACGTTCGCAATGGAAGTAATTGAGGTGCATAGAGGGCAAAACAAATAGCACGAAGGCTGGGTGCACGCAGTGCAAGGAGCGAGCTGGCGTAACTCCAACCACGCGGTTCCATGGTGTAGCGGTTAGCACTCAGGACTCTGAATCCTGCGACCCGAGTTCGAATCTCGGTGGAACCTATAGGACGCCCTTTTGCCCAACTAACGCACGCATCAATCGTCCTCCACTAATCCCTACATCAACAAGGACGATGCTCGGCTGATGGCTGCATACAACTGTGCGCCAATGTGACGATGAATGCCTTGAGTGGCCCACAGCGGTGGAGGCAAAGCGCGGAAAAACTGATTCGGCGCGTAATAAAGTGAGTGTCTGTGCGTGCACGCGTCACTGTGAGTGACATGGATGGAGGAGCTGACCACAAGAATGCGAGGCGATTTAAGGGAGGACAACCACGATGCGCCGGCCGGGAATCGAACCCGGGCCGCCCGCGTGGCAGGCGAGCATTCTACCACTGAACCACCGGCGCACACACTCGCCACTCTCTCACCCATCCACTTGCCCACTCCAATACACGCATCTCCCACGCTGTCCCACTACTTGTTAACAATACTCTGCGCAAGGCTGCAACTTCAACCACATTGACACGCACTCTCCCACGCTGTCCACCTACTTGTTAACGACAATAAAGAGGTGCCCATTATGGTGCCGATGATGGTGTGCCCCATGTAGGCGCCAGAGACGCTTGAGAAGAAGCTAGCGGCGCCTGACTGACTCTGCTGGCGCAACGGTAGCGCGTCTGACTCCAGATCAGAAGGTTGCGTGTTCGAATCACGTCAGGGTCAGATGGCTCGATGTTGGCGGCTGTCAGGCCCACCGCGCCGTCCCGACTCTTGCCTCCCGCCATCGCCTTTCGATTGGATAGTCAACTTTGCGCGCACCTCACATATCCCTCTCACTCACAAGTTCTCCAGCAACCCGCAAGTGGGATTACTACTGCTGCTACTACTTCTACATCCACTTCTTCTAGCTCTCCATGAAGCACACCAATCTCCAACCGCCGAGATGAATGTGCAATTCGGAGTGTGCACAAATTGTCTGCAACTCGGGGAACGGGAGCGCAGCGTCTCCTCAAAACGATGGTAGATTATTTAAAAACGCCCGTATCTCGATACTAGGATACTAGAAATGGAACCATGTCAGAACCCTCTCTGCGTAGACTTTTCCATCGCAGACACACCCACCAGCAACGTAGCTTGCCTCTGCTACCACATTTCGAGATTCTCGAGATTTCGGAGTTTGCCTACAAACGAACGGAGACGAGTGGAAGGAAGGCCGGCATCCGTGTGATGAATAGCCGACTCGAAGGTAATGGTAGTGTAACTGCTATCGGGAAACTGGAGTGATAGCTCGCCGCCAAGACACGGCACAACAAGGCACGTACATACCGCAGGTGGGATTCGAACCCACAACCTTCTGGGTAGAAACCAGACGCGCTATCCGTTGCGCCACTGCGGCCCAACGCGTGAGTGCAGTCGGCATGCCACACCCAACCTACCCTTGCATTACTATGCTACTTTGACTTTCACTTCTCTCCGACCCACAGAACGGACCAACAACGCCAGCACTAGCAGCACAACGTGGAGCAGCAATAGCAAGAGAACGAGGCAGGAGGGAGGGAGGGAGGGAGGGAGGGAGGTAGAGAGGGGAGTGGCTACGTGGCCCCTGTAGCTTAGTTGGATAGAGCGCCGTACTTATAATGCGGAGGTCGAGAGTTCGAGCCTCTCCAGGGGCACGCTTTTGGCTTCCTCCTCCGCCTTAAGGCTATTAAGGCTAAGGGCGGCTATCCATCTCCGCCAGCAATTGTGCCGCGTCGTTTGGAGCAGACGCGGTGGCAGCGTAAGGCAATATGAAGAGGAGGAGGAGGAGGAGGAGGAGGAGGAGGAGGAGAAGGAGAGGAGGTGAGTAGGAATGGACGTAAGGAGAGCGATTTAAGAAAAAAAAAAAGAGTTTTAGAACACGTTTCGCAATGGAAGTAATTGAGGTGCATAGGGCAAAACAAATAGCACGAAGGCTGGTGCACGCAGTGCAAGGAGCGAGCTGGCGTAACTCCAACCACGCGGTTCCATGGTGTAGTGGTTAGCACTCAGGACTTTGAATCCTGCGACCCGAGTTCGAATCTCGGTGGAACCTATAGGACGCCCTTTTGCCCAACTAACGCACGCATCAATCGTCCTCCACTAATCCCTACATCAACAAGGACGATGCTCGGCTGATGGCTGCATACAACTGTGCGCCAATGTGACGATGAATGCCTTGAGTGGCCCACAGCGGTGGAGGCAAAGCGCGGAAAAACTGATTCGGCGCGTAATAAAGTGAGTGTCTGTGCGTGCACGCGTCACTGTGAGTGACATGGATGGAGGAGCTGACCACAAGAATGCGAGGCGATTTAAGGGAGGACAACCACGATGCGCCGGCCGGGAATCGAACCCGGGCCGCCCGCGTGGCAGGCGAGCATTCTACCACTGAACCACCGGCGCACACACTCGCCACTCTCTCACCCATCCACTTGCCCACTCCAATACACTTGGCCATACTCTGCCGCAAGGCTGCAACTTCAACCACCAATGACACGCACTCTCCCACGCTGTCCCACCTACTTGTTAACGACAATAAAGAGGTGCCCATTATGGTGCCGATGATGGTGTGCCCCATGTAGGCGCCAGAGACGCTTGAGAAGAAGCTAGCGGCGCCTGACTGACTCTGTGGCGCAACGGTAGCGCGTCTGACTCCAGATCAGAAGGTTGCGTGTTCGAATCACGTCAGGGTCAGATGGCTCGATGTTGGCGGCTGTCAGGCCCACCGCGCCGTCCCGCCTCTTGCCTCCCGCCATCGCCTTTCGATTGGATAGTCAACTTTGCGCGCACTCACATATCCCTCTCACTCACAAGTGGAGCGGTAAGGCAATATGAAGAGGAGGAGGAGGATGTGAGTAGGAATGAACGTGGGTGAGAGCGGATTTAAAGAAAAAAGAAGTTTTAGAAACGTTCGCAATGGAAGTATTTGAGGTGCATAGAGGGCATAACAAATAGCACGAGGGCTGAATGCACGCAGTGCAAGGAGCTAGCTGGCCTAACTCTGCCTACGTGGTTCGCATCATATCCTTTCGATTGGTTTTTCAACTTTGAGCGCCGTCGCATAGCCCTGTCACTCATAAGTACTGCCTCTTCTCGCGTCTTTTGCAAGTTTCTAGAATTTGCTTACTAGCGACTGTTGTTGATTGGAATTTATATCGGGTTTCGTGCGTATATTTGCCGTCTCTATTTTTATAATAGTGCATCTGCGGTTAGAGTTATACAAGTGTTTGCGGTATGCTATTTTTATCTCTTTTCTGCCTTTATCCTTTTGCAAATCCTCGTGATATGTTTGTCGTTTGTTGCGTATTTGTCGCCTAGTTGGTTACATGTTTTTTTTATGCTGGTTATTCTTTGTGTTCTTTTACATGTAAACCTTATTGTTGAGCGAATTTTTGGAACTCACATAGTTTGAGTTTATCGCAGTGTTCCTGTCAGTTGTGTTTTCCTTGTAACTTTATTATACTAGGAAAACGCTGAATAAACAAGATTTAACACTTTACATCATTATAATCTTGGAATGTAAATGCGAAACAAAGATATTAGCAGTCACAGTGTTTGGTCGGGATCTTGCATCATTTCGTTTTTAGCAGGCATCAATTTTCGCAATTCCTCTTCTGTGTATATCCCTGAAAGGCAGGAAAGCTAAATCAGCGGACCGACGATATACAACAGAAGAAATTTCATCCTATTTATTAAAGACGCTGCTGTAAAGAGAGTCTGATTTGATTCTGCCGGATTGGCTAAAGTTAGCTTAAGCCCAGTTTATAAACTTAGGCTAAACAGTCAATTGCAAAAATTTCGGTTTTACCAGCAGGCGCTAGGAAAATTGATGACCGATGGCTTTGGAGGAACCACCATGGGCTAGGATTGCAATACAGTAGTCAGGGCGAATCAGCTTAAACCAATTTCCTTTAGTTATTTCAATATACAAGACTCCTCACCAAGTCCACCAAGTCTATCGTATTGGGAATCTAACTTTGACAGGAGAAAAGGCAGGAATCACAAATGTTCAAACACAATTATCTGGCCATAAAAGAGAACCATTCTAAAAACCTCAGCATCAGTAGCATACGCAACTCCTCCCATGAATTGGCCTTGTCATAGTCGATAACAACATATTTCAGCCTCACACCTAACTTCGTCTCTTCTTAGTGTTGGGACAGGATGCTGCCTTTCAACTAGGACGAAAGTATCCATAAATTACGCGAACACTTCATCCTTTTAGGATTGTACTTCGCAACGTATCAAAATCCCCTTGGGAGCCAGGTAAAACCGGCCTTCTCCATCTAGAAGCCTAGGCTTTCTGCACCAGCTTGAATCCACAGTTTGTGAGATTGCAAGGGCCAGAAGCGGATTCATTTTCGTCGACTGATGGTCAATACTATTAAACGATTGCATATCGAGCGATTTCAACAGTAAAAACTATACCATTGTGAAGCAGACCAGCTTCCAGTGCTTTTTAAATGTCTTCAGAATCGTTCGTCCAGTGATCACTTACCAATTTATTTCCCATACTTTATCAAATGAACTTGCGGAGTTTAGGACGAATCCGATCCCTCCTGACTCACCTATGCATTTTTTTGATCCACTAGAAATTTTTTAGGTCTTGAACCTACCTTTCACTATGAATGAGCTATTATTGCTGTTATTTTCTTCTGGATCGGTTTCTGTAAGTCTTAGGCAGAATATGCGGTTCAAAAGTTTAGACACTTCGAAATTTAGATCTTAACTTACCAGGATTGTCTGTCAGAGTGTTATCGAACCCGTCCAATCGACTAAATTCTGTAGTACTGAGGATTGACGGTTCAAGACCACCGCGAACTCTGAACATGGAAACATCCCCTGTGTTGGAGGCATTACAAAGAACATCGTCCGGTAACTGGGCTGCAACACTAAGCGGGTGCATTTTTGGAGCTGGTGGCGGAAGAGTTGATTCACCGAGTTCAGATGTATTCACAATTGAAACCGACGTTCCCATTGTCGGATTGCCGTTTCCACGAGTTGTCTGCTAAACGACATAAAGTTTGCTGTGAAACTGATCGAACGATGCCGGCACGTCCGCGCAATTCAACAAAGTTGTTTACTATTCCTAACCCCTTGTAATCCCAACTGAGTAAAGATTTTTTCAAACATTACTTTGCAATCAGCAAGCTAAAACACCACGTCATCACGACTGTCCACGACTGCTCTGCGTCGGATTTAGAGGGGCGCAGATCATCGAATCAAATGCAGTTTGTTCTTTAATGAATTCGCTATAGATCTTAGCAGCATGACACTTGTGCACTAATTATGCGTTGTCGATCCGGAGCTATAATGACCCAGTCAATGTGGACCGCAAGCTTTTATGACGCAATAACGTAAGGCATTGGGGATGCATGTGCAGTGGTGTGCAGACACTGCATTAAAAATACCATGTCAAATCGGTAAGCTCAGAATGATCTTGGTGTCACGTCCAACGGTCTCAATGCATCAGCGGCTGTTGCGTTCACGAAGTGAGATCAGCTATCTTGATTCATATCACCTTGTAAAAAACCTGGAAATAGCCTTTTCTTCTAAGACAGCAGCCCCAATAGTAAGGACAGGCGCCCAAACGAATAAAGCACGAATAAACCCACAAATATACAACAACAGTCTGCTGCATAAGACTTAGTATAAGGCTTTTCCTTTTGACATTTCCTAAAATAAAGAATGGGTAATTATTCTTATTAGAGCATCTACATCGAGTGCTTGAGAAGTTTGCCAGAACGAACTGAATGATTTGTGGCACTATCAGGAGCGTCAGGCTTTTGTGTGGCCTGAAAAGAACTATTTCTAGTAATCAGTATCCATTTGAACTCAATCAATAACCACTTCGATTGAACGTATGGGAGTGGGTGTTGAGCCTCAACTATTTCAGACAGTCTTCCAGTTATGAGCTGCGAATCCTAAAACAAAATAGAACTTCAGGAAAATAAGAAAAGCTTAGGGATAGACATAACCAATTGATTTTTTCTTCCTTTTCAAATAGCCCCTTTTGAAACACCGCAGAGTCCGTAAATGCTTTCAGTGGTCATTCTACCATCGACAGTGAGATAAAGCAGTGAAGGCCAAACGCATAACATACTTTAATACCGGCTCAAAAATTGAACTCACATGATGCGTGCAAAAAATTAATTAAATTATTCATACTAATTTCACATGCATAGAATAGTTTACTTCATGCCAGATTAGTGAATAAACAACCGCTTATATATTTTTGGTTTCAAAGCTGTCCAATAAAAGGCATTTTTGCTTACTTCTTTTACGGCCTTTTCAAGCAGTTGATGCACAGGACTTGAGTAGAATTGTGCCAAATCTTCTGAACTGTAGGATCAAAACGAGTACAGTGGCTCATCAGATTGCCACCAGGCACAATAAAGCAAATAAAAGCAAAATTACGTACAGCTTCTTGATGAGCGCAGGGAGCTCTGTTGCAGGAAAAAAAATGCGCTTAATATTTTACAAACCTCAAAAGTATACAGTCAGCCAGGCAGACCCTCCAAAATGGTGAAAAACGGCGGTAGCGCAGAAATTCAAATGAGGTGCGAGTGAGTTTGGCTAAGTTAATGTATAGTCTGAATAAAACCACTTGATCAAAGGCTTTCGTCGTAAAAAAATATGAAAGCATGGAACGAATCAGGGGGAATTTATCAGACACCTACTTTAAAATGCACGAACAAAGCGACTTTTATAAACTAGATTGGCACTTTTCTATCCGCATTTCAACTCAGGTGAGTGTGCAGAATGTTATCCAAGGTTCCCTATTTCACCCACAAGAGTATATGAGTCAAACACAATTCGTTGCATATAAAAGTATTCCGAATCATTGAAGCCCAACAACATTAATGGGTTTAAGATCAGATTTGATTCCAAGATTAAAAGCATCTAAGGGGAAGTGAAGAGACATGGTTAAATCATAATAAATCCAATTTCGCTGTTTTTTAACAAAAGATTCGTATAAAAATTGTTAAACAAGGGATCCTGCAACAAGGATTTGCGAATATAACGCAGCTAATAAAAATTAAGGGGCTGTTACTATTACATCAGCTAAAAAACAGAAAGTAATATTTCATTAATATTAACGTAGGTAGCTCTAAAATCGCTCGATCTTCTCAGGACGGGGTTCTGGGACATGGGTTTGAATTAGCTCGACTTAGACAGATGTACGACTGATAATGCTAGCATTACCGTGCAAGAGTTTAATCGGAAAAGGAATAAAATCGAAACGATGACAGTAATTTATGCAAAATTAAAAGATCTGAGAAAAGAACTCGTCTCAACCTGGAATACTTTTATCCTCCTTGAGGCTCTTGCGCCAAGTGTCAATGAATTCTTCCATTAGGGAGTTTCGACGAAAGAGCATCTCACAGCGATCCAATTTAGCCTGATATTCACTGAGAATAGCCATTCGCTCGTCCCTACGAAAAAAAAAGAAAAGTCACTAAACTACAGCAAGAAGGCTACAATTAAATGAGAAATTGAGCTGTTAGGCCTTTGGATGGCATGAGTAACTGAGACGGATCGAAGCCTCGAGTACAGTGAAATTCAACCAGTATGCAATCTCCGAACTTCAGCCTTTTTTAAAACCCAACCAAGAAGACAGCAAGCAGCTTAACAGCAGAGTGAGAAACTCAGCTGTTGAATAGCATAGAAATATGCATGGTTAAAGACGCCAGGACTTCGAAAGCATTGACATTCTGCAAAGAGGAAATTTAACTAAATGAAAAATTGGGGCAGAATGAACGTTTAAGATATTAAGAATATTGTGCAATATATACTTTGTTAATTCAAATTCAATTAGGAATCCAATCAGCCGACGCTAAATGACAAATTCTATAGCTAACAGGTAATTAGATAATTAAGCTGGCCGAAATTCATGAATTCACGAAAGGTAGGGGAATCGACTGAGGACACTGAAAGACGGTGAAAAGTTGGCGTTCTGAAGAGGGAGATTAAAGAAGACTGAGGAGAGGATGAAGAACATCGCAAAACCAATAAGTTGCGGAGAAGTATTTCGACCAAAGAAGACTGACTTTTCCCTCAGTCTCTCTCTTTTCCACAAATAAAAATAGTAAAGAGAATACGGTATTAAGGGAAAGTTAGCGGCGGCAATGAACGTTTGAATTAAGCAAAAAGAAGGCTTAACCGATGTTAAATCTAATACATCGAAATTCGTCCAGAACACAGCCAAGAAAATAAGAAAATTGTCAGTGAAGTAACAAAAAGGTGAAAGAAAGAATTCGGTAAGGTACATCGGGGGCATAACAGGTGAATGCGACTAAGATAAAAATGAATGAGATGTTAGATGGATTCGAACTATGAAAAAATAAAAGTATGACCAAAATAAATACAAATCCATAGCAGAACGAGGAATGTAGCAATAAAGCATCTGTTAATGTAAATATGTGAATAGTACTGAGGCATTGAGACTGTTGCCTAAAAGACAAGTTACGAGTCTGGATCTGGATAAGAATGCATCTAAGAGACAGACGGTGGAGCGATTGCAAGTCGACAGCAGAATTGTAAATTCAGGGAGATACTAGGCCACATAACCGGCTGAAACACTAAGCATGTTGTGCAATTGGGAAAGCATGATTTTAAGTCTAGTTAATAATAAATCCACGGAAGCATGATATCAACTAATAAATGCTCGGGGTGAGATGTGGTGCGGCATGGATGAGTATCTTAAATAAGACCAATAACGTCAATGAGAACATTGGAAATTATCTTTTAAATGAAAAAAAAATTGTGATCAACGCAAGTATCTTAGGTTTGTATTTTGAGAAGTTTCCCTTTATTTACATGCTTTTTTCATCTCTCCAAGATGAAAGCGATAGGGCGTTCTTCTTTTAACGAACGATTGAGTAAATGTGAAAATGTTTTTTAAATTATTCGATAAGAGATACGGACTCCTGGCAATCGAGGAACGTCAAAGACGCATGGAGCTCAATAAAATCCAGCTCACAAAACTGCTCCTTGTAGCTCAGATAAATTTGATGACGCACTAGCATCAGCCATTTTTTTAAGAAAGGTGGGTAATGCCAATACATATGTAAAAATCAACAACATCTATCTAAGAAAATAGATTGTTCGGTTAATACCGTCTACCTCATTCGTTGAGCAGCTGCTCTAACCTCGCCATGAGCTTTGGTAAGATAAAGTGTAACGGCCTCAGACGGGGGACCACTTTCGACGAAACACAATTTGAGACGTTCCAACGCCGCTTCCAAATCTGAAGACTCTTTCTCTGCTTCGTACCGCTGCTTCAACTGTCGATCGAAGCGAGCCTTAGTTTCTAAGTGGAGCCAGAAAGAATAAGATATAGCAGTTCAAAAGTAAACTTCGAACATAGCACACTAGGAAGAAATATTGATTCGCCGACATACGCTTTCAGTAATCAATGCTATACATCAAATAAACATTTATAAAAAAACTATAAAGTCTAACCGGCTATTCTGCGCTTTTCCTCTTCAATTCGGGTGGCGAATTTGTCAACTTCGATACCTAAAAGTTAATCGAACAAAAATGAATGCCTGCTGACAACAACTATAAGAACTTAACAAGTATAAATGCTATTTACTGAAGATCACAACCATCTATCAAATGCAAGCAAGGCATAAGACCAGAAGACACCTGACAAAAGACTATGGTATCATATGTATTTGCCACATTGGTTTATTCATTTTTGTATTAGGTGGGACATTTACCCAAATCAACGGCAAGATCATGGAGACGAGACATCATACACAAACCAAAAAGACTAAGAAGCGCGGTAAAAATTTAATGAGCATATTGCCGGCACATATTAGAGATTCAGCATGTTAAAACTATAAGTAATTTTTAATAGCTTTGCCAAGTCAAATAATCTTTTCTTTTAGCTCTAAAAATTTTGATTCAATCAATTAAATTTGTTTGAATATACAGAATTATTTTTTTCTTAGCATTGCAATTATCTACTCCCAATCCTATTTTTACTGATCTATTCAAAAAGCCTGTTTTGATACTGATACGATCAATGCTCATAATCCATTGTTTTATCTTTTAAATTCATTAAAATGTAGATCTCTGCTTGTCTCTAATTCTGTAATGCAGAAATTAGGCAGTCATATATGCAGTTTAGCTTTGAATATCATGACCCTTTCAGACGATCTGCAAACTTCACGACTACAGCACTGCTCGAGAAAAGCTTTTAGTTCAGTTCCGAAGATGTTTTTTACAGACGTTGCGATGTCCATTTGTTGCGCTTGAATTCATTGCCTTATATCTATGGGCTTTTCTGGTTTCACATCAACGCCTGATTGATTGCGCTTGATTAAATTCTAAATTTCGTACCTGTACCATGTTCCTTTACTGACCTGAATACCGAGCATTTTTGCGTACACTCTAGCCTATTCCATCTTTGTTCTTTGTGGTGACATCCACCTCTTCAAGCCCCATGAACTCTGAAGCTGCTCGACTTCTGTGCCGTTATTTGGCAACAACTAGATCAGAACCAAGTAGAGGGGTGAAAATCAACCCAAGCGACAGAAGAATTTGTCTTTGTTTTCACTACCACTTCACCGTATTGTTAAAACAAAACTTTATGTTCCCACTTAGTCGCACGTGCCCGTACCTGGCCAGCGTGAACAAAATGTTGGCATGACCCTCAAAAGGCACCTGAGGCCTGCTAATATGATCTAGAATGCTTCGGTGTGGGTTGAAAGTGCTATGCTGCATAGGAACATATTTAAGAAAATTTCCATTGAGCCCTGGAAACTTTCCCACATCAAGACAAATGCCTAGGGAAACAGCGAATAACCATTTGCGTTGCCCCACTATTGCGTATGCAAAGGCTCAAAAAACATTACATCTAACAGACTAAGCGATGCCTTGTATGTATGCTTGCTTCGAAAGGCACTTTTAACACAGGACACCCTTGTTTTAAAAATCCGTGTAATTCCTGCAGCCGGTTTTGTACAAGAAAAGAGGAAATAAGGGTTAGCTCCCTACGTGCTCCATTCGACGAATTTAGTTCCCTCTCTTCATGAGATTTATCGATATTAATATCGGATATCTTCAAAACGAAAACCGGAATAAAAACGCTAAAATTATTTATTGACAAATGGTCAGAAATGCTGTATTTTACTACAAAAAACAGTGGCAGTTACCAAGGTCCACCTGGCGGATAGACACTAGTGGTGGGAACAGCACCAGTACCCAAAATGGAGGCAGTTGCAACAGTAGGAGCCTGAACAGGTCCGGGGGCACTACCATGTCCTCCCAACGAATAACCATAAGGGGGAGGCATGGAGGTCCCACCACCACCAGACCCAACAGTGGGAGGTGGAACGCCATAGAAATGCGGTGCACCAACGCTACCAGAAGCCAATGGATTCGTCGAAGTGCCCAAATTCGAGTTGCTAGTCAGCACTTGAGGTGGAGGGGCGTTAATTCTGTACATCGCTGCTGTGGCCCCAACTGTATTCGATCGCTGAAGCCTGGAAAAGAGACCAGTACTACATTCACCGCGTGGGAATAATAGCATTTTAATTCCTGATAACGAGTGGTAGACACAAATATAACTGGGACTACTAATAAGGACATGAAAATTCGAGGTAAAGAAGGATGATAAATCGATGAACCTCGTGGATAGGACTAATCACCCACCGGACGTATAAAAGTAGATTATGCCAGCAAGAGGTAAACGAGGCATGACGCAAATACCTGGGTTCATGGTCTCAAACTGGACTGTGGAAAGTGCGTGCATGTAGCAACAAATGGAATCTCCGCCAAAAATTTGAGAAGACTTCTGGAAGAGGTATGAAGATTGCCTGCCTTAGCATTGTCGAGGACGGATGAGATGCCACTACGGAGTTGAACTGCTACCTGTACTATGAAACCATGCCAGAGAAGTGATTAGAGAACCCAAGACGTCGATAACCGCTTTTACTGATTTCTGTGTGCTACATGTTGTAAAAGCTATTTGTCCTTGGGACTTATCCTAATGGGTGGGGAGTAAATAAATAAAGAATAAAATAAAGCGCACTGACAACTGCGTTTATATAGACAAGGTAATAGAAAATCGCAAGCTTCTGTGGTCAAATAAAGATGGCTGAATCCGCAACTCTGCAGGACGTCATACCATTGAATAATTAGGGCCTCTTTTCGAAATGTATTCCGTGAAAGCCATAATAACCAGAGAAAAGCAGTACTCAAACAAAGTTTCTACAGTTACGCCGGAGCTACTCAACCAAAATAGGAAAGCGACAATCGAAAAGTATTCGAAAAGCTGAGAAAGGGGGAACTGAACTAGAATAAAATGCTCTGGCACCTGACCTGGTATAAAATTCAGTTGGCCTGAATTTTGAGCCAGTTTATTGTCCTCCCTAAACAAGAGCTCCCAAGCAAAAAAATGGTAAAACCGGAGCCCGAGCAGCTGGAATTCCCGTTACGCTCATGCGAAATTGCAGGAAAAGCTCTAATTCTGAGAGATGAGATGGGCGGAAATAAAAGACCAATGCGTAATAGATATAATACACCAGGAGCATAGGAGGAAAGATAAGTCCCTGGATATAATCTTGAAAACTTGTTCTATTAGTGTGAATTCCTCTTCAAGCGATAATTAACATGTTTGGATAATATGGACTTGAAAGAAATGAGACCCACCCTGCTGTCATTGGACCTTGCTGTTGTGGAGGTAGATTATACCCCCCTACAGTTGTGTTCAATTGAGGATGTCCCATAGCATAAACACCAACAGTTGAGGAGTGATCATATCCCATAGTAACTCCACCCATCATCGGATTATTCGGATGTCCCTGATGTTGCATCGTTGGCGGCGCAACAGGCATGGGATGCGGTTGCTGTTGGTGTTGGTAACCGGAATAACCAGCTCCGACATTTCCGTTACCATAGCTGCCATCATGATACGAGCCCCACTGCTGCTGTGGCCTGGGAGGTGGTGGGATTCCTCCACGAGGAGTGAATTGTTGAGAATGTGTCTGCGATTGCTGTTGCTGTTGCTGTTGCTGCTGATACATCGGCGGCGGAGGTGGCGGCGGCATTCCGCGTTGAGGTGACTGCTGTTGAAATTGCTGTGACTGTTGACGTCCGGGCACGTAAACAACCGGTGGGGGGGGATGAAAAGATTGAGGTGCACCACGGGATGATGGCTCACCGCCACCGCCGCTCATATATCGATTAAGTGCGCTATTGCCTCCACTACCGAAACCGGGGGTCATCATGGACCCCGGGGGGCCGTTGTTAATATTTCCACCGATGGGCATACCCTGCGAGAGGGCTCGAAGACCTTCAGGGGACAACCACCCTCCATAAGTCAAAGCATCGGGTTCACTAAAGTTGCCAGCATCATAATTTTCAACTGGTCCGCGAATATTCGTATTCTGAGAAATAAACCCAGGGAAAGCGTTTAGCAAAAATGCCTTTGAATGTAACTAATGCCAAAACCCCGAGCTTTTCTAACTAACGTAAGCACGGATTCTGGATAATCAAGCGGAAAACGATACTGGGTCTTTCAGTGAAAAGCACAGCACTATGAAATAACATTTGTTGACTACTCTAGTATAAAAGCAAAAGCGATTGGCAAGTTAGTGAGAAGCTGTTAGAATATTTGAAAGTACACATCTGAATCTCAGTTTTTCAACAACAGCCTATAATGACGAGAAGTGCCGAACACTTCCTTCACCACGAAAATTGAAGACAGTTTCATGGAAATAGCAAAGAACAACTACAACTGGACAAGGCGATTTAGCTATTCAAGCTAACGAACTGATTAATCTGCAAGACAGCATGAATACATCCATGGATTAAATAACCTCAGGATTTGAGACAACGACTCTGCAAAACCACTTAAGCTAACCTCAGCAACATCAACGATTTCTTGCATGCATTGAATCGCATTTTCAGGTTCGGCGATCAACTGTACCACTCGATCGGTAGAGTTTGGAGCTAGCATTTGATAAACCTTAATCACTCGCATCTGGTGTTTCTGCCGCATTTCTCGAATTCTTTCACCACCTTTGCCGATGATGTAACCGGCGACGCTCTGGTGAATCAGTACACGAAGATCAATCATTCTATCTTCTGAATCTTCCTTTTCGTCACTGTCCTGTTGATCACCGTCAGCACCTTGATTACGTTTTCTACGTTGGATTCTTTGCTGTCCCATGAGTAATTTGGGATCAGATTGCTTGGCACTAATTATGTCCTAAAATGGGAAGAATAATTCCAGAGAAGCCTGTGCTCACCTTAATTTTTGGCATTATATCTCGCCAAACGTCACAAATCCTGTCTAGGTCTCCCTCGATTGTGAAAACACTAGAAGACAAACACAATAACATTAAGACCCAGGAAAAAACGAAGAGGCGAAAATGTGAGCAGTTGTAACCACAGCTGCCTTAGCCAAATTCAGTGATATTTTAAAGCAGGTACGATAATTATAAACCGACCTAGAACATGCAAGTCATGAATATTTTGGTGGAAGCAGGCAGCTGTTTTGGAAAAAAAAATTTACCCATGAAACAATAAAAGAGAAAACAGAGTTAAAATACAGCACATGGAGTCAACGCGCTTCCTACCGTTCAGTGCTTCTCGTATCGGGGATATGCAGTTTCACTGAGAACTGTACAATGAACACAAAAATGATCGCAGAGTCGACGTTATCCAGGAGAGTTAAAGAATGCGTGAAAGATGAACGCAATAAGAAAACCAAGGGTAAACGAAAATTTTCATTATTTCGTGGAGTTCAGCCAGGTAAATTGCGTGATTTGCAATGGTCGTTACGTCATGGATAACGTGGGAGCGTAAAAGGAACGAAAATAATAAAGCATGTTAGAAAAAGAGAAACTACTTGTGTCAAAGGGACAATGCAAGAGAAATGAGAGCAGGAAACTGATAACATAATGCTTAATAACCTGTGTGCGAATCCTCTTTATATTTTCTCCACCTCTCCCAATAATTAAGCCGGCCGCACGAGCTGGTATCAAAAACCTAACAGTAGTGCCACCGCTTTCTGCCTTTTGCATTTTTCTGGGCAGTTGGTCCCCATCTAGGTCCCTACCGTCGCGTTTCATCATGGACAAGTCAACAAAAGCTACCGAGCTTCAATCGAAAAAGGTGTCTGCTAAAACAAAAAGTGGCAGTTTAGCAGCAGTATTTTAGATATAATACCATACTTAGATTTCGTAAAATATTGCGTGAATAAATTTTAAAATAATTTTTCTTATCTTAGTTTAATACAATAGGTCTTATACTGTCCTGACTTCCCCATCAAATATGATTTCGTAAATTATAGTAGTAGTCGCATTTATCTCACCACGAAAATTTTGGAAATTCTCACATCACACGCTTGAAGCATGGAAGATTATTGCTGCCGTAAAAATCCAAAATTTCATTTTGATGATTTTCACCCAATAATTATTTATTTCTTGTCTAGAAACAGCAATGAATTTGCGTGCCTCCAGGCCAATTATTTTCCAAGGCTTGTGTTTCATGTTTCTGTGAATTTGAGCAAAGTTAACTTATCTTTATTCCCGGATAGCAGAGACATTATTCAATGGGATCTGAACCAAATTTCTTTCAGATTGAATTTGAATTTTACACAGAGAGATCTATCCCCCAGCGATACACCCGGTCCGCCCTGGTTGAGCATTGGAGGCTTGCAAATGAAACTAACTCTAAACGCTGTCTCTAGGCACCATCATGGATTATTGTTTGTTTTCCGTCTGCTGGATCAGGTAGAAATCATATATAAAGCTTTTCCGATCACTTAAGAAATTTTAATTATGCCCAACCTGAATAACTCTTACTGTTTAAGTTGGCATGAAGGTCTCCTATCGTACTGCTAATTAGGCTGACTTTCATATATTACTTGCTTGTGGAGAACCTAATTAAAAGTAAATTAGTCTTGTGTAATGAGGGCATCATATACGTTGATGAAAGCGAAGTTTATCCCAGTACTCTGAACAGAAAACGGCAGAGCATTTCCCAATCCGGATTCAAAGTATTGCAGCATATCACATTACCTAGGAAGGCTTCCACTGTTACTATGTCAGGGTAATTCGAATTCGTATACCTTTTTCTAAATTACTGCTTTCATTTATCTGATATTCAACGTTTTTCTATTTCCAAGCTTTACGCATCTTTGTTTGATTCCTTATCCATTTTACCAAAATATTATATAGTTTAGTCAACAGCGGAATCCAAATGACCCAAGGATTACATACCAATCATAATGGAATCATTCTCATACTATTGGTCTGCCTTATAAGAAACATATAGTAGCCTTTATGGTGTACAGTGATACCACAGCTCGAATCCCATCATTTGTCAGTATCATTGGCCCTTCGGTTCAATGTCGATTTAAAATAATCAACTTCAGATATAAGCACTCTCTTCATAGATTTGCTCCGAGTTTTAAGTTCGCTTTCTTCTGTGTTAAACTTATCACATCTGTTTACTAGTGCCATTCCATTATTTTTTTTATATTTTTCCTCCGTTTGTAGGATTTAAATGACATTTAAGCACTAACAATTAGGCTTCTCTTTCATCCGGGTTTACTGTTGGTTGACATGGGCCATGGAAAACGATGATTGATAAAAATAGGCTTAAGGTAATAAAGGTCGTGTACTGTTACAAACGAACACACCTTATGGTTTGGAATGAGGAAATCAAAAGTGCACAAGTTGAAGAATATTAACATAATATAAACTCAAAGAATTAAAATGCAAATAAGATTCATGATTAATGTGAAATTAAATAACAGTGTATCTAACGGAAACACATGATCATGCAACATACCTATGTGTAGAGGAGGCGCGTCAATTATATTTAAAAATCATTCGAAATTATTCTGAGATTGACTATGCGCCAAAATTTGAAAATATTGGTGAAACAAATGGTTTAATCTGAATCTCTTCATTGTGAAGTTGAAAATATATTGCTGTTCCATTGCACTTCGTCGTTTAATTTGTCATAATCACATGAAAATTATCAGTTTCCATTCTGATGTCAAGTAAGGCCTCTGATTCGCTTCCGTCTGAAACCAGATTCAGATATTGAAAAAAATTTGAAGTATTTAAAAGCGAGTTTTTGGCGTCTGCAGCGTCTATCACGGCTCCGATATCGAATGTCATCGCACTGCAAAGACTTACAATGCATGCGGCTGGGATTAATTGCTCTGGGCTGATAACTCCAAGTTGTTTCTGCAATTCTTCTAGGAGACAATAAAAACCTCTAGAACACTAGTGAATTTTGGCTGTTGAACTTCCAGGATTGTTTCTTTCAACAGTGCAAGGTTACCGAATGAAGGTTCGCTCCAGGGTTTTATTATCATAAGGGGTAACCAAAGCCCTAGGGTGAAGCATACGTGGATATTTCAACGCAATGTTAACAGTTAGGGAAATGGGTCCGACATTTCGTCTAGTGCACAGCTTTTGAGACCCCATTCAGTGACATGAGATTACGTGACAGACCAGAGGGACGGAGGCAAGAAGCCGTCGAAGAGGGGCATTATCGGGGGTTAAGGCGTTGTTGCCCGCAGTGAGTGACTGGTTATCTCACGATTTTATCGCACCGTAGCAAATGAAATGAAAGATTCGTGTGGATTAGTGGGATTGACTGACCACGTAGGGCGTCAGGTAACGGATTTAATAGAAATCTAGACGCCTTTAATTTAGACGATAGAGAGTTGGTGACCTTGTAGTTTGTGCACACTTGGAGGTCTTTGATACCCAAAATATTAGCATTCTAAGATTAGTAGCCAAACAAAAGCTTCGCACCAAGTGAATCTACGTAATCTTAGACCTAAGTGAGCGCTTCCATTTCTCCATGTAAAAAATATGGGCTATCAATAAGCAAGGTTTGATCAAAAAATTTTAAAAAATGCTGTCAACTAAAACTGATGATTTTTAGAAATTAGCTCACTATTGTCTACTTTCGCTTAGTTGGAATTCCTAAATGGGTGGATGGATGGATGAATCCCCGAGAAGAAATTAGGTTTTAAATTAGTGCCTACAGCATGAACTGTCGGCTTAGTCTCCTTAAAAGAATTTTCCGCAATCTAATAAAATGAATGGAGAGCAAATCGCGAAATGTGGTATTGCTGAGTAGGTCGCCTAAACGTCATCTTTTAGTAGTTGAAATGGCTTGATGGAACGGATCTACAAAGTTTATGCTTATAGGGGTTAATGTTACTTCCGCTAATCCAAACCAGATCAAAGACAGGAGGATCTCAGATTTGTGTAGTTAATAAAGTGAGCCTAGCCGCAGTTGAGGTAATTGTACTAAGCGAAAATATGGCTGGTTCTGAGGGTCGAAAGTCAGTAAGAGGTTACTGGCTCATGAGGTAGCGCAGAGTACACATGCTGACTCGGGAGTGTGTAAAATAGCAAAGTACTCAGGCGTGGCCAGATGAGACCGGGTGATTAAACATACAAGGACCTTGGTTTTCCTCTTACTAAACCTGTTGTCTAACGATGTTTGATTTGAGCACAATCGGAGATATTTCTGTAAAGGTCTCGAAAAGTAGATGCAGAACACTTTAATTACTCATAAGTAAGCTCTTTATAAATCCTGTCCTACTGTCATTAGGAAAATCTTAGCTGAAAGACGTTGCATAATGAGGACTCAAATTAAAAATATACGATTGCTAAATTGAACTTCAAACACCTTTAACAAGCCCAGTTGGATCAAATCGAAATTTTATTGTTTTATTATTATTTTCGCCCCACAACAGAAGTACAAATAGCTTTTACAGCAATTAAGCCCAACAGTTAATGTAGAACAGCAAAAACGTTTGTTGACGTCTTCGTTTGTCTAGTCTCTTCTCTGGCATGGCTTCGTCGTACAGGTAGCAGTTCAGTTTCGCCGAGCCACCACGTCCATAGTCTCCTCCAGAAATCAACATTCTAGCGAAGATTCCATTCATAGTTACTTGCACGTGCATTCCACACTCCATTTTGAGACCAGGAATCCGGTTATTTACGTCGTACCTCATGTACCAAGCTGTAAGAAGCTGTACTTCTGCTGGCAAAATCTAATTTTATATGTCCGGAAGGTGATTGGTCCTATCCGGCCGCCCCTCTCATTAGCCCCCAGAGTTGCCCCTGGGGTTACCGGTGGTCACCACAAGGAGGTTGAGAGTAGGTTTGACCACCATCAACTCGCAATACGCTGAGGGTGGCGATCTTGATTAACAGTGTGGGAGAAGCAGTCGTTGTTTCTCACTAATTTTAAATTTCATATCAGTTTCCTACATTTTAAGAATACGCTGGGATAGATATTAGTGGCTCTCCGATTAGAAATTCAAGAAGCATCACCTGTACCGAATTTGAATTTCACCTTTCAAGGCCCCCTGCAAACAGTTTAAAAGCACATGAATCATTGTGTTAATCAGTATTAGATCCAGTCGTACAAGGCAATGGTACACTGGCTGGCATTTAAGCCTTTCACTGGCAGACTTTAGCTACCAGGCGGTGATCCCCAGTGACATACTGTTAATCTCATTTGAGGCGATTGTTAAAGATAGTTTCTCTCAGAGGAGATTTATGAAGCACAATGACATTCGGTGAAATTTTGTATCAATTAAGTGGATATCTTCAACAATAGCCAACTTCACAAAACTAATGTAACAAAACGATTCATTTAAATCCGATATTCTCGTAACCTTTGAATCTGTTTCGCTCGGTGCATGCAAATGAAGCAAGTATCGAAATTCTTTTTTTTTGAAAACTCATGAATTATGCAACCCTAAAACTGATACGGAAGTTCTTATACCTAATAAATTCACTCTATCACCAAATTCTCACATATGTAATAAGATCCGCAGATAACTAAAACAAAGGAATTCATTCAACTTGAGTCCCACTATTTGCGAGGCAAGGAGGCCAAAAGTTGCTAAGACTACGAAAACCAGGGCATATCCTCTCAGCTAAATGAAATTTGTCCCGATTAGCTGCAAAAAATGCTGAGTCATCAGTCAAAAACACTAATCGATTGTTCAACACTCATGCACTGATCGAAAGAAGTAATCAATTATGAATACACGCAGAGTCCGACTAACGTCTTTTCAGTCAAAAAGTGTCTAGCGAAAGAGTCAGTTAAACATACCTATATTGCTTCATAAGATATGGGAAACTTAATCAGTCCTGCAATTTAGAGAATGTACAAATCATAGCGAATTGGTACGATGAAGTCTGGGTGCGTCAATGCTCGGAAATCCACTTGTCTCAAGAATTCTGTTATTATGTAATAGCATAAGAGCTCCATCAAGCAAAGTGCGATTTACTGGATTTTATAGTTTTTTACTCAAATTTTACTAGGTTGTCTGCTTTAAGTCTAATTATTAGCGTTACATTTGTGCTTATACTTCTGTCAATAAACTAAACAATAAACTTCAGATTTACCTAAGATAGCTTATTCCAAAAACGCCGAAAGTTTGTTTGTTTTTCATGTACTGTAAAAATTCATTGGGAGAGGAAGAAGGCAATCATCTAAATAGGGAAGCGCGCAAAACGACAGACGCCAAATTCATAAAAATGTATTTATACGGAAGGACTTAACCTGTCTCCAGTATTAACTCTGGGATAGTTGTTATAACTTCTGCATCACCGACACTCGCCTAATATAGAAACCCAAAAATACCTTAATAACGCCATCAATATCAGTATGACCAGTCTGCACACAAGTGAAAGGTCATTCCACTGTAAAATCAATAAGTTTACGAGATGTTGCGCATTCACTCAGCTCAACGCAGTTTTCGTGATTGGCCGCCTTCTGATTGGTTCATTGGTCCTTTTAGTACTGGTGGTTCATTCCTCAATCAACACATCGACGGAATGCGCTCTTCTTCGCTGTTGTTGTCGTTCCTCCTTTTCTGGCTCCTTGTTTGCGCTTCTCTAGGTAAGCAACTTCAGTATCTCCTTTCTAAAAGACCTTATTTTCTATTAGAATAACGAGATCTTCCGTTGAGTTCGTCAAGTCGCACTCTATCTCTCATCTGTTTACAAAATTTCACCCTTTAACTTAGCTTTTCCAACTTATTAACAGCGTTTTTTTGAGGCTCTAGATTATTTTGTCGTTTATTTTTTTCGTTGGTTAAGAAATTCATCAATTCCTCAAACTGACCGGCATTAGTTATTAAGCTGTAACAATCACTTATCAAGTTCTAATACTGCGTTTTATGATGCGCTGCTGGACTATATTCGAAAATTAAACGCTTATTTCGCTTGATGGCAGATAAGAGCCCAAGGTAAACGAAAAGCTCTAACTCGAACTCAATTCTGTTGGCATTCCAGAACGCACTTCGTAAAACAACAAATAGATAGAGAAAGAGTGAGCAACCTTGAATCCAATGATTCAGTCCTTGTGATTTCCTGTCTTTTTCGTCTGCCTAAAATCGATAGCGCCTTACTTTTGCGCAAAATTCCATATTTCCAAGACGAGTTTGTTATTAAAATATCACTGACCGATATCTGTTTGACTGGATTTTGCACATAAGCTAAATAATCTTATTCTGGGCGATAACATTCTCCTTCTAGCCAGTCTAGAATTTCAGGGTATCTTTTTGATAAACTTCTATTTTGTTTCCGCATTCGATTGGTTGCGTGACTACGATCTCAAATGATAGCACCCGTATAAATGTTCAGCGTTCAGTTCTTAAATCTCTCTCCCCCATTGGTTTATCATAATAGCTGGTAAATTTAATGATACCCAATCAAAGTGTTTAACGAAGTTTGCAGCCTATTTTAACTATTACCTGATTTCATTTTTTAGTAAATGTATAAATAGCCGTTCGTTTTGTTCATTTTGATCTAGATGCATTATTCGATTCCCAAAATTTTCCGAGGCTTTCATGATGTAATTTAAGCCGAAACCTCAACAGTATCAACTAGCAACTAGAAGCTCATAGATACTTGAAATCTAGAGTAATGATTTAAATTATCAAAACTGGAAAATTGCAACAGAAAATCTGTTTTGCCGGAATCAATAGAGAACAGTAAACTTGGATGAAAATAGGTCAAAAGGGTACCTTCAATCATTCATACACATCTCCCATATAGAAATCGACTTGACAAAAAAATTAAAATTTTCAACTAAAGTGGCAACTGGTTAATTATTACTTTGCATTGTCGATTGAATGGATGCAACCCAATGATTTTGATTTCAAAGCTTTAGACCCTATAGGTTCGACGTCTGGGCAGACCCCAACTGTAGGTAAGCAAATGTTCTTATCGAGGGAGACGTAGTAAATCGTTGGGTGATGATCTTGATCAAGGAGCTTTTCACTGTCTCACACTACTTCACGTAATGTGAGTTGCTTTAGCTTCAGAATCGAGATTGCCTCGAAGTTGTGAAAATTTTTCAATTGTCCATATGGAAATGAATCGTTGTTTCAAAATTTTTAGCCTCAGATGCAGGAAGTGGAGAGAACCCTGGTGCCACAGGTTAGTTATTACTTTGCATTGTCGATTGAATGGATGCAACCCAATGATTTTGATTTCAAAGCTTTAGACCCTATAGGTTCGACGTCTGGGCAGACCCCAACTGTAGGTAAGCAAATGTTCTTATCGAGGGAGACGTAGTAAATCGTTGGGTGATGATCTTGATCAAGGAGCTTTTCACTGTCTCACACTACTTCACGTAATGTGAGTTGCTTTAGCTTCAGAATCGAGATTGCCTCGAAGTTGTGAAAATTTTTCAATTGTCCATATGGAAATGAATCGTTGTTTCAAAATTTTTAGCCTCAGATGCAGGAAGTGGAGAGAACCCTGGTGCCACAGGTTAGTTATTACTTTGCATTGTCGATTGAATGGATGCAACCCAATGATTTTGATTTCAAAGCTTTAGACCCCATAGGTTCAACGTCTGGGCAGACCCCAACTGTAGGTAAGCAAATGTTCTTATCGAGGGAGAGGTAGTAAATCGTTGGGTGATGATCTTGATCAAGGAGCTTTTCACTGTCTCACACTACTTCACGTAATGTGAGTTGCTTTAGCTTCAGAATCGAGATTGCCTCGAAGTTGTGAAAATTTTTCAATTGTCCATATGGAAATGAATCGTTGTTTCAAAATTTTTAGTCTCAGATGCAGGAAGTGGAGAGAACCCTGGTGCCACAGGTTAGTTATTACTTTGCATTGTCGATTGAATGGATGCAACCCAATGATTTTGATTTCAAAGCTTTAGACCCCATAGGTTCAACGTCTGGGCAGACCCCAACTGTAGGTAAGCAAATGTTCTTATCGAGGGAGAGGTAGTAAATCGTTGGGTGATGATCTTGATCAAGGAGCTTTTCACTGTCTCACACTACTTCACGTAATGTGAGTTGCTTTAGCTTCAGAATCGAGATTGCCTCGAAGTTGTGAAAATTTTTCAATTGTCCATATGGAAATGAATCGTTGTTTCAAAATTTTTAGTCTCAGATGCAGGAAGTGGAGAGAACCCTGGTGCCACAGGTTAGTTATTACTTTGCATTGTCGATTGAATGGATGCAACCCAATGATTTTGATTTCAAAGCTTTAGACCCTATAGATTCGACGTCTGGGCAGACCCCAACTGTAGGTAAGCAAATGTTCTTATCGAGGGAGACGTAGTAAATCGTTGGGTGATGATCTTGATCAAGGAGCTTTTCACTGTCTCACACTACTTCACGTAATGTGAGTTGCTTTAGCTTCAGAATCGAGATTGCCTCGAAGTTGTGAAAATTTTTCAATTGTCCATATGGAAATGAATCGTTGTTTCAAAATTTTTAGTCTCAGATGCAGGAAGTGGAGAGAACCCTGGTGCCACAGGTTAGTTATTACTTTGCATTGTCGATTGAATGGATGCAACCCAATGATTTTGATTTCAAAGCTTTAGACCCTATAGGTTCGACGTCTGGGCAGACCCCAACTGTAGGTAAGCAAATGTTCTTATCGAGGGAGACATAGTAAATCGTTGGGTGATGATCTTGATCAAGGAGCTTTTCACTGTCTCACACTACTTCACGTAATGTGAGTTGCTTTAGCTTCAGAATCGAGATTGCCTCGAAGTTGTGAAAATTTTTCAATTGTCCATATGGAAATGAATCGTTGTTTCAAAATTTTTAGTCTCAGATGCAGGAAGTGGAGAGAACCCTGGTGCCACAGGTTAGTTATTACTTTGCATTGTCGATTGAATAGATGCAACCCAATGATTTTGATTTCAAAGCTTTAGACCCTATAGGTTCGACGTCTGGGCAGACCCCAACTCTAGGTAAGGAAAAGTCTTTATCGAGAGCTACAAAATGATCGCGATGATCTTGATCAAAGAGTTCTTGATCTCTAACTGACATTCGTAATGTTTATTCCTTTAGCTTTGAAATCGGTGTTTTATCGAAGTTTTGACAACTTTTGATTTTCGAATTGTTGCCTCTTAATATGCACGAAATTGACACTCCTGTAATTTTTTTCTCATGGTACTTGAATTATTGATAAATCGATTCCAGAAAGTCGATTATTTTGTCGCTATCAATGATTCCTAAATAACCGAACATGAACGGTTCATTTCGTCTGCCAGTGCCATCTAATCCTTTAGCGTGCTTCGTTCAAAATTAACCACTTAGAAATGTTCAGTTTCCGCTTTAATAATCTACAGTTTTGTTTGATCCTCGATTCCAGATTGAATAGACCATTAAATTTACCATATCTGCAAGGGCATATTCAAGCCTCAGATGCTTAGGACCTTAATATCCTTTTATGTAATTTGCATATTCGATGGCAATGATCCACTCGTCTTAACACTTAGTACTAATTCAGGCTCAATGACCATCTTTTAAGAGTGGATAAATAATTTAGGCATGCATAAGTCTTTGAAAGTTGGCATTGAAATTCGAATGAGTTGTAACAGTAATCTTTCCGATCATTTTAGCATAAGGCACCATTTGCAATATATCGAGAAATTTGTGTCGAATTTTTCTCCATTCATTTAAATTTAGATCGTAAAATATCTATTGATGACTGTAATTACAGACTAAAGCTAGAATACGTTAATGCGAATCGTAGTACCTATTGTATACGCTACACCAATCTTTTAATGTAATTTCAAGTCAAAAACACTTTAATTCATATAGTTTTCCTTCATGCTTTGGGTCAATACCTAGTTTTCATTTTAATGATTTAATTTTGCACTAAGTCTGGTCAGTTAACTAGATATATCTCCAACAACACGTTGGGGGATATTTCTTAGTCTGATGATCGATTCTTATCTGGCGGCAGAAACTGTATTTTCTACAGCGAACAGACTCATTCCACTGCACGCCTAGCATATTAAATTAACATGGATGGTGCAGCATCCGAAGCTTTAACCCAAAGTTTTGGTTGAAGAGTTCTCAGTAAGTTCTCAGCCATAATCAGGTTGATTGAGCCCATTTTGTGACGAATCTCAACTACAGCCTTTCCAAAATGGTGCTCCATCTGGTAACATTGAGCTTAAGGCTGCATTGAACTTAACGAGAGGGTCCATCTTCCGCCAAACTCTCAAGGCCATGCATTAACAAGAGCGCATTAAACGAACCGCTATAGGCAACTCCTCAAGCGATCTTCAACAACAAGAGTACAGTCCTTAAGTAACTATGAGATATCTTCCTAGTTCTATACCACGGAGGTGTCCTTCGATTAAACAAATACCAAGAATAAAGTGAGCACAAATTCATGACCCGGTTAGACCAAATAGGACGTAAAAGTAATTTTTTGGTTGACCAGTAACTTTTGCAGGCAAAACTAGACAAGATGATTTGGATGTTGCGAAAGGTGTGTGTGGTCAAAGCGTCATGTTTCAGACTTGCAATTTCAATTTTTCGATAATCGGGATCCGCGGAGTTTCCCCTTTTGAAAGGCGTCTAAGCAAGCTCAAAGGGTGTTAGGGGAACTAAGAGGGAGAATACTGCCGTTCGCAATCAATGCTCCATAAATTGCAGGAGGCGGGTTTCATAACTAGAACTGGAGAAGATGGAAATCCTCAATGCATGCCAAGAAAATGAATATCTTGTTTCAAAAGATTTTTCTTCCAAAATTTTTACATTCAATCATATTTATCTTATGAACGGGCTAATAAATTAAATTAGCTCTGTTCTTCACAATTTAAGTCCGAGCTGATTCCTTGGAAGGTTAGGGCTCAATGTTTCCTCTTTCGAAAACGTGTCATTCCATTCTTCATGAGGGTCTTCTCTAGTAATTCCATTACACTCAGTCCTTTTGTGCAGTCATTATGAGTCCCTTTTTTGAAGATCATCTGAATCGCCAAACATTGCCGATGGCTTTGATCGATCATCGTAATTTGCTCATTCTGTTAATGCAGTTTGCACACTTTCATTACTGATCAAGCTTTAACGTCAGACCTATCTATACATACTTGAATAGATGATATTTAAACCCTCATTGATTAGGCGTGTGTGAGCAATGCTCTGGTCTTGACTTGTTGAAAATTTACGATTTATTGCCTATGAAGTTACGTTTTGTTCCTCCACCGACGTAGTTGCAGAAGACGCATATCGGCCAGAAGAAGCTAACATGGAAGGCACTTGTTCATTTTGTTAAACATTGAATGTTGTGCATGTACAAATCTGAACAACCTAGAACATTTCAGATTTTGAACTGATGGACTTGGATCTATTTGTTAAAAAGTCTGGTGTTGATACTTTTGATGACGAAGGTGATTTCGCTTGTTGAACCTGAAGAAATAATGTTGGTTTTGTCATTCTCATTTAGCAAATAATTTTAACCAAAGGGGTTTATACTTTCACTCTTAGATGAACCGCAAAAACAAATTGGAATAAAAGGAGCCGGAGGTGAAAGTAAGTGTATTTATGATAAAATCAGTAATTACCCCTAACAAAAATTTACAAATTTAATTTTTCAGTTGTCCTTTATAAGTGGCGTTAGCAGTAAAAAATTATATTCACATAATAAAGTTTGTTATTCGTTGTAAGAATAAGCTCTATATTCATCATAATCTATCAATTCTAGATGCTAGATATTGTATGGACAATTTGATTGCAGTTTTTCCCTTTAGTTATGTTTCTATCGTTATAAGTGCATTGTTTGCTATTCATGAGTTAAATGGTTGGCTAAACCCATATTTTTTCTGAAGCTAACTAGTTTCGTCTTTACTATTAATAGCTGACCCAAGTTTCAGAAGAATCGAAATGGAAATAGAATACCTAGATCCAAGTAATTTCATTCGAGCATTTAACTCTTTCAGATGTCTGCGAGCACTGCGGGATTAGTCAAGAAAGGCATCGCTGCCTCGATTGTGCTCAAAACTATCTCTTAATACCCTCATGTTTCGTGCTGCATGCGGTTAGGCTTTATAGCTGTCAATAGCAGCCCCTTTAAGTCTTCTGGAGCCCTTTAGCATTCTGGTCTCAGTGAAATTCAAAGACCCCTAGTTCCTCTTTTTCTATGGTTTTGCATCCTAACACTCCAGAGTATTTCATCGAAGTACTCTTCTGGTCTCATGTCTGTCTTGGCAACTAGCCTCATCACAGGAAAGTAATTCGTTGGTAAACCATTATTCGTGTAATCGCTCCGACGTTTAAAATCAGTTTTGAGGCATCACAATTATCGAAAAATAAGGAGCAAACGAATAATGCATAAGCTGGCAACGGTGTATTTATTCCGGGATTTTCGCTTTCATGATGGCATTTACGGACGCAAAAGCATTTGAGTCCAGTTTTTTCACCTTTTTCGCAATTCACTAAGTTTGCAATATTAATTTTTTTTCTCATCTTTCCCAAGCAGACTGCAATCGTTCACTAGTTAGTGACAGGTACCAAATCGAAAACGAAGGGGATTCACCAGGGTAGCCTTAACGTTTAGTGTCCTTAAATTGATTGAAGTAGCAATGTAGTGGTTTAGTTTACAAGAAATTGTCTCAGATAGATCTCACATGCAAGGTTTTCAAGGCCAATCTAGGAGGACTTGGCAGAGAGATAGATCTGAAAATAGTTTAATCAACATTATTTTGTTCCATTGTAGAAAGCAATGAAAGTCAGTCGCTGATCATGTCAATCTTGGAAATCGTTGCTTGCCTCATTCTTTTGAATACTCAGTAGTCACTGATGTTTGAAAGACTAGCACTTGCGAACATATGGCCTCTCATCCGCACTTATCCTCACGCTCTAACATGGAATAATATCCGTTTTTAATACCCCAACTTTCCCTTTTTTGATTCAATCTTACTATGCGTTAATGGCGAGCTTACTTTAACAGAACCGAACGTCACTATTATTTAGCTCGTACTTTCATTTCGATAAAATAATTAAACCCCTTATTGATATTGTATTATGGTGCTAGTGTTCGGTTTGTTAATTTTCATACTACCTAAACCATATAAGTAGCCGTTAGGTGGAGAGAGAATTACTGACTGCTGCTTAATTTAGCAAATATGAAGTGATTGTAAGTAGGATATTGTAAACTATTAGATCGAACTGAAAATCTTTTAGAGTAATTCCAAATGTTTGATGGCGTGGAAAGCTAAAATTAAGCAGGTTCCATAAATTCATTTCAGGTGCGATCCTCCTTAAAACGGGAAAAAGAATAGTCCCAGTTCAGTTTGACAGTGTGTTTTCTGGATAGCGAAAATCTGTATCTGAGCTGACGACTGCGTATATTAGTTGAGTAAAATTCATTTGCCTTCGGCTTTGTTCAGTCTTCGGTCCTGGACGTAATTTTTGTCGCTGTGCGAACCCCTTTGTTCAAAGCGATAATGTAGCGGAATATACTAGACTGAAATTAAAGGCAAATCCATCAACGCAACTGATAATCCCTCTGTGTAAAATAGTTGGACTCGTAGATAACTGTTTCGTTGTCCACTTTGATCCGAACGATACTTCACCGGTGGGTTTTCCGTCACCGAATACATATATATATATATATATATATATATATATATATATATATATATATATATATATATATATATATATATTACTTTTAGCACCATTGCAAAAGTAAGTTTCCAGCCCTGCCCATTGGACACTTGTGCGCTGAACTTTCTTCATTCTCATTAACAGGACCCGAAAGATAAAGCATATTTTAAGGCTATTCAAAGAAAACCATACCAGAAAATCTTTCAGTTGGTGGCGATAACTGAAACTGGAGTAGAACGCAAAATGTGGACTTAGATTCCTAACTTTATCCTATATGAAAGAAAAGCGCTGCCAGCACTAGTTTTTGAGACAAGTCAAGTAACTTGGAGAGAGATGTACCATTTTGTGGTGGATATTAGGTACGCCATCAGAATGTTCATAGAAGATCCCTAGAACGCTTATACATTTATTCACTAGCCATAGTATCGGTCTGTCAAAAAAGAATGCAGTGGAAGTATTCGGAGAAAATAGGTAAGCGCTTTAAAACCACATGAAGAAGGGCATACAAAGGACGCCACTCCTGGATTCTTGTCCAATTAGTATAAATTTATTAAGATAAGAAGGATTGTTACGATTTGGCGAGTTGGCTGTCAAACAAAATTGAAATGGTACATTATAAGGAAGGATCATTTTCCATCATAACTGAAATGAAGTTGCCTGATGAGACATCACGTAAATGATCTATTAAATAGAGGCGTGTTTCTTGGTAAATTAAGTAAATTTTCACCAGTGAAGTACACACTTTTTCAATTCCCTGTTCATTTATTTTTTCCTCCGATAAAATAAATTTCAATCTCAAAAATTTTCAAAAGAATTGAAATAGAACTTGGCAATTACTTTGGATTGACCTAAATGGCTAAGATCAAATTTTGATAATGGCCAGTGGTAAACAGAGCATTTGGAATGGCAATCAGTCGTTCCCTAACGATAAATCTGAGTACGAATGACAATTTAATCTTAAGTCATGCTCGGTTTCCACGACCTGAGGCGTCAACGGACTAAGGAATAAAGAGAGACCAGAGAACGCATTAAAGAAGGCCCATCCAATTAATAAACATGAAAAAACTATTACAATTAACCAGGCGCGATGGAACCACGTCGACAATAATTATCTATGGATACTTCATCATAGTGCCGTAAGTTTCTGCAAGTCTTTATAGCGTGAAGGTGGTGTCTCAGGGAGAACTGAGTGAAAGAGACCACTCAAACTGACAGGCTATTAACCCGAGACAGCTGCTTTCAAAAGTAAGGAACAGTTCATGGTAAAGACAAGAATATCTTTATTTCACAACAAATTGCCTACAAAATAACCCAGTATCCAAAATATACTATATATTTTAAAACTAAATGGGCCTCACAGGTCTTATCAAGAGCGCGGTTTAGAAAGGCAGCTGATAAATCCAACTTTAACGACATGATCAATATTTTACTTCCATAAGCTCAAAGCCATGTCGAAAGAAGACGCTATAACAAGAACTAGCAAAAAATACTATTTTCAACTGGTATACCCAACTTCAAAGTCGTTACATTTAATGGAAACTAATGGAACAGCACCACCAAGCAGGCGCCGAGGATATAATGGTCAATGAAGGGGAGAAGAGCAGGGAAAGCCGTTTGAGGGGCAATGGCTCAGTGCCATTAATGAATCAGTACCCGCGCCAACATTAATTGGTGCAACAATTAGTCCCACACGCGTATTTTTTATTCCATGATGGCATGAATAAAGAGAACGGCAAAAAACTGTACCCAGCTAATTTTGGGGATTAATTGCAACGAAATGCTTCTCATTTACTGCCGAAACCAACGGCCTTTTCTAAACTATACGTCTAAGCTGGCTTTTTTCAATAGTTCGGCGCTAATTATTTAAAATATCTGACATACTATGAAATAGACTTAAGAAATCTTAACTAGTTTTTTTAGGAAAGATTAATTCTCGCTTAGTCTTTACATACAAATCGGAGTGATTTATTCTTCCTTTTTCTATCGTTTGATTTTCGCTGGCTTACGCCAATGCTTACCATTAAAAAGATTTATTAAATATGATCGCTTATAACAAATTCATGAAATCAGAGATCATAAGTTGAATAATTTATTTAATGAGAAAATTTTTCATGATTTATTGCTTTTAAAATTCCTATTTGAATCAAAATCAAGGAGATTTATATTGGGTTAGTATCGGGTTCAGTCCAATTATGGCCTGTTTTGGGTTGCTCAAATAATTTCACCACCCTCTTGATCAGAATTTCATCGTATCACCAGTGGGTAAATCAGTTAAAAAATGATTCTGATCTTCGACTGCGTGTGGTGTCGTTTCAGTGTATCTACATTAGAATATCTGTACAAAATTCGGTTTTTACAAATGTCAGTCAGTAGTCATCAGGCTTCATAAGCGAGCTAATATCGTTACAGATATTTGAGATTCGCACACAAACATTAGGAGGGTGGCATAAAATAGGAAATTTTACAAGGGAGATCAGTCTACAAAACCCAAAGTTTCACTGGACACTTTGAATCCTAGTCAGTTTCCGTGTCTTAATAAGTCCCTCTCTTCGACTTCAGCCCTGCGGCTCTTTATCTGCGAGCCGACTGCAATAATGCTTCCATCAGGGAATAACAAAGAGTTTAAATTAATTGTCTTAAAGTTAACCAGCTTCATAGACCACCAAAATAAGTCTAACAGAGAATGAACAGCTACTTCTAATAAGTACTTGAGCCCAAGCTAGTCGTCATCACATTTCACTAAGCAAGTCAAATTCACCACCAAAATATTGTCAAGCTATTCAGTACTAGGACGGTAAGAGCCCCTCGTCAGTCCTGGATTACACATATATAAGATCCAAAGGCATTCTAAAATAAGATTTAAGAATACCTTTCAAGCACTTAGTCCAACTAACATTCATGCAGCACTGATAATTGTAGACTGAAGTGCAAATTAACAAGGCAAATTCAAGCACCTCAACGGGTTCCAGACGGGCACAAATGTTCAGATTTCTAACTCCTGAAGAATTTAAACAGTTGTTGTCGGTACGGTAGGTCGAAACCTAATTTTATGTAACTAAAGAGTCAAGCAATATTTGCTCGGTGTTTTCAGCAAATACCGTGGCTTGTTTTGCAATTGCAAGTTTACATATGGTCTTTATTTTTACGCTAATGGTCAGATGAATGGCGCATTCGGTAGCTAAAAATAGGAACTTATTTATTCAACACAACTATCCAAGACAGAAAAATTCATTTCAATCACAGCCCTGTAAGTTTTTACAAGCTGCCCCACTAGAACAGCTGGCTACAATAACATCAAACTGAGTTACAAGCAGACTTTCGCTGATCGAAATTTGAATCCAGAACCCCGCTCTTTTGTGTCAGTGGCTACTATCGGCATAGTCTCATCCAGTAGATTTCGTAGATCCCTCTCAGATGCATTTAATCGCCTGGCGTGATGATACAAAAAGAACAGCCAAAATAGCTCACCGGGAATGCACACACAAAGCCCTCATATTCGGTGTAGATCAATGAAGATTAGACTTTCAATTTCAAAATCACTCCAGCCTATATTCTGCTATCTTGTCTAGTAAACTAGATGGCTTAAAACCATTCCAATGCAAGCCTTCCTTTAGCCAAGAAATCACTGAGTGAATACATTGCTGCTCATTTAATCTGTAGTGAATGGCAAGAGAAATAAAAGAACGATAGCGTTTTCAAGACATCGTTCCCTTTGATCTTAAATGTCTCTAATTTAAGGTGTCGATGGGAAGTTGGTCCATGTTGCTTGTTGGGCCACAGTGTATGATGTATCTACAGACGGAAAACTTGATTTTGTCATTCGCTTCTAGCAACCCGAATAGAAGAAGGGTAAATTGTATTGGCTACCTCAACCAAAGCCAGGCGCCGAAGTTCATCATTTGAAGGCACAATAGTTCAAAATTCTGAGGAACTAGCTGGGTGCTCTTAGGACATCTAATATACCCCAGGAATAAAATCTGTTTATTTTACCAGTAAGAGAGAAGAGAGACAGTGGAAACTGCTGCAAATAAACGACTGTGCACAATTCAAGAATTTGAATGTTGTGCTCCCAGATTTCCTTGCCTTTTAATCAGCGAATGAGATTTGAAGCTAATCGATCGGCATTTCTTTGGTCAAAACAGTTTTACCACCATAATTTAAAATAAATATTAACTATTTATTCCCGTGACTTAGAAGTGAACTTACTTGAAATTTTAGGCTAAATATCATGCCTAAATAGGGTTAATTTACAAATAATATTTTGCCCCAAGTGATAAGTCATAAGTTGATTTAAAATATTGTTATATAACTCTATTCTAAAACATGAATAGAATATCACATGGCATCAATTTGAAAGGATTTTAACCAGTCTACAGAGAGCAAACGTTCGAAAGGACAGCTGTCCAATGAAAACCGGATATTTATCTTAAGGACTATAAAATTCATTGACTATCGACATTGAAAGGTGTAGAGACTATTCGTTTTTGGTCTGTGTACTAATACAGAGTTCACTTAGAAGTAACCTCACTCTATTGAATCTCAGCCAATGCACCCATTTTCCGGTCATACTGATGTTCAGGCCATACTCTATTCGGAAAATTGAAACCTTTACTGGTATTCTTGTTTATAAATGTGGAATCATTTTTGTAAACACCAAGTTACGGCTGGTGAAATTCGACGACCGCAGTGTCTACTGTTTGATCTCCATTCCAGTCAGAAAGTAAACCCAAAAAAAGCCAATAAGCAAATGGCTTGTACTTGGCTTAAACGATTTTTTTAAAGTCACACCAGTCATAACAAACGAAATGGCAGAGGGACAAGTACATCCTATAAAAAAATAGATTCTAAAATTCGGAGAATAATGACGTTCCCTGCCAAATTTTGCATGTTTTTCGAAGAAATAGGCCTTGACCATTTAGAATTTTTATTGTGAATTTAAGTGCCCAATATGTGTGTAATAAAGAATGTAAATAACATTCCTTTCACTGATGGTAGCCCATGATGCGAAATTGCAAGCAGAAAAGTGATCGGTCACCCATTTGAGGACTTCAGACAGTTTCAACAATGGATTTTTATCCTTGCATTTGTCACGGATTTTTGGCATCTCTTTAATTCATCGGAAATTTCATTTTCAAAAAGTCACCGAACTGGCTGCTTTACAATCCAATAGCATCCATATCTACCCCTCTCGTCTTGCGAATTGCCTCTGAGCAAAAAAATTCGCAGACTGCTTTATTAATTGTATCTTCTTAGAGGTTGAGAATCAGGTGGTCGCATACTGAAGCACCGCGTTGATTGGCCAGGAACGATTGATCACTTCAACTTTTGCTCAGAACCCTCGTAAGGGATCAGCATTCATCCAAAAGCTGGGGATGAAATTTTTATGGCACTGCAGAGAACAGCTTTCTTCCTCTGGCCAAATGACTTTCATAATCAACCTCCATGTTTCCCGTTTAAAGTCCTAATTTCCGAATAGTTCTTGAAGTATTCGGTAAATCAGGCAGTTAAATCGTACTCATAGAGGCCTATGAATCACGGTCAGATTCAGGAAACCACAGGGTTGTCCTTTTCAAAGGTCTCGTTAGCTTAGACCCATCTGACTTTTTTGGGACTAAAGTCTGATTCGAAGCGATGGGACACCCACTAAACATCACTAACTTATAATTAGGGCTTTTCAATCAAAATTTTGCAACTTAAACTAAGTTAATTTGTTTAAAAAAGAGTGCAATTGCTTGGCATCTGATTCAAATCAAATTGACATTTAACATAAATTGATAAAATAAATTGTCTCTCAATACTCAATCTGGAGGTAAAGCTTCTCTAGTTAATGAATTCCAAACTGACTGTTAGTTTGCAAATAAGCTCTAACCAATGTTAGTGGTTATAACAACTATTAGAGGTGCCTTTTGTTAATTGGATCCAATAGTTGGGGCTTATGCTTCGATCTGAACAACTCGTCTTTAGTGAAAAGTAGACAGCCCTGCAGGGTGTCTTCCTCAGCTAAAACGAATTATGCGGGAAAGAAGTAATTATCTTGTGTTGAATCTCAATCAACTTTTCATCTTCTTTGCGGTGTTTAGAATGAATTTCTCAATAACGCCTTTACCTCTTTGAATTCTTACACTTTTAATAATTTGCACATTTCCACGACGTTTACAGGAAGCTGGAAATAACTGGATAGATCAACCATCTGTCTGTCACTTGATTCCAATAAGTTATGAATTTTTTTACAGCTTTAAACCTAGTCAGGACAATATGTTTAGCCACTACACGAAAAAGATTCGAACCCAGCGTCAGAACAAGACCATGAATTTTATTACTATCACAAGTTACAAACACTAAGGAAATAAAAATCAGATAACCCGGTGCAGACACAGCGCCAGTTGGACCATCAAATCAAGACAGTGAAACTTATCAAAAGAATCCTCTTAGGCTCTGACTGTTATAAATAGATTCTCTCAAAGAAATTTAATGAATTGAAGGCAAACCCTCTGAAATAAGATTAGATTTGGACCACATCAAAATGCTCAAATAGAGCAAATCCGTAATTGAAATTTTGTCAGGAGTCGATAGGCCGGATGCACTTCCTTTGTCAGTGGAAAATTAACGGGCGAGAGATCCTTGTCTAAAGGGCTGTTGGTCTGCAGGACAGGAAGTATTCTGCACACACATAGTGGCTGAACAGGACGTTGGATTAGACGGGATGGACGAGGAGCTCTAGCGGATACTGAGGGAGCCAACTGACTAGGACGATTCGAAGGAGCAGTTCAAAGATCCAGATCCTGCTTCCTAGTTTTTGATCTCCTTAAACTCTTTTTTCTACTAGTATTGAAATTGGTCCTGATGGAATGACTCGTTGCAAAGGGGCAGCCTTTATCAGATACACTAATTTTCACATTTGCATTTTGACTATAACATTTACTTCAACATCTTTCCCATCTAATAAAAAAATAAATCAATGCACTACTCCAATTTCAGTTAGTCTAGTCTCCCACGAAGGTAAGACGTGACAACCTTTTGTGAACTAGTGCTTCTCTTCCTACAGCTACAGTTTATATTTTCAAATGATCTCGCAACTGGAATTGTCCGTAGATTTAATAGTTCCAATTCCTAGGCCTGCATTCATGCTATCAAGATCCGGATGAATCTATTATGTATCTGAGTGATTTGTAGCTTAGTATCTGTCATTGAAACGAACTGAGGTCTTCAGTTACGGCATCATTTAGAGTGGGTCAATTCTATTGATATCTGTTTACAATGCGATCGGAGAGAAACTTTCTTTGAATCAGTTTTAGGTGACTTTTTGAAATTTCTAAGCCAAAATGGAACGCACTGGAAATATATGGCATCTCATTTTAATGTCAGCATTTCTACCATGTTTTTGCAAATAAACAAAACTGAAAAATTACAAATAAATATTTTGCATTCCCAACAAACAACTAAAAACGTATCAACTTAACCAGTCTTTTTGCATATAAATAGCACTGTAAAATAAGCGCATTTGTTTTAAGGAACAGTAATGCATATATTAAAATCAAATGAAAGCCAAATTCATTGGTCAGAATAACAAATATACACTTTTAATTCCAGAGAATTTTTCGACACTTTCTAACACAATTTAAAAATGCAAACATCTCATGATTTTATCTGAATTTTTCCAGTAAAGTATTTTATAAGTTTCTGTTAAGATGAAAGAGAAGGAATTTATTAATGTCAAAAATTGAAGCTGTGAGTTTGATTACTTTTAGCCTTGCAGAATAAACTGGTGATTGACAACTTTCAATGGCCACATTTCTTTTACAGACGAAAGTCAGCGCATTAAAAGTCTTTTGAAATAGAACTACAATGACCAAACAACAACAAGTCTAAGGAGTAATAAGGCAGTTGATTTCGAAAACAAGATTGTTAATTATAAATAGTGCTTAACATAGAGTGTTGTCCAAAACTTATGCCTGCTAATTAATTTCTTTCAAATAAGCTCCATTAGCAACCGTTCCAAAACATCACTGAAATTGAAATTCCGACCCTCCTTTGCTGCTTAATTTTCTAAATAAACATCACTTGTCTGTTAGCTCAGATAACCTAGCTGTGATTTCTATATAATTGGCTATTTTAAATACCATCGTTTGACCAACTGAGTAGAGGAGACTAATCCTGTCATTTCGTTTCTCCGATGCACTTCTAAGATTTTCGAAAAACGGGAGCAATAATAAGGCGTTAAGGTCGGAGGTATAGAAATATGATTGATTTTAGACTTACAAACACACTGTACTTTCCATCATTGGTATGTGATCCGATAAACTCTAAAATGTTTGCATAAGGCTCTCTGTACACCGAGTAATTTCCTTTCTCCGATAGCACCATGCGAAGATTTAGATTGGAACACAAAAATTTCTATTTAAATAATTTTTGCTGCTCGCTCTCCGAAAAAATATATCCCCATTGTCCAACATACTCGAACCCGAAATAATTGTTAGATATAGTTTGAGACCTGTAAATCACCAACCACCATTTGAATTTTGTCCAAAGCAAGCGCTGCATTGAAAGTATTTTAATCAAGCCATGTCATTATAACCACCCAAGCCACTTGGCTTGCCCTACAAAGCGATGAACAGAGCAGTTATTGCAGAAACATCAATTATTTTCGATGACTTAGACATTCAGCTACGAACAACCAAGAAGTACCCATTTGAAGTTCACTTCAGGATGATTACGTGGTGGTATTAGATGCTTGAGTTCAAAGAACAGCTCCAACTACTCAAATGATCGGCAAAATATCTTTAACCTTCAAATGCACCTGCCTTGATATTATTTCATGTGATCAAGGACGTTTTTTGAAGTTGTGCGATTCTCTAACAGTTTCAAGTATTCTTAAGCAAAAAACAAGCCATTAATTTAAAACTTGGTTCACATTCTAAAGATCTTTTAATCTTGAGCATTTCTTTAGCCGAAGTTGCCTTTGTAGTAACACTAGGGGGTTTAGATGATCATGACATTGACTAGTCTAAAATAATCGTCAGATCTTTCGTAAAAAGTAACTTACGCATCTGAAGCCATCCAAACAGGTCCCAAATGACTTTGCGTATGGCCTATATTAACATGTATTTCAATATTGCCAATGAACTAAGTCCGTAAAACCAGCAGTTTCCCAAACTGAATATCATTTTTCTGACCCCTGAATTTTGTAAGCCCCCAAAACTACGTTCGATGGTGTTCAAAGCGAGTACCACAACTAAAAGCCTGTTTTGTTTAATGTGAAATCCTACCAATCTTCTGTGGCACAGTTCTAATTTGTCACTTTTATGAAGTTGAATAGCCAGATCTGTAATGTGAATAATTTGGAGTCTTGTTTGAAAAACTTTCGAGTAGTTATAAGATTAAGTAGTCCTAAAAGGTTACTCTAAGTTTGATATTCAGTTCCTCAATGATTGTAATGACATTTTCCCTCTGCGATAACCTCTGAACCTGTCAGTAGTCATTACCCTTCCAAAAAATAATAAAAAATGTGAAACTGCGTTGCAGCATGAGTTTTTTAATAATAAACTTCGTTGTTGGAACCAGATACAAGCTTTCGGTTTATTGAAACTCAAGTTCGTTAAAAAGGAGCTTCCTAAAATCCCGAAACAGTTTAATTTACATCCTACTGAATTTCGCTTTGACTAGTTAAGATGGCGAAATTCGGACACTAAATGGCAAAGTTTTTGCAAAATATTAGCTTTTATTCCTAAATTAATAAATGAATCTCATACAAAGTGCATCAACAGATTCATATAACTTTCCTTGATATCGCCTCAGTTTTCAAATTAAAAATAAGCATACAATTGCTTTTAGATTAAATTTTAAGCAAATGTATCATTCTAGTTCGAAAACAGGTGTTATTTATGGAGAGCAGAGGACTAGAACTTCATGCAAATAATAAATTTGCATAATTAACTCGAAATTTCGTTTCATGATTCAGAAAAATTTTATTTACGTATTTTTGCAAAATATTTTGTTTCATTTCCTGTCGTTTTAAATAACTAGAAAACGGAGAACACGTTTTGGAATATGATCGACTTTTACATACAAAACAAAAATTACTGCAGAATAGTAGCTTTTTCAAGATCAGTCACTTTTAGCATTTATGAATTAAAACAAGACTTGGGTCTAATTTTATATTCTAGTGAGGGGAATCGGAAGTACTACCCAATCTATTTAGATACACGGTGACTGAATTCTGATGTGAATATCTTTCTACTGGATTCTTAAAAGCCACTACAGAGAAAAAAAGTTATTCAATGGCAAATGAAACAGAGGCTTTCAATATTTTTGACGAATCTTATTTCATGCCTTGCCTGAAGGCAGTATATAATACCACCGGTTCTAAGCAATTGATTCTCTAATCTTGTTCTAGACCAACATGTTTAGTAAATTCCTTTGCAAAAAAAGCATTTTCAAGTCCAAATTTCCCCGGAATAAATTCTTTGAAAACATGGCGTCAAATCGTGCTTCGGTAATCTTGATCGAAGAAATTCAAAGTACAATGAGTGCTGATGTTCAAAGACACTGCGATGCTTCTGAAGTCATGTGCATAAACTGTCGATTCAACGGTCAGGAACATTGCTTTCAGATTATTTTTCTCATTGAATTCAGTTGTGATATTCAGAAACAAAAACTGTTCAAGCTTTCACAAATTTCTCACTGAAAATCAACTTACGCATAATCATGTGGGAGATTACTTTGATTACTTTTGTTATTTTTAGTAACTAAAGCTTTTAAAAGAGAAATTTTCTATTTAAATTACGATAAAATTAAAGGCAGCTGTGAAGTCTTATCCCTTTTGGATCCAAAGTTTGTTTTGAAATTTGAGTTGACCATTTTGTTAATCGATTTCCTATATTTGCTGAAGTTTGAAAATTTTGAGAAGGCTGAATGGCCTAAAAACCCATTATTTATTTTACAGACTTAAGGAAACGTGTATGGATTGATTGTATTAAATGCAATGAGTTTGCTTGTCCTCAAATGAATAATGGATTATTTTTTTATCCATTTTCAAATTGAAAATAAAAGTCCCCTTCGTCTGCGCATTTCCAGTTGCAGTATTTCTGGAGCGATTCTATTGGTCAAAAGAGGCATTTAAAAGCGTCCATTTGGATCACTCTCTGCATTCTAGATATTCAAAACAGTCCAAACTATGCACGCTACCTTCAGTCCCCTCCTCGCTCTAATATACTGCGTCTACTTCGTCAGCAGTCTCCGAGTCAGTGGGTTCGAGGCCCCAGACTACCCAGTCAGTGAGGAAGACATCAATTATATTCCAGCTGATTATCGAATCCTTAAATCTTACCCTCAACCAACTGAACTTAGTGAAGGGCTGTTGTTACAAGTTCCATATTCAAGCAAAGAGATTTCTAGACGCTCACTGCAGTTTGCATGGAAACCACATTCCAGATTTGGACGTCGATGATTCAAAGACACCCATGTATTCCCACCTTTTTTTCTGGAAACAATATGATCCCTTATTTCACCTTTCCATTTATGTTATGCACAGATCTTTTTTGAATAGATCTAGCGCATCATAAATAAATGAAAATTACACCAATGCATTCGCTTATGCACATGTCATACCAACGAAAACAGAGATAGTTTTAAAGATCGAACATTTTTTACTTACTTCTACTATTTTTAATTAATTGTTCATTTTCACTACAATAATAAGAGGGGTGATTAAGTTATTGTAAAGTGGTTCGAAATGAAACAAATTCATTAACCTGAAATGTCTTGCAGATATTTAGTGACACTAGAAAATTTAACTTTTAGTCCTCTCAACTAAGATTTCATCCTCAACTTATAATAAATTATGAAATCAATTCTATGACAATATTAATATAAAATTCAAATGGTTTTTGATGTTATTTATTAAAAAACAAAAGCGAAACAACATGTAGTGGACCCTGATTTTGTCAAATTTTGCATTCTCAGTAATTTTATTGTTTTAATTTTTATCGAAAAAAATGGGACTTTCGTTCCCTAACGAGGCAATTTTACGAGCCATCTTTATGAAATTAAGTAATTTTCTTGAGTACATGAGGGCATTTGTAGCGTACAAAGGATACAATTCGTCCGAATTCCAAGAGAGCTCATTTTGTCAAAGTTGAGCATATTATTATTGACCCGTGAGTTTGACAAAGCTTTTATTTAAATAAAAAACAGTGAAGTGCTGTGAGATTGCACCTAAATTTGTAAGTTAAATTAATTGCACTGTGATTATAAAAACAAGTTCAAAATTATAAATATTTTAAAAATTCTTTAAATCCATTGTTGATAATATTTTGATGAGTTGCCGAGCACGTAGCAATGGCTTTCAGTTTGGTGGAGTAATAGATTTTTTGTAATAAATACATTGCCGTTCAATATATTACCAAGTCAATCGCTATTAGGACAAATAGCTTTCAATTAGTTTCCAAGGCCTACACATAACTTGTTGCTTAGTCGAAGCAAAAATGTTTTCGGACTGCATAGAGTTCATTAATAGAGTCCCCGAGTTGCAAGAATTTGAACACAAGTGGGAAAAATTTTAAAAAGTTACCATGGTTCCTAATTCGGAGGTTGCTTGCGATAGTACGGGACCTACAATGGTCGACAAAGAAAGAAACTTTGGAAAACGAACTCCGCGGATCCTACTGTGTGCTGTAGATGATGCTTCCCGTCCATTACCGAACCACCCAGCATGCACAAAGATGGTTAATCAGAACAAAAAAAGTCATACTCATTATGCAGCATCAAATGTATAACCACTAACTTCGGCATACTCAACAATTCAAATTTGAGTAGAAGATGGGATCAAGTCTGCTAAAAATTGTCTAAAATAACTCTGAAATTTTTCTTGAATTGAAGTAAGTAAACATACTTTCAAGCCATAAACTCCTATTCTAAGCAACCTGGTCTAGTTATGCCGAATTTGTTACACCAGCACATAGTGAACAATCAGGCACAACAAAGCATTAATTGTTGTATGAATTAATCAAACAACGTACACTGTTCGGGTTTCATAAAAGTCAAATGACAAGTTTCATGCTGACCATTGTAAGGAAATACAGACGATCAGTTCAACTATCTTCCCTTCACAAATGACATCTGATGCATATTTGAAACATAAGCTTCATAACATCAAATACATTCGTTTTCATTTTTATCAAAAGTGTAATCATTGGCCAAGATGACCGGCACAAAACTTGTCATCAGAATTGTTCTGATGGCCTAAAATGATGTGAAGCTTTAAATAATGGCCTTCGGTGGTTTCTAGTGGCATTTTACAAGACAAAAGACAGACAATGACAAGTTATTTGAAAAGAAAAATTCAAGTAAAATTATTTAACATATTTAATTTATTTGTGAAATAAAAACCTACATCGCGACTGCAAAGTAATACACAAAGTATGTCCCGAAATTCATTTAATGCTCAGCAAATGTTGATACGATAACTCTGCCTATTTTTTAATACATTATGGTACAATTGTTCCAAATAAACTCTATTTTAAATATAGCTTTGTTTACTAGAGTTAGTTATGAAAGATTCAAACCCTACTTAAATCCATTTTTCTTAGATAACTTGAAGAAGTAGATGACAGAAATGTGAAAAGGTTTAACAATGGAAAAACACAAAGCAATGAAAACCTTCATATTGATAATGTGCGTTTGCTGCTATTTGCTTCAGTGTAAACTTCCTCTTTAGCGATTGGAATTTTATTGTTTATAGAATCCAGTATGCTTCCGAATTCCATCTGGTGCACTTCTAAAGTAATGGACAAAGAGGCGAGGTAAACAAGTCGTATTGACAAGAATGGACAAGTTTATTTACATGATTTGTAATAACTTTTGACATTTTTTAGATAATAAATTGCTGTTGGTTTGAAAAAGCAAGAAAACATTTCACATATCCAGAAAAGGTATGCAAATTAGACCATCAAAACTGATTTCAAATTTTTAAATGAAATCCGTTTAAACAAAAGCGGCTTGATCTTTGGCTATCCATCGATTACCTATAACGCCTATAATAGTATTTTTAAAAAAACATAAGTACAAACACTAATGAACTATTTTGATATTTTAAGTATAATTTGTTTATCACATCGAACTAAAAGTTTAAAAACTGCAAACAAGTCACAAAGTTTTTGAAAGGAAAGGAAACCTTAAACTCACACTATTTACTGTCATTTAAACACGATGATTAGCTAATTCTACTAGCATTTGCACCAAATGTCTCTTTTTCACCAGCACTCCAAGGGCAAGTATGGATGATTCCTCCGCAATCAAACTGATTTCCATAGACTTAATGGTTAAGTTAGCAAAACTTATTTTTTTTATTTCTCTCCACCTATTAGGGCAAGTCCCAAGGACTTATTGGGGATACAACAGAAGTATAAATAGCTTTTATAACAAGTAAGCACAATAGTTAACGCAGAACACAGTAAAAGCGTCTGTTGACTTTTTCGGCTGTTTGGTCTCTTCTCTGGCGTGGCTTCGTCATACAGATAGCAGTTCAGCTTCGTCTATCTTCATGTCTCCTACCAGAAATCTTTAAAAATTCCGTTAGAGACTCCATTCATTGCTACATGAACGTGTATTTCACACTCCAGTTTGAGACCACAAATCCGGTCATTTACGTCGTGCTTCGTGTACCAAGCTGTAAGAAGTTGTACATCTGCTGGCATAATCTAATTTTATACGTCCGGAGGGTGATTAGTCCTAACCGGGGGAGCAGTGAGTTCACATTGCTTAAGTACTCACCGAAAACTTGGAAATCCCCAAGCTAACCTGAGAGTAAAGTAGTCACATGAACTTTTCATGAAGCCTATTCAGAGCAAGCTCCCACGCCATTGCTGATCTAGACTATTGTAGGCTCCACGTGGTGGTCGTCGTTCATCAAAACAAATGTCCATGCTTTTGACGCACATTCTAGTCAGCATGTACTGATAACGACTGTGGAATGTAATACTGTATAACACCTGAAAACGCCAGTTCTTCAGAGAATTTTAAGGGAAGAATGGATCGTAGTCAGTTTCTGATGGATTAGTGGTGGTCAAAAAGACAATTCTATTGAATTTAGTGGACTTCTCATGCTTATCCATCCAGACCACTTAGCGAACCCTATTTGATTGTAATGATTTCAGATAAATATTGAGCAGATACTCATGGAATAAACTTACTGGCCAGGTTATAAACATATCAGTCTGACATTTTGCTTTTAAGGGGAGAATTCTATCCAGAGTGGATAATCAGGACATAATGACCGACTTCCGATTTTGTTTTGTGTTAAATGAGGTTCTTAAATAGCCGAAACCGAATAAAAAAAGGCTAAATGAGCTACAGAAGGCGAATAGGCTATGACTCACTATGTCAGGGTCAGGGAAATTCGCTGCTAATATATCATGAAGGAACCATCTTAGTTTAAAGAAAAGCCAAAGAAATGCTCTTTTCAACCTGATGACTTGCATCGTTTGAAGATATGTAAATAATATGCAGAATATCGACACTGACCAAGCATAGATGCAAATGTTTTAGCTTCGATGCAATAGCAAAGCTTGTATTTTGCCCTTCTGAAGCTAGATTTTACAAACGAAAGCAGTTTACTCCACCTTCAATACTACGAAAAAAAAGATCTCGACCTTACAGCTCTAGAACAGAATATGCAAGCGTTTGTCCAACTAAACTCTAATGACGTGAACACCTCTTAAATGAATAACCGATCTGTAGAAGCAAGTGTGTTTTTATAGTGGCGAGATTTCATTTGTTACCTACTTTTGTGCATCATACACACTCACAGCAACTATTAGTTAAAGGTTTTATATGGTCGGAGCCTAGCCGAGAGTTGACATCTTGCTATTTATTAGCTAACATGTTAGACCTAGTAAACTGATGAATGGTGTCAAAAGAATTGGAGCTATGAGTAGGAATTACTCTATTCATAAGATTGGCGCAAACTTGGGTTGTCACAAAACCATTTGACAAAAGTCGGCAAAGGTGTCCTTTAAAAAGAATAATGGCTCATGATTGTTTATGGATAGATCTTGGTCTGTAACGTTTAGGGTCAATGGATTAGGTGCCATTATATGCGAATTCGGAACTAACTTCATTCTGAACCGAGGTTCACCAGTACCGACGTTCAATCGGCATAAATATAATGACAACAGCAAAATGCACGCGTTTGAAATACCTTCGTCTTCTTTTCACTTTCAGGGCTAAAAATGAACGCTGATTATAGTCTCGTAAAACCGATATCTCGCCTTAGCAGCAATGATTAATAATAAATTAGAGCAACATCGGCATTAAAAAGGTTTGTTAAAACTATCAGATCTTCGATGTTAAGTTCAGAGGAGTTTATGAGTCATCGCGTTTTAATACTACTTATTAAACATAAAATGATTAACACTACCAGTTGTTTTACTGGAATTTTTTCAAATATAGTTTGGTTTATTACACTGCGCAGAGCAGTCTACGCACTTTTTTCGGTTCTAGTGGTCGAAATTTGAATTTAGAAGATTGGATTAACCTGTTCAAATATGAACAAATACCGGCGTCAACTGAGGCCTTTGCTTAAGGAAATCGATCTTCATCTCAGGCATTTCACTTTTCTTTTGACCAACCGTGTGTGTTCCAGAGAGTATCTTTTAGTAAAATTGTAAAAAAGCACAAATTTAAGATATTAGCGGACTTGCACAGTCAAAGGGCCACACATCCGCAGTGCTAGAGCTTGGTCGCCACCAGGGCGCTAATGACGATGCGTCCGGTCAGTCTATTATCACAGTAGTTGGCTTCTAATTCCGGCATGATTTCGTCACACACTAAAGTCGTCACTATGAAGGCCCAAGGCTTCTACATAACTTCACTACTTTACTAAAAGAAACTACCGGAATAATAGATATTTAATTGTTATTTCAAATCTGACTTCTCACGAACGCCTCATTTCGGCCCTAATTCATACTCACATCTACATTAGGTTATGAATAATTAACTCCCAGCCAACCTTAACAAACTTTGTTCTAACAGTAGCGTGACCTTTTGGTACATGAAACTGGTCAGTTAAGAAGGGAGAACACGCTAAGTGAACTCAAAATGATACGAGATGAGGTACAGAACGTGGAATATGTGAATCGCTTTGTCCATTTTCATTACTACTACTGGTTGAACTTCGGCCAGTGGGAAAAGGGGTTACATTCAAGGTCAGTCCTCACGCACAGAGCTGGTGGTGTCTGCAAGCATATTGCCTCACCTGAACCACCTAATTTTTGCCCAATTCTTGCATCAACGTAAGGTAATCAGTTACAATACCGATTATCATCAAGGGACTGGATTCAGAAAAAAGCGAGAATTGAATACAAATATCAGCTCGCCTTTACTTTAAATCATTGCTGAGGCGAAAAGTCTCTAATAAAGAGATACATATGCAGCAATCAACATAGTTATTCAAACTGGGAAAGCGTGGTCTTGAAAGCCATCTGTAGCTCCGGCATAGTTGGTCAGAAGTGCAAGTCTGGAAACGCCGTTGTTAGCTTTAGGACTACCTGTGATGACCTCCATCCGTTTAGTATCGCGGAGCGTGGGTGATGAATTGGTGGAAGCTCCATGAAGCCGACTGAGAAGTGGAGTATTGGGATTAGTATTTGCCATACACTTGCATGGCGTCCCATCTTCATATGATATGACGTGAACTGGACTGTGCAAAAGGCTAAAGAATATGTGGAATAGAGGACATTGAATGAATTTATCGACGGAATGTCACAAGAAGGTAAAATTTTTTCTGTTGTACACCTCACATTACGTTGGGAGCTGCCTATCAGCCAGGTCTTTTTGTGAACGCTGTGCGCAAAAATAAACCTTTAAGCTCTTTTTATACTCAATAGACATCAACTAGCAGATATCACTCATGGGTTGTCTGTGCCAAGGTAGACAATAGCCATATTAAAATGACATTGATACCTCTAAGGGCCTGGGCTCAACACCACATTGTCAACCGTGGTTTAGTAAGGCTATAAGGTAACAACAACACGGTATACAACTTTAAATTGTGATTTCATGAAAACCTAGTTCATCATTGTGTTAAACACTCAGGCTGTAATAGTATGTCCACAGCACTGCACGCCTTGAATTAATTCGTTTGCGCTACCACATTTTGGTGTCAGATCCTTTGTGCTTATCCAAGGAGTTCGGTATGCCAAAATACACTGATAAATTCAATGGGTTCTCAAACAAACGACGATTTACCTAGAATAAGATTGCATATGATATGTTTGTGCGATGGAAGTGACTTCGGGTCGCATCTGAAATGAATCAAAATACAGCCCTGAGATTTCATACTCATAGGAATTCGCTAATCCATTTTGAAAATGAAATTACATTAAAGTTTTCAACAAGAAATCCATCCCTCATACTATATTGACCAATTGTCGAAATTTGATCTGAAGTGGAAGACACAAAACATTATGATTATGATTGCATGCATTTAGGTCAGCAGGAAAACAAGTTCTACCATATTCCTTTGCACTTCATATCCATGTATTTGGTTTTCATCAGTATTTTGCTTAAGCAGAAGTATTATAACTGGCGGACTTCAAAGGCATAGTCACTCAATTTCGGACGGGCACTTGCAATCACAAAGCATAGTTGCTAGTGTCAACCAAACTGAGAGCACATGGCAGACTGGATCGGTGATAAGCTTTGGTTAAGAAAATGTGAAAATTCTCACCGTTTCGGTAATGCAGCGAGGCGCTCTTAGGACGAATTTCGAAAATTTCAAGTTAAATATTGACGTGCAGTTAATCTTTCTGAATCTTGTTCCCTTCGTATCCATTTTAAGGTCATTCAGGGTCAGAGAATAGACTAAATACATGAATAATGTATTCAAGATTCAATACTAAGTGCTATCCTTTCTCGTCATTCCGTACTGTTTGCTGTTTTACAATTTCACTGACAAAAATCTCGAGAAGTAGCTTTCAATCGTGCACCAAGTACCTCTAAACCTTTCAACTTCCAAGACTCACCGGAACGCAACTCGATCGATGATCTGGAATTGTGATTTGCCGTAATTATTTGTGCTGTTTTGCCACTTCTTTTGTGCAAAATATGCCGTCGAATGATCCAAAGGAAAATTCCCGCAAATATTGCTGCCAAGACCGATGCCACTCCAAAAGCTATGGCAAGCGTATACGGTGTCTCTTCTGTTGAATGTGAAAATAGCTTTTAAAGTACTATTTATGGAAAGTTCACCATGATAAAATGTTAAAAGCCAAGCGAGTAGGTTAGAAGCTTAGATTTAAAGGGATTTGTGTCCAAAACCAGTGCATTTCAACCAATTTTTTGAAATGAAGTTGTTCCCTCATGTTCGAATTCAAGGCCTGGAGTAGGCAAGATGCCATAATCCCAACCGTCATTCATAATCTTGGATCATGGACTACGTCTCAATGAGCCTCGGTCTTGCTGGATCTCAGACCAGTGTTTCCAAAATGGAGTTGATTAAATCCAAATTCCGTTTTCACAACACAAAGATTATTGAACCACATTAAAATGCTGTTCAGACAGTTTCGTTGCTTTCTAGTCCTTAGAAAAACCTATTGGACGTAATACAGTTTGCAACATTTTTAATCCATTCTGCAGAGTTGAAATTGGGGAGAGTATGTTGCATTCCTTCTATGTGTGTCTCCGAGGTTGGTCAGAAGTGCTTGTGATTACCACGCATCAATGAATAATTAAAAAATCCAAATCCAAGCAGGTCTCCTACTTTCCATAGCTTCCATGCATTCAATAACTTGAACATCTACAAATCTTACCGATTTCAATGAATGCGATGATAGCCGATGCACTTCCAAACGATGTTATGACTGTACAGTTGTAGTTGCCAAAGTGTTCCTTTGTGATTTTTGGGAAAACCAACGCGCTTATTGAGCCCGTTATTTTCTCCTCATGTTCTATGTGCAAGCTGAAATTAACAAATGGCATCCGCTTAAGTTCAAAGTAAAGTGATTAAATTTTGTGAGGGTTTGAACCTCATGGCCCTGTTTATAGAAGATTTTCAGACAAGGCGTACCCATCCAAAGCCCTACACTAATGCCATTCGAAAAAAATATATATCGGTCGCCTGGAACAGAATTTCAACAGAGATTGATGCCTTGATACTTGGTTCGGTGATTCTCTGATTGAGAAACAGAAGACTGGCTATCTCGCTCTAGATATATATCTAACCATTGTACACTTTGAATGATTTGTTTCCACTTAGAAAAACAGTCAAACTCCTTAAATAAGCCCTGACAAAGGTGATTGAGCAGAAAATTTTCATAGAGGAAATTAGTAGCTGCAGGACTCAAATTGAAGTAAAATATTCCTAATAGCATGCAAGTTACTTTACAGCAGTTACTTAGAATTATTTAAGAACTGGTAAATAGCAATGTATGTTTGGTTCAAAAAAGTTATTCCTTTCGATCACAACCCTTTGTTATTACAATTATCTTTTATGGTTTAAAACGGGTTTTATTACTGAAATGAATGAGACACGATGTAAATTTAAAAACAATTAAAATGGATCCCAAAATAGTGGATACCAAAGCCAGTGCTCTGAAACCATTTTTCATTTAATAGCTCCATGGTAAATAGAAATTGGCACCAATCGGGCAGTCTCAAGACAAAAGCCAATTAAAACAAACAGTAAGATCATTCAATTGATTTTAGAGTTTTAGTTGCATTTAATAATAAAAAAATTATTAATCTTATGAATGCAAATAATATTTGATTCATTTTATTACAAATTTCAGCAAGTATATAATGTGTGAGTCTTTAATAGAAATAAGTAAGCCTGCCTCGAGGAGGGAATAATACCAGCTCGAGCAGATGAACTGGACCATAGAAAGTCATGCGGAGACGGTTTTGGCAACGCGATAACGTTACAGACTATTCGGCCGTGTTCGCCAACGCGAGCGCTCACCCGTTTTGGAGTTTCAATTGTTGGAGGACCTAGAAACCATGAAGAATATGGTTGCCTAATATATTTAGCACTGCATTATCTTAGTTAATTTATGAAAAAAGAAATGAAATTCTACCAGCATCTTTTCACAAAATATTTTGGAATCAAAATACACTTTAGCCATTCTGAACTCCTCTAAAATCTTGCTCCAAAAAATTTGCTTCACACCTTTCTGAGTTTGTTCGCTTTCGATGATGGATCAGAGCTCAATAAACTGCAGCATTTTTAAGCTTAATGTGTTATTTCAAAACTGCCGGTGCCTGTTTTTTTGTTTTAAGTAGGTCGGGCGTTGGCACTTTAAAGCAAATAAATATTACTTAACTTTAAAAAGAGTTTAAGAGCTCGGTAGAATACTCGACTTCCGGATTGATCCAAACATAGTTTTTACGGGAGAATTTAGAGTGATTCCTTGGTGAGCTGGAACACCTTACTGATTTTCGCATCGTCGACGCTCCTTAAGACTAGTACTGACCTTTTGATACCTTTGTGCCATAAAATTAAAACTATCCTAAAATAGAAAAATCAAAAACCGCCTGTGCTATTTATAGGCTCCAATTACTAGATCCTTTAAGCTAAGGTAAGTTATTTCAACTTATATTTTAGCGAATTCACAATCTTTAAAATATTATGGCGTAGAGTTAAGAAAAGTCCATCATAAAAATGCCTGAAAATAAACATTAAATAGTTAATTTTTTCTAACAAGTTTAGCAGTAGGCGCTCCTACGTTCCAGAATCAATCTTACCAGATTCTGCCAAGACGATGATCTTCTTGACTTCTCTCTGCGCCGCCAGACCAACGCAAATATAAATGCCAAAGTTGTCAACTGAGTGGGTCTTCACATTTAACGCAGAGTAGCGCTCTTCTGATCGCAATTTCTAGACCAAAAAAACATCTCAATTGCTTCAAATTCTCCTGCATGACAACCATTTTAACTCTTTGCTTCCCAAACTGAAAACTTTAGCTACAAAAGTAGAGAGTAAATATAAAAGATATAATTTCCCTACAGGTTTTTAATTTGAAAAAGTCGTTTACTTATATCCTATTACTTCTACTTCATCTGCCTCAAGTTATTCAATTTTGGCCACTCACCGTCAATGGACGTGTTAAAATCTGTGGAGCTTTCCAATTTATTTTATACGGTCAATTATATGCAACTAGAACGCTTAACCTTATTCAAAAGTGAATTCATGATCACTTTGTGATGTTGATTTTAAACAATCCCTGAATAGTCTGTCTTGAGCGAAAGCTCATGAACCGTTCATCTATTTATTTTGAATTGTTAAGCTTCTAATTTAAACTTATTAGTTATATATTCAATTATATGCTAAATATACAGTTATATTGTTACTTTAAAGTCTCTGGATTCTAAATCCGCTTGCAAGAACGATCTCAAGAGTCGATGCGTTACCACTGTAGGGGTATATAAACCGGTCGCATTTGGGTAGGCACTCTGTGTAGCTCTGCTAACGACCTTGATGCCACGGTAGTGATACCACGTCACTATTGCCGGTGGATTAGCCTCTACTTGACACGTCAAATGGGCTGTTTCTCTCATAGTTACTGCTTCCACTTCCTCTTCTGGGCCTTGAAGTTTGGGACCATCTGGAAAAAAAATTTAATCTATTTTAGAGATATCGTTGCAGTGGTGTTTCAAGTGCTCTAAGGCGCATTAGTAGTCATGCAAACCTTTAAAGTGCCAAAATAAAGAGTTTTTTATGGCTCAAAACTGGCCTTTTCAAAATATCGCTCAATAACCCCGCACAAACCCAAATTTTCAAAAAGAAAATAGACAAAATTCAGCCTACTTATAATTGTTTAGTAAAAGTGCTGCGGTATTAAGAATGATTTGTCTGGGTTAGTAGCATCTTCAGGATTAAAGTCCAATCATTGTTGTAACTTGACAGTTTTCAATGAAAATTTTCATATTTCATCTCAGGCGAATCAGATACTCTGCTAAAGTGCAGCAAATTATAAACAAACTTCGAAGTTTCATTTTTACTGCTACTATTAGTGTTGTAAAGCTTTTGATTAAAAAGTGAAAATAGATACGTTTTAATAATTTCTGATATATTCTGATTGTCATTTGCAATCCTTATGTTATTTAACAAGTTTCCATTGTTTCAAGGTCATTCGGATGACATTTGCAGAAAGTCAATAATATATTTTTAAAAAAATGCGCGTTAATGAAGCTATTTTTATTCCGAAATTCAAACTACAAAGAAGGTATGAGAAAACGGCTTCCGTTTGGCATACGGCTGAAATGTAACTATTTAAGCTCGAACGGATTAGCATAAATTGTAGAGTTAAATTCTGTTTAACAAATGCAACCTAGAAATACTAAAGCCATTTGCGTTAAACTCAAATTACTCGGGTAATTTTAGCGAAAAAGGACACAAAATCATTTGGTTTGATTCAAAATTGTCTGCTACGCCACTTTGACTGTTTCTATTGTTAGTATGGATGTGTCAAAACTGATACCAAACGGCTTTCAGGGTTATCTGAAAGTCCTCAATGAACGAAGAATTTTCAGACCGTCATCTTTCTCAAAAATTGCCTGACTTAGCCACATTTTAAGGCAAATGCAAAACTAACTTGACCTAATGTTTTACTAGTCTTGAATAATGCGAAACTATACTTTAGACTAGTCCCAAAAAGGAAAAAATTGTCATCTAGCTTTAAGTAATTACCTGCTTCCTACTTTTTAAATCGAAAATTATATCTGATGACACCAAAACCATGTCAACTGTTGCTTTAATCGGTAAAATACAGGATAAGTTGCTTGTTTGAAGTATTTCACTGAAATGGATGCAAAGCAAGGTGGCATTTTGCATTTGATTTAGGTTAAATTTGCATTTACTTGCACTGGACTCCCGAACTCGGTTGAATTAAATGTAAATGTTTGCACGCAGAATGTTTGAATTACGAGGGAATGAATAGTAAACGCCGGCAACAGTGACGTGGTATACCTATCGTGGTATCACGGTCGTGAGCATGACGTAAATACCTGGATTCGTGGTCGCAAACTGGACGATGGAAAGTGCGTACAAGTAGCAATAAATGGAATCTTCACCAGAAATTCGAGAATACTTCTGGAAAAGTTAGGAATATTGTCTGCCTTAACGGTGTCGAGGACGAATGAGGTAACACTATGAAGTAGAACTGAAACGGAACTGCTACCTAAACTCTGAAACCATGCCAGAGAAGGGACCAGATAACCAAAGACGTTGATGACCGCTTTTAGTGCCTTCTGTGGCAGCTGTCATGTGCTACATGTTGTAAAAGTTACTTGTACCTCTGTTGTACCCCTAAAAAGTCCTTGAGACTTGTCCTAATGGATGGGGAGTAAATAAATAAATAAAGTAAACATCGTCTGCTGCAACTGAGGGCTACTGTACCCATGCAACATAAAGCACGCAGCAAAGAATGATGGCTTGAGATGACTTCACCTAAGTTCTTCCTGATAAAGGCTTTAAACGATAATTCTTGCCCGGATCAAAAGTCACCTTCGCGCTCTCGAATAACATTTTTATCAGCGAGTGGATATTTTGACTTAAGTCACTGGATCGAGGTCATTTGAAAAACTAAACGCGCAGACAGCTACTACAGAAATAGTGATGTTATTTGTGGAAAAGGTGGAATTTTAGGAGTGGAAAGACTAATTATTGAAATATTGCAGAGTAGAGGACCAAGTGAAGAAAGCGAAGCAAATGGTTTGTAAATTGTATAAGCATGTGACTGACGTGAAAAATCTTGACCGAAATCCCGAAATCAGACATGTTTTATGAATGTCATTACTTAAGTAAAACGAAGAAAATTGACAATGAAAACTAGGGAATTAAGTCGGGAAAAATCGTATTGAAGTAACAAAAACTGGCGCAACTAAATAACTTAGTAGAAAAAGGAATCTGGGTGAGGATGCAAAAAAAATATATTTATATGAAGCAGAGTCACCAAAATTAGAGTGAAAACTTAAATTTGAAGATCCAAGTACAATCGCGTGTCATCTTGTGTGGAACTAGGTCGTTTATTCGAAAAGCACGAAATGCGGGGATAAAACTGGAATCAAGAGAATAAGATTTAGATGAAAAAGATACATTAAGAGTAAGTGTAAGGGTAAAGTGGAAAAACCGTTGAAAATGAAGTGATTTATTGTCTTTTCCTTCCAATTCAAGATAATGGAATAAAGCTTCCGAGGGCATGAGCCACAAATAACCATTTTAGTGTTTACACTCATAGCAGCTTAATCATTCATCAAAAAACTTGTTTCTCACGAATTCTGTTAATAGAAGACATCCAGGTTAAGCTTGAACAAAATAAGCACAATTTCTAGCTATATTTTAAACTTTGTTTGGGATTAACATCGACTCACTTTCCTGCTATTGTCATTTCATGCCCCAAAAATACGAGTTCGGTGTTTTCATGAGCACAATGTTTTTTGAAAACTTGGTGCTCGTGTACTTGCAAGAATAATAAACAATTTGAAGCATGCGCACCTTCATCTCTCACTTCATTTGGCTTGCATGAAAATTCATGCATTTTTAGGCCTAGGGATTATCCGCTGCATACATTTTGTGCAATTAAGCGGGAGCACCACAGCTCAGAATCAGAACTTTTGATTGAAATATCCAGTCTTTCAATAGGACTTTGACCAAAAAGGTTCCTTCTGCAACGTGATTTTCAGTATTTATGAGTCCAATGAATTTGGATGAACTGTTTCAATTATGTCAGAAATTGACAGCTATTCGGGCCTGCAAATGACGTCGAATAGGAGACTGAAGAAGGATTTAACTACCTAATCCATCATTTAAAAAAAAACTTGAATCGAAACATCTAGTGAAACTTAAAGAAGTTGACTTGATAAAAATTGCAAAAGAAATACCGAAAGTGGCAATTGTGAGCACGTTGCTGATTGGTCGGTTAAGTGAGGCCTCTGACTAAGAAAATGGTTTAAAAAATAAACATAAGGCAAGCGAAATAAAACAAGCATAATTTCCTCCCTCACTAATGGGTCTGGTTTACATGTATTAAGGCTTTTAACCCTTTAGAGATCAAGAAGTTTCAATTATTTTTTACTTAATAAAGGAAAAACAAAACCTACTTGACAAGATACTTCACAAACCGACACTAAGTTATCTTTCTTCCCAAGATAGGCAGGTCATTTTAATTCACGCATCTTTCTCGACGAATATTAAAAAATCATCGAAAACTTAGCTTTTTTCGGTCTCGTGACATTAAGTTTCCTTATGAAAAGTATTGGCAAGATAAAAAGAGACAACCTTAAATTCCACTAACGCTTCTGCAAACATGGGATTATGAAGTTCTCCGACAATTAACCTGCTGCTTCTGTGCGAATTTGGGCAAATTCAAAGAAAATACTTTTCCGAACCAGAGAAGTTCTGTCTAGTGATTGAAATGCTAGGCGGCTTTAGGCTTTTAGATTCAGCGCCAAAAGCTTTTTCATTTTGTATAGTTTCTGCAAATACTAAATGCTGCTATACATCTGGTTCAGGATACCAACTTAATGCGCATAAAGCAGGTTAGGATTATCACAAAATGAAAATTCAAGAAACTGACTAAGAAGACATGTTTTATGGGCTGTTTTAGGCAAGTCGACATTTAGGTGTTATAATGGCAACCATGTTTTTTTCCGGAGAACGAACTGTAACTGCGTTAAACATTCCTCAAAAATAATAAGTGGGAAGGCGAAAAGTATAAAAAGATATAACAGATGCAAATGTTTAATGCAAATATTCCTTTGAAACCAGTAAGATCAACATGATGAATTCACGACCCATTAACGTTAATTTGACTCTCAAACATGATCAAGGACCATTGTACTCAGGAGCATCCGGATTACAATTTCTCGATCTAAAGTACTTTTTGGCAAGTTTCTTTTCTCGTAACACGCATTGAATGACTGTTTTCGGCTTCATGGGCTTCGGCCAATATCAACTCATGTTTGTTCAAGTGAGATTAAAAAGATTCGGCAGTCAATTCAAAGGAAAAAAATTGGCACAAACTTTGGTTTTTGATGATTTTGTAGACCTCCTTCTTATCGATAACAATCACACTGACTTCCTCCGGCTTCAAGAGATATATGGTACAACAAGTAAAGACCATTTTTAAGCTCTACTCAAATGAATTGAATAAAACTTTAGACTTTCCTTGTGCATCTGATAACTACCATAAAGGTTAATAGGTACTTCAGGTCTGATTTGAAATGCTTCTAATTTTTGCATTGAAAGAACGTATTACCTTATTTTTTCTCCCGAATGAAGCCCACTTACGAACATGCGTTTTAGGACTGTTAGCCCGTTCAACTAAAAGGCATATTTATTTAATCAGATCAGTCTATGAGCATGAGAAGCAATTCCAAATGCTCTCTTTACACAATGGATTATCAAAGCGACTTCATCGAGTATTTCAAATAATTTTTCATACATTTGTTCATTTTTTTCCGTATTAGTATACATCGGCTATGCAATATGCCTTAAAAGTGAAAAATTGATTAAATATACACATTAAATTAAATTCGAAATCAAACTTTCTTTAAATTTCAAAAGTATCGATATAAGGATTGAAAGGAAAATTTGGGCTCGCATCTCTTGCGTGGATTGGAAAGTGATGTCTTGGAGAATCGTTCTGTCATCGAAAGACGCGGTGCATGCTTCCAGGGTGTCCAAATCTAGAATTTCCGCTGTACAAAGATTTGTGACAGTGTGATTTGGTCTTTTCTTAGAAGTTAACGAAACTCTCACGTCATATCTATTTACTACTTAATGTGTTAATCGTTAACTTTTAATCAAACGTTGACTGTAAAAAAACCTCTAGGACGTTTTCGTTTGATGTGCGCTAGCTAAAATACACCAAATATCCCTTGCAGTTGACGGTAAGCAGCAAAGATTTTAAATTTGTCTTCATTCCTGTTTTGTGGATCAGAATTAATCCATGGCAGTTACTGCCTTGTTGAATTGAATTTGCAGCCCATTAATATGCATGCAAGCCTTGGTCCGCAAAAAATTGGTTTGTTGTTCTTGAAGATACTTCCTGTGGATTTTAAAATGTAAATAGGCAATAAAATGGCAGCTAGTTGAATTATCCGATCACAAATCTTGATCAAAACTTAGTGAAAATAATATTGTTTTAAAATTCAATGCTGTTTTATGAGGAAATCAATGCAAATAGCCAGTTGAAACGAGCCATTTCGACGGATAAGTTTGGATTGAAGCCCAGTTAACGGTATTCTTAGCATTGGCAGATCATGCCAAAATAGCAAATGGATAATACGCTGCTTCAGAATTGTGAACAAAACATGTGCATACCAATCGCAGATAGGATCATAGGCTTGAAGAAACTCACAATTAACGGAAATAAGGAGCGATGTATGTTTCCAAGTAGGTGAATCAATTGAACCGCTACTTTCAGCTGACTTGGCAGTCACTGGGCTCGCCCAACATCGTAGCAGTTGGCCATGCAGCTGCGAAGTGATTTGAAGATCAACGAAAGCGGAAGTACTAATTTTTCGTTCACGAGGTCCAAGTTGTAGTCGGAAAAAACCATTGTGAGAATGTTTATCTTCTTCCACTTCGGTAATTTCTCCGCGCTCTGGAATAACTTTGCTCGGTATAGCCAGGGAAGGGTCTTTCAGGGTCCACCTACAAATATCACCCGACGTGATGGGTTAAGCATAGCTCCACTTTTTGAAAAACAAACAAACTAGCACACAAACAAACCTCATTCAAAGTTTGACCTCGAATCGCGATTAAGGCCATTTAATTTTCTGAAAAGTCTAGAAAGCTAGTTTTCAGGACTAGGTGGAATTTTGTGGAAAAAACTGCAAGTACACAATTTCGGCAGCCGTGAAATCAATGCTTAGGTATTCTTTTGCAAAAGTAAGTACTCAAACAAAATGTAAATGATCTCTCTTAAATAAAAGGAAAGTGATGTATATAATTCTAAGTTTTAATCCTGGCAATTAATCTCATATTATTATTTCTTAGAGCGATTTATAAAAATGGTTAGAATTTCTGCTCTGTTGTTTAGCCGCGTGTCGCAGTCTCAAATAACAAACTTTCCAATAACCTTTTCCTGCCAAATATTCTTAAAAAACCTAAAATTATTTTCATGATTAAAAAGCTGAGTTTTGTTTTAAATTTTACACCTTGGTAACCAATTGCTAATGCGATAAAGGAACCTATTAACAGTTATTAGGAAGGTGATATTAGAAGTATTCATGGACATAAATAGCCGAAAAGTCGGTAAATTCATTTTAGACTTGCATTTAATAATATTAAACCTTTGCTTAAACCTCGCAAACAAATCTGCTTATTTAATATCCGTGCTTCCTATTCCTTCGTATTACCGCTTTTGTTATTCAGCCTCATGAATAAACAAGGAGATCTGACCATAAAACTACCCAAGTTCTGCCTTCGATTTAGCAAAATATAAATTCAACTGTTTCCAAGAAAATATCTAGATTGTGTTCACTTTGAAAGGGGATCAGTCGGATCTTAGCGTTTATACTGAACTTATGCGGTCCTGACTTGTTCCAGGGGAAAGCTAATACAAGATGGTCATGAGAACTTTAAGCTCTGAAGCAAAATAATGCTGACTTTTTCGACCTTTTTTGATTTCAGAATGAATTTGATAAGTTTGCAGGCTTTGTTGTAGCCAAAATCACTTACAGCGGACTGAATAAAACTATATTTTCATTAAGAAGCATCTAAATAAGCATTCATTTTCTTAAATGATAAATTATGGTCTGTAATTATTCCCAGAGCTAAAATTTTATAATAACTGAAAATTCTTTCCATTTTTTTTAAAATTTTAATGAGGTGTACTTGAATTCAAGTAATAAACAAGCAACGAAAATCAAAGGGCTTTAATTTTTCCTAAACTGACACGAGAACTTTGTATTGAGAGTTATGAATCAATATACCGTATTTTCAAAATTTAAATTGAGAAGAACCTATGAACTAACATTCTTTGTTTCTAAAGCCACAGTGGCCCTCCAACTCTGTTAATCTACATTCATGTCATCATGATCCGTTGTTTTAGCTCTTCTAAATTCTAGTAGCCGTTCAAAACCAAAGAGGAGGAGACTAAATTAATCCAGATAGATCATATTTATCAGCAGTCTGCGGTTTGAGACTGATTTAAACGCAGTTTGCATGCATGCTTTAAAATGGAAGGAATACATTTCTGTATTTTAAATTAAACCTCGAATTAACATGCAAGAGACGAGAAGGGACTCTGACCATTTGCTTATTATTGTTGCTACACTAAGTATGCAGAGTGTGAGTTCTGAAAGCGAGATTCTAAGAAAAGAGAACTAGTAAGGCTTCAAACAAACGATAGAGAGAGAGAGAGAGAAATGCATTTAAAATGCGACAGAACATGAAAATCTTAGTTGCAGTGCTGTACCACTACTCCGAGATATTTATAACTCTGAGTTAACTAAAGTACAACTGGAGTATTTCATTCAGTTGTTGTCTGAATTTGAAAGCATGGTAGTAAAATCTTTAATTGAAATAGAACCAAAATCGCGTTTGTTTTTTACAAGCTTGAAGTTTCTAATTTAACACTCTAGAAACTAAGCTATTTTGATTTCCACCTCAACAAAAATTAAAAGTGAGCAAGGTGACTTACTGGGTGAATGAATCAGAAACCCTGACAATTTTCATACTTAAAACACTTGTGCTTCCAGTATTTGAGATCCGTTCTGCGAAAATCATTTAGTTGTTTAAATCTGCACTATTGTTAATCATTTTTTTCATTTCATTCATTCCTCTCACTTCAATCTCTCTTAATTTCAAGAGGAAGGAATCTTGACACTCAAAATTAAATCACTTGAGAATGGGATACGAAAGTATATGCAGACGGATAAAATTAGACTATTATAAAGTTGGATTTCAGTCATGCTCCAGTGGAGAAAGTTTTGGTTTGATTGCCGATCTTGATACTTTTTTTCCATTCTGGATTGGAGTTAGTAACCAATGGGGAAGTGACGTTATTGAAATCCTGAATCCGTCAGTTTGCTGTTCGTCTATACCTTTGATGTGCCTTCATGCATGCATATTAGAAAATTCTGCTCTAATGGTGACCTTAGCCTGACCTAGATCCAACTATCAGGGAGCTTCGATGACTGGCCATCACCAAGGTAAATAAAAAAGTGTTAGTTACTGCTACCGTGGTCGGATTTTATTGGTCCCTCAAAACACCTCCACTTTCCTCATTGGCTGAAACATTTCAACTGGATCTGTACAATTAGTGGCTTTTTATGATAATTTTCCTCAAAAGACATATCTTAAAGAAAAAAAGATGCCATTTTCTGCTTAATAATAATTGGTTTACACAAGCGTTGCAAAGTTGAATGCGTAACATTTCAAGAGATTCCGTAGTTTTTGACTGTGAAGGTGTTTGTGTTGCCAAAAAAGTGCGAATTCCATCGCATCTTCGGATAATTTGCAGTGAAATCCTTCATCAGTAATTTCTTGAATCCTAAGCAAATTAAAGCAGTTAACTACACCTTGGTTACTGCTTATATACTAGAACCCTTGACTATAACACCAGTATATGATAATTTCTTCCAAACTTGGCAATACCGTGAAAGCAACGTTTATCTTCCACTATGGTTCAACAAATTACAGACTTCTTTGTCGATTAATTAATCATGGACACACTCATCAGCCACTTAGTGATATTCACCCCGAAAATGTCATCTTATATCCCTTGAATTACATCTTATTCACTTAAAGTTGCATGGCATTATAACCGGAGGCAAAAAAAGACGTTCAGAAAGCAAAACTCTAGTTAGAGGGCATTACGAGCGAATTGAATCGCTCAGTTCAATTCAGAAAACCGTCAGACGTTTATAAAAAATACATCGCCAAAATATGTTTTAGCACAGTATCAAATTTTCAGGGAATACTTTTAAGAACTTTTACTAAAAAATCAGGGAAAACGCGTTGGTTCGTACTGTTCATTAGCAATTAGAGAGCAATGCGAGTCCGGGTAGAGATACCATGGGCAAGAGCTTGTTTGTTATCTTCAACTCAAATTAACCTGTCACTTTCAATTCCGTCTTTAAAATCTCTTTTTGTCTATTTTTGCAAAAGAATGAATTTGAAAGCGCTAAAAATAAGCAAACCATTTTTCCTTGGCCTAGACAACCACTTTTGCTGATTCGCGCTATTATAAACCTTTTGGTTAAAGTAGCAGAGAGCAGTCACTCAATTGCTATTTAAGTATCTTTAAACCTACATTTTTTTAATGATTTTCCATCTGACATACAAATACTTTGATTTCACAGAAGCTATCTTTCAGCGGTTATTTCAGCAAGCAATCCTACATCGTGTTAAATTAACACTTCCAACTTGCTTAGTGAGGAGGACTCTATCCCTTAACTCCAGCCGCATCTTCCTGTTTGATGCAGAAGTTTACAAGATGGCTAGCACCAAGATCACGTTACGACTTTGAGATTCAACTATCCAGCTATTAGAAATTCTCAAATAGTCAAACGACTCGCTGATGTTATAATGAGACGTTTTTTGAGAGCAAACAACCCATTTTTGTGAGCTTTTAGAAAATTTTTGGTAAAAATGGAACTTCACCCATACTATACAAAGAAATTCTCTCATTTGAGTGCATCACAGAACTCTCAGTAAAGGAAAAATGCGATCACTCACTTCGTTTTGCCAACCAGTGCAATAGTCTTCGACTTTGAGAAGTAAAACCATACCAGAAGTAGAGCTAAGAGGTTATTTGTGCTCGAAAAAATGTGCTGTAGAGGACGCTGTTAAAAAACCTGATAAATTGGACGAAAATTATAAAGGCGAATCGAAATGCAGTTCCATTATCTAATGACTCTAATCAAGGGACTTTGCCAAGAACCATAAAATTTTGATGGATGATCTGCACCACTGAACCAATAATCACAGATACTTCTTACCTTCACGATTAATGAATTTGAATGGAATCGCTATTTTCAACCAAAGTTGAAATAAATTTGGCAAATGCATTAATTCAGTAAGAGCATTTGTTGAGTTACCTAAAAGTCACATTCCATTAGAATTTGAGTCTTAAACATGCCATTCTAATAACATAATTTTTTCATTGAAAATCATAAAGTATCAAAAAAGGTTTAAGTCTTTAGTCCTCCATAATTTGGGTGAACTTAAGTTGGAAAATTCTTTATTCAGTCCTACCTAAACATAAGAAACTAGGGCGAAATGTCCATGCGTGGCGGATTGATGCATTTCGCAAATCAAGTGACTAGCCATCGAAAATAACACCTTTTTGAATTATTTCAGTACAATAAATTAAACTAATTTTAACTTAATAGCCAAATAGTAGCATATTTAGCGAATTCGAAGGATTTTATCATGCTCAACTTGGGAACATATAGACTGAACTGCGTAGACGAACTAAAGCATCGATAAGCTATCCAAAATGTCATTTAATTTTAAATATCTACTTAATATCCCTAATTAATTGGTGAGTTTGTGTTTATTAAGTAATTCAACTTTGACATGAGGATGGTTGCATTTTAACTCGACTTGAAACATAGAATTGCAGCCTACCATTAAGTTGATATAGGCGGAGGAGTTAACAATTTTTGAGCCTATTGTAGTGCCAGAATAGAGCATTTTGAAACTTAAATTATAAATTATGTTTTCATTAACCAGCTTGAAGTGCCCTGCGGATTCGAATCTCATATTACTCTTGGCATTGGAGGATTTAATTCCTTTTATCTCCAACATCAGAGTTAACTTGCTATACTTTGAGATGCTAAGCTTCTTTGTTTAGAATGAAATAATTCTTTAACTTGTGCGTGACAAGCAATTAACTTTGTGCTTCTGCGTCATTGGTCAAAAATGAATTAAAAAATATCAATAAATATAAAGTTAATGTTTATCACAATTCATTTTTGCTCCTCTTAATACTTTAAATACACATGTTTCTTTTTGATTTGAGTTTATGCCAGAAATTTAACAATTTACCATTGTCTTTACCAAAACTACACTTGATTATAATTGAAAGCTCGGGCATTTCAGCCGTACGCAAGTCTAGTAACTCTAGGATGGTTCGATATTTCAGCCGTTGGGAGTTCCATTCTATCAAAGAAGAGTCTCGTAAACTCAAATCCTTTTGCCATTTGTTTAGCACTATCTTTTCTATTAGAAGATATTAAAAACATTCAATAGAGCTAACAGATGAAATTGTAAATCAAACAAATGTTTAAAGAGGTGCAAAATATCCAGCCTTAGCTGTTACTCTGTATCAACTGATGAAACTTAAGATTTGCAACTGCATAACTTATCTAATTTTTTTCTATGAAAAGTTCTCCAAAATATAATTATTCTTAGAGCAACTAATGAGTTGGACGTAAGGAGTCAAAAGGTGATGTTCATGTCCTGCGATACAGATTGAAAACGGAAGATCAGTAAATTAAATTGATTGCAAGTTTCAGTTTGAATTAGGCGGTCGTACACAAATAACAATGTTCCAAATCTAACTTAAACAAATTATTTCAACTGGTGCAAACGGCAGGAAAAATCTTGACAAGAAGTGAGTGTCAAATGACTTTCAAAAGAATTAACATGAATTAATAGAAAGTTAGGTACGAAAGTGGATTACAACAGTGTATATTAAGACTGGTGCCTGCAATTTATTGTGACTGGTCAGATTTGAAAGTCGGAGAAATTTTGCAAATTATTTCAATCATTTACTTGGCTATTGCATTATTCTATAAATTTTGTTGAAATTGTTAACCCTCGAGTGACAAAGATTTGCTCAAAGTACTTCGGAGTCATGGCTTCTTTTGGAAAGTTTGAACCTTTCTGGCAGACTGTTAACCATTTGGTTACTTTGCTTTCATAAATATGCCCAAGGTGTACAAAAATTAAAAAAAAACAATTTTTTTAGCAAACCAGGTATTTTTAGGATTAGTAAATGTTTAATTTGAGTTCAACGTTAAACCTTCAAGCAGAGTTTTTAACTAAGATAGAATCTATTGTATTTATTGCTAGAGAAATTTTATTCAATCAGTAATTTTTTTTACAAACATAAGGAATTTTTGATTGAATACTATAAAAAACATTGCAATCACTAACATTTTTCCTAAGCGCCAAGTTAAAAGTTCATTTGAGGTAACTTTAGGCGCTTTACTGATCACTAAGGTAAGTCTATTTGGACTACCAAAACTGCCATAAACTTAAGAGGTCAGTTGTATACTTTCTTCTCAAATCCCTCAGGTTTTGCTCTCAATTTGGAAATTTACCATCCTATTTTCCATCTGTTAAAAATTTCAACTATTCAAACTCATCCAACAGTCTATATTGATAAAAGGGCGTTTCTAAACATATTTTAAACCAGCGGAAGCGATCCAATAAAACAGTAAAATCGCTTTGAGCTTGTTAATTGTGTCTTTCAATGCATGAACTAACCAGCAAAGCTGCTTCAAACCAGCGCGGTTATTCAAACTTTAATTAAAACTATTGCCAGTTTCTAAAAGTTTCAATTTAGAGGAGCTCTAATTGGCCTACTGACGCAGTTTCAACTCAAATTTCCCAACATTAATTGATGTAAATTACGTGGAATATAACCCTCATTTTCTTTAAACTTGCATAAAATTAACATGAACAAAATGCTGAAGTCTAAAATATTGCAGACAATAATAGACGCCTTGATATTATAATATAAATGGCAAGAAATTTTACAAAAACACTAAGCGCTTTTCATTGGTTGTTTTCAGGTACTTCAAATGCACATAGTTAGAATAACAGCAGATAAAACACGCAATTTGTGTTTTATAATGATAATAAATTTAGTATTTTTGTTTATTTACACTTGCGTTTAATTATTTTGAGGCTATAAATGACATTGTTGGGTCTAGTCACTCAATCTCTGAAAACGGCCCTTTTTACAATAAATTTGCAGTTAAGAGAAAAGAATCATCTCTACCTACTGCGACAAACAATTACTTAACAATTTGTCTCCCGTAAAACTAAAACCCTCAAAGACACTGTTTGGCTGAAGTGAGATAATCCCAAAGGTAAGTTCAGTTGATCCAGCCTAAAAATCCTCTCGTTTATCTTAAATAGCTTTGTTTAAAAGAGTTCAATAATTATTTTATCTGACAAAAGAACGTAAACACCAGTTAGAGTTCGTGAAGACTTAGTTGAGATTAAGTAAGTCACAAGATCTTGTTTGGAAGTTGCTTAGGTCTCAGACAATTTCACTAAACAGTGGCTTTGTGATTGTAACAAGTTTTTACATGGATTAGCGGAAGAAGATGCAAAGTTAAGTTCAATTTGGCCTCTACACTACCTCATGGTTTTGCAAATTCATTGTTCTGCTTATGAAATCAACTTTGAAATAGAAATACTGCTTTTACATCAGCACGAAATGCTCTGGTCACTGAGACAAAAGATCACTCTAACTGATTTTGATAAAAGGAGATTAGAGTTAACAATTGCCTGGATCTTGCCTATCTTGTCAAAGAAATAGAGATAGTGTTGAAATTTCTTCAGGATCATTAAATTTTTATCTATCAGATACATATTTTCAATCCTTAGATGGCTCTTAGTGTCATATGATGATTTCGGGTGATGTCTACAAAACTTTTATGCACAGGTAGAGTACAACAAATATCACTTCTAGGCGAGGACAAGAAATACTTTCATTCAGCAAAGGCATTCATAGACAACACCTCCGTTTTGTAATGGGTAAGCAAACTGTAGATGTGGTGCAGTTTTTCTCCGTAAGACAGAAGCCCAAATACAACATTTAGTGTTGCAGATTATCAAATCATGGCACGGTCTAAAGAAAGCCGTATTTTTCTTAATTTCTACGAATACGGCTTAGTTTTTGTTTGAATTTCATGGACAATATAAATTGTGCACAAGGAGAGCATTATATTCAAAAGGGCAAACATTTCTATGTTTCATTACACTGGTAATCTTATATTGAGGTATTTTAAGGTTCTTTTTTTCTCTTTGCCAGTCAAAATAAATTAAATGTCCCGTCAGCATTTGTTTTAAAGTGTTAATTAGCTGCTACAACGTTTGTAAGTAACTCTACAGAAGGTGTTAAACCTATTAAATTTTGGAAGAAAACAGACATGCTAAAGTATTTCCCAAAGCATTTATTGAAAATGAATTGAAAAGCCTAAAACACAGCGTTCCTAATTGACGGCTATTGGTTGTCATGTATAGTATTCACCATTTTAGGTTCACATAACTGATACTTATCAAGATAAACAAACAAAGAAGGTGTTTAGTGCTGAAAATTTACTTTATTAATAATGCAGCATTCCCTTTTGCAGAGATGTTTCACAACGAACTGAATTTACTCTAGCATATTAAAGTACTTGAAACTCATTTTGGTGAAAAAGTCTTGATCTACCCGCTCCCAGAGCATGCTACTTTCGGGGAACGATTAAAAGTTTAACGACTGGTTCATCAAGATCCTAGGTTTGTGAGGTTCTACCCCAGTGAAAAGTGGAGTAAATTAACTTTCTTCAGGTTTCTCATTATCGAGCCACGTCAACCACATTATGTACTTCATTCGTTCAAGCAGAGGAAAAAAACAAGAAAATGAACTAGCCAAATAGCAGAAAATGTTTTTTTGTTCCTTTGATTCGCAAATCAGTTCTTGTATCAAATTTTACGAAAATATTAGTGATATTATTATTCATTTATCTGCAAGAGATGGAAATTATTAAAAATAAATAACCAGTGAAACGTTTATTAGCCTCACATTAGTGATATAGAAAAGTTCATCAGTAGAAATCACCATTCTTTGGCAAATCAGGTGCTCGTCGATTCACAAATTGGACAAGTCAAATGCCAAACTCGTTGAATTTTCCCGTAAAAAGCACAATTTGAGTCTAAGTTACTGTGGTAAGATTAACTTGATACTTGTGCTCATTATAGAAAAAAAACTGACTCAAATATCATCTTAAAGGTAAACAAACTCCAAGAACTTTTGCCAATTTTCTCCAACATGACTGCAGTATTTTTTCGATGTTTACTAACCAATCAAATGGTCTTACTTCAGAAGTAAACAGAAACAGCTCGGCATCAATCATTGACGCAGTTGAATTTATTAAAGCTACGACACCGAAGGCCATTTGTGTAGAAATTTGGACCAAAACAGGAACATTCCTGAGTAGTTCCATGTAAGTATATATTTATTGACTGCCCATCCTTTGGCTCTGCAATTCTCAGTAAATTAGCCTTAAATAATATTTATTTGTTGAAGCAGTATGCATAATTATCCAAAAATAATCTCTTTATTCATCTCCATCAGCATTAAGACGGAAAATTTATCCAGTTTATTTCACCACATTACACGAAATAACTCCAATGGCTCACTTTCTTAGTCTAAATTACATGAAATGACTTACAAAACATTCCAGCCTTTCAAGGCAGATTCAGTTTTCATGTAAACAAATCACTCTAATTTGACAATAAATTGAAATTAGCAACCACTAATACAGTTGAAAATTAATTATTTTTTTAATTGATCATGATTTTGCGATTTGAAATCGATCCAATCAAAATTGACTAATATTTGAGATATAAAATAAGAAGAGTTTCCGATTTCATTTAAACTGAAGTATTAGTTGCCTACTAACCCCGTAGACATCAAAAGCAACCTCGATCCAATTTTTAAGGTATGCTGATTTTATCATTAGTAGAGTGCACTTATCATAGGAATTGCTCATTTTAGGCCATTCTTACAAATCATTTGCAAATAGAATATTATTATATTAACTTAATGATAGTAGATATAGAAAATACAGAGTTTCTAAGCGAAATTTAACTAAACTTGTTACGTTTTTAAGTTTTTATGCTCGCAGGTAAACAATTTGTTCTGAAACTAAGGATGTTTAATCAGGATTTCAAGTTCTTTATATGTCATGATGCTTATGAGAACAATTTGATTAAATTATAAAGAAATATTCTCAAATGTGTATGTTAATGATCGGCAAACTTACAGATATCGCAGTTCGTTGGGATTAGAATCAACTGTACAACGAAATCGAACTGTTTCATTCTCGCGAAAGGATCCATCAAGCATCTGGTCATTTGACACGTTTTTTGTAATACTCATATTGTTAATGTCTACAAAAAAAATAATATCAAGCAGTTAAAGAAAATTAAAATCATGTTTGCTACTCACTCTGATTTGAGCTTTTTTAAAGGTAAAAGAATTGGAAAAATTCGGAATATTTTGAAAAACGGTGTTCCAACCTCGTCATATCATGTTTATCAGGTTAGAGCTAAACCAACCAATCTCTTGTTCGAGGACAATTTCAAGCTATACAACATGAATTTCTTTAAATAATTTAGAAATTGTTGCCATGTGAACAGTTTGATACGACAGTTTAAGCAAGTACAAGACTAGAAAGATGGCATTAGACTTGAAAGGTGCAAATACACAGATTCTGAAAACTATGAGACAAACGTTACTAAAAATTCACTTTTTTTGGTCGACACTTTTGGCCTGCGTATTGTAGATTAAAAATATGGGACAGTCTGAGGCTTACAATCTCTTGGTTATACGACAAACGCTAGATCCCATAAATCGCAAAAAAACATCATAAGTGAGACTCTCAAGAGTCATTTATTTCAAATTAGTATTTAGCATACAAAAAAACCTAATGGATAATCACTAAATATTACTTTCACGGTGTAAAAGATACATAACTTTACCTTTGAATCACAGTAAATAAGATCTTTTAAAGGGAGTGATTTAGTCTCTGCGACCATTTAAGAGTCCCAATCAAGGCAACTAGGTAAGTAAACCCTTTACTCTTCCGTCAAAATTGAGAATTTTCATCTATATTAATTTAAAGTTTTGAATGAATACAGGCAATATTGTCAACGTTTTTAAAAGTTCACTGTTGTTTGAACTTTGATCTCATTGTCTTCAGGTAACTTTGAATGAAAATGTTAATAATTTGCTGCTTTATTTGGCAAGATAGCATAATAAGCCAGCTGACAGAATGCTTTGTTTGGTGATTATTTAATGAATAACTTCGAAGCACAGAAAATTACTTCCTTGTGAAAAACCGATTCCAAACTTCGTTGTCATTTCTTGAAAGAAAGTTGGAGAAGTTCGACACAGCGTCTAACTTCATAACAAATGCTAACCTCACCAAACAGAAATGATAATTGCAATAACACTTCGGATGGGTCTCTAGGCTCGAAACCTTTTTCTTTACTCAATCAGTTTGCAAAATATAACGAACATTAAGAATCTTTGATGTATCATTCATAGAACTTTAAATTAGGACCAAATTTCTGTCACTGCAATTCTCTTGCGAATTCTTTTGGAAAAAGGATAAGCGTTGGATATCACGATCATCATAATCGAAAATGGGTAAAATTGAATCCTTTTAATTGGTCAAATCACTTTTCGTATAACATTAATGGAATAGCGATTATCGCAGAATAAAAGAATGGTACAAACTGTTCTAAATACTTTCTAGTTTGTGTTTCTATATGTCTATTGTCTATTTACCGTAACTGGCACGTTGTAGTAATGTTATCATTGTCATCTTCAAGGTAGGAGAGTGGACTGCCAATCACCAGTATTTGAGTGCCAGAACACTTAGAGAATGCTTATGGTGGTCAAACCTATTCACAGCCTCCTCGTGGTGACCACCAATAACCCCAGGGCAACTCTAGGGCTAATGAGAAGGGCAACCGGATAGGACCAAACACTTACCGGACGCATGAAGTTAGATTATGCCAGCAGAAGCACAAGTTTTTGCAGATTTCCGGTCCCAAACTGGACTATGGAAATTGCGTGCATGTAGCAATAAGTGAAATCTCCGTCTGGAGGAGGCATGAAAGTTTGCCCTTAACAATGTCGAGAATAGACGAGGTGCCACTTCGAAGTCGAAATGCTATCTTTACTATGAAACCATGCCAGAGAAGGGACCAGAGAAGCAACCAGAGAACCGAAGACGTCTATAAACGCTTTTACTGTCCTTTCATCAACTGCTGTGTGCTACTTATTGCAAAAGCTATTTGCACTTCTGCTGTATCCCCATAAGTCTTGGAGACTTGCCCAAATGGGTGTGGAAGTAAATAAATAAATAAATAAATAAAAAGAAAATGCTCATAGAACAAGAGCAACGGTATTAAGTCGAGGACTTTTCGGAAAACGTATTTGAATTAAATTTGAAAAGGTTGGTTATAAGCTACACAGACTAGTTAGATTCGTAAAAACTGCATTAATGAAATCCTCAATCACAGAATCTCAGCAAAAGACATGGGTGTAGTGTCTCTGCTTCTAGAATTCATTTCTACCAAACCAATAAAGCAGATGCCTACGTGTCTTGATCCAGCTACTGGATGATCAAATATTGAAGTAAAATGCAACATACACAAAACTTGAAGGGTTGTGGCAACTTTGGGCATGACAGACTTTTCAAACGCAGCTGCATTCTGCACCAAGCACTCCAGTCGTCTGCCAGAAAGCGAACGGCTCATTCGCAGTGTCAGTGTGCTGGATCCGACCAGCCTATAAGTTAAAGAAAATTACACGCAATTGAATCTACCTGGAGAAAGCCAAGTGCTATTAAAAGAAGAACATAGATTTTATAGAGTTAGTAATGCAGAAGCTTCCTGCATTCATGGGTATTTAATGCTTTTAAGTAATAATCCCAGTGACGCAAATTTTCGCACACTCGGATACGATTATTTCAAGCTGAAATTTGAATTCCTTAAGCAAGTAACATGTCAAAGTCATGATATTTTGCAGTACATTTTTAAAAATGAGACTGTCAGTCACTCTGATGCCTTCCGTTTCAACCCAAGACATGTTTCTTAACATATCGTTGTTCCCTTGATCAAGGTACAAGCTCTTTTAAATAGCGACATGAATAAAATTTCAGAATGGACCGTCAATGCGTTTTTAACAATTTGTTTTGCTGTTAGCATCAATATAATTGGCGAATAATGTAAAAATTTATAAATTTCATACAAGAATATAACATTCAATCTGATAATGAATTGGCAAACAATATTTTTTTTGAAAATAGTATTGAAATTAGTACAGATAATAATAGTAATAATAAAAACAACAACAAGTTTCTGGGTTCAATGTTTCTTAGATTTCAATGATCAGTTTTTGGCGCTAATTATTCTAATACGTTTGGTTGCATTACTTTGCGAATGTTCTCAAAAATATACAAAAATGAGTAGTATATAAATCACAAGTTTGTAATCATGCATGATGAATAGACTTGTAGACAAGGAAACTTTATTTAATTTCAATTTGATATCTTGGTGTTTAAATGAACTTCTCAAGGCTAAACTAAAAACATCATCTCCGTTATTCAAGTATTTATTTATTTCAGTTCGAAACAGACGTCAAAAAATTTTTGAATCTCAAGTAAGATGTGGGTTTTATTTAATTCAGCAACTGATGTGGTGAGTTGCGGAAGACTCATAATGTAGCTAAGTCGGGAGAAGTTTATTTATCAACTCATTCTTATCTTTGAATTTCAAATTAAATACTCCTACATAGAAAACGTGACTTTTCTGGAACTAAATGAATTGTTCACTGAACAACAGAACATTAATACAAACATTTATAATAACTCCTATCAAATGATGTAGCGTTTAATATAATATATTCTTGTATTAACAGGCTAACCAACATGATAATTTTGATACATCACTCCAAAATATCCATTTCAAATAACATTGAATTCGAACCTTATAACTGGTGAGTACTCTGTGCAATAAAAAGCCACTAGACATTCCATTGAAAGCTGGTTACAAGGCAGACTTTACATTAGTATAAGATAAAGAAATCTGAAGTCAAACATACCTTTTTTACTTAAATTTTAATCTTCGGATATCAAGTTTGAATATTTTTTAAAGTATCTCTTGCAAAACCTTAAGCTGTTCAGTAAACGATTAAATGACAACCCGATGCAGCTATTTTGCAAGAGTCTATTTGTTAAGGAGAAATCAGTATGAAATGCAGTACCAGACCCATAGGTGATCAAAACTATTTTCAACTTCCTCGTGGCGACCACCGGTAACCCCAGGGGCAACTCTGGGGGCTAATGAGAGGGGCGGCCGGTTAGGACTAATCACCCTCAAGACGTATTGAATTAGATTATGCCAGCAGAAGTGCAACTTACTACAGCCTTGTAAATGAGGCATGACGGAAGTATCTGGGTTCATGGTCTCAAACTGGGCTGTGAAAATCACGTACAAGTAGCAATGAATGGAATCTTCGCCGGGAGGTTGAAAAGACTTCTTAAAGAAATATGAAATCTGACCACCAAAACAATGTCGAGGAAAAATGAAATGCCAATACAAAATTGAATTGCTACCCGTACCACGAGACCTTGCCAGAGAAATGACCAGAGAATCGAAGACGCTGAAAAACGCTTTAATTGTCTTCTGATTTTGACTTTTGAGGTTTAATTTTTCTGACTAAACAAATGCAGATTTTCTGCCTCATGAAAATTCTTAGACTTTATCTAACCATTTATTTCAAAACTAATGCGGATTATGAATGTTCACTTAAGTTATTTATTACAAAAAAAACAACCATCTTGTGGTCATTAAAAAGCTTTGAAACTCGATCCGGTTGCTAATTATGCAAAGCTCACTATGCAAGCTTCATTCTGCAAATCTAACTCTTGGACATGAAAATCTATTCAACCGAGACGATGACGACACACAAAGGAGTCTTTCTCGCATAATTAAAAATACCACATTTGCTTCTCCTCATCTCTTGCCTACGCTGTGTTTGTGCAAAACAACACTGGGTAAGCGTTGCGGACTTCATTATGCAAATTAATGCGCTTAGCAGAGTCCGCCTCGGCTTGACTATCTGCGTTTTTGAATGAAACTTCTTCTTATATTCACGAAATTTATCTTATATCGTTCAGTTAGCTCCAAGACTAATACTTTGCAAAGCATAATTGCATCTCGACCTAAAATGTTTACCGGCTCTGTTGTGGTCCATGAACTACACTGAGACCCAGACAAAACTTTGCCTACTTTTAGGATACTCATGTACAGTTCGTATGTAATTATCTTTTCATTTGTTTTCCCCCAATGATTTGATCCTTTTAATTGCTGATTCTTTGAATGAACCTAAGCTTGATTAGAGTAGAGTATGCTTCCTGTCCCATTTTAGTGTTTCAGAAAGCATTTTAGTCCAAATTAAGGAACAAAGTATTCCTGTTATTTTGCTTTTGAGGTAGTGTAATAAGTCTTTATTTTGTAAAAAATTTAAAGGTTCGTATAAAATCTTTTGTGCATTTAAGAATCATGATTGGGTTAAATATATGACCTTGAGGGATTTTCAATGTCAAACTTTCATAAACGTTAAGTCTTCAATTCCTATCACAGAGAAACTAAATAAATATTCATTGAGGCATTAATTTCAAAGCTTTCGTTTATTTTTTATTCGTGGTTAACACTGTAGCATTATTTGCTTCGTTTTAAGGTTCCGTCTGCTGACCTGCCTCCGTATTTTGTGGTGTGAAGGATTTCACTCACTGTGTCCTTAAACACTACTACTGATGCTTTTCTTAGGTTAACACCTGGTTGCGCATTTACAATTCGAATGTGATTTTGCTGCTGTCCTCTTCTGTACCTATTTATCAATTATCAAGCATCAGATTCTTTAAATAATTTAAATAAAATAGTCTGATCCATGCGATGATAACTAGTAAAGTACCTGCTATCATTGACAACCATCTAGATGACTGAAAACATTTTAAGAAATATATTATTTCAAGGGGTTACACCATTCAAACTATCGGAGCCCTTTGGGCATTCTAAAATATTGGAAGCCAGTTTCGCTGCTCGGTGAGCTGAACTGTATATCTTGTCAGTTGTATAAATTTGAATAAGTCACCGGTCACACTGCTCTCACTTTGACTAGATTCACTGCAAGCCACGAATAACGCAAAATTCTTCCCCAAAGTAAATTTATTTTACTAGTTAATCCATCCACAGCATATTTACATGTGGAAAAAATATGGAATGGAATCCATCAGTCACAGGACGTCATCTCACTTGGAACTACAATACTCAATACCTAGCAAGAACAACTTTGAGAAAGGAATGTCAGTGAAAATCAGATCAAATTGCGAATCTATAGTGTGGAATTCAATTTCAGTTTATTATAAAATGAAACACAAATTGAAGCTCAATGGAGCGGGTAATAATTTGCCTGGCCTCTAGAGTTAGACAAAAAGTTGGAACTTAAATAACTTTAAATACAGTGCAATTTTTACCAAAATTTTAATCTTTTTATTTGAATGTACCCGAATTTGATCTAATTCTTGTGAGGTTTGCGATTCGTTTATTAACAGTTTGAAGCAAACCTCAAACCTGTAGTTCCGTTGAAATTCAGATTAAGCAATCAAAAAATTCATTTTTACTGACAAATTATTTAAATAAAAAGCCTATTGAAGCTCAAGTACTTCCAAGGCATTTATTGAAGCTAACTTAAGTCATGAAAAATTTAATTTGGGTAAGCGGAACACTCGTTCAACGTGGTCATAAAAGGAGGTAAAATTAGGTTCTAAAATTGGAACCATTCAGTATGGAAGACGGAAGAGATTGCACTTATCTGTTCCAAATTCATAGAGTAATTTTGTAACAGTAAATGTCAAATGTATGGATGCTTATTATTAACAATTTCGAAGTAATATCTAGGCGATTTTTCGATTTTCAAAACTATATATCAGTTGGTATAAAACTTACAATCCGCTTACTGAGTCTGCTGTTTCCTTACTTTCGACCTTAAACCCTAAGCCAGTCCCTTCTCTAGAGTTGAACACGTATCTCCATTTTGGATATTCACGGTCATATTTCAGCAACCGGCTCTTTTCTGCAAAGCCTTCAAAATCAAACGCCGGAGGCAGTGACAAGTCAGCCTCAATTTCTGCTACTGGTGATAGGATCCACATCAGCCGAGAAACTGGATGGCTTGGAGATGCGAGACATTCCAAGGATATTTCGTAACCTTCTAGGGCCCATATCTCATCATCGTTATTGAGGGTCGTCTCCCCAAATGAAGCGAAATGCTGATATTTGCGGGCAGTTGGTGGACGAGGCAATGTAGATTCAGCATCATCAAAATTCTGGAATGTATGCACATCAATGTGGGAAGGGTTGTCAGATTGAAGTCTGTCTAGAGGAAGTTTTATGGAACCGTCTTGAATTAGTTTGGAAGTCAAAGGAATTGGAATTTGCTTGAGTAAAAGTCGATTTGGAGCACCTGCAGTATAAGAATTGATGGAGGTAGTTTATTGAATCTTTTGACAAAATGCTAATTTAAATGCCATAAGAAATCTATTTAACATGCAAATTTTATGGCTATCTGAGCCAAAGGTGTTGCAATACATGACTGCCTTCCAACTATTCTGGACAATCACTTATGCAAAAATCAGTGTCATTAGGTTCAAAATTTTTGGCTGAGAACTATAAGTTGCTTACCTAAAGGTCATAGTTTCGACTTTTTTCTTAAGATTATGCCATTTAAAATTTCCTGATCATTTTATTTTTAATAACTGTAAGTAGTTGTGTCTGTAATTTGCATGATGAATAGGAAATTCAACTTGTTTGACATCAATAATAAATTGGTTAAAAAGGTAGCAAACTTCAGCTTGCTGAATTTATAAGTTCCTCCAAGAAGTTGCTTAGACTGCAAAAAAGACAATCGGTCAAAGGTTAATAATATAAAGTTAGTACTGTAAAGACCGTTAATATTTGACAACCACCACAAGTTATTTGCCCACAATTAAAACGAGTCTAATCTTTTGAACATTGTCTTTCGATCTGTTTTAAAAATACCAAGATGTATATTTACAGCCAAGCTACCAAATCAGACTTTAAGGGAGTTAAACAAGTAATTGTTGATTCAACTCAAGTTGTAAATCTCTAAGTTGAGAAATCCGGTGATTCTGAGGTACCATTTCAATGACTTTGTGTAAAGACAAATTATACTGGGCTGTAAAATTTCAACAAGATTAGTCGACCATTTAAAAGCGGAAAAGATGGGTAACTTTCATTCATTGAAAAGACATTGCAAAATCTTCTTATTGAACTTATTGAATTGTTTTTGTTTATTGTCTATGCACTTATATATCGTTAGACATGCATTTGAAATCAAATTCAATTTCAGGAGGTGAAAGGCCACCATGGGAATCTCTGTTCAAAAATGGCTTCCTAGAAATGCCTAGTTGTAAAACTATTTTCAGCTAGTTTGGGTGTTTGGCGTTGATTTCAAACTTTTACGACCAAGACACTTAAAATGAAGACCCAATTTGGACTCTGGATATGGCATCGTGCTAATCGCCATGGTTGTATTACCACCATCTTTAATCCATCATATGAAAAAGTGACAGTCGATTGCAAATGACGACTGATGTCCATTAATGTAGGCCAATTGACTTGTACGTGAAGCTTTGCATATAAATGCAAACAACCTTTAACCGATTGACGGCTTTTCATTCAAAATTGAACGCAAAAATCTTAATTTATTTGAGAATAATAAATATAAGTCAATATCTAGTTTAGAATTTGACCGGACCATACTAGATAAATCCAAGTCCCTTAAGATCCAAAAGACGCTTCAGTAGTTTTGTGTTCTGGATTTTGTAAAAAAATTAATATTAATTTATTCAAAGCAGATGAATCTAAGTAGAAAATTTTCAGTTCAACTAATTATTTGAATGATGCAAAATCCATTTCAATATTTACTTATTTTGAACTCAATTTTACCGATGACCCTAGTAAGCTTTTAGTTACACTACAGTCCCTTTTAGAACCAATCAAAGTAAACTTACCATCTATATGAAAATGGATCAAATTTCTAGGCGTTAGTAAGCTGGTTAGCCTGATCCAAGTACTCATGGTTCACACTATCTCCACAATGGCAGAGAACAAATGTGGTTAGAACCTTTCTCGTCCTTTGCCAGGGATACACTGATCGGACTTGAGATTGAAATGTTTATTTAGTCCGTTTTGGATAATTTAAGACCGAAATCTTAGTAATAATCTGCCCGAAATACACCATCAACTGGTGAATGCAGTAGCTAAGCTAGGCGAGTAATTTATTTAAATTTATAAATTTTTACAAGCTTTGTTCATTAAACGAAGCAGAATATTTTCTCTCTATAAATTTAAGCCTCAATATGGCAAAAAACAGCAAATTAACTTTTAGAATGTTAAAATAAAGATTACTTTGCCTAAGCGAAATGTTTGAGCTACGCCTTTCCTACATACTTGACTAAGACTATGGTATTCTAATAAAAAAAATACCTCAAAAGTAGTTTTATTTCAAATAAATTTTCTCAAAAAAAGCTGTTTAGTAGGTAAATACTAATTTTTTTTCCTGAGTTATTTTCTCGTATCTTTAGAGCGTTTTCGATGTGGCGGTTTTTGGACATAAGTCAACTTGGATCCAAGGCAATGCCCTTGAAATCCATTTAATTTCTAAACCACAAATTTAATTTCTAATTCGTCTGAAAAATTTTAATTTCTCTAATGCAAATTAACTTTACGATAAAGGTCATCAAATAAAGTTAAATTTTGATTCAAATGTTGGCGAAACACGTAGAGAAAAATGTGAATTAAAAGCTCAACCTATGCAACAAACAACACTTTTTTGAATTTATGCAGATACCCTAAGCTGTCTGAACTGAAATAGATTACGAGCATTCAAGGGATTCAATTAGTTTGTATGGATACTGATAGATACAACTTCCGAGTGTTACTATTTGAGGGTGAAGAAAGGCAAGTCTCTCGTAAATATTAAGCATTTCATTACCTATACTTTGAGTTCAGAATCAGTTTTTGGTCTTAATTTTCTGTGCCCATCCAGTCTATGTAAAATAATTGTTTTTCTCTGTACAGATCTTTAACCAATGGCGAAATGCTATTAAATGACATTCTATTTCAATTTAAAGGTCACAGTGGTGTTTTTTTGAAGCTGATTTGTTTAATCACGCTTTCGATAGCAGAAAGGCACAAATTGAAATTGGCAGCGCGATTCCACCCGACTCCTTTGGAAATTTCAAGTAATTTGAAGGGAAAAAAGCCGAAAAAACAGAAAGATGGGTCTTGTTTGTGTTTTTTTGCAAAAAGTGGGATATGCAGCTTTTTTTTAGCAGTCAGTTGAATTGAGCGGTTATGGCTCCTTCAAACACCTTAACAGAGCAGCATCAACAGGGACGCCAAGGTGATAAAATCCTCGAATCTTCCCACTTTTCTATTTCACAATTGTGATAGAGCAGAGTATCAATGTTTTACATCCCTCGCCAACTTTGATTAAGTAATTCGTTTTAATCAAGTCCTCTACAGAATAGCCGAGACCTGTTACGCCTAAGTGTCCGAATGAGCATTTTCACTTGCAAGGCTTCTTGAAATACCCGTTTTCATGCATCAACAGTTCGATCACGTACTTTGAAGTTTACGTTGTTTTTTATTCAATGTTTGATTCTCAAATACTTTGCTTATTCACATATATATTATTTAAAAAGTTTCGAAGATTTATGTTATTTTTTTCTTTCAAAAATCAATTTAGAGAGATATGAACATTAAATGAAAGTCCAATAACACTGGAGATTCTATCCTGGGGATTTCAGGTGTCGGACTTAAGATTATTTTACAAACAATAGATTTCATTGACAATTTAACTAGGAATTCTCTTGCTGGTGAGTCGACTTGCAGCATAAAATTGATCCCAATAATTATAATGGGACAGCACGACCCAAAGTTCCAGTGTGGGTAGAAGCATTGAATTCTACTGTAAGATTTATTGTGGCTTATAACCATAAAAGTCAGCGTAGCTGGATTTTACCACCTCCACGTTTCTAGGATGGGATATTGATCCCGAAAGAACTGGAGTTTTATATGTTTTGATTGTCATGCAGTTTCCATTTAGTTCCTAAACGTTCCTTTTAAAGTGATCTATCAGTATTTTTAGTTCAGGTACTCTAGTGCTAAATGCTATAAAAATCAATGTTTCAAGCTGCTTACACATAAAAATAAAGAAAAATGCATTTGATTTCATTATTAGTTTACATCAATCACATGCGTGACTTTCACTATCTTGTCTAAAGGAGACCCCTTCACCTGTCGAATTCGTTTTAAAAAACCAAACATGGCCTTCTGTGCGATTTTTTTCTTATTAAAAGATTCCACCAATTAAATGCTTTATAATTTTCTGAGCAATTATAATTGGTTGCATTTATTTAGCGGTACAACCAAATAGCATTTTAAAAACCAAAGTTTTCTTGGTAAACTTTAATTTACTGAAATTCAAAATCTACGCACTTGTAAGACTGGATTAAATCAGAATTGTATCCTAAATAAATTTCCACAGATCGGTTAAAAAGAAGTTTAGAATTGTAACTATTAACTTCAGTTATATTTTAAATGATACAAAATTTAATTTAAATGGCGCTATTTTTAGTGCTGAAAAACTTTAATTTGGGAATTTGATTAAAATATAGTCAACTGCTAACTTGTAGGGGCTTAAAACGGCTTTTATTGCATGGCTCATATTATGACTTTTGAAAGCTAGCTGAAAATGTTTACAAGAAACGAAAATATTATTAAAATGCTTTCATTTCAATAGCCGATAGGATCAAAAACCCTTGATTTTTTACTAAAATGCCTTTTAAATTGAACTTTCGGATTAAAATGTTTGAAATCCTAGAGCCTGATTAACCTCATATTTCTGGCCAGTTACTAAGCCGGTTTCAACTTTAACATGGCGTATACTTTTGATCCAACAGGTTACCCAAATCAGTAGCACTTAGGAACAGCTTCATGAAACCTTTTTATCTTTCATTACGAACTTGGATTTGCATTGCCTTCCGCTAAACCCGAGTTTCAATGTAAATGAGAAAAAAAAAGAATCTAATGTTTAATTTACTGACTCAATTCAAATTTTTCTTATTTCTTCAAACTTTTACAGTTTACTTTGATCATCAGACTCTTAAAGAGCATGTCTATTCTGACCAAGTTGGTATAAAATTTATGATGAGGGTTTTTCATCTGTCTTTAAATCGTGTCCGTTTGATATTTACTGAAGGGAAATCTAAAAGTTCATGAATTTAGGAATTTTGCATTTATTGCAAAATAACTTGTAAAACAGTCTCACAACATACATTTGAGAGGGGTCTCGAATTAGCGCTGCATTCAAAAATATTTCCCCCCTTATTTACTTCATACTAGTATGATTTATTTGAGTATTTAAAGACTGTTAACCGGATACCTCGTCATTCAAGTATTCCGCTTGTATTTACGCTGCAGGCTCTACAGGCTCTACAAGTCTTCATAATTTCTGGCTCATTTATTTGCAGGACAAACAGCTACACGCGCTACTTCTGCTTAAAAATGATGTGCTTTTTTTAAAAAAAATACAACTTACTGTAGATAGTAATGAACACAGTAGAACTGGTCAGAGTCTTGACCCGAGGGGGCTGCAGCAACTGAAAGGTTTGAATGGTCACTTGGCAACTAAATGAAGTTTGATCGGATTTTTGCACTTTGTACACATAGAGGTCGAAAAGGCCTGAAAAACACCAACATTTCCTCATCAAGTATATACAATAAGAGAAAATCAAATGTCACTTAGTCCTTGTGACTATACAGTTAGGCTTGTAAGGCTACACAAGAGTTTGACCTACGAAACATTATCCGACACATCCGGCAACTTTAGCCGATCAGGTATGGCGGTGAATTAACAAAAAATTAGACCAAAGATTTTTCTAGTTTCATATTTTGAGAATAATTCTTTTCCAATTTAGACAATGAAAAGGATGTTTAAAGAGCCATCACGTGACCGACAAGGAATTTTAATGAAGTATCCAAAAGTAACCTTCTCATATATTATGTGAAGGTCATTTAGTAATAAAAGTAAAGAGCCTGATGGATCAAGCGCATAGAAAATAATCTTCAAATTTGTTTTTTTTGAAAGACACATAATGAGAAGACTGCTACGATTTTGGACTTGTTATGTCTTTAGTTAGCAAAATTCCCCTATTGTTCTTGATTGCAAGTCACCTGAAACATCTTATTAACTGCTGAACCAGTTTTCAAATGTTTCCCTATCAGATCTGGCTTTGTATTTCATATTTTGTTCTAAAATAAGTAGATTACGATCGTGCCGCTCAATTAGCTGCGACTTGTATCTCCTTGTTATGGCTAAATTAATTGCGCAACTATACAATTTCTACATATTGAAATAGGAACGACATTTCAAAATCCCTACCTGAGACGAGTTTTTGATGCTTGCTAAAAGCTTTATTGGTTAAACGGGCAATTCGCCTCTACATTTGCCTACTTTTTAGCCCCGTCAAGTGATGGAGGTGTAGTGCTAATTAAACTGGCTTTTGATACCAAACAGACATGAACAGACGATTTTGTTCCCTCTAATTAGTTAAATTTATCGGGCAGAATTAAGGGTAAGTAACTCAAGAATAACTTGACTAATTATTGAGTAAGAAATTCAATCTAGTGAGTTCAGAGGCTTTATACCAACCATTTGAAATCAGCAGTTAGCAGCCACCGTTCTCATTTTGGCTTTCAGACGGCCTAGCAGCCGGGACTTTAGCAATTTAAGCATTTTTTTTCTTGTCAGATTCGAAATTTTATAATTACTTAAGTACTTCATTTTCAGCTGTCACAAATTGTTGACAACTGCAATGCAGTCAAACAATAGTAAAGGACAGAATCGGAATTTATTAAAATCTCAACTCTTATCAGCTATCTTTATAAGGTAGCTTCTCGATTATGAAGCCTACAAAATGAAACATCATAAGCCCTAGTTGGTAGTATTTAGCACCATATTAATGTTATGAAATCAAAAAAATTCTTAATGATTTCGTTTACGTTATGGTCAAAGTTTTATGATTCCTCATCAACAATGCGCTGAATCCTTAATCGTAAGGCTTTCATTGATTGCGGAATGAAAATATTTTTGAAATTCTTTTTCACTTCTAACATTAATTCAGCTGCAGACCTGGTTCTATGAAGTATGCAGATTTGCTCACTCATCATCAGCATTTAAAATGCCTTTTAACCAATAACTTTTTGCTCTTAATAGTTGAAGGCCAACCACGCAATGAAATTTACATTTGAAAAGTATTTAAATAAAAATTTTTTTATTAGGCTCAAAAAGTGAGAATGTAGAGGAATTTTTGAGTGTATTACGGAATAAGTGTACAAAAAAAATGTGTTTAAATTAACTGTCCGATTTGATGGAAACAGTAAATTACCACTAAAACTGTGGAGAAAGCACATCCCAAAAGCATTCAGAAAGTAGGATAAACGTTTTGAAAAAAATTCAAACCAATCTATTTGAGTCGAGGGAAATTAATATTCGTTAAATACTAAATCTTCAACTTTGAAGTTTTATAAGTGTACCTATAAAGTATTTACACTTCAGACAAACAAATGAATTATTGGTAAAGTTAAAAGGATGCAAACACTTTTAAAAATTTTTGTGATCCTGTCAAAAACTTAACAAGGAATGCGGATTAAAATATAAAGGAATCGTCTCGTTTACAATGATCTGATAATTTGTCCTGAATTTTTTTCGAAAATCGTTTTCACAGTACCATGTAGACGCCTAGGTAGAGAGATTTTTGAAGGATCATTCGTTGAATCAATGGACACATTTTTGAGGATTCACAATTTTATAGTTAAAGGTTTAAATACATATTTTTAGAAGCCTAAACTGTAATAGTCAATCTTCAGAAGCATAGGCAGATTCTCGAGAGCTCTTTCAATTTTCAAAAACTGTAAAGTGCTTAAAATTGAGGCTCGGTTGCTGAGAGTGAAGCAATTATAAACATTAGTTTTATTTGGAAAATGGACGATGGTAGGTACTGCGTTTATGGGATTAACCTTAAAAAGAATAAAAAATTAAAAAAACCTTCAGGAATTAAAGTGCGGCTTGAAATCGTCAATTAATTTAAAACCGTTTCCTAGGCTTTTCTCCACTTCAGTTTTGCAGAATCGAGGTTCATGTGTGGAATCATAAAAATATGATAAACTGGAACCGCAGTGCTTTGGCGGAGTTTTAGAAAGAAAAATACTACCCAGCGACATAAAACAATAAACAATTATTTTTGATTTATTTAGAATTTCATGTAACTTGCACAGTAGCAGCAAAGTGACTTAAAAGGTTAAAAATTTTTCTCATTAAACAATTTAATTTTGTTTAAATTTCAACATCTGGGACAATTTTGATACATTTTAGCTTCGGTAAATTTTAATAACATCTGATTTTACGAATAAAAAGATGACTTGAAGCAGTTAAATACGTTTTTATCAGTTTAAATTACCTTAAATATGCCAAAAAATGATTAAATGTATAGAGATTCTGTTCATAAACTAATAGAAGTACTTTCATCAGACATTGATGTGTTTCAATCCTGGTGCTACTTCAAGCCCATCGATTTCAGTTTGGGACCTGCTAGACTATTCAAAACATAAACTTTCATTAATAAGTCAAGGGTATTAGAATTTTTAACCTACCAATAATTTGTATATGGCAACTGAAGATCGTCAGGTGAACTAAATAAGTTTGAAGATCATTCAGATAATAGATAAAAGAAAAAGTACAGATATGAAGTACGAGGACGATAGGTTGATGGAAACGTATGTGATTAATAACCTGACATATTCATTGAATTTAGGTTCTAAAAAGGAAATTCTTTTTATAAACTGTTCAAAACATTCCGTGTGGTAGAGAAAAGCTAGCTTCAATTGAACTTCATTCGTTAGCTCTAAAGGTATACTAAGGCCTCAACGATGCAAAATCACTTTTAGCAGAAGAAGAAATAATAAAATACCTGGAAAACAACCCACAATGAATGATTTCTGTAATTTACTAAGAATTCAGTGGAGTCAAAGAAAGTGCAAATGCGTGTCAGGATCGGCTAAAAACCTACTCGATAGAAAAATAGTACTTTCAAAGAACCAGAGATGTAAAGAAGATTATCTAAAATTTAAGGTGGTGGTATAGTCTTTGGTGTTACTTCTGTCCAGTCTACTTCAAGTGTCGCGCTAAGCTTAACAATGAAAACAGGTTTTAAATAAAGGCGTAAATGAGGAGGTTAATTAAGGAAATTGAAGAAACTCATCATATGAAGCAATCCTTTCCGTAGGCTAAAAGTTTTTACAAATTGCAATTCGAAGCACTCTGAAACAACAAGAAACTCTGGTGCAAAATTAAAAAAACACGATGGTTTTCCTCAAGCGTCAGAGCATTTCAACTGCGCTATTTTCCAAAGAATTTGAAAATACTTGAATTTTTCATTTGGTTGGAAAGTCAACGCAATTTAGATTGAATCGAAGATTTGAAGAACAATGAAAAGGTTACTTATTAGTCGATTGCAGTAAGAAACGCTTTCATCAAGATACCTTAATTTTTTGAAATTTGAAATCCACAGAATAAAAATGACTTGTTTTATTGAAAGATTACTTTTTAAAGACAGATAAATTTCATGAAATCATGTTAATCAAAAAGCTTTTAGTTACAGCAGATCAGGTTCAAACTCAGAGTCCATTCAAAATTGGTTTGATGTGAGAACATCCAAACAGTTTGCAGATTCATCAACCAGACATCAAAAACCCGAGCAGGTTTCAGTGGCAGCTACTACTGACTGGTTGTTCATTTGTATTTAGTTAAATATCAGCTGTTTGAAATTGTGCGTAGTGACCTATTTATATTTGAATTTGCAAATACAAAAGGAAACAATACAGTGGGCGATGTGAAAAAAAAAAGACATGGGTAGAAGAACTGAAGGGAGCAAGCCAGAAATAAGGTTTAAATATGCCATTTTTCAACCGCAAGTGCCATTTACACACGAGTTTCAGTTTATGGGGATGAATGAGGTTTACGAAACAAACCACTCTTCAATATTCTTTTACTTCCCATAAACCAATGAGCGTTACCATGGCTGAATCCCTAATTCATGGAATTTTAGGAGGGATTAAAACTATGGTTGGTGAGTTTGTATACCATAGTTGGATCGACAAATATACAAAGAGGTCATGATGAATTCTGCTACAAGTAAACTTGGGACACTCAGCCTCTGCTCGAGCTTCAAAATTAAGACCTTATGTATTTTGATGGATCCAATTAATTTAAGAAATATTTCAACCCCCAAATTGCATCAAATGGACCAGATACCAGTGGGACTGGATTAAGTGTGCGGGCATTAGTTTAGTCTTCTAATTGATTGCAGTATAAAATTTGAATCATTTTAGTCGTATATAGTTCATTTTGGCGCAAAATTTATGAAAATGCAATCAAGCTGTTTTGATTCGGTATTATTTTGTCATATGCAGTATAATAAAAAAATACGAAAAAAGCTACCTAGTCGGTTAGATTCACTGGCCTTTAGTGCTATATTTAGTAATTTTCAAGAAGATTTCATTATATTCATTGGCAGAAGTATAAGTTATACCCTGAAATCAGTTTCTAGGCTCCTGTCCATTCACCAAGCCTGATAATTTAGTGCATGATTGCCCTATTTGGCCGACAGGGTATTAAGGATATCCTTTCACTCCCAAAAATGAAAACTTTTTACTCATGGCAATAATGTCACAGTATACCTTGTATGAAAATGATTATACCTTTTTTCACTTTAAAAAAGCAATATTAGATTAAATAGCTCAAAATAAATCAAACAATTATAGTTGATTCTTGTTGTGATTGATACGAAAATCCTAGCGTGATCCTCGCTTGATAAACTATAAAACCTGGAATGGCTCAAATCTCCACTTACATTCTACCAATCATAACTCATCCAAAAGTTCCCTAAATACGGCAAATGAAACTAAAATTGCATTTTTAATTTTTCCTACAAAAGACTCAAAACCACAACAGAAGGTTAGTGAAATAAAATGAAGATGAGTACCGACGAAAATTTCAACCCTCTATTGCGTTACTTCTTGCCCAGAAATATCAAACGGTTTCGTATATCTATAAAAATACTGTTCATTTTGTAAAAAAATTAACAATTAATTTCTTCGGTCAAATATTAGTTCTGAGTCTGTACAAACTGAGTACTTCAAATGCGCCATCGAAGGGTACCGATGAAAATTCACGACTTCCATTGCGTTACTTCCTGACTGTCCATGAAAATTACCATTGTTGACATTATATTTCGACTAATGCCCAGCAATATTAAGCGGTTTCGTGCATCTATAAGGAAAGGTTTATTTTGTACAAACCGTACAAATCGTAAGTTTTTAATCTGTAAAAGCTGAGTACTTCAAATGCGCGATTGAATTACAGTCTGAAATTGCCAAAAAACTCTTTGTTTGAATAAAATCATGTCAACGACCAATCGAATTTTGAGTATTTGAATACTGGCAGCAACGCCAATGCATACTTCTCAGATTCTCCTATTTTGCAATTCAACCGAGCAAACCGACTTTTGCGTGGTTCTCATAACTTTGAACAAATAAATAAACATGAATTTTAGCTCATGCTTAGGAGTAATTTAATCAGGATTTCTTGGATAAACTTTTTTTTATTTGAACTTCGGAGTTTGAAGTATGCATAGCTTATGTAATAAGATTTGACTTCAAAAGTCGCGCTGTCTTTCGGTTTCGGCGACAATTCTCACCAGCTCATCTAACAAATGTTTATTGAATTATTTTAGAAAACAATTTCGAAGGGCCTAGTTGCATTTATTAAAGTTGAAATTTGAATCAAAAAGTTCCACTTTTTTGATTTACTTGTTGGGAAAACGTTTCCATTCATACTAGTTACTGTGTATACAACATTCAGTAAAGTGTGTGTGTTTCCACCCTTGCTTACGTTATGACTTAATGAATATTAGTTGCTACCTGGGTGATATTTGGTTATCTGTAACCACTTCAACAAACTCCGGTTAACATTTATATAAATTTTGAAAGTACTGCTTTAAGAACACACAACTGAGACAGTCGACTATCATCAACAAATTCTTATTTTGGTCTAACAACATCAGTTTCAAATCTAGCACACACTTACATGGAAATTAATCTGAGAAAAAAGCACTTAAGATTTGCCAGAAAACTAAGTTTCAATTACCTAAATGATAAGACTTCACGCTAAACACATGCACTGCGTAGGTATCAAGCAACCATCGCTACAAGGCTAACGTTATAGTTGACAGATAGACACTAGCCAGTTTGAGATAACAAGAGCGCTGACTGTTAGGTTCGCAATGACTGGCGTCAAATTTAGACAGAAGTTCGGTTCCCATATAGGCAGGCATGCCAAGATATATGCGAGAGTCGACCACCGTTCATCAAGCGTTTTCATTACTTGGGAAGAGATAATCCAATTGTGATGAACAGTAAAGTAGTTATGCACAAAACAATGTGCTTGATGATAGAAGGTCTACTTAAAGACTCACGTTATTCTAAATGATTAAAAATCAACTCAATCTTGTCAAATTCTACGTTGAAAGGGCTTCCAAAAGTGCTGACATTAGCATCAATCAATATCTACCACGAGGATAGAATGCATAACACTTTTGACCTCTCAATAAAGAGTAGTTTAGTTTTTAATTTGTGACAAAACATTGCTATTTTATTTATTTGGTTAAACCATTTTTTTGAAAACGCAGCCGATGACATTGATGAGTTTTAATATTCTTATTTAAAATAGGCCAAAGGCAACTCAATCCTTTTAGGCTTTCAACAGCCGGTATCGCAGTAGAATTGGTCTTGTAAATGAAAAATAAATATACAAGCATATTTTTGCATACATTTTTGCAACACTTGACAATGACCATTTATCAAAGGTGTAAACATTTCCGGGCAGTATTTTTTTCTCTCACTGGCTAAGTTTGTTATTCATTGCATTTTGTTTCTAGTACAATATTATTTACGAGCCTGTCTTTGCTTTAACTTAAGCTCATGAACCGCTTCGCTGGGTGGTAAAGCCTACTCTCAACCTCCTCGTGGTGACCACCGGTAACCCCAGGGGCAACTCTGGGGGCTAATGAGAGGGGCGGCCGGGTAAGACTAATCACCCACCGGACGTATACAATTAGATTACGCCAGCAGAAGTACAACTTGGTACAGCCTGATAAACGAGGCACGACGTAAATACCCGGATTCATGGTCTCCAACTGGACTCTGAAAATCGTGTACATGTAGCAATGAATGTAATCTTTGCCGAGAGGTTGAAAAGATTTCTAGAAGAGCTATGAGGATTGTTTGCTCTTATAAATACTGGGGACGGACGAGGTGCGACTACGAATTTGAACTACTACCATGCCAGAGACGTGACCAGAGAGCCAAAGACGTCAATTACCGCTTTTACTGTCTTCTACGTCAACTGTTGTGTGCTACCTGTTGTAAAAGCTACTTGTACTTCTGTTGTTACCCCAACAAGTCATTGGGACTCGCCCTGATGGGTGAGGAGTAAATAAAAAATAAATGAACCCGCTACTATACTTTCGCAGGAGTAACCAACTAGTTTATTTCTCTTCTAGTAACACGGTTAAGGCAGTAAATTGGGAATTTTAAATGCGTAGGCAATCCGCTCTCAGTTTGCTGCACCTTCTTTTCAATGAAGTGGAAATGACTTCAATTGATATGCAACGTCTTGCAAAAAAATTGCCCTCAAATAAAAGAACACCATAATTCAACAGAATTTGTGTTTAAGTTGTATTGCTTCATTATGAATTATTTCCCACAAACATCAAAAATAGACATGGTCTTGCTTTCAAAGCTGAATTTGATACACGAAATGAGGCTTTTAAAAGCTGAGTAACTGAGGTTTCGTTGAAATTGATGTCATTTCTTAAAATGCATCCCATAACTTTATTTTCCCGCCGAATTCGGCAATTCACCATTGTTTATCATTTACTCGTCATTTATAGCTTAATAATTTAAAGAGATTTAAGCGATTATTTTGAAATACTAACGAGTGAGCCAGTATTAAAGCTACTAAAAATACGCTGCATTTTTTAATGTTTTTGTTATAAACTTAAAAAAAGCATTTTCGAAGTAGTAAATTTTTAACTGGCCCAAATAAAAGTGCAGTTTCACAATTTTAAAGTATTTTGTATCAAGCTCATGACTAAGTATAGCAATATAGCCGGTTTTGACTACACATTATAAAGAGAAAACATTTAAAACTTTCAATTCATGGGCTTGAAAAAACTGAATTTGCCTTAGGTGTCGCTTTAATTTTCTAGTCTTGAAGCAATGTAGTTCCACTGTTATCGGGTCAAAAACGCCTGCCGACTTGATCATGAGCCCAATTTTCAAGAAAACGTCACGAATTTCATTTTTTCGGCTTTGCTTCAGTGTAAATGGCTACGGGTATGGCATCGTTTTACGACTAAGACGATCGCAACTGTCATTCATTCAATGGAGCAAAATTAATTTCTGTACTTTACTAATGAACAAATTTAGACACCTAAACAAACCATTTTGAATTTTTGAGAGGGTTCTGCATTAACAGCAAATTATAGTTGCCTTTCAGTGAAAAAAAATAAAGAATCTCAGTGCGATTTCGGAATACTTTGAATGTAAATGACAATCAGTTTTGAATGTTTTGCGTGATGTCGTATCTTCTGATTTCACGTTTGAGCACTGCATATTCTACTGTACATTGCATGTAAATCAGTTCGTATTTAAAATAGAGGAAGACAGATGTCTTTTTTGGGTTCATTCAAGTGACCTTTGCTCAAAACTATTAACGGCTAAGTGTACTCTAAACTCGTTACTTAGCAAAGAAAAAAAAATGCTTTTTGAAATTTGACAGTAATTTTACAAGGTCTGTAAGATGAAGAAATGCAAAATATATTTAATAGCATGCATGGTTAGTCTTGAAAATTTTTCTCTCTGGTATACTTCGGGAGAAAATCAGTCAGTTTCGTAGAGTTGTACCTTTATCAGTCTACTTGGAGCCCCCCTTTCACACCCCTTAGGTCTCCAATGACGTCTTATTCATTCCCCCTTGGTGCAACTTCCATCCGAATCACCGGAAAAAATCGAATAAAAAATCCTTCAGGTCTAAATTTTAAATGCAGTTTAATCAGTCCAATCGCCTACACTTCTGTTCCTTAAAATTTGATAGTTGTTAATATTGACCCAGGATGGGTAGGTATTTCAAACGGAAGACCTAGTCTGAATTGGGCAGATTCTGCCAGCATCAAGAAAGAATATTATTTGAAATGTGAAGTGCTTAAATACTGGCTCTGATGTCAACATTCCGGTTTTCATTTTGAATTGAACTACCTTTGCAACCAATTAAAATTTACTAGAATTTCAAAATGGTCAATAATAGGCACTTCACTGCATAGTAGAATGAAGCCAACACTTTTGCGATAAAGCAAGGAAATCACGAAGGTTTTACTTATTGTGTACAATCGTATAAAATCGCAGCAAAATAGTCGTTTAATCAGGAGTCAAGGTGCTGACCACCGGAAAGTGCAGGATAAAGTAAATTCGTTATACACACACTTGAAATGTCTGGCTCACACTTCTAGACATTGAAGACTTGTTTCATCAAAGGATTGTATGATTAGATTCCGCTTATAACATGTGCTGAGATAAATACAAGGCGGGCTGTACTACTTTTCAATGCATAAAGATTGGACAAACAAATTGCAAGTAAGTAATTAGTTGAATAGATTTAATCCAAAAGAAAATCTAGCAAAAAACTGTTAAACGCCAAGAAGGTATGCACAATTCTAGCCATATGCTTGTATACACACTCAAGATAATTTGAATGTCTAGTTTTAAAATTAGAAAAACATATTAAATCGGCTCGAATTGCAGGACAACAATCAAAACACCCTCAAAGTTAAAATTTACATTACAAATGCATTATTCTTAACTTTTTAATGCCGTAGAACTAGGTGAGTAGCCTGAGAAATGTTGTTTACTTTAAAATCGTAAATGATTAGTTTGACTAAACTTTTTGATCAGCATGAATGAAGAGAAAATTTCAGCTAGATCTGCGAGGAAATAGGCGTTTACTTAACTTACAGACATCTCAGAAAAAAGAGGAGCACAATAAGTGCTTATCTTCGACAACTTGACAAACTAAGAACCATTAATTTGAAAATGTCATTTATGCTCTTAAGTATTTTGCTAGTTTTAAGAGGAATAATTTCCACTACTGAATGTCTTACACCAGTGTCTAAAACTCTGCCAAACAATGGTAAATAGCTGGATCCTCGTCCCAATCGGTAAAACAAAAGTAATTGACCTTCATTTAGTGGTCCGGGCATGATATAACGTCCACCGTAAGTCTCCATAAGACTATCGTTTGTGAATCCAAATCCGTCAATATTCCATTGAACACTGACTATTTGATTCCCAGATGCTCTCCAGGGAACGAACCTTACTGAAGGTGATGCCAAAGTGGAAGTTTGAAATCCTGTTTTTAGATATGGCGTTTTCATAGTTAGAAGGCGGCAGCGTAGCTGGACTGTTGCCCCAGTTTCTACAGAGGTATTCCGCGGGCCTTGCAAATGCAATATCTGAGAAGACGATTCCCTGTTTTCGTCCGCGTCTGTGGCATTTGCAGAATGCAGCATTTGCAGAAGGAGTAGACAGCTTGCTGCACGGTGAAAGAAGTGTATTTTGTTCTGATTTCGCTGCATCATGCCACTGATAGAGGTGGCATTTAAAACTCATTCGCCGGCATTTAATGCTGCATTTGCTGGATAAGTAGAAATTTTGAGTTAAGTTTTCTTACTAAGAATTTAAAAAATGCAAAATTTTGAGGTCTGAAAAGCTGTCATGAAAAGTCATGATGAAATTGTTGAACTTTATTATTACAATAACAAATCCAGGTGCGTGCTCTTTTCTTTTTAAATTTCAAACTCCTGAATAATGATTTTTGTTTTGTTTAATACGAAAAAATCAATTTTGCGGGCAAATAAAAGATTAATTGATGTGCATTAAACAATGGCGATTTGGTTCAAGACCTAAAAATCCTAAGCATTTGAACGAAAAATGGCAACACTCACAGAGAACTTGAACGCAGCAGCGTAGACAATTCAAATTAATACCCTGATTTTATTCAATACCCATTTAAAAAGTCCCATATTCATATTCGATTGTCTATTCGTTTGAAAACCTACAGCCTTTGATCATTGCCTGAAAATTACGCCTTTATTATGATGTTTTATCAAAAATTTATAGGCTTAGATTATTTACATTTCGGTAGATGATGAGCACAATCTTTCAATCAAAACTTACACAAAGCCAAGCTATAACAATCGGCAAAGCTCTGAAGTCAAAATGGTAACCAGTCAAGGCTTTCAGTAGTATCAACATTTGCCACCTTGAACCAGTTATTTCAAAACTGTAATTTATTTTTTTGCAAATATGCAAACACTATGAGACTGAAATGTATTTCGGACAACGAAGCCAAACTATAATATCGTTTATTAACAAAAATGGAGATCTTTTCCTTCGATTTATTTAAGCAGTAAAACTATTAAGCTTGAAAATTTTCATATGATTGTCTGATTGCGTGTTATTACGACCCATCAGATAACATGGAATACTCAGTGGTGGTAGAGATAGTCCCAACTATTTGACTATGCCCAATCTAGGGCTGAACAAAATAGTCGGTTGTCAGAGAAATAATTAGATACGCATAATTTAGCTTTAGGGACAGCTATTGCTATTTTTAAGGAAAGTTAATAAATGATAAAACAGTAAAATTATTAAATCCGGGATTTAGTTGCTGTCATTTAGCAAGTTTTTGTTCAAATGGCAAAAAAAGTCTTAGCAGTTTAGAAATCATCTACCCGAAAGTTATCTCATAAAAACTCAGATTGCCATCAGATTGAATATAGAAAAAGCTAAAACATATTTTAAACTATAGAATAACCACCCACTGTGTTTAAGTGAAGTAAAAACTGATGAAACTGGGAAAGGAGTGTTTTCAAATCAGCCAATCAACATGGAGGTTTTTTTTTCCTTAATGACATTCATTATTAAGTAATAATTCAAAAGTGTAAAAAAGCCTTTTGTGCGATTGCTTATGAAGAATCAGGTCCTCTTTGTTCCACAGATCATTGTAAAATGTACACTCAGTTTGCTCTTTGTGGTTAGTCACCAACGCATCTTGTTTGCTGGGTTCGCAAGAGCTTAAACCCATCAAAATAATGACAAGGATGCCAATTGTGACAGCTCGCTTAACAAAAAAGACTATAAAGTAGGCGAAAAATGCAAATGATACTGAAGATTCTGTCAGTAACTGGAGAATCGTTGACGCTGAAAGATACCTAAAAAGTCGAGGACGTACTGTTGAGTGGTTTTTTCACCTGCTGCGAGAATATACGAAATGAAAACAAATGGAGGGTAATGATAAAGTAAGGCAGAAAACCGACTTATTTTTGACTACTTCTTCTATCTTGCATTGTATCATACAATAATGAAAAGTTAATTTGGAATGTCAGCAGAGATCGCCGATTGCCACAAGTGTAAAACTCATCAATGACTGGAATATCCTTTCGCACCTACCAGATAGGACCTAATCCTTTCTACGAAAAGTAGATGGAGTTCATCCGATCAATCATGGTTGAAATTTACTTCAACAATTTTATGTGTTATATTATATTTTGTTCCGCAAACTCAAAGGAGGATGAATAAATAAGCCATTGCATTAGACTGAATTGAAAGTGTTCCCAGTTAGAAGGTGGTGCTTGTTCAGGCAGTCGTCCTTACCAAGGTCATTTAAAATTCAAGTGGACAATACATTAATTTTAAACATTTTGAATTCACAAATTATTTTGATGGAGAAGTTAAGTAAATCCCAAATGTGGTCAAGCGAATGAACTTGGCCGATTTCATGGTAAAACTTTCAAGATTTGTTTTTAAATACGGAAATGAATGTTTGCAGGATGCATTGTTTGCAGCAAATTGCAATCAGAATTACCTAAGATGTTGCAGGTAGGCAAAAAATCGTCTGTTTTGGCTATTCGTTCAACAGTATTTATAGGATTCAGTGTTTGATTTCATTTTTTTCTCTGAGCCCAAAGCAATGCAATGAAACTTAGTCTCAACACCTTGTACCTTCCATGGAGCAACTCTTCTTTATCTCAATAAGTCGGTTACTCGGGCTCTAATACCCGCAGAATGTGTTAGACTACGAAGGTGCAGCCGTAAGTAAGATTCATGATAACCGATGCGCCAATGTGTTACTACAACACATGTACAGGAACATATTAATCTCCAAATCAGGTTTTGCGTTTTTGCATTACTTTTGAAAATAAATCATCAAATCATAGTTGTAAAAACAATCAAGTAAAAATTGCTCATCAAATAAGGACGTTACTTTGAAAATGACGTTGATAAGTTCAATCAATAGCTTATCAGGAACTCCAGTTAGCATAAATATGGTATTTATTATATTGTCTTTACTTTATTGTCCTTTTTTGTTTCATTATCAACTAAATTGTGAAATTTAGATTTTGTTGAAATAAAATGCTACAAATTCATTGCTTGTTTGGTCAAAAGTACCGTATTTCTTGGTCTTTCGTTAGAAGGTGACTGCACATGCATGATTGTAGATCGTGTCTTGTTAATTCAAAAAAATTCAAGTGATTTGGATACCCTTAATACAGAAGACCAGAAAATTACCTAGTAGACAGATAGCAAATATATTTCCGCAAGGACAATTAAAGTTCTTTCTATACCGGCCTCTTAACTTCTTCGTATGTGATGTTCTGGCTAAGTCAATCCTCTCGATATCTTCCGTGATCTGCTGAGTACTATATTATTACTATCTTTGCTTTTTCAAATCGTAAACTTCGTCTTACCTAATATTAAGGTGGAATTGAAATTATATTGGTTCATTTAATGACTGAACATCAAAAAAGGTTAATTTATCAATATAAATCACAGAAAATTCATTAATATATTTAAAGCAAACGAAAAATACAAATAAACGTTGTATTTTTTTCATTTCAGCCAAACGAAAATGTAATTTACACCCAAAATTAGTTAAATTGCCTTGAATCTGTGCTTGGGGCATTAGTGAAATTTTACAACATTATAAATCACTGGAACGGGAATTAATACAAAGTGAAAAGCAGTAAGCGCAGCGCATTAGAGTTTTCACATACCATGTCAAGTAAAATCCGTTCTAATATAAAGTACATCAACAACGGCTATAAATTGCCAGTCAGACAAAATGGAAATTGCTAGCACATGTTTGTCAAACAACAAGTGCGACCAATCAGAATAGAGGAAAATTTTCATTGGTCGATGTAAACCGACGGTTCGCATATATGTATAAAATGCACACAAGATCTTGATATAACGCTATGCCAAGAAAATTTGCACTTAGAACTTCTAGAGAGCCAGCATAATCAAGTTTTTAAGATAAAGCTAGTATATTAGCTTGATTATTATATGTGAATAGGTAATGCATCAATTATTCAGTTCAAATAAGTGAAAGCTTAAACGTTTGAAGGTTCGAGTGAGGAGAATCATGAGATTAGGAGCCTTCGTTTGTTTCAAAATAGTACGTTCATTCATACCAATATTAATAAGAAAAAGTGTGTGGTTTTTTCAACTTTAAACAAAGCGATCCTTCACGACCTTTCTGGGGATCTTAAGAGATTTAAAATGGCAATGACATGGTGGAATAGAAATAGATATCTGTGGATGTGAACTTTGATGATCATTTATGTAACTGCACTTAAACGCATTCTTCTGCTGTCCAGTTTACTTGCACAGAAAAGCACAGTCTTAATTTAAACTCATCTCTTGGACCCATCGATGAATAACCAATAGCTAGATAATCTGAATATTTTTGTTTCATCTTCGTCAAACATTTCAAGTAATACATGTGCACAGGAAATCTTTCATTTTTCTTTCGCTGTTATACTAGTGTTAATATTAATGCTAGGACTACAAGAGAGCTTTGGAAGCTCTCCAAGAAATGCGAATCGTAGTTAAAGATTTGAAAACTTACTCATCCCACCCCTTTGCAGGTCCTGAAAAATTCACAAATAAAGAACTTACATTCATAGTAGCATGTCTCCTCACAGCAATTTAATGTATAATGTCAATGAATGAAATAATTTGCTGTAAATATTGCATGCAATCGAGGTTTCTTAATTTCAATTTCCGTTTGCGTTGCTTTTGAGATTTTGATCAGCCTTCAGCGCATCCTAGTTGTCATATCCAATTCAATTTTTTTCAAGTTTCTATTTTCAGCTCTAACGCATAGGCTCCATTTGGGATTTTCAGAGTTTAATTAACTGGAAAATTTAGATCACTCAAATGTTACTGAAAAAATTTCACTGTTAATTTGAGGTGGGGATTTTTAAATATTTTTAAAGACAGAAAATTGGCACATTTTTTGATGTTTAGTACCAATATGAGCTGAATCACTTGGTTTAGCCTGCAGTCACCAGAGTGAAAGTTTTGACGGCCAAACCTGATTCAATTTTGGAAAGTCATCTGTCTCAGTAAATTTTAATTCCGCCCATTTGACTTTGCAGTTAGCTCTTGTTTATTATGTTTTACTTAAATTATCTTCCATACCACGAGCACCAAATTCTGTAGAAGGTTAAAATCTACTTCTCGATGAATGATTAATGTGAATAAGCTTACGGCTTAAATGATAAGGCTCTTAGGAACGGATCGCATATTAGAACATTAAGCTGCCTCGATTTCGTCCCACAGCGCGCTTTGTTGCGTTTATTCCTTTCCATCAAAGGTTGCTGTTACTCTTCAAGAAATTTACCTAATTTTTAAATAATTATTGACTCTTCCGGATAAATATCCTAAAATCTCATTTGATGAGCTCTGATTTTTGTTTACGATCACTCAACTACTTCAACTATAACTCTATGTAGTGTTTACAAAGATTTTTTAAATGTATGTCTGGGGTGTGACCAGATGCTGAGATAAATCTTGGCCGCTTCAACATTTTCAGCAAGGGCGTTGTTGATCAGGATTATGCCAGGCAAGTCTGAAGGCTTTAGAGGTGTTTAATACTCTGACCTTCAATTTGGTGACGCGAAGTATGTTACCCACTTTTCTCTTGATAAGACAACCATCTCAAATAAAGATTTCACTGCAGCAGGTTTAACGATTGTCCAAACTTGCCTTTATTAACGTTAGAAGTGAATTATTACTAATACAAACTAAATAACTACAAGTCAGTATTCAGTCCAGCTTTTTCCCAGAGTAATTTGTATTTTCTAAATCACCTTTGAATTAGACTCTTTAGGTCAGAACATATTGCAACCATCTGTGCTTTTATACAGGTAAAAACACGACACTTGACCCCTGATTTGAGTATTGAGAGATTAAAGCTTTAAAATGTGCAACATATAGTCTTGATTCTAGCTAAAGAGTGGATGGTTAGGCCGTTAATGACCGACAACGAACCCTGGACTGCGGGTCTCACAGGCTTAAATCAGGATGAAATAAAGAGATTCGCTGCTACGACTCACCGCTTATAAACCACAAGGCAGATCTACGGAAAAACGGAGATTATCAAAAGGACTACTGAACTAATCCAATAAGAGGAACGGGCTGAAAAACGCTGTTACATTTGAGTTTCCATGTACGCCTTTATTTCAAATGTTAATTCATTTATTTTCATTCACTAATGTAACATTTTTTGATATTCACTTCTGATCATCCAAAAGTAAATTTTACTACGAACATTACGTCATCAATATATTACTTACTGGCGAAACTTCCTTTGAATCTTTTCAAGGGTCAAATATGCCCAGAATTTAATTACTTATAAAATTTGGTCAACTAAATATATTTTATAAATCCTAATATCTTTGACACACTATTTCGTAGTCAGTTTTTCTTGGAAACAAAAGCTCCCATTTTTTGTGTTTAACAGGAAAATATTATTCCATCATAAACTGAGTTCAAATAAACAAAATGAAGGCCGTACAACTCAGAAAACCACTTCCTACAGTAAATGCATTAAGCAATATGTATATTCAATCAGACTCCCACAATGCTCTATTCTTCATTATGCTGCATTGATATATAGGTTGGGTTACAATGAATGCGATTTGAATAATCATTTTGTTAAGAGTATGCTGTACTTCAAACCTATATTATTGGTTTAGGAGTCTGAAAAGCCAAAATGCTATTTTGACCAAGCAGCAAATGTACTGTCATCGATGATGTTATCGTAGACTAAATGTTGAAACAATTTAGGAGAAAACATTTTTCATAAATCCGTTTGGTTCTTAATTCAATCCAAGAAAAAGTAAAAAATAAGGTCATCGTTCGATGTATACCCAAACCACACCCACTTTGTGTCCTCTTTGACGTTAAAGCAGTAAAAAGCCAGCTTTACAACTAAAGTCGCAATGTAGGGTCTTATAAATTGTAGGATGCTAAAGAGGAAGTTATTCGACGGGAACAAGAGTTTTCCACTGATATTATGTTAGGCATCGTAAATGAATATTCTCCTCGTACCTTTACCCGTAAGCTGATGACTCCCAAAATAGGCGAAACATTCGCAAGTGAATAGCGACGCTTTCACTAACCACCAGGGTAGATCACAGGAATGATATAGTTTGCCAGTGGTTCACAATTACTACAGCTGCAATGTGACCGAACCCTTCTATTACAGTTGATCCTGGTCGAGATCTCAAATTATTTGTACATTAGAAGCATGTATATGAACTGATGATTAAGTTTGAAGTCCTGCCTCAAAGTGTTTCGGCTCTAAGCAAATATATCTTACTTTCGCCATCTCAAACTGTCAGTTTTTTTGGTTTAGAGGTTCCAGATCATGCCTGTGTAATTTTTTAAAATTCCTTCAAACAAAACATGTTTAACTTGTTCGTTTAATTATATTTAATCCTGTTGTATGATTGTTCGCCCTTCTCAAATAATAAGAGAAAGTCTCTTCACGTTTAGTAAACTAATCATCCTTTTAATTCACTCATTGCAGCTGTATGTTACATTCATCTTGAACATTTTTGGACCGGCTTTAGGTAAAGATGATGGGCATTTCTGTCCTAAATGTTTAACATCATCCCTTAGCCTCTAGCAGTCCTGAGATGGCTGCTTCAACCATTCATGCAGATTAAATTGGCCAATAAACACAAATTCTGACTAGAGTTAGAAATAATGTGTTGTTCACTTACAGCTCATACCTAAACGAATCTGAGGACAAAGCATTGCATTGCCTGATCCATTTTTGCAGATCAGATTTAGCTAATAGACTGCAAATTCGCTTTCATGAAATTCGAAGGTTACATAGTTTGTAGGACGTATGAAGCGCCTGATGGTGTAGATAATGCGAAGAAACAATTTTTAAGTGGTTGATTAAAAGAGAATTGTAGAACGAGGTGTGTGACCATCCCACTCATCCTCAAAAATGAACTGCATATTGTTGTACAAATGGATCTAAGTATACAAATTTGAATTTCAAACCTTATTTAACTCGTTACTTTATTTGGTTAAATAAACAGTTACTTTGGTAGAATACAAGGATTTCAAGAATTAAAACTCTAACCCTACTGTGTATCTAATTTGAAGACAATCGGAATAAGTGAAAAGGTGCTACTGGCAATTATTCATGTTCAAAAGTGAATTCTCTAACAGAAACCTCAATTTCTTTTTAAACAGTCACTTTGATTTATGATTTTTTAGGCTTATTCTTGTTTAAAATAAGTTGAAAGTTTACCGCTTCGTTAAATTATCTATTTTTAAAAAAATAATGATGATTTATTAAAATAACCCGTGTCAAAAGATGGGCGTGAAATTGAAAACGGCGGTTCATTTCAAAGTGAGTAGCATCAAATCCCGTTTAAGGTCTATTATTATCGTGTGTGGATAACCTTGTCTCTCGATTTACACTCAAGAACTTTGTTTATAAATTGGCTTTAAAATATTCTTGTGTACACTATTTTGACATCCTTCATGACCTCAACCTTCAAGTCTCTGGTTATTGGATGATTAGATCTTTCCAAATAGCCAAACATCAATATGAAAAATCAACAAATTAGCAGGCTCAAACATTCCATCTAAGTACAAATCGACTCAAGTTTTAAATCTTTCCATTTTTCATCCCCTAGGATTGAGTATTTAGCATTTCTTTCATAGTTTACTTGGGTTTCTTTGCCAATGAGTTTCTTAGTTTCAAATCTCACACATCTTGTTCACCAACACAGCTCTGGTAGTTATATATTCATGAATTTCGACCTCTGACACTGTTGATGGCAAGGTTTCCAGAAATTTGCATATTCTGAATTTAAATGAGAGTAGAGGAGCTACATTCATCAAATCTGACTTGGAATGTCATCGTTTTATTTGTGTTTTGAGCAGTTGTGATCACCATTGACAATCATTTTAAAGCCCTTGGACCTAAAAGAATAAACTGCTGACTGCTTCAGTTTTGATCTCGTTCTCAAAACAGGGCTACTTTAGACAGCTCTTGCGCTAAAGTAATTTGAACTGTTAGGCCATAAAATAAGTCATCCTTGCCATTTTTTCGGCTTTTGAACTGCTTTAGGTTGCATGAACGTGTGTCAACCAACCTGTAATGTACAACAATGTCTAATATAAGTGTTTCAATCTAATCTGATATAAAATATGATGGTGGCTTAACATAATCCTGTTTGGTTACAGTACTGTTGATATTAAATTGATAGCCATAAATAAAGCCTTAGTACTGTCACTCTACATGGGGCCTGAAGCCACCTGGAATGTTTAAAAACGCTTTAAATGGAGTGCCTTATGGTTAAACAATGGCTCATTTTGGAAGGCAAGTAAATTCTTCCTGGTAAGTGAAATCCTTAAAAGCCGTAAGAGTGTTTAAAAATTACCATTTTACTTAAATTAATAGGTGTTTGAAACTTGATGTAGCTGGATACCAATGTGTATCATGACTCAGTAATGAAAACAGCAAAACGCGTCCATTACAACAAATGCCTGTGCATATATTTGTGCCTTTTAATACTGCTAATATCCGTCACTATGGTTTATTTTTTAGGGAATAATTAAAATTTATATGATGCGCAGCATGGTTAAGCCTCTGATGCTCAGCAAATCCGACATAATCCAAAGCCGACGTTCATTGGTTACTGTAATTATTTCAATTAAAGTTAAATGAAAATTAGCTTTGGAAGGAAGTCAGTTATAAGAATACCAAATTTTGGTAGGCTTCTCTGCTTAACTGTTTCAATGTGACCTTAACGATTATTTACAGATTCAATGACCAACTAACTATGTGGGTCGTTCATTTAAAGTTAGTAATGAGAACCTATCAAGAGGATTGACGAAATGCAGGACTAAGAGACTTGACAACATTAATAAATAAATACAGGTTCAATAAAAATGTAAAAATCTGCGAAAACTCTTTAACCGGCCTAAGTATGTTTTTCACATGTCATGAAGGTGGATGTGCTCAATAAATCTCAATGTCCTTCCATCGCATTTGTTTAATTTAACGTTTGGATTCCATTATTAAGTTTTTATATCTTTCTAAATGGTATCTAATTTAAGTTGATTTTTTGACTTCATGGATTTTGATAGTAGTTTTTAAATAATAACTTAGACTGACCAAAGAAATATGTCGTCCCAAAAGCTAGGTTAATTTATCGTGAATTCCAAAGGTCTGACCTTTGACCATCATCACTTCTTGTGTTTCGTTCTGAAATGCTTATATCAGAATCCAGTCGCCTTCCGATGATAACGGTCAATGATAGTAGGTACCTAAATCGAGCTAGAAATAGAAGAGCCATCTGGAAGGGCGTAAACATGTCTAGATTACTTTATAAATGAACGACGTTGCTAAAATAAGTTTTGATTTCGATGCTTCTAAACGGAGGACTAAATTTTTTACTTGATGGATCAAATATTACGGATTTATTTCTTTCACTATTGGAATGGTTAGTGCTAATGAAATGTTTAAATATTATTTTATATGGAAGCCTTTCAACACATTTTTCGTAAAGTGTTTATTTCCTTTTATAAATCCAGTCATGACAAATAAGCTTAAAAAAGCGATTCTTTAGCCCATGTTTGCAAAAGTACAGCGTTGATTCATAAATACCCGTGACAAGGTCAAAACAGCCTCAAGATTCGGATTAAGAAGCTCTAGCAGACGGCGGCTGGACTCACAAGTGTTGCAAGTGTGATGTTGAACCTATCTACACCAGCAACAAACGTATTGGTAAATTAAGTCGGCATTTACTAAATATGTTGAATTTTTAGTAAAAAAGGATGCCATAAAAGTCATTTGAAAACTCAGTGAAAAATTTCTAGGCTTGAAATAAAAGCTAAGCAAAAATAAGCTCCACCATGGGTTGCAAATCAAACCTTTGACGTTTTAATGAGTTAACTTTCCATATTTATTAGTGAGTGACGCAGTCACATTAGCTTTTTGGTTTTTGACTTCATCCCAAAATTTTGGAATTCTTTCTTCAAATGCATTGTTTTATTAGTAAGCAGTGACCCAGTTCGGGAGGTAAGACAAGTTAATTTTGAGTAGCAATGTTCTTTGATACTGTGGAAAAGCTGAAATACTGCTATTTCTAACTTTCGGTAGGAGCAGTAAACTTTAAAGGGCTTGATGAAAGGTAAATATTGCTTTTACATCACATTAAGCCCAGGATCTGGAGCAGGTGATTTAACGTTGGACTATTAAGTGCTTCAACATTGATAGCATATCCATTCAATGCTTGTGTGAGAAGTTCAATAAAACTGCTAATATCGTCCTCCTCACTTAAAGCCTAGGTAAAAGAACCATTTTAGACTATTGAAATCAAGTTAAACCCCTTTGAAGAGCTCTTGTTTTATTGTAAGTAATGGCCTAAATGTTTGTATAATAGTTTACCGCTATATACGTAAACGGATGTGTTTACCTTGAAAACAACACAAAGTAAATTTGACGAATTTTAAAAGGAAATTGCTAAAATAAACATCACTAAAAGATCAAAACAAAATGTGATTTATTGACTACCTCGCAATTACTCTCGGTGATAATCACTGATTCAGTATATTTTAAAAGAAATTGGTCCAGCCACAGGAAAATTCAAGTCAAAAAGAGGGACCATGATTTGGTTGAAAAGTTAAATATTTTTCTTAGTTGCCATAGGAATGTTAATGAAATCAATGTTTACATGAACCCTTCTTGCTCTTTTTCGCTATTGTATTTCTATTTCAAGTTCCCTGATTTACAGATTAGTTTTGTCCTACTACACATTTAAACAAGTACGTCATTTTACGAATAGTGACACGAATGAGGAATGAGCAGTTGGTTTTAAGCCTGTGCTTAAGTAAACATTTTGCACTCTCTAGCTATAAGCGCCGATTATTGTGTAGTGCCATTAAAGTGAGTGTTGAATTAAACATCATCCATCTTTTAGTGAGTTCTGACCAGGTAGTTAAGTGTCACAATCTAATCAAAAAGGTTTAAATGAATGATAAAGCAGGAACTACAACGTTTCTGTCTCATAACTGCTGCGTAGTGCCTCAAAACTTAGTTTGTATGCTGTTCAGCAGAATAGATCCATCCAATGGCCAGGACTTAAGTCATCTCTCTTGCTCAGGCAGACAGGCTGATAAAACCCCCATTGTTCCTTCTAAAACTCAAATTGAAATTCTTTTAAAGGCCATTTAGTTGTGGCTCAAATTCGATTGCGAATAAAAAAGGTTTTCTTGGTCATTTTCTATCCCTAGTTGATGAATTCGGTCAAAGCTTTCGACTAAACCGAGAAACGTTGCTTGTATTCAATTAATCCCACATTTTTACAGAGATATGCTAACTTATAGAAGGAAAAGTATTTAACTAAATAATTTGTGCAATAATTTATAAGCAACTTTGAAAAAATGAAAAAAAGGATTTTTATAATAAATTATAGCAGAAAAGTGTAAAAATTGTGAACATCATGACGGTTGATTGGTTGAATGTATTTAATTTTTGAAAATGTGCAAGAAGGCATATAAGACGTTCTGTTTACTAAAAGCACACAAACTAACAATGTTTTCAGTAGAAGAGATCAAGAGTCAATTTTAAAAACTTCAATTCAATGAATGTCCTGATTTATACAAGCCTCTTCCAGTTGTTATGGTGTTAAAATAACCACTCTTTGTAAGTTTAAGAGTAATTTTAGTGTTTTCAAATGAAAATGTAAGAACTTCTTGGTTTTTCTTATTAAAATGACAATGTAGAATAGAACTTAAAACCAGTGAAGTTTAAAAGCATAGCTAGCTGCCCACTATATTTGTTTACGTCGCACTGAAATTGATGGGTTCCCAGAAAATATAACCACCAATTTTTAGTTTGTTTACTCCCCACCCATTAGAACAAGCCCCAAGGACTTATTGGGGGCACAAAAGAAGTACAAATAGTTTTTAAAACATGTAGCGCACAACAGTCAACACAGAAGACAACGAAAGCGTTTACCGACCTCTTCGACTCACTGGCTGCTTCTCCAACATGATTTAATGTCTAAGTAACCGTTCACCTTTCCAGTGGCACCTCGTTTGTCGTCGATATTATCAGGGGCGGACAATCTTCGTACCTCTTTCAGAAATCTTTTCAACTTTCTGGCGGAGATTTTACAGTCCAGTTTGAGGCCACGAATCCGGTCATTTACGTCGTGCTTCCTTTACCAAGCTGTAAGAAGTTGTACTTCTGCTGGCATAATCTAATTTGATAGGTCCGGAGGGTGATTAGTCCTAACCGGCCGCCCCTCTCGTTAGCCCCCAGAGTTGCCGGGTTACCGGTGATCACCACAAATAGGCATTCTCATTCCGTACCGATAAGTTATAGTACAATAATTAATTTGTTTGTTGAAATTAAATCAAGCTGGGTCGGCAATATCAATCGGAATGTTTCTATGTTAGAATGGAAGAAGCAGTTGATTGGAAACATCGTGTTAGTCGTGTGAAAAGAAGACATTGCGAGTTAACGAATATAACACCTTTCATTAAGTTTTAAATGGCGATTCTCAAAATAAAATGCCCGATAATCATTTTTAACATTTATTTTTTTCTGTCTTTATTTCTCTAGGTTAAAAGCCTACCTTAAGCTATTCTTTACCGTTTATAGGAGCATTGACAGTCAATCATTCTGTACTACAGTTTTTACATCTATTTTGTGGAATGCCCATTTGTGCATTATGGCTACTTGTCAAACATTTCAGTACCACAAACGAGGCAATAGATCACTGCAGTTTGCTGATCGTCTAGAGATTGGCATGCCAATAAAATTTGTTATCCAAAAAATCCTACGACAGAGACAATCATTAAAACAACCATAAAGAGGCTTTTAGGAGAAATTTATAAGAGCTTTGTAATAGATTGTAAGTGATCGGCTTGTCAACCTACTCCCTATTAAGGTCGTTAATTTTAAAATTAGCCTTCTAACAAGTCTTCTGGAAAAGGTTTCTTCTCAGTTCTTCAGTTACGACGGAAGTAGGGCGTTTCGATTCTTACGTGTATTTAAGAATGTTAAAAAAAGCAAAATTCCAGGAAGGTATCAAAACTTTTGTCTTGCTCAGAATACCTTCCTCGAATTTGGACCCAGAACTCAGTCAAAGGTTTTACGTGATTTGCGTGAGCCTTCAACACTGCTGTGGCCCTACAAATTCGGTCAATTAGTTCTCTGATTCAGCATCAACTGATATAATGGAAACTTCTTGAAAACTTTCTATCATTTACTAAAAAGCTGTATCAGAGCGTTCCTTAGCTTTAATTAGTTTGGCGAAATCCTTAGCTGAGACATAAATCTCTTTCAATAATCTTTTTGTCACTGTTATTCGTCAGACTTCATGAAAGATGTTGAATCAATATGGAAAACTCGTACGTATCTATCAAAAATGTCATACACATTTCACAATATCAATTGGTACATCTTTGGATAGGATCAGCGCCTGCTGGAATAATCCCTGTGAAGATTTGTGTAAATATGAAAATGGAAATCTTAGTATTGAATAAGTATCAACCAGACAGCTGTGTAATGAAGGTGCAATTCAGATGCCTCAAAAATATCTCTAAATAGAAACAAAGAATTTCAGTTTGAACATTCCTGAGAGATAACGAACGAATTCCGATTTACCCAATGACCGAGTCCTTGTGCTACTGAAAATTTGTTCCCTTTAACCGTAATGAAACTGTCACAAATAAATGGAGAATCAGAGTCTACTCATGTGGATTGATCTCCAGTTCATCGAAATCACTTAGTCTGTTTTCAAATGATCTTGTCTGTCTATCTTATTTCTAGTGACAGCAATAGACATTGCAATTCTAAATCTAACAGTGCTCTCCGCTAGTCAAAAAGTAACCAATTTTTCGTATGTTTACAAATGCTCGTTTTAAAACCTAAGTTTGAAATTTTCTATTGAGCTTCTAATGATCGCAACAACTTGTCCTCTTGGAAAGTTGTAAAAAATAAGGCGTCTTCGCCTTTAAAATATGTTATTAAATATCGCTAAAATTTCAAAAATAAAAATCTTGATTTTAGAAATAGAAGGTGGTATAGCAGAACCTTGGGACTAAAGACCATTAGATAGAAAAATTCTTCGCATGACAAATTACCTAGCGATTCACTTGTAAGATTTTAAGTAGGTTGAAGTTCAAATCATAGACGAAAATAAGACCAATCGATTCCAGACAGTTAATAGCACTTCAAACAGTAGGCTGCCTTAGCTATAGCTGGTCTAGTAGAATAAAGACGCATTTTATGCATCACATTTTGATTATATCTTCAATTTTAGATGAAAGTTGCTTCTCATATCAAATTTTAACTGAAATAAACTCAGTAGATACCCATTCAAAACTTCTAAGTTGGTTCAAAATGCGAAATGATACATCTACGCTAGGTTTATCTAGACGGCATGTTATATTGCATATAATTATTTTCATTATAAAGCTATAAATACATGGAGACTGCATTAACCTTCGACTGTGAACAGATCGGGTCAGTCTGGGTATGGACCAACTTCACTGAACGATTGTAGCTGCTTCTATATACTTAAAGAATTATTCTCAATCTCGACTTTATCATTGATCAGAGATTATTTCGTACTTCGATCTTGAACTAGTTTAGATAAATAATGAAACATAATTTTATCATTCTTGGACCTGATATTTCAATGACTTACATGGCTCTCTGTAATTCAATCAAGATGTCATAATCTAAGGCATCATTTCACCTAGTTTTTCTCACTTGTAAAACAAGCAATCACTGATTACGAAACTAGGAATTTCGCAGGGTCAGTCAGCTAATTATTCGTTTAAACTACTTTTTTCCGCATAATAGAAACTTATAGGTGAACCCTTAACTAAATGCGGACCCAACTCATTTGAAGAGTATCCGTAAAGCACTTAAGATTCATTTGTATGCCAGCAAATCATCAAAAATTTCACAACCTCTAACATAAATAACTCACAACCAAAACGTCAACTGTTGCCTCAAGAATTGCATTATTAACTTTATTTAAAATCCTTTCTTTTTTAGATAACAGCATGTGTTTCCATGAAATACTTAAAGTGTAATGCTCAATTCTTGCATCACACTTTTTAAAACCTCACCAACACAGATTGGAATGTCGCAATGAGTTTAAAATTTGTTGACATTTACCTCAAACCGTTGGCACAGACGATTGAAGACCTCTTCAGTGCAAATACGGCTGATTTTCTCACCTTCGAGATGCTAAATATATTTAGGTGTGCGCTTAGCTTGCCATGTAACCAAAATGGCAACTAAGGCAATGCTTAAATTTTTGTTTGCTTTTGAATGGTTAACTGTTTTCCAAAAATCTCGTGCTTAACTATGTTTATGACCTTATATTGACCTATCATGCATTTAATCGGGGCCATTATATTGCCTTCTATTAATAATTAATGGGCCAAGTCATAACTATAACCTCCATAGCTGAATACCATTGCCCAAACTTCCAAGAAGTACCCGCTCGTCATACACTTGGTATTTTTCAATCTGGTCCTTGAAATGGAATGGATGTCTGAATCATACCAATCCATGCTCTAAAATTCATAATTTTGTAGATAGTTAACCTTCGTTTAGTACAATTTTCATAGGAATGTGTTGACTGTCTAAAAGCAGCGAAATCGTTGCTGTAATGTACATTGTTAAAAAGAATTTGATAGATTAATGAGTGCTCAATGAAGTTTATTAACTTTTCAAGCATTAATGAAAATGAACCAACGTCTAATGGGAAAAGTACTGCTTGTACAGTTTATTACAGTACAAATTAAAGCCTTTTTAATTAAAGCTGTACTTCAATGAAGAACATGATGACTTCTGCATTACAACTCCCTACATTTGTTTTAAGGAATGTTTACGAATCAACCCTTAGTTCTGGGGATTACACTCAAAATCATACCAATTTTATACGCCTTTGAATACTTTTTTCAAATGCTATAATGTAAGTAACCGCCTGGTTTGAAAATCCCAATTCAACTTCCGATAAACAAATTTGGGCTGCTGTAGAATAAACAGCAGCATTTAACCTAACAGAAGTAATGAACTTGCGGGCTTCAGAGTTGATTCCGAGGAAAATATGTGCTGCTAGCTGAAGCCCTTAGAGCCAGCAACAGCTGCAAATTATTTAAAACAATATGAAACTTGTTTGGAGAGTTCTTTTAAAGTTTAAATTTGAAATTATAAAAAATGTATGAAGTCGGAGAAGTTCATTAAACATATCTTTGCATTCACGGTTCCAGACCATACATTGGTGGCAAGCTTTGATTTAATCGACTGTTTCAAGTTCCCAGCATCTAGATTAAATTCTTCAATAAAAATCTCTAATATTTCTTTTTGTTGATAATGGTGAAGCCTTTTTGGGTAGCGCACTTTTGGCAACTTTACCGCTGCTTAGTGCCTTGCATGGAGTGACCTAGGGGCGACTCAGGCAGATCTTAATTTTGGGATAGCATATTTCTTAAACTTTCCATTCAGGAACATCTTCTCCTCCACCTAAATCTTATTTTACAGCATTCGGAGCCTCTCTGAACCATCATCCTTTGTACGTTTGGCAAGATTAAGAATGCTTCTTTTATAAAGCGAAAATTTAGCTTCAATGAACGAACTTTATGTGAAATGTTAGACTATGGAGACCATCAATTCGGCAGCAATTTTTGTCAAACTCAGAATTTGTGATACCTTGGTAAGATTTTCTCCCCCAAACTAGTCGGTTTTGATTCTTTAAAGAAGCCACTTATAAATAGGATCTATCACAATAATGAATGAGTAGCGGACTCCAGAGGTTAACTTTTTCGCATTTGATCACACTTAATGCATTCATGAGACTAAAATGTTTCAGAAATGGTCCTAGTAATATCCAAAGCATCGCTCTTTAATAAAACACTTTTACTTCTGTCTCAATCAGGTGATTGCATGTCAGTAACGTGAATAACCGCGGAACAGAGGATTCGAAGTTGCTTAACGTAATCCACCTTCGCATCTTCAAAAGTGGCAAAAACTCTCATGTCTATACCTTCTTTTTTTACTGGCGCTCATATTATTTCACTCTGGAGAGAACCACCGATACTGAAATTGATGAAAAAGAATGAATATTTTTAAAAATGGATACCCCTATGTCTTTAACATAAAAGTACTAAGTATAATCGTTAATAATTATTAGTTCTAGTTCATGTGTTTGTAGCATCTATTCGTGTTTTGTCCCTGAACTTTACTTGATAGGGTGGAATCCTGTTTTCTTAAAAAGCTAAAATGTTTTGCTGGTTCAGTAGGTATGATAAATGAGAACGCCCTTTTTATGGTACCTCTGATGGTCTTGGCTTCCTCTGGATGTGTTGTGCAATAAAATTGTATGCTAAAAATAATGATTCAGCTAATTATGCTTAGGAATTAAGTCTCTGCAGTCACCATGGACGAAAATCTTGTAATCGCTTGCAGCTTTTGATTCCTCTATTCATAAAGAAACCTGCTGGGTATTTCAAGCTGGTTGTATGCTGTTGGACACGTATCTGCGACTAGAATACATCAAATTTGCTACAAAGTTATTCACTACAAGAGTCTTGCAGATCAGAGGTACCGTTTGTCTCATTCGTCTTTATTGTCGAGTCTAATTTTGACAAGACAAATAAAAAACATATTTTTTGAAATAACAAATAGAAGTTTTCCCAGTACCACGGTATTGCGGTATCCCTCTTAAGCGGTTATGATTTATGGCTCACTGAAAGTGGAATGACACAATAGTGGCTGCAAATAAACAAGGATAAGTTAGAGCATGGTAGGGAAAATGATCGCAAAACAACCATGAAGCATTCTAGCTATGGCAAGTGTATCAAAACTAGGAATTTCCCTACACATAAACAAGAATGTTGATTCGGATGGTCAATTAGATTTCTTGATAAAACTAGTTTCAGTGTAGCTCCAATACCACAATGCTTCCTTTCGCAAACATTGGAAAAACAGGTAATGTACCATTTTTATCTGTGGCCAAACGCAAAAATGTTATTTTAAGCTCGAATGCAATCGACAGCAGCAATGAAAATTCTAGAGCTCAACAAACACTCTCTTATCCAGATCCCGGCACTTTGGAGTAACCAGTATCAGCAACTAATCTCTGATTAGTCTCCATATTTAAAAAAACGCATTCAATTTTTCTATGATGCAGTGGATCATCTATTTATTTTTTTCGATTTGTGGGTAAGGTTTTGCAAGAAAACTTGTACGTTTGCCTTTCATTAGCATATTCATTTCGTTAAAGCTGTGGTTTTAACTCCTCTTCCTGCTCCCAACAAAACCTGGCACTAATAAGCAAGTTTAAAAACAAAAAAATAATGCTAGAATAAACTGTTGACTACAGATTTTGCAAAATTTGCTCACAAGAAGTTAATCAACGCGACAGAATTGTTAGAAAAGCAATTTAAATTAAAGTGGTCTCTTTTCTAACGGCTAAAGTTCATTCCGTCTGTTTCATTCTTGAATTTATTAGGAATCTCAACATTGGAAACATTACTTTAAGTAAAGTATTGTACCATCCCGAAAATTCTAGATGATTTTGAATGGCTTTGCATTCATTTTATCGATTTTTCACTCAATTCGCCTATTATTTGTTTCGTTGAGTTTCTTGTTTTCTTAAGTAAAGTTGAGTAAATGAGTTAAAAAGTTAGTAATTTGCTTTTGCGCGCTTTAAGTTAACATTTATTTTTCGAAAGTAAGTTGCAAAGTTCGAAATTCTACATCACACAAGACTGTGATTGTGATTCCAACAAGACTTACGGTTGACGATAGCTTCGCCAGGAATCGGCAATGATCTACCAAAGTAAATTGGCAGATATTTTTGCCTGTTTCAGCAAATACTTGAAATTGAGAGCAGGGAATGGGTAAACAAGCCAAAGTTTCAATTAGCCTGAGAGTTTTGCACCAAGCAATCACTTGGTATTCTACCAGTCATAATGGAAGTATTCAAAAACAGCAGCATAAAACCAGATTCCGGATCAAGGACAAAGATTGCGGACAGGAAACGCCTTGAGTGAGGCCTCCATTTTTAGCCTACGGTTGTTAATCTGGAGTTTTCTGAAATAGAATTTCCTTTAGATTCCCTACAACCTAGCGCCTGCAGTAGAACGAAACACAAAACGGCCTTTAAAATAACTTGAGATGGTCCAGATCTAAGCTGTAAAACAGAAATTGGCATCAACTAAGTTTGCGGATTAACATAAAATAGAGTTACTGCCAATCATGATATGTCAATTCAGTGTGCTAAGGTCCTGCCTAGTACAAATCGAAAGCCTTGACAGTAGAGATAATATCTGAAATCTGGAATGCTTGTGTGACTGGAATTGAAGCTTACAGCTAGTACGTGTTTTTAGTCGATTAGTCTAGAGCTATTACTTTTGATTAAAAAATTATTTATTATAGCTTATCAATGCGATCTTAATCTCAGAGTAGCTTTGGAATTACCAACCATTCATCTCGATATATAAACGTTTAAACTTGTCATCCCACCAGTCTTTAAATCAGGATCAACTGCCCTAACTCTTTTTAATGACCGATAGAGAAAACCCCGACTGTTTTTTATTAGCTTTCAGTAAGCTTGATAGCACTAGACAAATCTCTGAGGCAGGCTTTATGGCTTAGATCCTCTGCTAATAGAACGATTTCCCAAGTAACGGAGTGAAAGAGAAAATCACTAAGTGTAAACATTATATGGCTTAATGTGCCTTCACATCAAGTTAAAACTTCATCAGGTTTCAGCAAGATCAATGATGTTACTGTCTACCCTGAGGGAAGAGCCGAATTTCAAAATGTCTGCACTCAGCAGTTCTCAAGTGATTCTCTATGAAGCAAGATCCTGGAAAGCGAACTGTCTATTTTCATCTTCCTTGGAATCTCATTTTGTTTACTGGTACCTTGACCGATATCAGAACCTAGTGGAGCGTTAACCAGTAGAAATTATTAATGAACGAGTGGATGCTAGTTTTGTAGATCCTTCCACCTATCATCCGAAATGAAACGCATTAGCAAAAGTTTAATGAACCAAACCATCTTGGTGACGGTTGTTACTTTTGCATTGAAGACGGTCTTGCATTATTCATTCGAATTCGGCTAATCTCAGGAGCCATTTCAAGCATTAGCTGTTTAGCTGTCCCTCTTTTAAATAAGAAAAGCGAGATATTAAGCAGAGATTTATCATATCCCTGTAGGAAAGTAATGTTGAACAAGCTATTGCATAAACCTGAGCTTCTGCAGAAAAGACGCTCTGAGGTCTCCTTTACGAAGCAACTGTGGTCTAGCAGTGTTTTTCATCAAAAAACTTTAATCATTTATGACCAATGAATCCCTGCACATTGTTTTTAAACTAAGCGCATCTTCCACTCGTAATAGAAAGAAACGACCATTCAAAAATGTGCACATGATTTTCCAAAAAGGGTCTAGAGGCCACTTTTAAGCCCCGAAATAAAATAATTCAATGTAAAACTTGATACAAGGGCAAAATATTTGGACAGACTACATTGGAACTTATCTCGAACCACAACCGTTGGATCTAAAAACCGAATGGTCAGGTAGTTTGTCTCAATGTTAGTCATAATCTTATGTTATTAAATGAATGGAATTAATAATTTTCTCAAAACTTCGCAGATTGCTGGGGTTTCAATTGAATTCTTGCACCATAAAAAAGAAAAACCCAAAATACGCGCCTTCCTTGAAGGCGGTATTCATTCCATTATAATAGCATTCAACCTGGAGATAAACTCTCATCGAAAGGGTTCCTTTCAAGGCAGATACGTGCGATTATATTTTGTCTAAAACATCTTACTCTGTTAAGAAATAACTTAGACTATCTCCGGGTACCGAAAATGCGAATACAGCGCAATGCAAAAAATCATGAAGCATGGCGTCAGTCTCGCACTCTTGTTACTCCAGTCCCGCCAAACTCAATTTCGCGAATTCTCTTGCCTTCAAGGGTATTGCAAATTGAATGCATCACGCGATATCGAAAAAGTTGATTAACTTGTACTTATAGAATCTGTCCATTTATTCTTTTTCTTATCAGAACATGACTGTAAGGAAAGAGTAATCAGATAAACTTGGTAAGTAGTCCAAATGACTAGCTGTACAGATAAGTCTAGGACGAATCTGTTGTTCAAACCTTAAGATGAAATCTTGTTCCAATTTTAAGAGAGCTCAAATCATTAGCAGTCTACAATGGTGAAAGTCAAAATCCCGGATCGTCTGAGTTGGGACGACTGACTTGCGTGTCAAGTTGGCTGAACTCATGGCCGCAGACTTAATGGATTTCATTTTATGGATTGGGGGCACAATAGAAGTACAAATAGCTGTTACAACAAGTAGCACACAGCAGTTAACACAGAAGACAGTAAAAGTGTTTACCGACACCTCGCTTCTCTGGTCACTTCTCTGGCATGGTTTCATAGTACAGCTAGCAGTTTAACTTCAAAAAGGAACCTCATCCGTCATCGACATTGTCAAAGGCAGACAATTTTCATGCCTCCTCCAGACGTCTTTTCAACTTTCTGACGGCGATTTCATTCATTACCACATGCATGTGATTTCCACAGTCCAGTTGCTTGGTACCTTGTTTACCGGGCTGAACAAAGTTGTACTTCCACTGGCATAATCTGTTTTTACACTTCCGGAAGGTGATTAGTCCTATCCGGCCGCCCCCATTATCAGCCTCTAGAGTTGCCCCTGGGATTACCGGTGGTCAATATGAGAAGTTTGAGAGAAGATTCGACCATCAGGTTGCCCATCTTGTTTAGGCAAATAACGAATTTCGGGTAGCAGAAACTTTGGATAGATATCGAAAACCTGATCAATGACCATCCTTTTATTGCATCAGAATTAAATTTAAAGCTAAAACATATGAAATTATTTAGGTTTAAGGCTTCGGTAAATGTTTAAAAACAGTAGATTGTCAATGTTTCATAAAGGTTCTTTTTGTTTAGGCAAAAAAATGGAGCTTATGTTTTTCACGAGAATCAAAATAACACCGTTATTTATCTTCAGTGACACATCTGGACAATAGGAATTAAAACAATTTTGTGTATCCTATCCTATTTAATCAATCAAAATGTAACTAAGGTGTAGAAAATGAAATGATAGTTGGAGAATGCTTTTGCGGGTCCCATTTGACAGTCCTCGATGGTGTTGGATTGAGAAAACAATCACTGGTTTCCATTTGTTTAAATCAGTCTTTTTGATAGTTTGATTACAGTTGTGGAAAAATTGTAACAATCACTAAAAACTTTCCACTTGGCTCTAAAATTTTTAATTTAACCAAGCTCTTTTGAAACAAATTTTCAATGTAATCTCAGAAGTTTTATTTACTCCCATTTTAAACTCTTTTTCATAAATTCTAAGTTTCCCTTAATAATTTCGATGACTAATGCAAACTTCTGATAACAAGCAACGTTTTGAAGTTATCTTTTACTTCATAATTTGATTTTGAATATTATAATCCCGTTTTTCTGAACTGGTTTCGTCAACAACGCCCTTGAAAATTTAGTTTCACCAGTTTTCGTGCGGTTTTAAATGTCTCATTGAATATTTGTAAGTTTTGGAGACATTGTTTTAATGGTTGTAGCGAAAAACGGAATTCAAATCTATGCCCTAGCTACATAAAATATTCCAGCGGAGAGGTTTTACTTTCGTGAAGGTGCTGAATCTGGTGATATTTGACATGGGACAGTAGAATTATTTTGTGATTTGATTGAATAACTACTAGATTCGAGAGGACAGATAGGATCGTTGGTCAAGGGTTAAATTTAGCGAAACCCACGAGCATATATATGGAATGCCCAACGAATAATTTTTACTTCGGGAAAAATTTTATGACACGTTCAGTCAGTAGTCTCGTCTTCCATCTGATATCTTACAAACTCGCTGTGGATGCACCTTACTCTGCTGATCCTATCATTTTTGGATTGTTGATAACAATGAGTCTAAACCAATTTAGCTTAAATGTAGAATTTTAATAAACGCCATTAGATAGCTGAGGTAGTCAGTAGCTCTAAAAACGTTGAGTTCATTGCCATTATGAAGTACTTCGTGTTGGATTACCAATTTTCCGAATTCTGTCTGAAGATCTGAGATAAATTGAGCCTAATGAAATCTACCTTCTTTGCGTCTTCTTAGACCTTGCTGAATTCTGATACATATATAGATCAGATCGACGAAGGGTGTGTTGTCCTTTGAACTGTAGATTATGAATTTGAATGTAATACCAGCAGAAGTTTGGGATATAGATTAATATGAATCCAACACTTGGAGATTCTAAAGCGAACGCATTAGTTAAAATACTCATACACTATTTATGCATGCCATGTGGATCAGTCAGTCACCAAATGTACTAGAAGATACAGAAGGAGCTGAGCGACTAGGATCAACATATAAATAACACTGGAGTAGGATCCAACATTTTTTTCCAAGGCATCAGGTAGGTAGCTGTACTAATTAAGAACCTAAATCTCCATAGTATAGTTATTCAAGTTATCCCTTAAACCTTCGCAGTAGAAAGTCTTAATTACATAGGTATTCATGTAAGTTGTCTATTTCACCAAAAAAAATTTTACAATAAATGATATTTTGACAAACTCGGTTTTGTTATCAAAACTTATTTCAGCACGTAGTTTTTTTAAACAAGCTTGAATGGTTAAGCGTGAAAAAACTGCGAAAATTTTCTTCGAATTTAAATACATGGGAACTACCTGGTGATAAGGACTTGTATGGTGATAGAGGGTATTTCTTGTCCGAATTTCGCCGATGATGAAGAATGCTAGAAATGGTGCATTTCATCAAATATTTAAGGAGGCTTCTTCAGCAACATGCTGGAAATGAATGTGCTCTAATGACTCTTTAATGTTGATGGAAATGGAATCCATACAATCTGAAATGTTTTGCTGTACAATTCCTTTGAACACCTTGAAGAGTTCCATGCCGTTATCCACTCAGCTAATCAAACACTGGAAAAAATAAGCACTTTAAGTATAAAGTATTGATGATCAATCTGAAGTTTTTAGTGACCAAATGACTCTTGAAGTGTAGGAGATTTCAAAAATTGGAATGAGGCTGCGCGACTTAAGGTCGCATTTCGTGTTAATGTTTGAATTCAAGTGTTACGGAGCTGGTAATTACTGAAGTGCAGAGTGATTGACTACTTTAATCTCTATTTATCTAAATTAAAGGTTTCGTTCCAATAAAAGAGAAGACAGAGCTATTAAGGTTTGCAGCTAAGATATGCTCCGGTTTCTTGAGTCTCCGTAGGTAAAGATTCATCGATGTGACTCAGGTGTATCGATATGCTTCCAGTTTTAAATAGTAGCTTACAACCTATGCGAAGTACCATAAACTGCCCAAAAAAACCTATAAATTCGAACCATTGTCTCTTGGCTGGATAGATTTTGGATCAGCAGCTATGGCACATGAGCCTTGACGAAATGACTACCTTAACAACCCAGACCGATTGAAAGGTGTAATGTTCTTAGTGCAGGCTTTCAAATATTTTTCTATGATTTCACTTAGCCTTGTGATGTCATCCGAAACGTCTCAGCACACAGATACATTTCCCCTACGTGTTGATGTGCGATTGGCTGCTGATTTTTACATCAGCTGTCAGCTGTCCTCCGAGGCGAGAATGGCTGTTCCGTATCACGTCAATAAGCGTTGCAAGCAAGTTTGCTTCATTAAACTCAATATAGAAATTGTGAGATTTGAAAAGCCTTTAAATCTGCAAGATTTTGTTTATTTATTTTTTTTATTTACTCCTTAACCATTTAGGCAAGTTCCAAGAACTTATTGGGGGGTAAAACAGAAGTACAAATACCTTTCACAACAAGTAGCGCATAATAGGTAACACAGAACACAGTAATGACGTTTGTTGACATCTTCGGTTGTCTGGTCACTACTCTGGCATGGTTTCGCCATTCAGGTAGCAGTTCAGCTTCGCTGAGGCACATCGTCCGTCCTCGTCCGACTTCATGTCTCCTCCAAAAATCTTTCAACCTTCTGGCGGAGATTCCATTCATTGCTACATGCACGCGATTGCCACAGTCCACTTTAAGACCACGAACCCGGTTATTTACATCGTGTCATAATCTAATTTTATACTTCCGGAGGGTGATTAGTTCCAACCAGTCGCCCCTCTCATTAGTCCTCAGAGTGGCCCCTGGGGTTACCGGTGATCGCCACGAGGAGGTTGAGAGTGCGTTTGCCCACCTCTTACATCTAAGCTGATTTCAATTAGGACTAATGGAAAAGGAATGCAACCACTTAGAAATCTGTCTTATGACGTCTCATTCAAATTATTTATTCGAGTACGTTATGCCTCACCCAACTAATATTCTAATCGGTGGGTTTTTAGCAAGTTTTCTATAAAACTAGTTCTTGAGTCCTCAAAAGGCGCATAAATGCTATCGAGCAATTGAAATAGAGCTGGCATTCATTCCTTGCTCTAAGCCAGAAATACTTAAAATTTTAATCTCTCGCTCACAATCTTTTACCAACTATCAATGGAAAAGATCACCAAAACGAGGCGCAAAAGGCTGCCGAATCCAACTTTTTGTTAGATTTTTCAAACGGAACACCACATATTCAAAAAGATGTGTTAAAGGAAGTGAGATAAGTTGCTTAAGTGAAATTTTATAGAAATTCAACCATAAGCCTGAGGAATGAGAGCTTAATCCTTTCTTTATTGTCGCATGATAGCAATTGACCGTGAGATTAATAGGATCAGGCCTTGTTGATTTAAAGAGAGGTGGAGCACAATTGTCTTTTTAACTACGCAAAGTTCATCTGTTCAAGTGGAATCCCGGATGGCCAGATCTTCTGTGCATAGTTACATGGCTGACGAATTTAATACAGACACAAAAATAACCTGCTTGTTGATACCAGTTTACAATGCTCATTGCTAAATAGAACTAATTTGTTTGATCTGCTGCTTCTGTGAAATTTAAGGTTCTCTGCTGAAAGTGCTCCATCATTTGAGTTCCTTTTGAGACCAAATAGTAGGATTCCACGCTGTTTTACGCTGTTTATGTCTAGCATTATTACTTGGGATATTTCAATGCAACCATTTGTCGAAAATAGTTAGTAAACTTCAAGGAACCGATTTTTGTAAACTGAACATCCCGAATAAAGAAATCTGGGTTTAATCCTGAGATTGTTGATCTTTCATATATTCTTAACACATTTAATTCGAAATTGTAATTTTCTCGATCTTTGCTAGTTGTAAACTACCACGAATGAAATTCTAGGACCGCTGAAATTCGGCTGCTACTCAAAGATAACAAAGATCTAAGTCATGCAGACTGTCTGCTTTGATCTGTTTTCAATGCTCGCTTTTTGTATGACTGAAAGACTTTCAGTCTGCTTGTTTGAAAAGATCATTTAAATTGATTCCTCAGCTTATCAGTTATGTCTTCAAATCCCCAAATAATACACAATGAAGGAAAGCACCTTTGAACTCCTAACCTGGACAGAATTCACTTGGAGCTAATAGTAACCAGAGTTTTTGGCCATTACAACCATTTGGTGCGAAATGGTAGGCTCTAGACTGGAGTCAACTAATGCGTCAAATGGGTATACTACAATTACTCTTTGGAAGGAAAACACTTTAGCGCAGAAACTGATGGCGCGACATTATCTTTTGTTTTAATGCAAACAGCCAAAAATCCATTTTTTCAGCAACATTATTCCTTTAGCTGTTGGATGGTTAGTCCCCAATTTACTTCTTAAGTTCAGTCCATCCATGCATTTTGGATATCACTCTCCAGCTACCACACTAAGAAAGAAAACGTGTACTTAACCAAGAGTAGAGCACCTACAATCATTAATTTGATGCCTAAACATGTGAGTAAGGCTTGAGACTGCTTCTCATATGGCTATCAATATCTCGACTTCACCAACATGGTTTCAAAACCTTCCGCAATCATACTGAACCTTAAACATAATACTTAGAAAACATATTTTATGCTCAGTTATTATGGAATTATCAGTAAATTTTTACACATTTATAAGAATAATGTTTTCAAAAAGTAAAAATTGTTATTCCTGATTCCCTTATAACACTTTTTCTTGGCCTTTTTTATGCCTTAGTCCTTATAGGTATCAGCCTACGTAAAACTGATTTACCTTTCATTTTTCATAATGAAGCAACTGAATGTGTTATAACAAACGAAATAATGCTTAAAAAGCTTTAGCAACGTGCATTTATATCATCCTTTTTTGGAAAAATGTTGTGTTGACTACTTTGATTAATGACATTTTCTCGTAGCACTATAAACTAAGTTGTCTAATGGTATACTAGTGGCTCAACCACTTTGCCATCTAGAAATCAAAAACTTGAAGGCAGTAGTGCAATAGAACTGGGAAACCCTGTGAAATTACCAGGGTGTATCTGAATGGATTCAAAAAATCAAATACCTGACACATCCGATTTCATGATTGCTGAATGCCCTCTAAACTGGGCCATGACAATTGGAAGTTTCTATCTTCTATCAACAAACGTGTGCCAGAATTTCAATTCAATCTATTTATCATAAAGTTTCGCCAGTTTTATTAAGCGAAATTGGATCAAAATCTTTTAAAGGCCTCATATCTTTCCCCTTTCTAATAACTGTTTCCCAGAGAAGGTAAATTCGGATTTACTTCCGATGCAATTTTGATCAAGGGTCGTCAATCTTAGAAGTAACCAAATCAAACTCTTGACAGTTAGTAAGATAATTCAGAAATGCACACTCTGGTTCAAAAGTCGAATCCAGGATTTTAAATGGTATTTTGTGGCAACTATTAGCTGATAAAAAGGAAAATGCTTCTATATTTGTTAAGCAAAATCATGCATGTAAGTCAAGTTAAAGCAGACTTTAATGTTGGCGAAAGGCTTTGTGCTGACGTTAATTTTTGCCTCTCCTTGAAACTGTGAGCTGACCTCAGCCCTCTGTTCACGATCCGCTGGTTGCGAGTGTGGATTTTGATCAAGATTTTAGAACGAGCAATAGTTTTTTTGCAAAACTGGCCTTGAACACTGAGGATTAATAAATATTGAAAGGGTAGATAGTGAGACAATAGTGTGAGGCCCACAATTGACCGATTAGTCCCACGTTGATTTGAGAAGAGACAAGCTTCATTCACTTCAAGTTCGACAAAACGACCATTGGTAGAACTTTTTAGGGAATCGAATCTTTGGGGTTAGAAACTTATGGACTTAAAATGTGTCGTAGTTCTTCCGAGATCGCAATGCTACATTTAGCCTGCGTTTGTTATATGTCCCAGCGGATTTTTGCTAAAACAAAAAAGTGAAGGTGAGTTCGCAACAAAAATCTTTTTCCTGCTGTATAAGAAAAATTAGATTGTCATATACTTCACTGGTAAACTAAGAATGGGGTTAGTTACTAACAGCTTTCACTTTAGCACAAACTTGGCAGAAATGTGACTGAAAGTGTTGATTTCTCGCACTAGCCATTAGATGTTCATCTAACTTTGGTTCAGTTGGTTCATAGTTCCTTTGGTTATTTACACTCTCTCTCTCGTGAACAGTTACGAGTTGAATCAAACTCTTTACATTATTCACCGTTTCGATCCATGATATTATAAACTTCTGTTTCTCACACAAGTTTACTTCAACTTTAAACCTCTTTCCGCAGTCACCTCTGTTAGTTCTAAACCAACATTAAATTCTCGGCCCATGAAAAATATTTCAATCAAAAATTATTTATCCAAGATCAAGTCAGCCCTTAAGGGCAGTTACATTTGAGTCGGTAACATTTCAGACGTAGATAAACCAAGTAACTCTACAGTTATGTGCAGTTGAATGTGAATTTACAATGCTGAAAGTATCTAGTTGATTTCAACACCTACTATTCATTCAAAGGAATAGCACATTTATTTGTTTCCACTCAGTTCAAGTAAAACACTGAAGATCATCCTTTCATTGCCGTCAAGTAAATCAAAATAACATTGGTTTTAGCTCAGTCAGCTGGTTTTATGATAAAAATTAGATCATGAATATGAAAAAGCAAACAGTTTGTATCGTGATTCAGTATCGGTCATTACACCACTGCGTTCCTAGCTTCAAAATGATAATTTGGTTCGGTGCCAAGGCCTGACGATATTAATGGCTGGGTACTTATGGTGAAGGGTTTACAAGTCATGATTGTTATGTCAGCAGGCACTATGGCATCTATTCCAAACTTACCAGTGCAAACATTTTGCCTAAATGTTACCATGTTAGGTTATCATGGCGTGCCTCAGGATCGGCTGAGCTGGTTATCGAGGTTGGTTATGCGCTTCTATCCTCCGCAAGCCTAGATTTTTTAAGAGATATTCACTAGGTGCTGTTTCAAGAAAGAAGCTAGTTGTAAAGGTCCCTAAAGCGTCTTTTGAAGCAGTTGTGCCGCTTGTAAGCTCTACATTTAGAGTTAAATGTTATTCAAATATGTTGGGATTCTATATTTATTTTTTTATTAGCCCCTATATATGCGAACAGAATATTGTTATTTTGAAATTGGGCGTTGATCGCGGCTTTTTTCGAATGACGGAATAATATCCAAAACTTAAATTGAGTGACTGCTTGTGCTGTTTTGCTTATGTTTAGTAAATACTTCTGACTATTAGTGATTCCAGAGAGTGATGCTTTGCCAAGATATTTGAGCGTGCAAGTGATACCAATTATTTGCTTTGTATCGCTCAGTTAGGTTCACGAGGTATGTCTGCCACCTGAGGTACTTCATGCACACTAGACCATGTGTCGATGCAAACTCCAGTACAGCACATGCGTTTCCATCCTCCAGAAAGTCGTGAAGTACCACGTTATTTAAATAATTAAACTTTAATTTCGGACTGGTTTGTTATTACATTGGGTGAAGGCAAATGGTTTTTACGCAGTTACTGATTTAGATATCATTTTCACTTTATTTAAATATGGGCGAGAAATAAGTAAAAGCGTATCATCGTGTCAAATGTTTTTGCGTTTCATTGCCATTATTGTTGAAGACATTCAGCTCATCTTCTAGGAGTTTTATGTGCGTTGGACTACGGCATTTGAGCTCTACCAACAAAGACGTCCTCCATAGACTACTCTCATGCTCAGTGACAAAGGTCGCTAGCGGTGAGCATTTAAACATCTCTGCTGTTTTTGACTATTCACAATTGAATGGCTGATTATTTGAGCTGTTGAATGATCCGTCTCAGTGATTTTTGTGCTATATTACTCGTAAAATTTCTCATACTAAAAGTAGCTTTGTGAGTCGTATTTTAGAGGGTTTCCTAAACTACTCACCTAAATCTAACTGCATCTCAAAAATGAATTGCAAATTTGTGAAATTGGAACTAGAACAGTTTGAAAATGGGCAAAAATTTCAACTGAAGAAGAGTTAACGAAAGAATATTCCTTAGTGAAAATGAGAATATTTATCCCTAACAATGATATACAAATTGTTGGGAAAAAGCATATACCTAACAGTATGAACAGTTGTGTATCTTTTTAATTCTGACTTAGGCTTTGTCCAGATCGGTATTAGAAAGCAGAAACGGATAATCTAATGACTCTAGCTCTTTATTGGTTGCAAAATTTTATGAGGACTTCAAAAAAACGTTGAGAAATATACTCAAGCAAACAAAATTGAATCATGCCATTGTAGTGCGATGTTCGAAAACCGCCTTACTTTTTTAATCAAATGGTACTGCAGCGCATATTTGATGTCCGCACTCAAGGAGATCCCTATTGTTCCTCTAAATAAGTTCTTCTGATTGGTCATTTAAACTTTGTTTGCATTTATTTGTAGCCTTTCCATATTTATCCCGACAAAAGTTGAATGAACGGGTGAATGACTGAAGGAATGAATGAATTGCTAGAAAGAGAGTCTAAGCAGGACGATGATCAAGTTTCCATCAATCGGGCGTCATTTAGTTTGGGCGTAAAATTATTTCGCTAACTCTCGAAAAGAGAATAATCAGAAAACTCTATCTTTGCTATCTCTAAGAGTCATCATCACCATCATCAGCATCAGCATTAAAATTTAGTTGATAGAATAAAAAGTATTCAAAGTATTCAGAGCGGGTGATAAAATACCTCCAGAAATAATTTGGTTCTGTTAAGTTTAAAAATTTTAAATTTTAAAGTGTAAAATTTTGTTACCTTATACATTAATTGGCAAAGTGTGTTATTTTCTATTAAACCATAGTGGGACTCTACAGTAACTTGCGACCGAGTAACGAACAAACCCAAACAAAGTGAGGGCACTAGTGAGGATTCGAAACAGTCAAATTCGAATTCAATCCAGGGAATCCTGTTTGTTCGATGACGATTAATTGTTCGATGTTCAGTGCTCACTCCTTTGCTTGTAAAGCTCGCAGCTTATTGGCCATTTTTTTTTCAAAATCCTTGATTTTGTTTTACCTTTAACTCTACTGTGATATATTGAAGAATGAAAAAATTAACAATCTAATTTCTGAGGTTATTCATTTCCTTTATTTGCAACGTATTTATAGCTCAGGGAAATAGGCATGTGGGAAGGCAAATTTAGAGTCTGACATTGTCAATGCCTTATACAAATCATTTGCTTCAAACAAGCGTAATTACTATGAATACCTCGACTACTTTTCGTCAATTTTAACGTTTGTTTTTGATCATTTTAAATCAAGTTGTGTATTATTTTTCCACAATGGTCTGGTCTGCTATTTATTCATTTTAGCAGTTGGATAATCAATACAATGAATTCCATACCATTTAAGATTTTAAATCAGAGGGTTTTTCATGAAGTTGACAGAAAATATAAATATTTCCTGCTCTATCTTTTGCTCCGCAGTCTTACTTATGGAAGCAACTTAAGGTTAACCGGCCCTCACCACACGAGGAGCTCTCTATCATGTGATATGTCAACTTGATTGGTTCTTTCACCTACTGGCAATAGAACGTCAGTTTAGCTATCTCTGAAATACACAAACTCACCCTCAAAAACAGCTATGCAAGCAGATGGGCTGGATTTCAATGTTAAATTACTCATAATCTTTTAAAATATTCTCTTTTACGTGCGTTTCTCTATTGAAAAGATAAATCTCACTGATGGTCCTGCTATTCTACATCCTTTAAGATGGACATTTTTTGCAATCTTTGAAATCAGAAGGCTATAATAAAGACATTATGCCCGTTCTCTTAACCATGTGTACCGAATGGAAGCATCTTGTCACTTTCTGTTTCTCATTTCGATCCTTTGAACTCGTGGTCTGCACATTCGAAATGAATTTCAACAGCCAAAGTTTTTGGTAAGTATCCTAAATCTTCCAGTCTATGGATTAAAAATTATAAGAGACAATCGAAATGCCTCGAACAAATCCATTTAAACCGCGAACACAATACGATTGTTACTAGCAGTCTTAGAGGTAGGTGAATTCAAATAGGCCATCACTTTTCATAGTTCTTTAGACATAAAATATAAACATACACGAATCTGGAATTTTGGCTTTTCGTACAATTTTGTTGGATCCACAAAACGACTAAGATTAGATCAGGAACTTAATAGACTGTTTTCCTGCTGAAAATGGCTTCCTTGTTTTGAAAACCCAAGACTGCACAAAACTCCTCTTTAGACCATAGTCGCTCTAGCAGCCTTCAAGTATTGAGTGATTTCAGTCCTCTCACCGGCTTTGGTATGATGAAATAACGAAAATAGTTTACGGCTGGTCAAGATTAACAGCAACCTGGGTTTGATTTCATTCAAATTTTTATTAAATTGAAGAGGTCTTTATTTTGATATTTAAGCCGGCATGTATTAACTTCTTTAAATTATTCAAAAGTTAGTTTTAAATAGCCTCATTGCACTTGTTTTTTTGTTTTTTTTATCCATCTATTAGGGCAAGTACCAAAGACAAATAGCTTTTACAACAAGTAGCACACAAAAGTTAACACAGAGGATGTTAAAAGCTGAAATCGACGTCTTCGGTTCTCCAGTCACGTCTCTGGCATGGTTCCATAGTACAGGTAGCAGTTCAACCTGGCATTATTGAGGCTGACAATCTTCATACCTCTTCAAGAAATTGTTTCAACTTTCTGGCGGAGATTGCATTCATTGCTACAAGCACCCACTTTCCCCAATCCAGTTTGAGATCATGAATCCAGGTATTTGCGTCGTGTCTCGTTTACCAGGCTGTACGAGGTTGCACTTCTGCTGGCATAATCTAATTCATACGTCCGATGGATGATTAGTCCTATCCGGTCGCCCCTCTCATTAGCCCCAGAGTTACCACTGGGGTTACCTGTGATCACCACAAGGAGGTTGAGAGTAGGCATGACCACCATTGCACTTGGTAAGTTCTCTAACACCTTTAAAAGCATGATGAAAAAGATGGTGTGAAATCTAGCCTGGGCTATTTTCACCATCAGTTACACAGGTTCAAATGAGAATAGAAGAAAAGGAAACTGGATGTGTTTGTGCAGTTCATTACGTTGTGGGACTTAGCAGCATTTTTGTCGGACCCGCAGTTTTGGAGAGGAAGCTGCATAATTCTAGGAAGAAGGTTGGACAAAATAATATCACGAAGAAGTACTTAATAAGACATTGCTGGTCTGGAATTTTCTTGAGGACTGACAGTGGTTTCAGAGGTACAGTACAAACCCGGATCCGTGAAGTCAAACACCTTCAAGCGAGCTAAAGTTTATGGTCACAACTTTGGCATGTTTTGTTTTAATATAGTCTATAACCATGTTTTCGGCCTCACTGACCTGCGCATATTTTAAAATAATAAAAGGTTTACTGATTGAAATAGCGTAATAAGCTAAGCGTTTTCAAATTCGTAATCAATGAAATTTCAAAGGCTTTTAAGCATTTAATATTTTTTTGTTAATAGTGAAATAGAAATTTTCCAAAAAACATTTGGGATTTTTGCGCATTTTTCGGTTCAGGTGGTGTTGATTTCTACAATTTATTCTCTTCCCCTCATAAAAAATTACGTTTTTGTTAGGGTTATTTTCTTAAATTTCCCCCTTCGTAGAAGACCTTACATTTCTGTGGCTGTAAAAATGTAAGAAATCCAAACTATTCATGGCTTTAGAACGATTCATTCATTCATTCATCAAATTAACTGAAATGATAAAATGTCGTTAGGTAAACTTCAAAGATTTCAATACAATGACATGTGGAAAGCTTGTCTTGGCTGTTATTTTATGTGTATGTATCAGATACTCTCATATTTGATTGAGGCTAAAACAATACGAAAATGGTTTGTAAATTACTTGCTGTTGTAATGGTGAAACGTATAGCATGGTGTAGTTAAATGGAGCTACAAGCCCGTGACTGCCCATTTATAGCTATACACAACTATCTTTTTTCCTGATCAAAAGCGAATTGTTACCCACAAGTATGGGGATTCGATTATATCAACTGAACCTTTAAACTTAGACAAGATGCCATTGTACAGCCATTTAATAAACTCGCTCGACCGAAACCTTTATCAAAAGAAAGGCAGCTGAAAATTATCTGCTTATCATATTAATTAGAGATTTGCGGAATTGTTTACTTGACCGGAAAGGTGAAATAGGATTTAATTTTAAAAAGATTGGCTAAGATTTTTAAAACACAAATAAGCTATGACTGGAATCCGGCAGTATTTGTGGATCTGTTATACTGTACAAGTAGTAGTTTGGCTTTTCTGAGAAACTCTTAGTTTGGTTCACCAACACTAAATTCTTGGCTATTTCTTTTCTGGTAATAGAGGAGAGATGTAAGATATTCCAAGCAAGCAAGTCTAATTCTACCACTGGATGTATCCGCAAATCTTGTGGCTGGATTTGTTCCCTAACTCGATCCCGAAAATGTCTGGTTGGGAACGGAATGGATAAGTTCAAACAGGAATGTGCCTTAAGTGGATTTTGGTCTCTCTTTTCGATTCGAAATTCCTCGTAGAATCTCATGGTATATAATGAGTCTGCATTTGCACAAGATTTTACGTCATATTTACAACTAAGTGAACATATCATGGTTTTTAAACTCCCAATGCAAGCTTGTACATCATACAACAATTCAATTATTTCGTTTACATTTTAAGAGCCTTCGTTCACATTACTTTGTAATGAAAGTGTAAATTTTGTTTATGGGGAGACGAAACGTATCTTAGCACTTATCTGATTGCGGTATTTTTGCCATTTCGTCTCACTACTGGTGAGCGTTAACTTGCATTAGTTTTCGTTCAGAGTTCTGATTGCGAAGGGATGATTTTTGATCCCGCGTCATCTGGAAAGTCAAAAACCTCGGCGGCCACTGAACCACCGGTGCGTTCAGTCCTCATTGATTAATCACTTAAGTTCAAGCTTAGACGCACGAAACTCTCCTCTTAGAATTCAGCCTAGCTCTACTTGAAATGATGCCATTACAGTGAGTAGATTCATAGATGATTACAGGTGAAACTTCAGAAGAGATGTCTAGTCTTTTATTGTGCTCATTTTGATTAATTTTTTGGCTTACACCACTTTCCTTACTATCCTCCAGCCGAATTTCGTAAGCTATCCACTTACAGACCTAATTCTCAGTAGTTTATCTATTATTCGTCAAAACGTTTCCCTTTAACCGAAGGGTCTCTCTTCTAAGTATAGATGTGAAATCAAACAACCACCGCACAAGGGGATCTAAATCGCGTTCCAAATCCAGTTAACGATGTAGATGTTCGTTACTGATTCTTGAGCGATTCAACTATTAAGATCCAAACATAGCATGTGGAAATTCAGATAAGTGGTTTTAAATGTTCTAAAACGCAGACTGAAAGTTTTACGAGGTATTTTATCCGGGGATTTGTTATTGGACCACATTCGTTTCCATCTCGAACAGCCAACTTCAGAAGATTGTGCCAGGACAAGCGGCAAGATGGCATTCCTCGTCGGAGTACACTTGAAATTGGATAAAAAAATGCACATTCAAAACGAAATTCCTTTAAAAAAATAGTAAGGGATGAAAACTAATAATTTGTCACGACGACTCAGCCAACCAGTGTTTCTCGTAGAATATGACTTTCTAGTGGTTGTGCGGATATACCATCTTCGAACGACTGCATAGTCGGCCAATTCTTCTTCGTCCTATATCCCAGTTGGCTTCTACTAGCTTGCAGATTACTTTCAGTTTTGAAGAACTAAAATTGCTAACTGGGTTCCCGAAAAACCAGATTTTGCCTGTCAAATAATTGGTCAGACCTCCTTGGCCTTCGTATTGGCTAAGTGATTAGTCGCAATCCATTCAAACCCCTCCCTTTTACTCAGTTATTTGATTTCAACACATCATGACAGTTAAGAGTGGTGGTTACAACGCCTATGGTGAACGAGACTCCTCATCATCTGTTCCGCTCGATGGCCGAGCTTGCTGTTCAGCAGCACGGGAAGTGCTAGATCTAGCGCAGTTAACAGCGCTTACTCCAACGCGGCCCTCTAAATATTGCAACCTCATTTGGCTAGGTTTTTAGCGACTTCTCAAGTCTTTGTTAAACTGCTTAATAATTTGCCTTACCGATCAAAGATATTGTACAATCGTAAATAGACTTATTTTTTGCTCCGTTCGGCTTCAGACAAATATAGTAGAGCAGAGGATTTCCAGTGACCTCCATAAACAACCCTACTCGACATTTTGAAGCATTTTATTACTCTCATGCTTTGCTAAAAGCAAGGCAGTCAGTGATGTGATATTGACCATAAAACTGGTCCGATTCCCAACCATTGTAAGTGCAAAGATAGCCAGAACCGACCGGATTGGTGAGTGAGGATGTGAAAGCGGGTTTTATATTTGGTGCTTTAGGCACAGTTACTGATCAAAAATGCTTTCGGTGACAGTAAATCTGAACAAGTGTGATTTATGACTGTGGGGGTAAGTGGATGGGATTCTGTCATTTATGAACGCATCTAAAAGCGTCATTTCATATAAAGGCATTCGGAGTAACATCACTAACACGCCTTAGGAAATGAAGGTCAAATGGTTCAGTCGCTTAAGAACCCTCATCATGACAACTGACAGCTGACAATTGAAATCATCCCTAAAGCTCACGGTGAATGATGTCACAGTCATTTTATAACTCAAATTGACTTAATATCTGAAACTGGCATTAACCTCTGGCGTTCTGTTGCACTGAAGATGAAATCATTTCTCTGGCCACAGGAGATAATCGGCTAATAGGGGATCCTGTCAGGACTGAGACGCTCAACCCTGATATCGACACAATGGATTTTGGAACTGGAGAAACAAATAATCGAAATGTGTTAAAAAACAGTCTAAAGGTACTTATTGTACCGATCTAGCCCCGAAAATTACTCTCCGCCCAGGTCCAACCACCTGAAATCGGATGATCACTATGAGTAATGTGTTTATTATAAATGGAACCACTATTATTTCTTCTAATATGCTTTTCTACGAAATTATTTTACTGTCACAAATGCTATTCTTAAGTACTAACTCTGGAAATCTCATATTTTTGAATTTGTAACCATTGGAGGACGTCCTGGATTTCTTTCTGTTATTTGTCTGTTTCAGTTGTCTTTGAGGTTTAAACCACACACAGCGAAATACTCCTTTGCTTCAAATTCTATTGAATATCATGAACTGTGAAAGACATTGCAATAGGCTAGTTATCAGTTTACTATTATTACCATACTAAAGGCGAAAATTCGAAGAAGAATAGCATACTTGAATGTGGGAAAGAGCTAAGATTTGGTCTTGGAAGTGTTGTTCTGTCGCTTGGAGAATCCAGACTTTTAGCTCTGCTCCGTGGCACAATGTACGGTTGATGTTCATCTTTAAGCTAGATTTATCGAGACTTGGCGTGACAGAAGGCTAAATAATGTTCCAACAGTCAAACCAATCAGAAACAGACCATGTTATGTCCTTCTGAAATTGAAAAGAAGGTGAAACTAATTCCTTTTTTCCAAAAAGCTGAGGAACTCTCGCCTGTGATTCTCTTCACTGCTTTTCTAACAACCTACTTCTGCACCGTTTACCATAACGATAAGGTTACCGATGCAATCAATCTGACCTTGGCGTTCCTTTACTTGAGGACTGCATGTCAAGATTCTGAATCATCCAATCATATACCTACTGAATACTGGTGAATTGCCGTAACTGTGCTCCACCCATTCGCTCTGATTCTGAAATTGCCTGGGAAGCTGGCCTTTGTCAGTCTAGTTTCTACACTTCTTGTCTTCTGCTTCGTCCTTTATCAAGAAATCATTAATTGATATTGAGACTTTCACTCACACATCCATTGTTTGTGGTGACAAAACCGTGGAGATGACTAAAAACTAGACACAGTCCAGATACTGTACTTCTTTTTTTAGGTCCTGGAATCAATGAGAGGTATTGGCCCCGCGCTTGCACCCTAGTCGAAATGTCATTACCTTAATAACTTCCATAATACAGTGCGGTATCCATTCTACCGAATTAGGTCATCTTATGCTCCAGATTCAAAGCTCCTGCTTAATATTTCTAAGACATGCTTCGTTTCCTATACCATCTTCATCTCAATTTTCTTAAGCCAGCCAAAGGTGTTTTACCATGATGAATCTTTATGAAAGTTGTTGGCCCAGTTAGAAGTGCCTGTACGATTGAAGTATGGAGTCTTTTTGTAAGATTCGTCATCAAATAGTCTTAATAGGCAGAACTACATTATTAAGGCTAGTGAACCACTTTAATTTCTACTTTTTAGCCTAATGGGCTAGATGCTCAACTGATGTCAAGCTTATGTTTTGGGCCTCTATTTATCTTTTTTTTATTTATAACAGCATTTGAGGACGTGTAAAGTTAAACCACCGAGTGCGCAATGCCTTTTCTGAGCAATGTCTTTCTTCTGGATATCATGCCAATTATATGTGCTCACGTACTTCAACGGGATAGAAGAGACCTTTAGTGTTGACTTTGAAATATCAGTGGTAAAATTTCTAGCTGATTCCACAAAAATATGGTATTTCTTGAGCCCAGAGTTTGTAGTAAAATCAGTAGTACATTCCTTTGTCTCTTTCGTAGGACAACTATGAAATACCGTCAAGCCGATGCAGAAACAGATCAAAAGAACTGGCAGAGCAATTAAGATAAAAGACGTTTAGGGTATTGAACAATGTGCACACAAAAACTCATATGGCCCCTCTTAAACTCTAAATCGCATTGTTTCACATTTGGTTGACAGACTTGGTCGGTTCTATGAGGTCCTTCTATGTCATTGAATCCAAGAAAAAGCGCTTTTTAAAATTTAACATTTCTAGTACTCGCATGAAGTATTATTATTATTCGGGGAATTTTCGGTTCCCACTATAGTCTTTTGAGTTGAGGTAAGCATTTTTCCAGTTACTGAGCAGTCATGCACGCATTCGACGCATCTTGTGACGTGGAATCGAACCTTACTGATTAACGCTGGAGCTAAGACACCTACTAACTAGCTAAAGCAAGCTAGTTTTTTGTCTGGGAACCAATACTTTTTTGAAAAAACTGTAAAAAATTATTTCACTTAGAATAAACTTTTGGGAAGCAGAACTATTAAGTTACATTCATCAACACTTCCAAGGTCCAAAAATACATATCTCGGTACAGCAGTCTGGCTTTCCCATTATCATTTTAATAAGGCTATTTGAACATTCAACATATACTGAAAATGTTGCAGAAACATTCAAGCTTCGAAGTCTGTCACCACTAAGTTCTCACTGCCAAAACATCAAGGTAAATCCTTTACCTTTCACGAGGCTAAATCGAGGTACAAGCCATGAATTCGAGCACACAGCGTTCCTGCGAAAATATTGGGCGATCACCATTTTCTATCTCAAACAAATTGATCGGGAATAAAAGTAAAGGTGGGCTCTCTCCGCTGGAGACATGTGCACCTTCTTCTCATTAGGGTGTCGAGTTTTACCATGAACAGTCAGTTATTTCGATATTGGCTCCTGTCTTTCCCCAATACCATTTTAATAAAAAACCTCTCAGTTTCCCAACATGGTGTTTTAGAACTCTCCTAATTAGCATTCAATTTAAGTCTACAAGATAGTTTATAAATACTTGCAGATAAGTTGATCCTATCCCTTATATATTTCATTTTTCGTTAATGAATAGCTAGCTTGCAGACATTTATTCTCGCTTATAAAACAATAAAGCGGTTGTCTTTTTTCATTCGTTTATCATTTTTTAGTATCAAAAAAGAGAATATCTTTGGGTAAATCATCTCGTGTTTCATGCCAAATAGTTGCTATCACATCAACAACTCGATTTATTTCATGCCCATCTGCCCTGATGGTTCTTTCTTCTGATATATTCCTCGCGACTCTATTAGAATTAATAGTGTCTGATCTTCAAACGTTAATTAATCCCTCATCGGATCTGATTTTGAAGCTAAATTTTATAAATTTGTGTATCTAGAGGGATACCTCTGTCGGCCAGTCGCCATCCGGCCACACAACCAAGCCGAGCTGATGAACTCAACTAACTTCTCTATTTTATAATTTGTAACTTATTGTATTTCTGTTGTACCCCCAATAAGTACTTGAGACTCGCCCTAAAGAGTGGGAAGGAATAAAAAAACCTCTGGTCCCTAAGCTGGCAAACAACAAGGTTATACGAGTTAAACTAATAATGGTGAAATATTATAGTGTCCATTTCAGAAATTGATGTATCCGAAAGCAAACTGAGCAAACTACAGTCTCCTGGTTATCTTGGTTGATGGCGATCCCCAGTTATCGGAGTTGACGACTTCAACAATTGAAATTGGCGCTTGTGCACATAAACGCTGTGAAGATTGCGTTTTAAACGCAATCAAAAAATAAATTCATCATAGTCATTAAAAGATATTTTGGGTGATAGGCAGCGAGGCGAATGCTAAAGACTTAGTATCCAAGATATCTTTGTAGTAAAACAGGACAAATGTTTGATAGAATCATTCGAATGAAGCCGTGGAATGCCCAGGAGATCAAGGCAGATGCATGGGTGATTAAAAGCCCCGGTGGTCAAACAGATAAGATTTCATACGTTATAAACCTTCGCTCTCACACTGCTTCAATTCACGTCACGCTCCCTTTGCCTCGTCCAAATCTCCCCTACCCCATCATTTGTTTATTCCTATTGCGTGATTTTATCGCTTAGCGCAAAAAAAACGGGGCTGAGAAAGCCCTTATTCCCTTTCTCTACTGATTTAGTTAGCTCTTTCGTCACGCTTGAATGTAATTTTGAAAGGTGTGTTAGTCCTACCACGTAACTGGTAAGTGAGGCAAAAAATATGGTGATTATGAATGGGAGATAAGGTGGAGGCGAATGTAGATCGGTAATTATGTCTACCCTACCAGACTGATTTTGTTGGTTGCTGAAATGGATTTTCAGCGCAAAGTAGCTCATGAAATTGCCAATTTTGTTTTTAGATTTTGTGTCTGCTGGAGATCAGAGTACACAGGGTTAGAAAGAGTCTGGTCAAAGTCAACTGAAACCACATTTAAATGGACGCTCAAGTCCTAGATGGGCAGTGCAATGGTTCACTTTGCGTTCCTCGTATTAGCCAAGCTTCTTTTTAGCTGGTAATCGTATAATTTTTTACCATGACTTAAATACAGCAGGTTTTGCATGTAAGATTTGGGAATAGACTATTGTTTGATTCACATCGCTAGTAGTTTTAGTGCTATGAGTATTTTTATGGGTATGGGATTTAGAAAGCTTTTTTTCCAAGCATTTTGTGTTTTAGCTGCAATACGGATATTAAACTTAAAAGGCTGTTTAGGAAACCATGAAGTAATAACGAAGTGAATGGCTGCATTAAATGCCTAACTGTAGTTAACTGCTTACTGACTTACAACGATTAGTCCAACGTTTAGAAGTATGGTTAAAGGTACATACTGGAGGCAATAAACCTTTAAACCAGGTATAATTCTCAACTAGAATCTCGATCATGTCAGATAAATTCGTTCTGGCAGTGCAGTTGAAATACTCGATTAACCAGTTCGTTTCTCCTCTGAGCTCGGTAAGCGTTGACAAGTATTTGCGGCCCACAAACACTTCATCTCATCGTCAAATTTTTGAGAATTTCTTTCTGAAAGCTTTACCACAATGGCAAAGCCAGTCTCTCTTACAACAGATTAGTAGAATCCAAAATAAAACAATTTCTAGCTGGCAGACAATATTCCCAGGAATGATTGTTTTCTCAGTTAGGTTTGCTGGTTCAACGCAGCGGGGATGCAAATTAATAAAATACAAATCAGCTAACGTCTTGATATAGTAAAACTTCAGCTGAATCCAACCACACTGTCACTCAATTAAACACTTGTGGTGAATTCGTCTAGCAAGTTAATGCTTAAATGCACTTAATTTTAATGTATTAACTGGGATAGTTTCATTGCTATCCACACGAGTGGTCTGTCTTGCCAATTCATTTAGCAGACGCCCTCATCAATAATCCTGAATGAACAGCTATCTATTGGAAATAAGTGACTATTAGTTCAGAAGAATGAATACTTAACTAAAGTGTCTTACACTGGAAAGAGACCTTGCGATAAAAATGGATAAAATGCGAAATTAGGAAAACAAAAGAAGTCGCAGAAGTCAATTTGGTTGTTGTAATATGCTATTAATATAGTGGTCCGGTATGAAAAGCTTATCATATGTAGCCGGATGAGAAAGATCTCGCTCACTGACTAAGGACAGTTTTCAAAGGGATAACTAATCTACCCTCTCCCTTCCTCTGAAAGACAATTTTTTAACTAGTTCTACTCCGTCGCAACTTAAGGCTTTCACTGGCTGCTCCTGACTTCTAATGAACTCGATTTATCTTCAACCCCTCATAACCCTCCTGTTTACCTGCCCTTAATTTGATCTAGTCTATGTTTGACGGTTGAACGAGACGGTTAGTTAATTATTACTATGAGAGTGTTTGATTGCACTGCAGGAGACATGTTGACTGACTGCTGGTTGCTTAGCAGAAGGCACTAGGTGTTTGAGGTCACCTTGAGCCAATAGAATAGTGACATATTTGAGATTTTTTCGAGCCACAACAATTACGTCTCTGAGTAGGGGGTAATCTAATATGCTTTTATTATCTAACCCTGATTGTCTAAATCAACTTTTAATATAATTTTATAATGGCAGTGATTTTAATCTCCCAGCTCACTTTCTAAATTGAACTGCCAACTTCAAATCGTGCACGAAAGGTTTGGCTTACTTTGAAATTGTCTTTAGATTTTATGATCAAGAAGATGATTTCTGCCTTAGGCTGGAGCTAATGTTTATCAGAATCAACATAGAGTTTTAGATTGGAGAGAGGAGATTTTAATACATTTGATCAACCACTTCACGAATCCTTTTGTCCGTCGTGGTACCCTTGGAAACCCAAAAATAACTTTTGATTTAATAAATTAAAGGTTATCCTTCTTTACATAAAATGGAAGCGCATATGAAGCGTACAGAAGCCACATACCAAGCCATGTATGGATGTTCTACTTTTCGCTAATCAAAGTTGTATCATTAAACCACTCCATTTACGAATGGTTACCTCGACAAGAGCTATTTTTCTCTTAAAGTGGCTCAAATTATAAGGTATTCACTAGTGGAACATATTAGTCCCTTTAACCTTCATATGCGAGGAGTTCAAATTTACTTTAGAAGTTTGATGCAGAAATCTAGCAAAACCACTCTATAACTTGTTGACCAGTGCTAATTATCAATTTATTACATCAATCTTCTCCGTTTCGATCGTAGTTGAACGTCTAGTAGTATACTTTCTTAGAATTTTACTTTTACTGAAGCATTAACTTTAACTTTTCTGGCAACCGGTAGCCAAATAACCTCAAGATGAAAGTGCCGAGTTAGTAGAAAAGGATTTGCATTAGGAACTGACTAATAGCACCGACACTAGGTTTTGTCCTTGAATGGAAGCAAGCGGGAAACTCATCACTTAAACAGATGGCACTCGAGATGCTTGAAAAAGCGGTCTTTCGAGAAGATAGTTAGCAGACAGCGCTGTTGAAGTTCAGAATAAGCTCAAGGAACTATATTTACCTTATTATTGTCTTGTTTATTCACCTTCTCATTTTCTAGTTTGTCCTCTAAATCTATCTTGTGTTCAATGCTTTCCTTGTTAACAGGTCAGCAAGGTTAAAATAACTTACTCTGGGTACAGTTAACCAATGCGCAGTATGCATGTCTTTTGATGTGAATTATTAGTCATTGATGTGTTCTACGTTTGGTAACTGGTTAATTTTTATTTATTTTTTTTATTATTTACTTTCCGAATAATTGAGCAAGTCTTAAGGACTTATTGGGGATACAACAAAATTACAAATAGCTTTTACAGCACGTAGCGCACGACAGTCAACACAGAAGACAGTAAAAGTGTTTATCGACGTCTTCGGTTCTCTGGTCATTTCTCTGGCATGGTTTCATATCACATGTAGCAGTTCAGCGTCGCATCGTTACCTCGTCCGTCCTCGACATCGTTAAGGGCAAACAATCTCCACGCCTCTTTCAGAAGTCTTTCCAACTTTCTGGCGGAGATTCCCTTCATTGCTACATGCACGCGCTTTCCACAGTCCAGTTTGAGACCAAAAACCTAGGTATATACATCGTGCCTCGTTTACCAGGCTGTACGAAACTGTACCTCTGCTGACAAAATCTAATTGTATACGTACGGTGGGTGATTTGTCCTATCCGGTCGCCCCTCTCATTGGCCCCAGAGTTGCCCCTGAGGTTACCGGTGGTCATCACGAGAAGGTTTAACCATCATAATTGGTTATATTCTCTATGTACCCATTAATCAAAGCCCATCGGTTCTACTAATGAGCTTATTCTGCCAATTGGTTTAATAAACCAAGGCCCGACATACATGGTCGGGGGAATACAATAAAAGGAATCGAAGCAATTGCCCTCTGTACCTTTCCGTCTTATTATGAACCTAAAATTCTCATTTAACATAGATATTTAAAATTACCTCCATAGGTTTAAAGTGTACTTTCGGTTTGTACAGTAACTGACTAAGTACCACCAATGGTTCCTTAAATCGATCTAAATTCTACTGAATTTTGTCAGATGAGGTGGGACTGAAGCCGGCCAACCTAAGGAGTACGTCAATCACTACCTTTAAAATGTCGAGTGAAAAGAGCTGCCTCCACGGCCCACAGGCTTAGATGACCCGATTTTGTTCAAAGGCATAAGATGTTTCTTCTTGCATTCACATCGGTGGAAGTACAGGAGCGGTAGAATGTAGCTAAAAGCTAGTCTAAAAAAGCATGTTATTTTGATAATTGAATCATCTCCGAAATGTTTTGTCCAGATAAGTTACCTCTATTCCCTATTCGAGAATCTGAATCATATCATTTCAAGGGCCCCAACTGCCTGCGCATAAAACTGCAAGCATTTATATGAATGGGACGAATCTTGAAAATGATTCACTTAATTTCGTTTCTGAACTACGGTTCTGACGTGTCGAAAGGTGGTGGTGTAAGATAAAAACTGAAACCATCGAGCATGTAAGTTGATGTTTGTGATCCATGAATAATTAAGGTTTCGGACTGATGACACCTTCACCAATTTGATAGTGAGTGATCCTTGATATAGTCCCTTGGTTAGTACCCGGCGAAATTCTTATATTATTCCGTTTCGCAACACTAAAATTCCATAAGCACCTTTCTGCCTCATTTAAATAAGCTGCCATGGCCAACGACAACGTTTTTTGATGAGATTACTGGCGCAGTCAAAATATGTTTAGCGAGGGTGATTTGCCATTCCGATCATAAATGCTAATGTCCGAGGGAGTTCGTCAAGAATACCGCTTTCATATGGTAAAGAACAAAAGATTTGTGCTCAGTGATTTTTTAACATACATGGTTACATCACGGTATGAGTTTTAAAAAAAAGTGCATTTCTAAATATGTTAGTACCAATTACCTATTTATATATTTTATTGGCCTTGAAATCTAACGTCTAACTTTCAAGAGACACTATGTCATTCGAAATTTCCCAAATGCATTTAAGACCGCAAAAATCATATAAGAATTCAAGCTCATTTACCACACGTTGTACCAAAGTCAATAGACATACTGAAAGAACAGAATATATTGCAAACCATCTTTAAACCAGGTCGCTACTACCTCTCTAGGGACTTGCCTTGATAAAGCTTCAGCAAACTCGAAATAAGCATCATGAGTTTTAAGGCCAAATCTTCAACAGCACCAAATCTCATAACTATAAAACGCGAGCATGGAAAGCACATGGCCTCGAAATGCCTCCTTCGGAGCCAACTTGTTGGTATTTACTTAAAGTGTTTTATCAAACCCTTTCTTTGTCTTTGAATGAACGCTCTCCGAACCCAATCACTACAGCTTTAATAAGAGATGAACGTAAATAAACATTTATAAAAAAAAATAAAGTATGGATTCGTTTCTACACCTGCCATCTTCTCAGCATTATTCCTCATTCTTTAAGGTTTGTTTTCAGTAAACACCACGGATCGGATTTAAATTATTTTTCATGTTATGAAGCTCTATGATTCTTTTAATTGAAGTAGACGGTGAGTCCTGCCATGCGGGCTTCGGTCCGCATTCCTCTAAAGCTGTTGTAATTGAAGGGTTTAACTTTCACCTACTTTTTATAATGTCTCTAACGAAAACCGAAAAAGAGATGAAATAAAAACACAGTCTCAAGATTAAACTTTCTGCTTCTGAAAATCAGAAGCAGAGAATCTTAAACTCCTCAATCTAAAAGCTTTTAATAAGTGAAAATCGTTATTCTTCGCCTAAAAGCAGCGAAACTGATTGGCAGTGCACTTTAAAAGTCTCTCTACAGGTTGGTGGTTCAAGTACTCCAGACGAAAGATTATTTCTAATCTCCCATTTTCATGAAGCCTTAAAGGAGTAACCCGGATGAGAAGTTTGAAAGCCTACTTTTGAACCTTTTTGGGTGGAAGTTAAAGCTTTTTATTGTAAATCATGAGTTGAGTGAGATGTGGCGAGCCAGATGGAGGGAAAGATTCAGAGAGAAAATCGATATTGCCAATTGATAGTGCACATTTCAACGCGAGGGGATTAGGTAGGGCAATGTTATAAATCGATATTTGAGGTTGTGGAGCGTCCGAATGATTGGGAAGAGAGATAATGGCTGAAACGTGGATCGGATATGATTAGCACATCTTCGAACCGATTGAGCTTCGACCTCATCTAATCGCTCAGTATATCGATGGAAGACAATGCGGAGGCTGTCGACCCATGGATCATCAAACTCCGATATTAAGCCTGAAGATGCTACCTTAGAATTATCTCTAACTGAATTGTCTTCAAAAATGGCAACTTCAGATCGACATCACCGGTAGGGGTATAGATGACTAAAGTGCTAAAAAAGACCAACTCCGTCAGATTTACTCCTTTTCGTTCCTCCATGGTTGCTCTGGGTTTACATTCTGCTAAGAACTTTTTCTCATGTTATGTTTCTCATCCAAGAGAATTCGAGCAAGGACATATGTTTGCTCTATAGACATCCTCCTTGTTTTATCAAAAGACTGCAAATTTCCGTTTCATATCTTAGGAGAAGAAGGAAGAGCGAAAGCATACTTTCTGGCTTGGATGGAAATGCCTGCATCGACAAACGGAAGTATTTGGGTTACGGTTGGGTATCGTCCGATGCCTTAAGTCAACAGGTGAATTATAAGGATGACTTAAAGTTGGTAGTCTAAAAATTGAACTAGAAATGTGAATGACAAATTTTTTTACTTTTATATGAATAAACAAGCAAATAAGCCGCTGCCTTCAGTACTTTTGCCCCACGACAAATCGTTCTCATACAATAAAAGCTTTATTCCATCGCGTAGAGTCAACGACCTCTTCGGCAACTCGATGATCCATTTTGGCATTCGATAGCAAACTATGACCTTTTCTTGTTCGTAGACTATTGGACTGTTGCCAAACTCGAATGTTATCTAGAGAACTTTAGTGATTTTACGATAGTTGATATTGATACATAGTGGCAGAATGCTTGAACGCTGATATTCTCCTCAAAAACTAATGAATGTCACATATTCCTTAAACATTTTGCATAGAAGGAACATTTTACCGATGATTTAGTCTAAGTTTTTCTACGTTAAGTTGGTACTGCCTAGACAACGAGGTAGAGTATAAATTACGAACATTATGTCAGCCTCATCTAATAGAGCGCTGTTTTTTTCCAAATTTTTCTTCCAACATTTATGGTCAAAATTTCGACATCTTAAATTGATTTCATTCTTTCCGCATCAATTGAAACAACATAAGCTGCCTTTTTATACATTTATAATTTAAATGCAATTCAAGTTTTACTTTTACGTTTGTCTGTTGATGTCGCCACGACCCGGGTGAATAGCTTAGAAGGAGCGACCTCCTGGGTGAAGTAATAGCACTTTAAGGCTTTATGTAGCAGTAGCAGTAAACGTCCCCGGAACCTGACGGTAGAGTCTCATCGTATGAGAGAGAACACGTCAGGACTTGATGCAACTATCCAATGGATGCTGATTTCGCCTCGAGAAAAAGAATTATACTCTAAGTTGAAAAAGAATGGTGCTGTGCATTTTTGAAATGTCACCTAACATTCAATTCTGCTTGGTACCAAGAGCCGGGTTTGGATGTTGCTTTGGATTAATGTGCCAAAACCAAATTAGGCAATCGGAAATGCTGGATTGAAATGCGGTGCATAATATTAGCTCAGGTTGAGCTGATTAGAGAAAGTGTCGTATTCACCGGCGATACTCACAAGTGGAGATGGCATTGCGTGCATGCAGTATGGTGCACGCGTTAGGCAAATTAATGTTGCCCATTTAATTATGCATGAATGTTGATTAGGTAAGCACGCTATATAGAAATCGGTCCCTAACCCACCGAATTGTTTCCACGTCCTCAGTTTCACAAATTCCAAATAATATTCTCAAGAGTTCCCATTTCTAGTGTTCGCTTCGACAATCCACCCATGGACTCTTTACTCGACGTCGGCGTCTTTCTGCCCAAAACTATCGAATTTTTCTACATTGGCATCCCAATAAATGATTGTTTACACCTAGAATGGCATTGGAGGCGCTTGCTGGGTTCTAAGAGCTGATGCAGAATGAAACCAAGTGAATGAAACTGCTTTGATTCAACCATAAAGAACTTTGTCTACCTTGTTTATTTGAATTGTTTCATAGTTGTAAAGGCATCCTTTTGTCTACAAGGTACTGCTGACTAAAGAGAACTGCTGTCAGCCATTTTTCAGAATACAAGCGATCCTCGACCTAGCCAGCGATTGTGAGTCAGATCTGTCTAATAGACGAAGGTTTTCATAAATGGAGAGCTTAGTTAGCAATAGATCTCCTCGTATTAACTCAACATACGATTTAAATGTTCGTTTATTAGCTTCATTCGCGCAAAGTCATGACTTATCTGAGCCTGCAGATGAAATTAATCCGGTTCCATTTTTGGCGGGTTTCAATATTAGTTCTCGAACACTGATGCTTATATCGAGTAAAAGGATTCCAATAAGAACCAAGAGTGGGGCACATACAATGTCACAGCTGGGATGCGGTCAACCGTACGTGAAGGTAGTCTCTGATATGGCTGGTCAGCCCATGATGATGTGCTCGATTAAGTCTGTTTCAATATCACTAGCTAGGAAAAATCCGAATCTCAAAGAAACACGAGCAAAGGTAGTACGTCGAACAGTGTTAACTGCAGCGAATGTTCTTTGAAAACAATGAAACTCTTTGGAATTTTGGGCATGGTCAGAGTACCCGAGTGTAGCGAATTTCAAAAATCACCATTTCTTCATCTCTCGACAAATCAAATGTTTTTCACAACCTCCATAATCAATTCTGGATAAATATAACCCGATGCAGTGTCCTCTGCGGAATTCGAGGAAAGGCTTGACCGCCTATAGCTCACGGGAAGAAAACCGGATTCCTAATTCGAAATTTCAACTGAGTAATAGCTGAGCTCTACAGTGAAAGCCAACAACATAAATCTCTAAATCCCATAGATTTCTGCCAACCAAAGCCAAATACCGAATATGAAAGATTTGGTTGAACATTCATTAGTTTATAACAGCGTAATTCAATATTCAATTTCATTAACATTAGATTGTCATGTCATCAGTTGATCCCATCACCGATCGATTTCAAATCCAACAACCATGAAATTGTCAGTAGACGGGCAATGCATATTAATGGGACTCACAAATCTGACATTTGATGCTCCATCAAGCACATAAGTGCGTAATAGTGAAAATAGTAGACCTTTTTGGCAATAGATTATTTAGTGGACTGTGTAAATTTAAGAATAGCGTTTAGGGCTATGTTTAGATTGGATTAAGAGAAAATCCTAGTGATAGCCCTTTAGCTCCACCTGTACCAGTCGTGTTTTTCTCTTAGTACATTGTCTTTTCGCCTTCGGAAAACCGCTTCATCGGCTTATTGATCCTATTTATCTTCTGTTTTTCAGCTCTTATTGGAAGACTAATGAATCCTGAAGCAGCGCGGTCTATCAAGCCACCACGATGACTTAAGCCTTCATAGAGCCCCATCTAGGTAAGGTAATGTTCGATAACTAATGGTTTTCAACTCTATTCCACTATTTCACTCAAACATCGAATAAACAATGGCATGAAAAAGGGCTAAGATAAGGAATTGCCAATAAATAAATTAGATCTGGTTGCAAAATCACTCGTTTTGTTTCAAACAAACAAGGAATCATTTAGGAAGGTCGTCTCTAGCACCTACCTTTGATACAAAGTACGGTACATTGAATCAGCTTGGATCGGGATCTCTCCTGTAATCATAATTTCGTGTCGGCATTCAAACGACCGGTAAATCTTCACGAGCAATTGTTTAATCGCGTTCATAATGCGAATGCGAAACCACTTGAATATAAACCCTCTTCATTTATTATTTTCAAATGGCGCTTTTTTCGTTTGCTTATCTGGTGAGCCCACCAAGACGAACCTTTCCTTTGCCCATTTATTAAATTCTGGCTTTCTCTATGCATAACTGTTCGAAATTCAAATCCTAAATGCCTTTTTAATTGTCCAACCTGCACTGCTTTACAGTTTGACCTGGCTAGGGATGGGGATGACAATAATTTCAATAAATGATATACATAATTAGAATACCTGTAATGTTTCCTGACAATCCAGTCAAACAGCGTATTTTGATAATTTAAGAAGTTTTTCAGTTTTATTTTTGCATTTATACCTTTGAATTTTCACAATCGTTTGTGCGCACTTGAATTTCGAAATTATGGAACCTTGTCAAGAGAACAAAAACTGCTCGATTCTGACTGAAGGTTGGTGCATGTCAAAGTTAATTATCCTAGCATCTAAATGTTTGGCTTTATTTTCGAAGCGCTCGTCAAGATTATGAAGCATTTCGCCTTTAGGATCTCAGTATGGCCTATAATTTCATCTATGCAAAACAGTAAACCTGGCTCCGAACTTTCAACTTTTACTTGTGATTGTAACAAAAAAACAAATGTTTACAATGCCGGTAGTTCATCAAATAGAAAACACCATCGAGGTGATATAAATGAGAATTGAATAAAAGTCTGGCCACCTGAATGCTACTTGAGCTGACTTGAAGTGCCTCAACTTCCACTAAAGGCTACTTTTAAGTGGAGACATAAAATTGCTGACATTCCTTTAAATTGAGCTGTTTTGCTTCAGGGAAACAATGGGCTTTTAGTCGATTTGACAATTGCTGTTTGATCTGTTCATTTCAAGCATCGCTCCAAATTGGTTCTGCCGATTTCAGAGATTTGAAACATATATTGGTTGGTCTAATTGTCCCTCTAAGTCCATTCTTTTGGGTTCAAATACTTAATTTTGGAGTAAGTAAGTATTAAACACTATTCTAAATAGCCTACGGTAATGGCCATGCTAACATTGCAATTTATTTCATCTGATAACAGAATTTTCAGCTCACACCAACTTTCCTTTGATTTACATTAATGGTTGTCATTTTGATATTGATGCTATCCCAAAGTCAGCATAAATGACAAAAAATACTCGATTTAGATCTAATATTAGGTTTTAAATCGGATATTTTAGTTTTTGATCAACTTTGTGAAATTGGTCACGATAAAGCAGTATTAGTAACTAAAGGACCAATCCCTAGTAAATAAATGAAAAAAGAAAACTTGAAAAATTAGTTAAGGGTTTGATTATTTATACAAATATCAGAAAATAAATTTTCTATTGAATGCGTTTTCCTTTTTCGAGCACTTGTAGACATTTTGAATCGTGTCGGGCAGTACGTGCTTTCACTTTCTGGCCCGTGTGCTCAATTTTGTTTCTCTTACGAAATATGAAGGAAGTAAATTCTCTGGAAGATTTTGATAATTTACTCCATGCTGCGGTGACCAATGACCAAATTTTAGTCGTTGACTTTTTCGCAACGTGGTGCATGCCTTGTACTATAGCAGCGCCACTTTTTGAAAAACTAAGTTGTCAGTATGATCCTACTGATGTGCTGTTTGTCAAAGTAAATGCGGATTCGATCCCCGAGCTTGTAGAACGGGAATATGTATCTTCTCTCCCAACGTTCAAAATCTTTAAGAACGGCACTTGCTTTCAAACCTTTGCCGGTGAGCTTAAATTTTCCCTCATCGTTTTCAAAGGAGCTCAGATGGAAAGGTTAAAAATTGCCATCAACGATATATATTATGACGATTCTGTAAAGGAAGTTCTGGCTGCTGCACCGAGCCCCGTAAATCGAAAGGCTAGATCGAAGCTTCTAAACATCGCAAGCATTTCTATCGTCAAACTCACAAATAATAAGCCATTTGAATTAAATTTATCCGATCCTGTTTTTGAAGACTATCTCCTTGTTGTGCCAGGTTGCATGCAGTTCCTATTCAGCATGGGTTTTCAAGTATTTTGTTGACTTTTTTCTATTGAACGTCTCCATTAGGAGGAGTCCGATTGTCTTCTACTTCCTGCTACTTCAAATCATCGGCACATCATTAAATTAATTAGGCAACTTAGGGGCCCACCACCAGTTAGAATCACACCCGCCAGCAATCCTCTCCTCTCAAAGCTGGAACGTTATCGTCACCAAGTTGCGCTCTATGCGAATCCCGAATATCAGGTATGTCCCGTAAATAAATAGTTGTATCTATGCTCTTTGTGTCCTATTATGTAGCAGTAACTTCTATTACTAGTAAAAGAGCTGTGGTTGTGCCGAAATCAAAAGAAGCTTTTTGTTAGTGGCAGCAAGAGGAAAAAATGTCTTATTTAGTTACTTTACGCTTCTGCCTTCGGATGGTAAATAACATCGGTGGTTATTTATTTTAAATCATCGAATGGCAGCGCCGACTCAGCTCAGAAACTTCTTAACTGACGGCGATCTTTTATTTCCATCTGATTTAATCGGTTTGAGAATGTGCTTTATAACGAAAGCGCGGGCTTATGCTAGAACAGCCGCCACTTGGTCAATCTCTGATCAACCATCATTGGTCATTCCTATCACCTTAGACTCATGGTCAGTGTTTTGATTCCACTTCACTTCATGAGGCAAAAAACCATGGGGATGCTACACTGTTGGCGCGCAGTGTTTACCGTCAACTTTGAGATGATTTATAAGATAATTTTCCCTTTAATTCTGGTTAAATTGTTGAAAAATTTCATATAAGTTGAAGCACTGATTCCTTTTTTCACTTGATTACCAATGCGAGCAATGAATGATTAAAACTTAGATTCTTGTGAATATGCGCTTATAATAGATAAATACATTAGCGTTGTAGACAGGTTCGTTCAGTCCGATCAAACAAACACAAGTACCTCACCTCTGGGTGGTTCGGATTTTCCAAAAGGGTAGTTGAGGTGCGGCATTTCGGGTTGCCTTCCTCGATTCGTTCATAACTAGACCTCGGCGTAATCTCCCTCTGGCGAACCTCATAACCAGCAATTGCTTGGGAAATTCGTTTTGTCTGCCTTAAGCAAAGTCCCGAAAATATTAGGTATAGCAGATGTTTCTAATTACTTTATGTATATCAAGAATTTTAATTTCTGAACCCCATAGTCCTGTACTTCCCAAAACCAATCCTGTTATTTACCTATGAAAGTGTTAACAGTCATAGTAGTTTAATATAGCACAAATGGCGGCTCGTTTTCGAACACTGTGCTGATCTCGGCTGGAGTTAACCTCACACGAAAGCAATGCCCACGATCGTTCTCTTGGTAATCGCCTTTGTTTTTAGTCTTCTGCAGACGCCCTCTCCCTTTAATTTTTTTCGGATTTCTCTGTCGCCTTGTTAATTTCGTTTGTAGACCATCACATAAGCAGTATTTTGTCCCTGATTTATGCTTGATGGCTTCAAGTACCTGTTCGTACTTTCAGGTAGATAAAAATAGAAAGTTTCTGGCATCAGGCTTTAAGATATCCGGACAGTAGGAATACACCGTCAGGATCGACCTCATTGAACCCCTCTATGTTTGAATTTAAGTTGTTGGGGATGGCCACTTTGGTGTTGCATAACTGCCAGTTAGGCGGTGTTTTGAAATAGGTTTGCCTTAGCAATCTCGAAACAAAAATGAAACTAGATCTTGTACACTAAGTCAACAGTCGCTCGAATCCCTGGGTCATGAAAAAAAAATTTCGTGCCATTTCTATTAAGCAAAAGCCATTGTTGGGGTAATTGGCTTGTCTCTTTTCTCAGAGAGGGAAGGCGACTCTGTCCTTTTGGTTGAAGACTTTTCATTTTATCATCCCTCTGTAGACCATCGTTAGTCATTCCACTAACTAGATGCTCACCGACGGGTTCCAAATTTGCGTCTGGTGGGTGAAGAGCGTTTTCTGCCGCTTCACCACCGGCGCATCCTATATTAAATGCTCATGTTTCATGTTGCTTTCGAGTTTATGAAGCAGTGTTTATAGCTTGAGTCGCCCTTGAATCAAGCAGTTGATTTCTATAGAAGGATTTTCCTCACTAAAACCCCATTTTAGGCTCTTCAAGCTGTAGTACACGAGGTCTAGAACTATGGTTGTGTGTAAGTGTGAACGGTTTTCTGAAATTGCTTTCAATGGCTGGTCAAGGCTTAGTGATCGAATAAGATTTCAAATATTTATTCGTTCCTTTCGACTCATGAACATGAGAGCTACCAATGCGTCCGTCACCGTTACTTTTCAGAAAATGGCAATGAAGGACATACCTCTGAACTCTCTTATTCAAGAAGCCGCTAAAACCAGTAACATTTCTCCCGACAAAGTGCAGCCTTACAATCTCCTAAGGGCTCTTCTTCGCTGGTTCAAGGAGGACTTCTTCAACTGGTTCGATGAATGTGTCTGCGACGAGTGTGGTACTAAAATGAACTCTCAGTCTGGATCTCCTACAAGTTCGGAGTCCTCTGAGGGTATGGCCTACACTGTGGAGATTTACTCGTGCCCCTCGTCGAACACACATCCACAAAGACGTTTTCCAAGGTTCAATGACCCCATGAAGTTGATGGAAACTCGTGTCGGACGATGTGGCGAGTGGGCGTCATGTTTCTGCTTCATTCTTTCCTCTTTGAGGAAGGAGGTTGATGGCGAAAAAATGGGAGATCCATGGTTCCCGGGTGTTCGACTGGTGCATGACGAGACGGACCATGTATTTAACGAAGTGTAAATAGATGAGTATATTTTTCAATGATCGCAACGAGAAATGAGGACAGGGGAGATAAACGTGAAATGGGCCTTAGACAGACTATTGACGCGTTAAGTAAATGGCTGAAAATTTCTGCAGTCTTGTTCATAGCCTCACTTCTAAGCGCGTTCGTCAACGAATTGCTTACTTCTCAATGCAGCGATTGGGTTTCCCAACTCTTATCTCGAAAAACATGAACTGTGCCACATATCCCTTTCTGCTATAGAATCATCTCTCTGCAGATCAACGATACAGTCGATTGATGGATTTGGGCAAATGAGTTTCACTCCCGGGTCATCTGAAGGGTGCTCCAGTTTGAACCATATTACAAAAATAAAACAGTTTAAACCAGTTCGCATCTTCCTTAAGTATGGGTTCCATGTTTCACCCCATGGATGGACAGTCATGTCAAACCAATCAGTTCTGCTGGGCTGCATGTCTATATCGTCCAGTCGGTGCTAAAGAAGCTTTCAAATAGATTGATACCTGATAAATATCAGAGAATGGAGTTTACAAATTCGTTCTGCTAACATGCTTTCTTATCGCACATCGCCGTCTGCACCTGGCATCTGAAACCTTGATTGTGGAAGAGTAATACTGGCTGTCAAAGCATGCTAGCACAGTTTGTTCCGCCAGTAAGAATCACCACTCAAATAAATGACAATTTTGGCATTTTCCATCCATTATTAAACTTTCAAGTAGAATAAATCCGAAAAACGTTTTGAGAAAGTAGTCGGTCCGGAGAAAATGATTGATTTACAGCGGTGAGCCTTTCTCTAGTCGATCAGATTAATCCCATATTTTTGTTATCTTTTCATGTTAGGTGACCACATATAGATATATCGGAGTGATTTTCCATTCCTACTGTTATACGTTCACTGAAAGCAGCTGGTCATGAAATTTTTTTGCCATATGGCGTCGTTCACTGCCAGTATCTAATGTAACAACAGGATCCACGACTCCTCACACTACCAAGAATAGCTTAATTATCGTCCTAAAGCTGCTGAAATCGCATCAATTTTTAAAAAATCTTTTGATTAAAGATGGCTGACTGAGCTAGAAGACTCGGACCAAGAAACAACCGGACATGGTCGTTGGGTTCACGTTGATCCCTGCGAGGAACTTATTGATGTTCCTCTTGTCTATGAACATGGTTGGCACAAGAAACTTTCCTACATGTTCGCCTTCACTGTTCCTCCACCCATTGATGATATTCGACTTCGATATAAAGCCGTCGACATTAACGACGTGGTCTGGAAGTATTCTACTGACTTCAACATGGTGCGTTCTGATTTGTCCTTATCATTCATTTACTTCTAGATTATTCGTCGTCGAACCTCTGTTTCCGAAAGTCAGTTGGCAAATTACCTGGCTCAAGTTCATGATGAGTCTACTCAAGCGATTCCCGGGAGTTTGAACCCCCCTTTCGGCCTTAAAGCAGTTGCTCAAGAACTCGCCATGATGCTAAAGCCTCCTCAACTATCTCAAGAGTCTTTCCAGGGTCGCGTATCTGGGGCCGAGTCCTGGAGACGATCTCGTGGAGAATTCAGTGACCTTCAAAATGTCTGGGAGGGGTAAATTCCGTTCATACAAAGTGTTTTCTGTCCAATTTGAGTAGATAATCTTTTTAACACCAGATCAAACTACATAATCAAACCAACACCAAATGAACTGAAAGAGCAATGTATTTACCTACGATATAACACTGCTCTAGATGCGTATGCTCGTCCCTATCACAATGAAGTTAAATTCTCTGAGGATGATAATAGCGAAGCGTCGACTAGACGATCTCAAGTTCCGCCGAAGTATCTCTCCGAAATTTTCAGTCAGAGTTGGTATTCCATGGCAATGCGTTATCGAAACGTCGCCAGGAAAGTCGAAAAGGACTGGAAGATGGTGTATGTTGCACGTAAGCAGGGTAGTCGAAGTCTCGATGATGGTGTGATCGAATGGCTCATCGATCTATCTGGAACCGAGTATTGCATAAAAACTGTAACACTCTTTGCTACCATGGCAGTTTTTGATGAGAGCTCAAGGGTTACTATGGAGGTATCAGCTGACAATTCTAAGGTCAAACAACTTACTCTTGGATCGGCTCCTCTGTCCGCAAGTGCAGATTTCGCTGGTGCCAAGTCCATAAAATTAACGGCAAGGCTCTACAACGAAGTCGAAAGCAATGACTCGGCATTTTGGCAGAAAGCCCAGCTTTTCCGACAAAAGGTTAGTCTCATTGATTGGATTCCACTTTTTGCACTAAAATGTGAGAGTTAAACGATTATCTAGAAATTCTGTCAAGTAGTCATTTTCGCTGACATCTTTTAGCTTGATTTCTCTCCTTGTAGTCCAATGACACAGATATGTGGCCTCTTGAGTTCAAAGTTTCATTGCAACTTGATGAAAAGCCTGAAATTTGACCTCTGAATTATAGTTTCGTTGCAGTTTTTTTTTAATTTTTCCCTTTTCGATAAATTCTGGTTGTGCTTGAAGTACGCTTGCCCCCATTTCTAATGTATTGATTTAGTTATTAAATGATTTCCATTTCTCAAAATCGATTGGTCCTTAATAAACTTGATCTGGGAGTTGATATATATATGTGCATGAACTGGGCCAATTTATCGAATATAACAGAGCTAGCAAGTCTAGTGGCTGAGAGTTTTGTCCAGCTGTGCAGTTCCGGATCGATTGACGGTGTTTGTACTCTGGTGGTACGTCGCTGCCCACAGCCGCAACTCATGTTTCACGTGCGCCTCACTCTACCTTCCTCCATATTATTCGCTGTGTACTACTACCAATCGAAACACCGCAACGAAGTATTTTAGATGTGTGTCCAACCTCATCAACTGGGCATGGGAGTCTGTTTTTTCACCCGATCAAGAGTTTGCACTGATAAGTTCATGAGCAGCGTTCCTAAGTGTGAATCGAAATGTCGCAGCTAGGACGTTATTTCAGGGCACTTTAGGTTCAATCCCCGGGACCAAGGTAGGTGATCGATCACGGTGCCCATTTCCTCGTGGACCGCGTAAACTGGTTCGATAAATTATGCAACCAGGTAACCATGGCGGGATGCTTGTGGCCAAGATTACTGATCATCGACTGAGAAGTCCCTACATACGTTCCAGAACTTCAATAACGAGTTGTATTCAGAGATTCGCGAAACAAATTTCAAAGTCTTCAAACAATACTTGCAAGCGTGTAATAGCGCTTAAAGCTTCAACTAATCATCAAACGATATAACATCTAATTATCAATGGTTCTCAAGCCTCCAAAACGCATTTCGTTGAAATTCAGTTAGAAAATGCTTTAATCTAAATTTCATAATTTTGCAATGTATAGTATTTAAGATGGGCCCAGCAGAATGATTCCAAAACCTTATAAATCCCTAAGTCCGGTACAAATAGTATTCTTCTGATGTAGAAATCTGCAGATTGTTTTCAAGGGAATTGAAGGTCTAGCACTGGTGTATATCCTACCTTCACCATTTGACATGCACTCGAACTCTGCCAACCTGCGTAAATTTGAAATCCAGCCCACCACTAAAAGTTCTAAGTTACAGCTGTTGGGAATTCATGTTGATATGATGACCAGCATTTCCTCTGAGAATCGGTGATCGTGGACGTCCTTCTGAATTTGCCTATAATGGAAACGGTATCGATAATTCTACTATTATTTTGTAAGTAGATAAGATTTCAAAGTTATTTGTTCGAAACGTCATCATGCTGAAAATGAAAAGTTACTGTCCAGTTAATGAATGACTATTGGCTTGGTGTCTAAAAAACAAAGTTTTAGTACTCAATCGCTAGAAGAGCATTGGCTTAATTATCGAAATAGATTTCACTGATTTCACTTCTGTCATAATGAATGGTGTCTCACCATATTGTATATCGTAAGGAAGATCTGAGTGGAGGATTTCATATTTTTTTTCAATTCAAAGCCAGGAATCTTAGCTGAAAATAATTTCGTTTCTGGCGATTTATAAAAGATCCCGGTCTAGACTTCCAAAAACGCTTGCCTGAGGACTCTCTTAGTCCATACCGCAACCTTTAGTAACGCTCTGAGGGTTGATTAGAGTCCGTAGCCGATATACAATCAGATTAGTGATCCTAATTCTACAAATTTCGTAGGCATTTCATAGTAAATTAGGTTGATTTAAACTAAATTTTGAATTCAAAATTAAAGTCATTAAGTTTACGGGAATCTTGTTAAATGGTTGTCATCTCGTGTTTTGAGTACCACTTGTAGCTGCTGCCATGCTGATTAATCATAGAAATTGGTTAGAGAAGGATTTCGGTTTTATTTCCTGTAATTCTTCTTATGACATTTGAATCTTTGTTTCCTTTTTAAAAATGTTTGGTAGCCCTCATTTGAAAAAACATTATGGCGTACCAATTTTAACTGTAGATTCTGTTCGTGAATTGGCCGTTACACAAGTTTCGCTTATCTAACACTTTTTTCCGTCGATATGGTATATTATTGTTCTACTGATTCAGCTAGGGGACCATCTCCCAACTTTTTAGTCAGATTGGCCTACCTCAAGTCCAGCGTCACATTTGGTATCGCTATACACTTCATTAGTCCTTTTAAGGGACGTTCTTATCTGATCTGAAGACTGATGATCAAAATCTTGAGATTACGTAGAATCTAAAGTCTTGATATACTCGAGACAACTTAGCACTGACGAATCAAGTTACTTTCATCCACTGTCCTGAATCGCATTAATTGATGTTATTCGCGTCTAGCCTCGGCGTAGAGTTTCTTCTCAGAGTTGTTCGTATTTTCACTAAACAATAATAGCACAACAAGGCGTGTTTCTTCCATTCGGTCTTATAGAAGCGGTATTTTGAGCAGTTGGTTTTACATCAAATTTTCTCCGCTTCAGTTGCTATTCTTCGAATTCCTGGGGGAGGGTCACTTGCCATATTTCTCGTTCTAAACTGCCCACCTCTTCATCAAGGAGTTCTTGTTTATTAGATATATCAAGAAACAATGTGTCTGTTTAAATTCTGGCATTGTAAATGTCCTTAATCAAATGCATTTATTGATACTATTAGTTCATTAGTTCAAAACAATAAGTTATCCAATCAAGTCAATAGTTTTCAATGTAGATATCGGTAGATATCTACTTTGTCAATAAGTAACGAAATAATTGTAGTCAGCAAATCCGGATCTATCCCGCCAGAACACAAACTTTTGGCATCCTTACAATATACTGTAAAATATCATCCAGGTCTCAATCATTTTTAAGGTTGAGACAGAGATATTCGAAAGAGCAGTCCAGACTTAATTGAGGTTAAAATTTGGCCACTATTTTGTCAAAGTATTCTTGCTCAGGACTCTTGTGCGGCCTATACTCTGCTTCGACACTGATCCCTATAAATGTTAGCAGTAAGTAGAGCATCTTGGTTAAACAGTAATTGATACGAAGATATTTCTAAGAGACCTAAGTACTCCACAATCATGTGATCAAATGTGTCTTGACTATTCCTTTGCAGACTAGAATTGACCTCTTCAGACAGTCATTTCAACCACCTGATGTATGCAAGGTGATTTCGAATCCACGTCGTCTAATTTGTCAATCTAAGTAAACGAAATGCGTGCGGACATACAAAGATTGAAATGACCACCCTCTCTGGATAATTTAGGCAAACAATGGAATGGCCCAATAGAAATTTTTGAATGAGCAACATCACCGTTCTTTGTCTGCTCAAAGTTACATAAGCAAAAGTCTTTCTCTTAAAAGTATGGGTTTAGGTTAAATATCGGTCTATAAATCCCATTTACAACTCATTAAATAACCAGAACTGTTACAGATGCCCGGGATGATGATGGCAACATGTTCGGTAGCTGGACGCCAATGAGTACTCTCATTAGAGCTGGAAAAGCCCAGCCATCAGTCGTTAGTTGTAATTTAGAACGTTCCATTTGGTTTAAATGAGTATGGGGTTTTGTTCGAAGGTGAAACCTATGCTGATTACGGAAAAGGCGATGTATTACGAGAGAAACACTGGAGGGAGCTAACCAGAATAGAAATGCTTTGGATTCCTTCCACAGACAATTTCAATCGATTCGCTCTATTCAAAACCGAGTAGGATAAAGTTCTATCTAAATGTTTAAAAAAGCTCCTTCCTCAAATACGTATGAAAATTTTAAAATTTTAAATCAGTATTTGCTTCTAACTTACCTTTAGCACGTGGGACGTTCATCGACCCACCTCCAAAGTCATCGTCATTGAAGCGTCGTAGAAAAGAACACACTGTTCACTCCACGTTGGTAGTCTTACGTGGCTTAACGTTTCTAGACGAATTCTCTCCTTTTTCAAAAAAATAAGGAGAGCCCTTGATTGGCATTGCAGGTGTTTGACGGGTTGATTTCTAAGAGAATATCAGCATCACAAAGACGCTAAACCGAAAACTCCATTTAATCGTGAAGCAAGAGAACATTATTTCTTGGGGTGAGATAAGGGATGTTTCGAGTATTAGTCGATTTATCTTTAGCGACTTCTGTTTTAAATTGATTCTTAGAATCTCAGATGTTTGAATTCAGTTGATTTATAGCAGATTCTTTGAGTTCCGACACTGACTTGGAAATGAATCTGTGAAAACTGTTGGCTATTAATAGAGTGACAGAATCGTAGACAGGTTTTAATCTGAACCCCATGGAGAATTAATGTTGAAAACACCAAATCACTGGACAAATCATTCAATATATTTTGCAGATTTTGTGCAGATGACCGCTTCTATGTGTATCCGAAACTCGTGATATCAAGTTAGATAATATTTGATGTTTTTAATAAATTGACTTTTTTCTTGTTAGTAATTTCGTTAAGAAGTTTTTTATCTGCCATTTTCAAGCCTTTTTTAGCGATATCTTAACCTTCATAGTCAGTAGTTATGAATAATGCTTTGTTGAGCTCCCTTTTTATGATTGGCTGATTGTTTCAGTTTCAATGCGATTGGTCGTATTTAATCATGTGCAAACAGAGCGAATTCTGAGAGCGGTATTTCGCCATTCTAATGGCCTTAAACATGAACACGTGATTTTGCAATAAATGATGGAACCTATTGTATCATTAAACTTTTCAGACTTGACATTTCGGTCATCTTCGATTTCTGGTGGTATTCCTTCTCGTTAGTGATATCAAAGGCAAGGCGGTTTTTTTAGTAGGGATTTGAGATGGTTTTCTCTTAGTTTGACCAATTTGAAACTGAAAAGGAAGTAAGGTTATCGTTCAACGAGATCCTAAATTTTTTTCCTATGGGAAACGTTTAACTACCGCCACTCACGCTTTGTAATCACCATTTCTATTGTCTCAGATTGTCCCACTACCAGTGAGAGAATGCTTCTAGTCGAACGACCCTCCCGATAGCAGTTTCAAAGAGCTGAACACCATTTTAAGCAATGTCTTGTTTAGCAAAGTGAGATGTTTACTGGTGACCTTTTAACCCTAAGTATGTGCGCATCCTTTCAACCAGATCTCCGGATATTTATTGCAACCACATCCGAGTGACCTGAAACTATGAATGCGTATGACCGCGCAAGTCCCACATGCAGTCACTCTGATTCAGATTTATTAGTTATATCTCCACTATCATGCGTTGAGCCCTTGTAAGTAGAAAATTATTCATAATTTTTTTATGATTTTACTTTTATTTATTTACACCTCCAAAAGTTTGTCCAAGATATCATGCTTGAGAGCAACCAATCCGAACCAATGCAAGCAAAGTCATGGAAGCACGCAGAAGTACTTAGCGCACCCGCAGCTGATTGGGCGAAAACTGTCATTAATCACACAAAATTCAAATTATTGAAGCGCCGAAATGATTGGTTTAGCGTATATATTAGCGCTTTCCTTTATCCGCCAGGAAATTGCACTTCAAAGAGTGCAAAGCCCACTGTATTCAAATAAGCCAAGATAAAAATTGCACGGATTGTCGAGAAACAGACAAACATCATGGTTATATGTCATTTTTAGACTTACATAAGCATTACGGTAAAATAAAGAAAACCGAGTGCCGTAACCCGACAAAGAAGGTGATAGTCTCATAATAAACGCGATAAATTCAAATTTCGCCGTTAAAATTAACAATAATTGTAGCAAAATGGAGCTATTTATCTCAAAGTAAGGCGAATTCATAATGTTCATAAATCAACGTGTGTTGGTCGTAATCACCCCTGGTTGTTTTAGCAAATGGAGAAGAAGGTGTTGAAAAATTGAATAATCACTTATTACGAAAACGCGTTTAGCTGGATGGATGGGTTTTTTGAAAAGGACGCTAAAGGATCTTGTTGTGAAGCCCCAATTTTGATAAAGGTTTATCAAAGTGCAGCTGACCCCAGTTATCGCTATTTAAGACAAATGGATGAAGGGTAAGTCCAGTTTTTACCCATGAAGGCATTCTCGTTGAGGGAAGTTGTAATTCGTCTTGTTCCAAAGCCTTTTATAATCAAACGGAGAGCAAGACAGTGTGAAATTCATAATTCACAAATAATTATTGAATCAACAAGAGTTGAACTTGTACAACTGAACTAGCGGCAACATGGAATGGGCTGAAGAAACTTCTCTCTGAGAAGGAGAAGGCTTTCAGTATATAACTTTTGGGAGAGTGACAAGTTCCTCGCCAACCTTGTGATTTAGTTCGTTCAATTCAGTTCCACTTTTTGGGCCAGCATAAACCAATGACGTTGGCCGTTGCAGTCTATAGATACGCGCAAAAGCATTTCAAACCCACTGCATCGCAAAACCACTTACAGATCAGAGGCAAATGAGTTCATCAGTCATCATGGTTTTTTTTACATTTTTATTTACTCCCCACCCATTATAGCAAGTCTCAAGGACTTATTGGGGGAACAACAGAAGTACAAATAGCTCTTACAACGTATAACTTACAACCGACAACACAGAAGACAGTCAAAGTTGTTATCAACGTCTTCGGTTCTCTGGTTGCTTCTCTAGCATGGTTTCATAGTACAAGCAGCAGTTCAACTTCATAGAGACATCTCGTCCGTCCTCGACATTGTTAAGGGCAGACAACCTTTATACCTTCGCCAGAAGTATTCTCCACTTCCTGCCAGAGATTCCATTCATTGCCTCATGCACACACGTTCCACAGTCCAGTTTGAGACCATGAGTCCAGGCATTTACGTCGTCCCGCGTTTACCAGGCTGTACGCAGTTGTACTTCTGCTGGCATAATCTAACTTTGTACGTCCGGTGGGTGAATAGTCCTATTCGGCCGCCCCTCTCATTAGCCCCCAGAGTTGTACTTGGAGTTACCCACGGTCACCACAAGGAGATAGAGAGTAGGTTCGACCACCAGTCATCATGGTAATGAGTTTACAGCCTTATTTCTTAAAAACGTCTGTGTGATCTCGAACAGCATCTTGAATGCGGTACGATGCAAGTGAGGCACTCACAGTAGCAAAAGCTATTTCAATAATCTGTTATTATGATCTTACTTAACATCCGGGACCATGCATATTAATGAGTTAGCATTTGTTTAAGCAGATGATTGAAATTAGTGATTTTTTAACCTCGGAAGCTTAGAACGAATGTTGTAGTGTGGTGGAAATTCATGCAAGTGAATTACTCATGGTAGTTGGAATGGTCACTCAAATTGGTTAAACATTTTTTGGTCGATTGAGAAGTTCCTTCTCAGAGAGGCATTAATAGATCCTACCTCTCTCCACGATGAACTTTGCGGACACTTAACGCCATCGTATTAAGGAGTAGTGCTTGAAAAGGTAACTCATTTCAGACGATCCTAAAATTATTTGAAACTCTAAGACTCTGAGCGAATAAATCCACTCCGACTGTCGTATTTCAAGAAATCATTTCGAATGTGACACTTTTCTGAAAGTGCAACTGTGGAAATTTACTGCTGCTTTTCTATGAAGACGTTTCATATCGAAAATGAGGTAAAATGAAGTAAAAATATGAGCTGCTCGACTAGGTAGAGACCAAAATCAGTTTGAGTGCCAACAGGCACATGCATTCGTGTTTGATGCAATTTACTACGACTTGCCAAAATTGAAGCATCTTCCGAAAGTGTACTCAATTTCAATTAACTTCAAATTCTTTTCTATGCAATAGCTTTCGAAGAATAAAGTACTAAATCATTTTAGCGTCATTAACATTTAACTTAATCTGTACTTACGATAATGCCTCGAGTTATACCAATTCTCAAGGCTGCAAAACAGGTTTATTCCAATTTTACCAAATCAAGTAGTGAATAGTGAATAGTTTGGAAAACTCAGTAATGCTGACAGTCATCATCGCTGAAGAAAGCAATGGTAACACGGAATAATCGTCTTGAAAGAGGCAATTAACGAGAATTCGGTTTCTTGCATTATGTTAACGCCTCAATACTTTGATGGTTTACTCCGAAACATGCTCTTCCATATAGTAGCCGGCATCTGCATTTGGATCTTTTAATGTGATCGGTTTTATGATTACTGGCTTGGTTTGATTGGCAAAATAAGTCGTCACCATAGGAACTATGTGAGCGATTTGTCTAGACCCCATTTACGACAGCTCATTAATCACTATAGTCGCCATTATCAAGGATTAAAATCAGAAAGTAAACAATGGCATCGAACGGGTAGTTTAAGAGGGCTCACATTAAGGTGATGACATTACAAGAGGCCAGAGCACATTAACGCATATACTAGTCTTCCACTCTCCATGATGTCGAATTCCAGATTCGAGCGTATTGTAATCATATCAAATGGGCAAAATGACGTGCAGTTTGAAATGGTAACATTTCAGCTCCTCTTGGCTGAATTGGGCACATGCCTCAAATCAGTCGTTTTTATGCGAGCTTCATTACTCACAAAAGCTTTGTTTTTAAGAATAAAATGATTCAGAATTGCTATTGTTCGCCATTCCTATCCCATTTATGATTGTGCAAGGCATTAAGGATTCTTTCACAAAATAATATTTCAACTCGTTTTAATTATTGATTTTATTTATGTATTTTCTCTTCACCCATTAGGGCAAGTCCCAAGGACTTATTGGGGATACAACAGAAGTACAAATAGCTTTTATAGCAATTAAGCACAACACTTAACGCAGAACAGTAAAACGTTTGTTGACATCTTCGTTTGTCTGGTCTCATCTCTGGCATGGCCTCGTTGTACAGGTAGCAGTTTAGCTTCGTCGAGCCACTTCGTCCGAATTCGTCCATCTTCAAATCTCCTTCAGAAATCAACATTTTAGCGGAGATTCCATTCATAGCTACTTGCACGTGCATTCCGTAGTCCAGTTTGAGACCACGGATCCGGTTATTTACGTCGTGCTTCCTTTACCAAGCTGTAATAAGTTGTACTTCTGCTGGCATAATCTAATTTGATAGGTCCGGAGGGTGATTAGTCCTAACCGGCCGCCCCTCCCATTAGCCCCCAGAGTTGTCCCTGGGGTTACCGGTGGTCACTACAAGGAGGTTGAGAGTAGGCCCCGTTTTAAAAACGAATTGCATTCACTAACTTATCCACATGTGATTTCTACCCGAGCCGTAAAATTATTCCTAAGACCCTCGTTGACTGTTGATACTGCACTTTAAACCCGAAAAGTATATTTACTGAACTTTCGCAGGCCTTTCCGACATATTCAGTTAACGAAATTCGAGATTTACTTAGGATTGCAGAGAATAAGTTAACCTAACCTTACTTTTAACCAGCGAAACTTATTTAAACTCTTCTACGCCCCAATAGCCTTTCAAGAACTTAGTCACTACTCCATTTATGCTTTGGAAAATCATCCTCTAATTAAAGGGGCAATTTTACCTCGATTTTGTGAACTTAAGTTTTAAAATTTGACGGGGTACGTTGTAACCCAAGTAATTGCAAAACAAAATCGTAAACTGCAGATAATTAATTGAGATTTTTCACATCTTCAACAAAACTGCTCCTACATTCACTGCATCCGAATTCGGGTAATCCTTGTCGAAGAAGAGTCTAGTGTGACACATTTAGATTCCATCATGTTTTTATTTAATTAACTCCTAAATTTGCCTATTTTTTGAATTCAACCGGATTTCAAAGTAGAGGATAGTTCAAACTTTCGCGAATTCATTATAAGACAATCCTGTTTCATGAAAAGGAGGAATATGAGGTTCAGTTTAAATCGACTCATGTTTAACTTGACGGTCTACACTGAAATGGGTTTTCTGACCTTGTGTGCTTGACTATCAAGATGATACTATCTAACAAAATGAAACCGAAAATTAGCTCTGAAATCTGTGATCTACGAGGCTGCATCGCCAGTATTTAAACTTTTCATTCAATTTTACATTTTTGATCCATTAAATGTTTGCAGTTCTGAAATAAACTCTAATATATGGCCTAAGACTAATTGTTAATTATGCGATTGACAGTGAAATCTACTACGAATCCTAAACTCAAATCAAGACTTGATGAGGGACAGCATAGTTTGCCAGAGTATTAAAAGCGTGGTCAGAGAATATGATTCTACTTGCCTAATCTCAGGGACTCATTAAACTGAGTTTAATAAGGCATTTTTCAAATGAAAACGTTGGGGCTGCATGGTGCACAGTCAGTTGTCATTATGCTGAACCAAAGACTTAGGCGTTGACCTGAATGGCAAACATCAGCCAACTGATCTGGCAACCCTTGCAATTTGGCTTCTGACTGCATGCTTTTTGATCCAATTTGTAGAAATGACGAACTACAATGAACGAATGCTAACGCTAAGAAAAATAAGCTAATCAAATGGGTCCTAGATCAAAAACGTAATCTAATGGCGACTTATTACTTTAAGCATTTGTTCGGAAATGCCGCTTTAAGTGCTCAGGTTTAATTCTTGCCTAAAGCTTTTATTTTCTTGCAAAATAATAAACTGTAATCTGTTCATGAATACGGTTTTTTTGAAGTCGTAAACATCGAACTAAGTGTCTTGGTATCAATAGTCCAATCAAATAAATTGATGCTTCGCTACTTTTGGATTTACCAACCAATGAAAAATAACTTACTGAAATCGCATCGATAGAATCGTTGATGTTAAATATACTGAAAAGGTTTAACTAAATAAGAAACTACCCTTAGATTATTCCGGATTTTTTCACGTCGAAATCTTCTAACGACAACTGTCTGAGCACTTCGACATGAATATCTATTTGGTAAAGTTTACTTTTATGTCGATTTACTATTCCATTAACCCATATATATATATATATACATAATCTACTTTATTAATATTAAAATCATTTCAGCTTCAAACCTTTTCATAAGGCCAGAGCTTGAAATTCAGTCACATTACTGTAAAAAGCTGCCTAGTATTACTGTATATAAGAATATGCTCCCGTCTATTAATCGAAAATAGCAAACGATACAGCTTTTTGCATTGGACTAGGTCCTGAGTTTTTCAATTGAGAGTAAGTGAAGCCTCTTATTTAAGACCTAACAATCACAAAGTTGAAATCTCATTTACCCCTGAAAGTATGCAAAGTGGAATCAGGAGTGAGGCTTATATTTCAGAAGTAAGTCGGCACAATGCTAGTTATCAGGCCATCGGTAACAATAAACGACATAATTTAATGTGGTCGGTTAATAATAAGTACGAATAGCCTAAATTGACGTGAAGTACCTCAATGGGTCATCTCTCAGATACGATGTACGATTATGGCAAGAATTGCCATTTTTATTGACCTGAACGTTAGTAACGAGGCCCTCACAGTAACGAGGCTCTCGTAGTAACAAGGCTTTCATAGTAACGAGGCTTTCATAGTGACGAGGCAGTTGCTAGGATTTAAGCTACTTCCCGCATTAGGCTGAGATTTCACCGAACCAGTTCTGCTTGAATTTCTCATGATCAGAAATTTATTGGCGAACATTCAGTGAAGCTGGTCATCAAACACATTAAGAAGATACTAATTTTGCAAACTTGCAGCTAAAAGGGTGTTATTTAGTTGGGTAATTTCCCATTTGCCTTTCTTTGATCTGGGATAAATCTAAGAGCAGGTTTCCTCGGTGTAATCTTATGTTCCCCCGGGCATATATATTAAAGTAATACTAATGGAGCTCCGCAATTTTCTTCACCAAAACTTGCAGACCGAACATTATAATGGGATTTTTTGCAAAACCTACAATTTAAATGGAACATATGGAACCTAGAACAAAGTCTTTGAAAACAGTAACTGTCAGGCAGACGCATTCGGACGAACCTGTGTAATCAAAGGCGAGACTGCGCATTGTTTGAGAGAAGAACTGAAAAGGCAGGAGAGTGGATTTTCAAGTTTCTCCAATTGGTTAGCCCAGCTAGAATGAATTCATGAAGAAAATAAAAAGGATTCTTCCATATACTCCCTCTTCAATTTGTTGGAGTCAGAAATCCTATGGCAGTACTCTGGCACTATTTTACGCCCTCACTCCTCCAACTCCAACTCTCTGGGAGGAAAATCAGGTGTTGAGGAGTTATGGTTCTCTCTTGAGTCAGGTTTGTTAAATCGCTGACCGATTGCATTCGCGTTGACTGAAGAACCCAATTCCGTTAGACGACTGGTTAAAACAGGGTCGCGAGATGATGAAATCTAAATTTCTAAAGTACAAGGAATACCACTAATTACTGTCTTTTCATATTAATACTCAATCAATGATTTTATCGCAAAATTTCACGTTTATTTACCACTTTGCGACTCAAGTTGTATTTAGATGCCTTATTTAATGTCTTGATATGTTCACTGATGACCTTTTCGCCATACATAAATCCAAGTTTCTTCAATCTGACCTCTTGTACATTTAATTTAAATGCGTCCCACTGACCTGAAACAGCGCATATAAATGGTCCCGCAAGGCCCACATGCAATTGCATTGACTCAAGAGCAGAAGCTATAACCTCTTCATTGTTTGGAGAGCCTTTGTGAAAAGAACATTGGGTAGATTTTCAACTGATTCTGCTGCATTAGACATTTCTATGATATTTTGACGGAGATGAATTATCAACAGGAAAAGCGCTGATTGACCTTGCGAAGCCATTTTTCGGCATTGGCTTGTTAGGCTATTTTCTGGTCACTGCCATTGGCTGCGCTCAAACATCAAATTTTTTAAATGCAAGCATGATTGGTTTGATTTGTCTATTAGCGCTAAAGAATTTCGCGTCAAGCACTGCAACTCCTGCTGTATTCAAAATGCATTAGATGAATATGACACCTTTTGTGAATTCACAGCACAGTGTGTTATTGCCCGAGTAATATTTAGGCTTGCAAAAGGTCTGTGAAAACGAACGTGATGGGCAAACCACGACTCACAGTTCGATTGGCTGAAGCTCATCATCTGGCAAAAGAGATGAAACGCAATGGAAGGGAATTTAACGTTTGCTAATAAGCAATTTAAACTCGATTTTCATCGCTGTGATGCGTTGATTTCTTGTTTTTAACTCAAAATGCGGCAGACCGTCATAGCTAATTGACCTGTCTGATGTACCTCTTGGTTTCAACTCGTCGAATAGAAGGCTTGCAAAATATAAAAATCGAATTGCTCCATATTTTAAGAAAACCGATGAAGAAGAATGTACTTGTGGCAATTCGGAAAGAGTGGACATGGACGTTATAATTTTTCTGAAGGCACTTCTAACTAAATGCTTTGAGTATGGTCTAAAATGGGATTTAGGCCAGCCAAGAGCCCAAGTTAAATAGATTGCGAGGCACGTTCTGAAGTTATTAATGTCTACTAGCTCACCTTGACTCACTATTTATGCAAGGACAGCAATACTTAGGATTCTGACAGCCTCAACTTTCGATGAGGGACTCGGAGTAAAAGCTTTGTTCTTTTATTCTATATTTAATAATACTTCAGTGTGTATCAAAGGGAAATGCCCTCACTTTTGCCAATGGTAGTGTGATAAGTACTTTGTTAGCTTTATGTTTCCCACTGTAAACCAGCATTAATAATGATATTGTCAGTGGGATCGTTTGTTGAACCAGCCAGACACGCACAGGAGCGCTATACTGTCGGATGAGGCTAAAACTAAAAAGTAAGTAGCCGACATGAGCAACTAGTAAGTTCTTCAAAGCGTGCAGCGATGCAGCAAATGTTTATCAACACTTAACCCAACAGTTACTGATCGAATAGTCTTCGCATCAAAAAAGAATCGAAAAAAATTGTATGCTTTTGCTCATAAAATTGAAAAGACAGTAAGCGCTCCATGAGCAGGCTCGTACGCATTTGTCTTAATATTCCGGTTCATCAATTCCAATCATAAGACTAGAATAGAAAGAGTTAATTTACAATGGTACATTTTCAGGAGACTTTCCAGTGACCTTAATAACAAATGTCGATAGTAAGACCATGCAAATGAAGACTTTTTGTTCATTTCTGATTGCTGGGCCACCGAATAAATACGAACCAAAGCAGCATTTCTTTGCGAACTGTCCTCTTATCCGTGTAATTGTTGATGACTATCTGCATTTGTAGCTTGACAAGTAGAAAAGCACCTAAAGCCTAAATTGAATTTTTATTTAACTAAGCTGCATAGATTCTACTAATGTTTCAATTATTAATGTGAGGATGAAAGGTAATCGTCGCGACATTTCAAGTTTCAAGGTCGCGAAATACTTTTAAATTAACTTTATGAGTTTAGTTATGGCCTTCCGGAATTTAACGGCTAGAGAACTCAAAATACTGCCGCTTACCAGTGTCAAAGAAGGTAATACGAGTGCCAAATCAAATACTTTTCCCACGCCCGGCAGGTGGAAAGGAAAAATTACTCCTCTTTGGATTAGCATAGCAGTCAATCGGCCTTTTCTCTCCGATACATGCTATTAGCTTTTGAACTATTTCTGGTTTGTATTTACGGTTTGAAAGATCTTGTTTCAAAAGGAGCTTTGTCATCAGTTGGAATCTAAGCTGTGTTGCGACTACCTGTGCCAAAATTAGATGAGCTATTGGATACTAAGAATCGAAACTGAAAAGGAAATATTGGTTTCAATCGAATGGTTGGAGGGGTTCATATCAAAATTATAATCTGCCAGGGGTGTGGAAGACACCATTTAGTTGCCCCGAACGCACGCACTTATCCCACATCAAGTGGGCATCTGAGTTCTCATGGCATAGTCTCTCTGTCCGCGGAAGGTACATTGCTCGAGGATGAAATCCAGACACAATCGCAATTCAAGCTTGGTGCTGCATAAAGATTTCTTTACCTGTAAAGTACCTTTGCTTAGGACCAAATTTTTCTTAAGGTCCTGCCAATTCTTCGTCTGCTTCCCAGCAGACAAATTAACTTGATGGCGACACAGCTTCATCACCCATATTTTACCTATTCAGAAAACAAAATCGGTGTATTTTGACTGCTTATGGCCTCGTATTCACTTCCCATCCATTTAGGCAAGTCTCAAAGACATGTTGGATTTAGGTGATTCTCAAAGGCATGTTGGGCTACAAGGAGCTTTTACAACAAATAGCACACAACAGTTAACACAGAAAACAGTAAAAACGCTTTTTGACATCTTCGGCTTTTCGGTCATCCATCATATCGACTCCAGTCCCACTTCGTAATAGTAGCTCGTCCAGAAGTCTTTTCAACTTTCTGGCGAAGATTCTATTCATTGCTACGTGCGCGCACTTTCCGCAGTCCAAGTTGAGACCACGAATCCAGGTATTTACGTCAAGCCTCGTTTACCCGGCTGTAAGAAGTTGTACTTCTGCTGGTATAATCTAATTTCATACGTCCGGCGGGTGATTGGTCCTACCCGGCCGCCCCTCTCATTGGCCCCCAGAGTTGCCGCTGGGGTTACCGGTGGTCATCACGAGGAAGAGGTAGCCAAATCATCGCTGCCACTCGAATCAACAGAGGTAATTCACTACCGCCTCTTAGTACTGTGGAAGTCCACTCAGAAACGCGTACCTCTGCCTACTTTGTAAGAAAAAAGGTATAATTGAATAGAATTTAGTTTCATAGCTCAATGAATCAGCAAATCAAATTGCACCATGTAAATTTCAACTCAGAACCATAAGTTTACCCATAAATCCTAATATTTTAGCTTGAATTGAGGTGGATTATCAAGGCTTGTACCTTCTATACTCACAGGAAAACGTTTACCGGTAATTCAGCTGATGAGGAAGGATGGCTGAGAGAATTCGGCGTTGGTCAAACTATTGAAGGATTTGATTCTGCATAACTCTATTTAGTCGAGTCGATAGTGTCTACTGTGTTAAACGAAAAATTACGGCTTCGAAAATTTTGGCGATTTTCGCCTCATTAGATCGATGCATTGGAGAGGACGTTGCTCAAGTTCGACTGATTAAGTTAATGGCTAAGTCCTTTCACGGGTTTGCCGATGAGATCTCACTAGCCCGATAAACCAAGCCTCCTTTCGGTTATTACACATTCTACTCTGACATACTCTCCAGATAGTTGATTCTCCATTTTTAAGGGTCCCAACTGCTTCGAGTCCTTCCCTATTGTGATAAGGTGATTCCAGAACTCAATAATATCATTTTAAACTTGCTTTGAGCCAAGGACTTGAATCCTCATGTTCTTCTCTTGTAGTACAGCAGGGTGATAAGCATGCTGCCGAGATAGTCAGTTTATTTCAAAGGCCTAAGTTTACGTGCTTCATTCACTATAGGGCAAGACGAATGCATGGAGTTAGATGATATTCAGGTGGTCGGACGATGACTGGCTATCTAATCCACACTTTTGGGTTACCACATTGCTATTACCGGGAGATAGAGAGCAAAATTAGGCAAACTTACCGACAAAATGACTAGTTTACTTACTGAAATCAAATTAAAGTGGTCCACTTCGTAAGTTGCGAGCCAACTGGCAAGTTTTTATTTGAAGTGAATGATAGTAATGCCGAATAAGAGAGGATTACTGTACATTTTTTGTAAGAGCCTTTGTTTTCAAAGAGAACAGCACCGAAAACCCAAGCTTAAGGCAAGTCGCCTCACTATTACCGTCTCCTTAAGCTCAGTGTTTCAATATCGTTATCGCCCAATTGATGGAAAGCAATTTCGCAATTGAAAACGTGTCATTTACTCTGTGCAGAAACTATGATTCTCAAGATTTTAATGGGCAGAGCTGCTTGATGGGTAGATAACTTGGAAGTAACTCCATTTGAAATTCTACAGCTCCAGAAGACCATTTTTTTGAAGCGAGTCAAAGTCATCTAAAATTATTATGAATGAAAATAACTGACATTAAGCCTGCCAGATAACAGTAGGCAAGAGAGCATAAAAATCTGTTTTTAGAATATGCTTGTGAAGCAATTTAGCCTGAAGTACATTAGGCCCTCCACATGGTCAGGAGCACAAAGTGAATTTGAGGAATTTGAAACTGGTCTTGGTAACCTTGAATTTGATTAATACTACTCACTTGATTAAGTTTTTAATTTAAAGTTTCGAAGTCCTTATCAGAGCTTTTTAGTTTTGATCCTATAAAACACAAATGAGTAGCCTGTATTTCTGAGCTTTGACAGCGAAATCCCCCCTGTTTTGAGAGCACATTAGTGAATATGTAGTTAATTAATAAACGCAATGAATGAATGAATGTAGTAAATAACAAAACTTGTTAAATATAGTAAATGCCTCTGCCTGGCTCTTCATCCCAAATGCCCATTTGAATGAAGAGGTATCACTTGGTGACTCTTGAGGGCGAAATAAAGCTGCTATTTAACTATTATATGGAATATCATTTAGCGAAACATTTAAGAAAAAATGCAAGTTCAATAATGTGAAAAATTTACTTAATAGCCCTAACTTCTGGTAACAAAATCTTAGAATATCATACATGGTCTGATGCTTTACACCTTCTAGACCATCAACTAGACGTCAGGAAATATTTTATTAAAATGCCAGTGCTTCCTTTTAAGTGTAAATCAAGACCGGTGTTTTGCTTGTGTCTGATTCTCTATTTGCCATACAAATATTTATATACTCAGTGAATAAATGTAACCAGTCCTACTCGACGCTCATTTTCTGAGTATTTTCATTCGATTTTGGATAAGATCTTCTTCCATGGACTGGGTCAGTTTGATGCAGACAATAATTTTTCGCCTCGTAGGTAAGTATTGCTCTAATTTTAGAATGGTAAAGTGAATGAGGAAGGAAGTAAAATTGTAGGGCTTAAAATGATGGTCACTCCCACTTTCGATCTCTTCGTGGTGATCATTGGTAATCCCAGGGGCAACCCTAGGGGCCAATGAGAGGGGCGGTCAGATAGGACCAATCACCCACCGGACGTATAAAATCAGATCATACCAGCAGAAGTACAACTTCCTACAGCCGGGTAAACGAGGCTCGACGTAAATATCTGGATTCTTGGTCTCAAACTGGACTGCGAAAGTGCATGCATGTAGCATGTAGAAATTTGAAGACTTCTGGGGGGGAAATTTAGATTTTCTGCCCTTAACAGTGCCATTGATGGACGAGGCGCCACTACAAAGTGGAACTGCTACCTGTTCGATGAAACCATGCGAGATAAGTGACCAGAGAACCGAAGATGTTGATGAGCACTTTTACTGTTTTCCATGTTAGCTGTTGTGTGCTACCTGCTGTAAAAGCTACTGTACTTCTGTTGTACCCCCGATAAGTCTTTGAGACTTGCTCCAATGGGTGGGGAGTAAATAAGTAAACAAAAGGGCTTAAATTGACATATTTCACTGAAAATTTGCAGTTGGTTTTTGAAGAACTGACTTCATCTAGCCAAGAGCTTCAGAGTTTGAAGAGATATTGCAGAAAGCTACTGTATTTTTAAAGTAATGCAAATCTGGGAGCAAACCGTTTGCGTTATTAGTAGAAACTCCATTTTCGCGCAATACTATTGAAGAGTGAATCCACATTGCCTTAGCTGTTTTTCAACCGGTAGTGTATAGTATGACCAAAGCCTGTTGATACTTTATTTCAGCTTTCATTAATAAAAAACAGAATTTAGTGCTAACATAGGAGTGAGAATAAAAATACCAGACAAGTGTCAATCATCTACGCTATTTTTGAGCTATTTCGAACCAATTTTGATTCCAATTTATTGATTTAGTAGCCTTCCAAGTCCTCATTCATTCTTCTAGACCATATGGAACTTGAAAATCTGATTAGAAACGAAGCAATATCATCGCTAGAAAAGTACCGAGTGAGTACTACTAACCTCAAATAGAGTACAGATACTTCGTAATTATTGCGATTATAGAAATCTTGAGAATAGTGTCTTGAGAAAATGTCAACATATGCTATAAAATCTAATACCGTTTTACCAGATCATGCTAAAAAAATGGCTGTTACCAAGCGCAAAGCAGAGGTCGTACAGGTGCCAAAAGTCACTTTTTCGAGTAGAAATGACCTTTTTTTGCTCAAATATGTGCTTATTAAAAGTTATGAAATGGCAAGTTTCCAGATGTGCCTGCCGATCCTTTGGATTATAGAAATGAAGAAAGCATTGTGCTTTCTAGTGTTGTCGACAACATAATCAGGCAAAATATTTTATCAAGCAGTTGATAAGTTGTTGAATGGTATACTTTGTGATACAGCACCCACACAGGCGAAAGTGGCAGCCTTCTGTGTATTACGTTTATTTCGACCTGTTCACAAAGACATGCACATAGTAACCCGAGTTAAGTAGGAAAACGAACAGTCGCTTAGATTATGCAGTAACGAAAAGGAAACATAGTTATTCTTTCAACTCTCTCATGGAAAGGGAACGAAAAGCTTTTGTAAACTGGAAATCAGTTTAATGATAATTTGGCAGTCTTAGAAATGTGATGTTAACTTGCTGCTGTGCATATAGACGCATCATCCTATGGATTTATGAATGAAATAGATCGTACGTCTTGAAACTGAATCTCAACGTCAGTTTGCTAGCGAGACTTGGAAGAATTTCTGAATGGAAACTGATGGTACAATCTAGAGAGAAAATCAATTGGCAAGAATCCTTTGTGAACTAGGCGTGATAAAATCTATTTTTTTAGTAAATCTATGGACCGAGGATCCAGAACAGCGATCCACAATGACGATTTGAATCAGGTTAAACAAAGCGTGTGTCTCCCTAGAAACTAATGAGGAGGTCTCATTTGTACACTTTGCTAAACGAGAAATATGATAAATTTTTCGAGAATAGGACTTAGAGTGTACTTTGGACACTTGATGTACTCGAATTCACCTCGCTTACCTTACCAGCGGAATTCGTACTCGATGAAGTGCTGATCACTAAACATCATATACCAATCAGTAAGTCGAATTGGTAGAATTTTTTGGTGATATTATTTCAAAGTGCATCATAGTGTGCGTCTATAAGTTTGAGGCGTCAAAGCTCTCTAATCCACATTCTCCGAACGGATTTCGCACCCCGCAGGGGTGGGGTGTGCTGTGGTGAGAATGCAACAGCTACCGAAATTAACCACCTCCTTTGTAGAACTCCAACAGTTGGACCGACAGCAACAAACTGCTGATGGTTCTACCTGCCTTAAACAAACAAATGTGTCGATTTGCCAATAACTGACCAAATAAATTTGAAGATCAGTGATTTTTTGGCTTCTTTTGATTTCAACAATTTATTTGTCAATTCTTGGGAATCGTACAATGCAATGAGCTAATTGTTGGAATGGTTCACAATTTTTTCCGTCGAAAATTCAGTATTCTGTTTGCCCTCTCTGCAATACAATTTGGATCTTTCCCAATCCCGAAGGTAACAATGTTAACAGTTTCTGCAATGTTATTCATAATCTTCAAATTTTATCTGTCGAAATTAACATTCGAAAGCTGAAAGTTGTGATTATTTGCACACAGTAAAGCTTCTGCCGGTCAAGTGCCGACTCCGTAATAGCTGACAATGCTTTTGTAGATTTTACGGTGAAAAACATAGAGGTATTTACGTTTTTCGGTCTAGAAAACTAGGTACATCCAGCATAATTTGTTTTGCTTTTCCATTTGTCTTCTCACTTTTATTTCATTTTTAGCCCTTTTTATTCTCCACGCCGTCTAACCCGAACCATTTTTCATCTCAGCCAGCTTGGTGATCCTTTTAACGACTTCTCGGGATTTCATCAAATTTTTTTGACTCGGCGAATGGGAAGGGCTCTTTTTTCGATGGATGGTTTTTTCAAAGGTGTTTCTTTATGAAATTGTTTCATCCAACTATTGGTAAGAAAGTGTTTTGTTAAAGCGAATTTCTATTGAATCATGATACTTATTTTAATGGCATTTCTTAATTCAAATTCGATCATTAAAGAGAAGATCCAGGTGCACTTTGAAGACGCCTTTCAATCCTCACTCTGAAATGAACGGAGCCATCTCAATGCCTGCCTAACTGAGGGACTCGCATTTGGTCGGATCTTTCCCAATCACCAAAGGTGACTCAGTTTGCTACCATTTCGTCTCAACTCAGCGATGAGACTCTTTATCTCTTCTCGGTGTTATCTCCAAGTAGATATTAGTCCAACGTACTTTTATGATTAGGACGCCAAACAACTCCTTGTAGGGGTCTTTGGAGTAACTATGACCTAAGTGCAATAAACTTTAGTAAATCAAAGTCCAAGCTTTAAATTTGGAAGCCAATACATCCGCTGGTCTACAATCCAGACAGTGGTACTTTTTTACAGCACCACAGAGAGTTGGCTGCCGGTTTTCATCGTGAAGTTTTAGTAATAGTGATTAATGAAAGACAATAGAGAAAACATTCAATATGTGACTTACACCGTGAGGCTTTCCTTCAAAAATATATAAACAAATAATTGAGCTTTGAAGTTTCTAGCAAACCCTAGCAGTGGATCCCAACGTTTAAAGACCTATAATTCCTCAATTATTATTAATACGAGTAGTTTAAAATGCACTTTTTTGAGCGAAAGTGCGTGTTGTTCGAGAAATTTGTGTGTACTGAACAAATTATAAACCCATAGATTCGATTTAACTTTTAACAAGACCAAATTAACAAGAGATTAACCATTCTTTTTCACTGCAACTAGATGCACAAATGAAGTCTAGCGCTTAGAAGGTATGAGAGGTGGAGGGGAAAAATTACTGGAATTATTTGGATGACGGTTTGGTGAGAAATCAATTTCAGGGATCAAATCAGGTTTGTCCTTCTCGATTACTCTATGCTCTTCTCCGATCTTAGGCTCGTGCTTACCATATCTCGAAGAAAAGTTTCCTTTCGCCGGAGGAGAAGTCTCAGAAATATTCACTCCTGGACCCGACGCCAACACTGACTGCATTTCAGAGACTCTATGAGACTCCAGCAGATTTTCACAGTTGGCTAGGATAATCTCAAGGAAGTGAAAATAAAAACTGAGCAAATCCTCCTGGCTACACTCCGAAAGCTGCGTCCTCAATTCGCCCGACAAGGACCGAAGGTCACCGACAATTTCGAAGATATCTTGCAGTCTCTCATCAGGCATTGGATGGTTACGCATGCGGATACTGACACCAATCATGGCACAGACGTCAATCTTACTAGAAAGAGTCATATCCGCGTATTCAGCTTGGGAATCTAAAATGTTGAAAGCGCGTTGATCACCTCGTTTCCTCTGAACTGTTGGATAATTATTGTGCTTTATTGCTTACAGGAAGATGTAAGAACGAAAGTAGCAATGTAAGACCTTTCAAAGTCGTCAAATTTACTCTCCCTGTACTTCTTCACCAAGCTTAATATACTGTCAGAGTATTTCCACTTTTCTTCCACGAGGAAGGAGTAGGTCATATTTTTACGTAACATCTCGTCATCCTCATTTTGGAGGAGTCGGGAAAAGTAATCAATCACACGAAACATCATAAAGTCCACTAGATAATAGCTCAGACGTCTTAATTGATCGTCGGGTGATAACTAGAAACATAAATGTTACATTAGCAACAACCGAGTATAAACAGAATATACCATACCGATAAGTATCCTGGGATGTACTTCGCAAAAGAATGTAGGTCGAGCATCCTAATTCTCACAATATCGTTGAAAACTTTCATGAGATGTAGGCCAGACGACTTCGAGACCTGAAGTGAAACAGCTATTACTATCTATGGAAGTGTAACTTGACATTCATATAACGCAGTCACTCACGGTATCAGGTAAGTCTTGAATCAACCCGTTCGGATTTGAATATGTGATGTTTTTCAATTGCTAAAATTGAGTGATTTTCGGCTTATTGTTTGCAATGAATTTTGAAAGAATCTGGGTAAAATCTTAGGTACCAAAATTCACCTCAATACATTTCATCTTCTCAGCCATGTTAATCGGTTCAAATTGTAACCGTTTGAACGCCTTTGTTAGCATGTCATTCATGTTTTCAAAAACGACAATTTCCTCGTCAGCAGCCTCCTTGCCTAATTGCAAGCTATCAATGATTCTTTGAGCATTTACCGGAGCAGACTTCGACGAAACCTGAGGATTATCGGAGTTGGTCATGGCCATTACTGCCTCGGTAGGTTCCGTCAGCAAATCCACTGCTTCCAACGGGGTAGGCTCCGACATTCCCACTGTTATTCGGTTCTGAAACGATGATATTGGGATAACCGAAGGGTGGGTATTGGTAACCATAACTGTTTGAGTTGTATCTACTTGGTTGCTGGTAGGCGTAGGAACGTTGGAAGCCTTGATTGCCGACATTGGGAGCGACATTGTTTGTGGCGTTAAATCGACTGCTGCTGTAGTCGCACGCGGTGTCGCCCATGAAGCCTGCTCCGGATAGGTAAAATTTGCCGATGATTGCATATGAGGCGGAAGGGACACTGGTGACTGGTATATCGTCGACACCGGAGGTGGTGCATAACCAACAACTGGAGTAGGCATGCCCTGAGCAAAATTAGGGCTCCAAAAAGCCGGATTTGGAGCTGAGCTAGTCGTTTGTGTCGGTGCATGTGGACCAGGTACCGGCATCATTCCCGCATTAGCCATGGCTTGCTGTTGTTGTTGCCGCTGAAGAGAGGCAGCTTCCTGCCTTTTTCTTTCACGATTTGTCTCAATCAGCAGCCTCTTAGCTTTGCGCTTATCATCACTTAGAACCACTAAAGTTTCGAAATTAGGTATAAGTACAAAGAAACAACCACCAAATCTAGAGTTTATGTAATTAAACTTACGATCTCTGGTCATACCGCCTGCAATACACCGATCAAAACGGCACTTCTGGCAGCTATTTCGGTTCTGTTTCTCACTAACGTTGCAGGTCCCATTGAACTTACAGACATATTCGAGGTTCTTTTGAATGGTGCGCCGAAAGAAGCCTTTACAGCCTTCACAGGTCATAGCACGGTAATGAAAACCGGTAGCGTTATCACCACATACCACGCAAAGTTCGGGCCCGTTTGCCAAGTCGATATAACTCGGAATGTAAGGTTCTATAGAATCAGTGAAGCGGCTTACTTAAGCAAAATATAGGTGCTTTTTAAAATTTTCAAAAAATGCTTAACCTTCCCAAGTAATTTTAAAAAAACATTCAATTTTTGTACACGTGCATCCATCGCGGATTCGAGAAACCCGTCTTAAAAAATACAAAATTGGCATCATCGATTTATTTATTTGTTTACTTGAAGAAGAGATCTCCCCATTTTGCGCACAACTACCTCTACACGATGATGAGTCACAGACCTAAGGTCAAGAGGTCGTCTGTGGACTGCAGCAATAAATAGGGTGTAGGCGGTCGAGAGCTTAAACTTAACAAAAATTTATTAAGGCATTCTCAACCCAATTTGAAATTATGGTTTCTTTGTGAGGTCAGCTAGGTTAAACAAAGATTAATTCAATTTAAACGCTGTGCTGAGTGAAGCATAAGGATAACCAAGTATACTCAAACTCACTTTTCCGTTTCGGAGGGCCTGCTGTCGAAGACGCAGAGGCATTGGCGCTATCAGTCAGCTTTCGTTTAGGAACTGTGTTTGCGGGATTCCTTTCACCTATTGCTTGAAGTACTTGGTCGTTTGCTGGGTAATTAGAAGGTTCTGGGTTAGTGTAAAAATTAGGATTCATTTGTTGCGAAATTATCATTGGGCTGTAAGATGAATTAGAAAGATCAGCTGCTTGAGTTTGTTGTAGTTGGGTGAAATAGCGTGGTGTTGAGATATCCGCCGTATAACGCTCATATGGACGTGGATCTTGAGAATTCGCCTGGGCAGCAATGCCTATCGGTGTTGAAGCCAACGGACTTGGCCAGTAAGTTTGGTCGGCGTAGGAGGTAGTTGAAACCGCGGCTGCTGGAGGTAGATGGTGTTCGGAAGCAGTGTTAGGGCCATTCGAGCTAGCAGCTCCATTTCTGGGAATGTAGCTATAGTTCTCAAATCCATCAGCATGGCTCACAAGCGGAATTTGGTGGAAATTGCCCGACCCACCTTGATCTGAAGTCGACGATGGTGGCGGCGGGGGATTTACCTCCGATGCCGTATCATTGGGCTCGGTCTTCAGTTGCATGCGGTGGCTGAACAGACATCCAACGATTATCGACCAGTAATTGGTACAATTAGGTTCAGCGCAGTCTATTTAAATGCCCCTTTTCGCGCCATTTTTGTGTTCGAATTTGATTGGTTGTAGGGGCGATGACCTGAAAATTAACTGGTCTATTTGAGGTCAACTGATTTCGAGTCCAATACCACGCTTCGAAGCGCTACCACGTCGTAAAAATCGTGCAAAATAGCAGAGAAATCTAAGACTCTAGATCCGATTCAATTACATACCATTCGGCTTTCTTCATTTATGCTCAAAATCATCTATATTTATGTGTTTACTTTTGAATGAATGGAAATCGGTTAGTGTTAGGAGACCTGATTATTAGAGATCGCGTGTATGGTTTGTTCAATTCAAAAATTGTTGATTCTGTAATGAATTCGCATTGATGAAGTATGTAGAACTCCGAATATCATTGCTCGAAAAGTCGATTTTCTACGATAATAACAATTTTGCTTTCCTCCAGTCCAGTGGCTCGACAACAATGTCTATTCGTCATTCTGTCGCACTGGATACTGATTAAATTTTGATAACCTTATCGGTAGTTCACCTTCTGGACGAAATCCTCAGGAGTTGACACTACCTTAGTTGACGAGACAGGGGTCAAATTACGACGATTGGGTCAGCATTGTTCTTTGCCTTTAGATAGAGGAACTCTATCTACCTATAATTCATTGATATCATTTACCAATTAAGGTATTAGACCTAAATAGTCCGAACTAAGAACGCGAACCATGATCCTTCATGTCTCATGTTTGAGCTTATGTTTAAGCTGGCTAGGTCAGATATTAGATGATTGGGTACATGAGATGTGTGAGAAATCTTACCAGTTCAGATAAGATGGAATATGTCCGATAATCAAAATAATTCCAAATGGTAGAGACCCACTTCAGTCGATCGAGAAAAGGAGCTAACAAGCGTCCGTCTGGGAGCATCTCCGACCATAGAATGAGGTACATGTACGGAATCAGGTCCTATAAGGCAAGAAAATTTAGCCTCTATTTGTCCTTAGTATAATCTTGGCCTCAGTCTTCAGGTCTCCCATGTGGTTGGCTCGTGTACACTTCACTGCATAATACTAAAATAAGGACGGATATTTCAGTCCACATTCAGAAAATTCATACTCTATCCCCATCGAATACGTTATATCATGTCCAGCGCTAAAGGCTAAGTTTCTGAACATTCAAATACGTGAAAGGAAGACGACCTACTACCGATAGTGCAAACTTAGTCCACTTTAGACAGCATGGTTACGATTGACGAATCTCAGAATTGAGATTTTTAAATGCTATTCTCACTTCAGATCTTGATTATTTGCCCAAAATAAAGTGGAAATTGAAAAATTGGTGTGATTTACGTGTGTCGCTTGTTTTCCATAATCTCGTGATTATTCACATTAACATGTTTTAAGGTCATGTAGGCAACATTACTGGTGGAACACAATTAAATTGTATGACTATAGTAAATTTTTAACCAGTTCAGAGGAAATATGCGGTTGTCATAGGCAAAGTACACTCGGCCTACTGGTCGATCATCCAGATAAAAGAAATGAATAAATGCCCTAAAGATCGCAGCCAAAGTTGGCGAAAGCTTAATAAAATTATGTTTTATTTTTGAGAGATTTGCTTTCGGTTGAAGAAACAGGGTAGATATAAATGCAAGTTACTGACGAATCCGAAATCGCTGTCTTGTCTTGAAAATAAAAAACATCGAATTAAGTCCAATCCAAGGCTATTATCGCCAAAGAATCTCCGTTTCTCAGCCAGCCAACCAAACCATGAGTTCTAGGACCTGGGGGCACAACAATGAATGAGGCTTACTTTCAAGAAACTCTGTGCTATCGCTTATAATTAATGGCTTTGGACTGACATTCTGTGTTTTAATAAAATATCTTTACAGTTTGAGCTTTTTAGTCCAATCAGTAAATTAAATCTATATGATAATATTGCAAATTAGTGCCAATGCGGTGACCTTAGAATTTGAAATTCACCAAGTCCCGACCGTTTGTAATATTTCGCTATTGTTATCAACGAGAAAATTCGTCTAAATAATGCAGCTTGCGTAGCTCAAGGCGCTTACAACACGTTCTACCAGCACCAGTTCAGTACCGAGAAGTCGTATTTACTTGGGCACTTCTTATCTTCTTGCACGTATCCGAGGGCACGGTAACCTAGCCAACGGATATCACCTGCCCTTTCTACAAAATTTAGTTAGTTGATTTTCAACGAAGCATTGGTGTTGAAATCATCTCTTCTGATTTGGCTATTCGTAGAGCATTTGCTTAGAGGTAAAAGAATTTTCTTGAGTAATGACAAATAAGTTATGTGTAGCCTTCCGGTACTCACACTTAACCTTCAAGATCCAAGTCCTAAGTGCTTTCAAAGATATTCGGTGTGGTCCAGAGAATTCTTGACTTGCAAACTCGTATCAAATCTGCTTCGCAACTGATTTTGGAATAACAGGCCTTGTAAATCCATGTCTTTTCTCTTGGCTAAATTTACTGTAGTGATGATACAATAATGCACACTGTAATGCTTATTATGATAACCAAGGCCGCCTGGTCCAGTTAATCCTCCATAACCATTTGGCCTTATGGTTGTCTGAGCTAAAAGAACGTTCTGTCCATTTACGTGGAAAGAAGAGTTTAATAGATTGTGGATTTTTTGAAATCGTCTGTTCTCTGGTCAATCAAAATCCTTGTGTCATGTTTGCTATATCTGCGTGGTGGAGTAGCTAAAACAATGCTCCACTTCTGAATTGAAACGGTACCTCTTTGTTTAGAATAGCATAATATCAAGGAGTCCAAAAGCCCTTTAACATCTGTTTTCTGCAACTTCAGTTTTGCCTTCTTAGAGATGTTCTCTTGAAGTACTTTAGATGACCAACTTGAGTTCTTTAGAGTTATGTGCTGATGGGAAGTGAGTTGCTTGGCCGCTGGTATAGTCATTCAAGCAAAATGATATATGATTTTATAATACAGGATTTTATTATGATACACCTAGTTCTCCCTAAATATGTTTAATTTGACCCCGTTGGGGGTGTAGGAAAAGTCAATCAAATTATGGACCTTACTATGGCTTGACCAATGATAGCTGCAGTCCGACCATACGTTTAGCTGCTAGAAGGAGGTCAAATAATGTGCCTACGGTAAGGGCAATGAATTGAACGATTTATTTACTTATTTTTATTTACTCCCCACCCATTAGGGCAAGTTTCAAGGACTTCTTGGGAGTACAACAAAAGTAGAAATAGCTTTTAGAGCAAATAGCGCACAGCAGTTAACACCGAAGACAGTAAAGGCGGTTATCGACGTCTCCGGTTCTCTGATCACTTCTCTGGCATGGTTTCATCGTACAGGTAGCAATTCTACTTCATAGTGTCACCTCGTCAGTCCTCGATGTTGTTAAAGGCGGACAATCTTTGTACCTCTTCCAGAAGTATTGTCAACTTTCTGGCCGAGATTTCATTCATTGCTGCATGCAGGCGCTTTTCACAGTCCTGTTTGACACCATGAATCCACCGCGCCTCGTTTATCAGGCTGTACATGGTTGTGCTTCTACTGGCATAATCTAATGTTATACGTCCGGTGGGTGGTTAAACCTATCCGGCCGCCCCTCTGATTGGCCCCTAGAGTTGCCTCTGAGGTTACCAGTGGTCACCACGAGGAGGTTGATTCGGTACAATGTATTGAACCAATCCATTTTGTTTCCATAGGTGTCATAACGTGTCAATTCGATTAGCGTTTCTCATGTGGAGTTCACTGTTTGCAAGTCTGTGCAAGTGTTTGTGTCAGCGATACTGACCCATAATCAGTTTTCAACCCCGGTTGTTTATGCAAGTTTCACATTTGATGTTTAAAACCGTTGATTTGTGTAATCACTTAGTACCACAAATCCATGGATCTTAAGAAGAAGAACTAACCACCTATTATGTGACAACTTGCAATGCACCAAAAGGATCATTATAATTCTGAGTAAATCAACGAGTGAAACCAAAGCTTTGATTACAACAACTTACATTTCTCTTAACCTTTCTTCTGATTCAAACTGTTACATTTAGGTTCAACTCTTAGAATATTTCATGCACTAGTTAAATCACGGTAACAGTTTGATTATAAGTACCTGATTATGATAAATCAGCTATTCACGATGTGTTAATTTCCACCAGCTACAGGATAATTTTGAAGATTGTTTCCAGTGCTACAACGTATGTTTTACAAGATAGTTAATTAGAGAGGCTGAGGTCAACATTCCACATCTGCGTTGAGGTCAAATTAAGGTCATTTATACTTGTGGGACCATAGACGGTAGTGGTTGATGACTAATTGGCCACATAGGCAGAGATTAAACTTCCATTTCTGCAGTTAATTGTGACTACACGAACATCTGCAATGTAGAAGCGGAACAACGATTTGGGTGATCAGATTCAATGTAGTTGATAGAAGAAATTCGTTTGCTTTTCAGTATGTTTTTTTGTTAATGATTATAAAATATTAAAGTTGCCTAAAGAATATTCCAGTTTTATTCCTTTCTGCATTTAAAAGAAGCCAGATTTTTCATTCGACTTAGGTTCTCTTCTAGAAATTTTGTAGAGATCTAATGCATTAATATTATCAAAACATAATAAAATTAGAATTATAATGATAAACAAAGCAAATATGTCTCAACTGAAGTCCGATGATTAAATACTTTTGAGTAAACAACGCAATAGGAAGTCGAGTTATAATCCCATGTCCAAATGATCTGTGGTCCAACTAACCCACCCAAATCGAGAATCTTGGAATTTCTGTATGCCTCCTCTGCCCGATCGGATTATATCAATCTCTTAAAATGGCCCATGGTGACATCAATACTTAACGGCCATTCATTCCATGTGAACCATGTCTAAGCATCGCAGTCTATTTTTTTGTGATATTGCCTCAACCGGAGTTCCCTTGCCTTCCAGATTGGGATCCTCGGAAAAATCTGGAAATCAATGGTGTGCCTTGTCTACCTAGTGGTCTGTGGAATCTTGGGCTGAAATTCTAAAATTCACACACTAAATAAATTTAGTAATTTATTAAATTTATTAAATTTCTCCGAGAAGTCATAGGGTACTGTTTCAAAAATAATTTAACGAATAACTTCAGCTATTTCCCGTATTCAAAAAAAAATTATATCACAATGTAAATTAAAGAATATGAAAATAATGAATGTAAATGAATTGAAGAGCACTCACAGCCTCATGCCCAACACAACTTTTGTGATATTGACTTGTTTCGAGAATCTGAGACCTCAGGTCCCAAATGGAAATCCTCATTATAATTTAAAAATCAAAGTTTCCTTTGCCTCTACTGTATTCAAGACGCCTCGGGTTGAAGTTGTGGAATTTTTTTATTTAGTAGGTAGAGATCGAGTTAAGTTTACTTAATCCTTATGTAAGGACTCAGTATGAGCCATAGGTCATAAATAAAAAAGCGGGTCACTTTTAGAGTGATTTAAATGGGAGACGAATTTATGGACTATGCAAATGTGTGCACTGACAGTTCGCCTTGATCTTGAGGTCGAAGAACAATAGAGTGGCTCAGGGTTCACGCATGGATTTTCTCTCCCATCGAGGAAGTTTATCAATCAGTTTAAACATTAATATTGCTGAGGAGAGGTTTAACGACTGAAAGGGTGAATTTACTCGGAATTGAAGGATTTACTAAGTTTATGGGCTCCTTTAATTCAAAACCCAGAAAATGGGACAGGCTAAAACACCTGCAGGTTTCATTTAACACAGTGATAGTCTTAAGGAATGTACGTACGTGTTTTCAACAACCAGTATGATTCAAAAATATTGGATTATGCTAGTCGGTCCTTTATTGCTCCAGGCATGGACATCCGTGATTGAGTTGAGTATTTCCTAACTTCTAGTCCCACTTAATTCAATTCATATAAGACGCCTAATCCGTCAGACAGCCAAATCTCTCTTTAGTGAAAATGAAAACTAAAGCCAGTTCTACAATGTTACTCTTTCAGGAAAGTTAGTAGAACTATCTAAGCTTCTTTGGCTATTAAGCAGTAATATAAGGTGATCATTCATGCCTCAAGAAATGAGTCGACCTCTTAATTTGCATATGAGGTCAACTTGCGATGTTGAACGTGTTTAGCTCATAAAATCCCTTCGTCAAAATATTAATGAGTGGTGGAAACGTAAGGCGATTCGTATACTATAAGATATTTACGTATATTTTTACATTATGTAGATTATGGTGTTTATACCACTGACGCTGATTTCGCAGCTGTTAGGAGAATCAACTAATAGAATCTACTGTTTCTGGCTTGCATAGTTGAAAATATCCAGTCATTCGTGGTATTAGTGGAATTCCTCTACTCCTAAGTTATCCCATTAGCAATTTCTACATTGCACTGCACCCTACATGCCTGACTATTAGCAGATAGATCAACTTCACTGATAAATTTGATCAAAGAGGAAAATCCACTGGTGAAAATAAAGTGAAAAAGGACACAGAGGTCATTAAACAGAATCACCATCGATAAAATATAGCAGTTGACCTTCTGGAAAGAACTGACATCTTGGATTTCGAAGGCGAAATGAGGTATGCCGGGCTAGGATGGGCGTCTTCCTACCGATCATGTTATAGATATAAATTCCGTACTTAAGGAGTGGTCATAGCACAGGTCTATTTTTTCTCTCATCATGGACAACTTTACTATAGTTAATATCTATCCATTATGCATTATGGGTTGACAACCCATCTTAATAATGTCGAAACACTTTAGGTTTACCGCTTGGGTATTATTAATTATTTAATATTTTTGGCCTGACCTATTACCAATTGGTTGGGACGGGGAATAGGTAGGCAGCAAGTTGAATGAGATTATTTTAATCGCCTCATACATGCTTTTCTCAAGACGTTATATCTGAAATCCTTCATTCGATTATTTATAGTGTCACCTCTTTCTCGTCCATGAAAGAAAAAGTCACTAAATTATACCATCTTTTAGCATCCTTCTCAACAATCCTATTCAATGATTTCGTGAAATCAGGAGCCCATAAACACGGTGCTCATGGTAATTTATCCCCATTGAATTAGGAGATATTCAGCCTGCTTGGTATTAATTAACCAGGAAAATATTTTTTGGGTGGATTAAATTAGGGGTGAGTTTTGTAAGTTTAACCGTCGGAATATGGAAATTTTTCGGTATGTTCCTTATTTGATTCTCCATGCTACCTCTCCTATTTCAGTAAAGGACATATTCAAGTATCATCGGCGATTTCGAACAAGGTTAAGATTTAAATCTCCACCAAGCCATAAAATTCGAGACCATAATGCAGTGACCCTCTCGCCTGCACTTCTCTTGGAGACAAATTAAACGATGCAAAGGAGATGGCCAGAAATCCTGGCCAGTCAGTGAGGAATGTGTGGCTTTTTCCGAATCCATCAAGATTCCATTTAATTCCCTATTAATGTTGGCGTTACCAAAGCAGGAATATGGAAGAATTTGTGGTCAGAAACCAATAGCACTAATCTGGCTGACTCTTCTATCGCTAGGTCCTGGCATAATTAACAAATTCTAATGAAAATTAAAGTATACTTAAAAGAGGGTGGATATTTTACAAACGTTGTGAGCCAATATTTTTACTGATGATTTCGGTCATCTTAGTGGACCAACTGGAGCCCTCTAATGGATCAGATCGAGAGCCGAGAAATCGTACATTATTAATAGATAGAATGATCATTCTGTCGATAGGTGAACACACTGAGGATTGTTGATGCACATAGGTTACATATTTCTCTGTTGAGTAACGAGATACAAATGCGTATTTGAGTAGACTCTACTTCCATTTCAATTAGATGCGTGCCCGAAGTGTTGATAGCCTCTTATTAACATTCGTAACTAGATGTCTTCAGCCCCGAGGTTGAGTTAGGCTTCTAAGTTGAGTTTGGAAACTTATAATTGGTGTAATTTTGCCACTTCAGCTAGACTGATTGCAGTACCTTAGCATACTTCTGCCTCTACCAATATTGGCATATATTTGAGAATAAAATTCTCAAAAACGAACCATGTCAAATGGATATGTGATTATCCGGTCGCTAGGCAGTACCTTCAAGGAAGCCATCTTTACTCCTTCGATATTTCAGTTAAAACCAGCATTTTCTGGCGATGGATACCTCAAACTAACTCATACACTGTTTCACATTTTATTTAAATATAATACTGTATGGTAAATACTGCTTTTTTCATCATTCACACTCTGTTTTCTGCGATGAATATGAAGATAAGACTATATTTAAATGATTCAGCTCAATATCAAATTTGCAGTCAAGTTGGGATCATGATTGAAAAGCTATTCTACCTAGATAACAATGCAGTGGTTATTTGTCCATACCATTTATTTAGCGAAATCGGAACTAGAATATCTACGAAGTACATTCAAATTTACCCAGACTAACTCTTAGAAATATACTAATACAAAGTTCACAAACAAAATCCAAAATCCTTTTAGAAAAGTACTCTTTAGTTATTGATCATAATTCAAAATTAACTTGATTGAGAAATAAATTGCGATCAAAGAATGGACATTAATGTCTTAGGGGATATTAGTTTTCTATTTCTCAATAAATGCCTGACTCCTTAATTGTTCTCGACACTATGCTTAAAGCAAGTTTATTAGAAATTTCACAATTTTCCACGGCCGAGATAATGGCATTGGGTCCTCAAAGCCAGAGGCAGACATAAACGGGGTTACCTTAAAAATTAAGCCTGTTAAATCCTCAAATCATATTTGTGAAAGACCTTTATTAAAAAAAATTAGAAATATATGAGACAAGGTTGACATAAGCCTAAAACGTAGCCTAGTCACAATGTCCAGCTACAAGTGGATGCTTAAGAATTATTCAACGTCTCAGTTTACAGCATTCAACAATAATATAGGTTCCATTAAATGATGTGTTTTGGTGAAAACTGTAGATTTGAATCCTAAGGTATCAAAAACCAACAGGCACAAATTCTTGTCTGGTTTCTAAGAAGATATTGTGCCTGATAGGTTAGTGCTTACTCTTGGGTTCGTATATCACAAGAAATCCTCTCTCCAGTTGTTGGGTAGAGTGATTCCAACCACGATCTTGTATTCCAATCACTGAGAGAATCATCAACTCGACCCGTAAAATTTGGTAGACATTAAAGGTGACCAGAGCCACGAGGGTTGCACGGGAATTATAGGACATTCCATCCACAAATCCCTGTGGCAGCATCACCGCATTAAACAGTTGAGATTGGGAGGCTAAATGGTATCCTACGTCGAAAGGTAACCGATGAACCATTTTCTATCTACCAGTCAATATAGTGAATCACCATGGTTGAGGTATCCCGAAACGTCCATCCTATATTACCCGTTGCCTTTCTGAGGGAGGTATAAATATGAAAGAACCTTAGTAGAAGGGGCACCGGGTCCTGACTGAAGCAGCCAGAACAAAAAACTGAGCTGAAATAATATAACTAATAAGTAGATTGTCTAGAAAACGATCAAAGAGAAGTCATAGAGCATAAAGAGATTGCTAAACAATCAAGCAGGGATTGAAACACACCGAAATCAATTCCATGATCCAGTAGTTGATCATGTCCCCAAGAATCAAACGTTATTTGCTCATTTGAGAATTTTATTTACAAAATTCCAGCCATGACATGCGGCAGATTGTTATTCAGTTTCCTTGATATAAGTCGGGAAACTGATAAAGCAGCTTCGAATAGACGAGGCTTTTTCGAGGACACCTCAGCGTATTCCCCGACGCTGGGCAATTTATAGAACATCCGCAAATTGAAGGCATCGAATTTATACGTAAACTGTATGACTACGTCTATCCCACGAGAACTAACTTTTATCCAATGACCTGGTTAATAAAGGTGATAATGACCTGACAACGAATTCATTCTATTGTACTCGCGCTGTTTTATAAGCAAACAACTTCTAGAGAAAAATGTATTTTTAATAAATCTGGCTATTTCTTATTCTTCATGGGGGAAATTATATCTCAAGGTTACCATTGGAGGAGTAATTTCGGATGAGCCAATAAGTTCAGGTAAGGATCATATTTACATTTTATATTTGATTTTATTAGAAATAATACTTAATGTCTCATAGGAAAATGAAGAATAATATACTTTCCAGCAATGTACGATAAGTTGCTCATACTTAAAAGGTGAAGTTTGTCAAGAGTTCATGCACTAGTATATTCAGAAAGTCACTAACATCTAATTTACTTTAAAATGAACTTTTGCTGCTAAAACAACTTCTAATCAGACAGAAAAGTGAAGTTACTGGAGTCGCTGGCCTTTGAAAGTGCATTGTAGGCCTATAGGGATAGGATTCTCTGTGCCATTAGTAGAGGGCACTCGTTCTACTTATGTCCCTAGAGGCTACCACTTTAGCTATTTTAGCCCGAAGAAGCGAAAACGTCTATGATGCCGCAGCGTCTAGAGGTTAGTCTTCTTGTAAGAGAGACGACAGCTAACCAAAGTCTAAATCTAAAGGTGACGCCTCGTTCTGATGCTCCCCCTCTAACAGTTTGAAATCCCTATACAGCTCTTCAAGACTTGCATTGCTGTTGGCTTAGATAGACATTCCCCATTTCCGATAGGGGCTTGCAAATGGGAAAAAAAAACGTTTAAACTGTTCAAAGCTCAAGTTAAGAACATCTGTGAATCAGGTGAGTTTTGAGAGCTGTTAACCTTAGTGAAAGCTGTTCCCGAAATTTGCATCAGATGATTGATATTTTAAAGGCAAATGCAACAGAGATGGTGAGAAGTAACCTGAATTTTGGGAACTTGACTGATCGGTGTGCCCAGGTACCAGCTGACTCATATAAAGCTTGGGTCAAAAAAATAAACCCTAGAATCATGCACTCATGGGGCCTGGTGCCATCAGTAACTGAAAATTGACAAGTGAAGAGCACAATTTATTGGAGTATTTATGTATTTCAAGAGGAAATGAACCGATAATATATGGTAAGCAGCGGTTCCTGTATGATATGCATTCTGATATTTGACATTGGAGCCAACCAAGAAAGTCCTGGTATTTCTGGCTAACCGTAAAACATTCACTCTTAGTATCAATGCTATTCGGAAGATGGAATGTAAGTTTTTGGCTTCCGATCTTGTTAGGTCTTGGTTTTGTAGATACGAGCCAATGAACTATAACGGCTGTGTTTTTGAAGTGGATCGCAGCCAAAATTACCCTGAATCTCTATTCGACACGAATAACAGCCAAAGATTGCTACCTAGAAGCTCTCTATTCGTGCTCTATGTGATAGAACAAGGTCCAATATCAAGGAAGTTAAAAGTTATTGAACATTATATTTGCTCTAATGGACGGTTGTAGACATCGTCTTACTAGTGAACTGGCACTAGATGACGATGCAGAGCTGAGGATTATATAGATGTTCGTGGTTGAGGCCGCAGAAATCCCCCATGTTTCGTTCCTCCATTCCCTGAATTGTCAAATTCGACGTCGCTCAAGACCGGATTTCAATTGTTACCCCTGCCAGACCACTGAAACTGAAAAAAAGTGTCTGCATTATCAGGTACGAAGGTGTCACTTAAATGCTAAGAACTTCTAACTTAAATTATCATATTTTTGGATTTTAGTGGCTTCACATTCCTCCTGGAAGCAGAACATGGTACTTTTCAATATCTGTGAGAATCATCTTCGATTTCAAAGCTCATTTTCTTCAAATCTACTACTAGAGCTTACTATAATACCACAAAGAAACGTGCTTCTAGATCAGATAAGTCAATAGAGTAGCACATTTTGGTTAAAACTATTCCATCAACCACTAATCCAGTAAAGTATTTAATTAAAAAAAGCTATGAATATAAATTTTAGGGTCGAGAGAAGCGATTCGTGAGTTCAATCCCTGCTGGCATATGCTAAGGTGCTGAACCTATGCCTTCATTAAGCATTCATTTTGTATGCGTTTTGAATAATAGTACTATTTGAACTTATCTTGAAGTAGCCCGGTCGAAACTAAAACTCTGCTTGGATTACCAGTATCGCCGTGAACTGATCGGTTCTAGCACGATTTGATTGGATGACACGTGTAAATTATGCCTGATGGGCAGACCTTAACCTCAGCGATTTGCGCTTTTATTACATGGGACGAATGGGAGGTAAATTCATGGCGATATATGCATTTTTATTATTAACTAGGTTCAAAATAATCCCTGGGAACTACTCCAAACTTTTAAGTAGGCAATTCGAAAGGGGAATAGCATATTGTGGTACCATAGGCGCTTTAGCCCAAAGCACATATTAATGAAATCGAGGGTTGGAGTCAGTTAACTTTCACTGCGTTCCTCAAGATTAAATGGTTTCATGATGCTGATACAATGTTTTCCTACTTTAACGGATTTTTCCAAAGGCAGGACTGAAACTGCTCAATTTGACGGTTAACCAGGTGAGGTGAGATTTCCATCTATGGCTAACTTAAGGGCGGTTAATGACAGCATTTCAGTTAAATTCCGACAAAAACTCCTTCAAGTAGAACATTTTTTGTCAGATTTATTCGTTACTTGATTTAATGGCAAGGAAAAATTGCAAGTCTCTTTTAAATAAAGATTGGATTTTGTGGTTCGGCAATCACATCAATTTGGCAGTTTGTCACCGATGCGGAATTTTAAAGTAATCTGTAATTCAAAAAATAAAAATACCTTGGGTTGTTTTCAGTCATGATTAACGTGACGGATTTCAATAGATTAAAATTCTCGGCTTTCAATCTACTGATTTGGGGGCTATTTGATTCCCTCAGTGCTAGAGGGATCCCCTGCAATGCCGTTTGTAAAATGCAATCTAACCACCAATTTATTTTAATTTGAGTGCCTTGAAAGCTGAAGCATTAAATCCACGTTTTATTCTCTAAGTTCATAACTAAAAGGTGGTACCCGTAGTTTGCCTTTTTAACGATTTGCAAAGTTAAGTTGTTAACTGTTATGAGTTTGAAATTTAGTGGTTTCATCCAGCAATAAAAATAATCAACCGGTTAAATGCAATGGATTCAAGGGAACTTCGTTGGCGAAAATTAACTTCGCAACCGTTATCAACACTCCTGAATAAAATCACCTACAACTTGCCGTATTTTCCAGGACGTGTACAGTTTGGGGAAGTATTTTCCCTGTGCAAAAGTTCCGCAAAGCGGGATCAATTTAAAAAAGCACTTTCTAAAAGGAAGAGAATTTGAACAGCCTTATAATAGGGCCTCTTGAAATGGACTGGACATTCAATACCAGTCCACTGAACGTTTACTTTGAGAAACAACTAATTTGAAAAATGAGCAAATGTTGGTCAGACCTACTCTCAACCTCCTCGTGGTGACCACCGGTAACCCCAGGGGCAACTCTGGGGGCTAATGAGAGGGGCGGCCGGGTAGGACTAATCGTCCACTGGACGTATAAAATTAGATTATGCTAGCAGAAGTACAACTGTGTACACCCTGGTAAATAGCTAGGTTTATGATCTCAAACTGGACTGTGGAACGTGCGTGCATGTGGCAATGAGTAGTATCTCCGCCAGAAATTTGAAAAAAATATCTGAGAAGGTACAAAGATTTTCTGCCTTAACAATGTCGAGGACGGATGAGGTGTCACTATGAAATTGAACTGCTACCTGTACTATGGAACCATGCTAGAGGCGTGACCAGAGAACCGATAACCGCTTTTATTGGCTTCTGTGTTAACTGTTGTATGTAAAAGTTATTTGTACTTCTGTATTCCCCAATAAGTACTTGGGACTTTCCCTAATGGGTGAGGAGTTAATAAAAAAATAATAAAAGAATACCATAATTTAAGATGCCACCTTTGACTTGGGAAAGTGACGACAAGACCAAGCCCATGATAGACAAGGACCCAATAAATAAATATTGATATTGTATGTGGCAACTGCACTGACCATTCTAATCTGCGTCTGTGCTATCAAAAACCGTAGATTCATGCAGATGATTTTCACGGAGTTGGATTTTAATGGTTTTCATTTGAGAGCAGTTAAGCATATTCATGCCTAATGAGAGAATACGTATTACAGAAGGCAAAAGCTCGAGGATTATTTCAAAATGTTAAGCCAACTAATCTTAATATCAACATGTTTCCCATGGGAACAATCAACTGGAGGTTTCTTTAAAGCAGTTTTCAATTCTTATTAAAATAGTGAAATTTTCATACCTAGAAGGAATCTGTTGCGATTTAATCCCACAAATTGCATATTTTAAAGAATATTAAAATATACGGTCTTCGCCAAAGGTTCTTAATATTCGTAATTAAGACATTCATTAACTTTAGCTCGCGGCATTAATGCAATCAAAAGTCATTTCTACATCTTGGAAATAGATTCTATCTGACTATATTCGAGCAGTTTTTCGTTGTATACCAAACTGCTGAATGGTTTCTGCCCCTTAGCAAAAAGAGAAGCCAGAACTGATCTGCCTTGATGATCGGACTTGGAATACACGCACACGCATTCTAACAATGAGGGGCAGATGATTTAATTCGAAAGACCTGATTCAACATTACCTGCATGCAACAGTACGTTGGACACATTCGTCTTTGACCACTTGGTCATTCCAAGATTGTTAAACTTCCTTTAAAATCATTACATGATGACTCGATTGATCAGTAAACAAGACCAATCCTAGAACCCCTATTCAGTTGCGAGGATTAGGTTAGTAACAGAAATTTATTATAAACATAGTAATTTGTCGTTAAGCTACATTCTTTAAAGGTTTGGTATGATGTTTAAATTCTTCGATGATAAACTATCAAGTGTATTTTTGCTTTATCTTCATCAGCGAAACATGTCCCAATCGGTATTCAACTTTAATGGCATAGGAACGATTCTGAGAGGGAGTGGTACTCAAACCAACATGGTTCTTGAGCCAATTCTGATACCTTATTTGAGCTTATAACTGGCCTCGTTCCATTCACTGACTAAACACTTGAAGGGGGTTGACGAATTTTAGAAGGTCTTGCATTAAACTTAGTGATTTGGTGATCTTACAGTGAAACAGTACTGCAGTAGTCTATTTAGCAAAATTTGATCAGCCTGACATTATTAAATGGAACCGTTGGAGTATTGGATTTTCTTAGTTGTCATTCGAGTCGGCTGTGATGACGCATGGATAGTACTTGTTTGACCTCATCATCAACTTGAAAAGAGATTCGAGGTAAAGGCTTGACCAAAGTTGAAAGGTCGGAATACAGGCATAATGGTTTCTTACCTTATTATTGGGAACCTTAATAGATACTTTAACTAAACAGGATGAGAATGGCTTAACATTTTTATAAGTATTATCTCTAAAAACAATTTCGCTGCTCACAAATATTCTTCTCTCCAACAGCTTATGATTTACAGATCAAACATCATGTAATCTTTTTGACTATTGAATGGATCAAAATTGTAATCCGTGCAGGGATAGGCGGTTGAGTGTTGATCGGATCTGGATAATGATCAATCACTGCAATTGTAATAGCAACTGAAATCCACTTAGAGTTATGGTTCAGTAGCTAAGAAAATAATTATTAGCAACATAAAGGTGTATTTATACTTATACTTATTGCTATTTCAGGAAAACGGTGTTGTATTTTAAAAATCGCCCTTAAACTCTGCCAGATTTCATGTACTGATCGAACTCAACTGCCGTTAACTTCACCCCAAATGCACTTCATCGTTAATGTGTGATTTGAATGACTACCGAATCGGGGTTCTTACTTAGAGGTGTTGAAATTTAACGTCAAGTCATGCTGAGAGCTATGTATTTGCAACTGATATAAACTATGTATGTATTTTCTGTGACCATATTGAAAGTCCCCAACCACAAAGGCAAGAACATGTGTTCTCTTCAAAAATTTGGGCTCGAAAACGATTTCCTTGAAAACATTACTTTGTGCAGATTTTAACACAAGCAATCATTACAAAACACATCTACAAAACTTGGGAAATAAAGCTTTCGTGTGACATTTTTTTATTGTTTTCAACAACACAAGTTACAAAGTTCAAAAGATATTCAATTCTCACTAAAACAATGAAAATACATTTATGACAAAACTAGAAACTGTGAGAAAATACATATCACCAATGCAAAAAGCTGGCATTTAAAAGTGGTTTTGCCAAAATTTACAAATGATTACCAACGGCGCTTACTCTCATCATCACAGTACATAAGCCATCTGTCAGTCGCTTGAATTCTGTAACTGACGTCCTCGAAGAATGATCCGATTTATACATCAGCATCTGCGGTTAAATCTGCCACTATAATAAAAAAAATGCAAAAACAAAGGTTTTATAATTTTAAGGTCTACACAAGAAAGCATTCAAAAATTATAATCTCTATAAACATTTACATATTTACTGACCATCTGCATATTGAACGTTCATGGTTTTTCCTTTGAAAGAAATACCATCTAAATGTCTTAGAGCTGAAGATGCGGCTGATTCGTCAGCAAACACGACCTCCGCAATTGTCGGAGTTCCCTCAATATCGTGGCGGATCATCGCGTTTAGAATTTTACCATGCAAACTAAACAGTAATCTAATGTCCTTAATAGTGACATTAGATGCCAGATTAGTGATTGCGATCTTTGTAGGTATCTGTCGTGTACTTCGTTTAAGGGTTTGACGGTGACGATTAGACTCACTCCTTCGTTGTCGATCCCGTCGTTGCCGTTGTCGTGGTCTTCCACGTTCATCTTGACCTCTCAAATTAAGTTCAGTGCTTCCGGAAAAATTACTTGCAGCTCTGCCTTTGTCCGACATCACGTCTATCCCATAAGTCAACACCTGCAAGAATGACAGTTCGATTCTTACTGGTAGAATGATTAAAACAAGAGTGTTTTAATTCATCAGTCAAATCAGTAAAATGCTATCTATTTTAATTGTTTATTCAATTTTTCAATTTGTAACATTTATTATTTTTTTTCAAATAAAAGAACGCTCTGCCGCTTCATTTTTAGCGCCATCTTAATTACAATCATTGTTTAATAAAAAATCGCGATGATATTTATTTACCATCTATTCATTTTTAAATGCCCTTACGAATTTTGATAAATGACGCAGAGGTATAAGTAAAGAAGGACCTTGGAATGGTTTGATTTTTCATGTTAGGCAGATATGCTATTTTTATACTTTATTTAATTCAAAGTAAGTTCATATTTGTTCCGTTTGATAGAAATCTTAAAAGATCTTTTTAAGGTCATTTTGTTTCAATTTAAATAAATGGCAGGTAGGTGAGTGAGATGTAAAGCCCTCAAAAGTGCTAAACTAGGCCAATGAGAGATCCTTAGTATTTTGGAGTCCCTATCTTGGGTTTCTACATTAGCTTTCTTCAGTCTAAAATGGGAGATAAGAAGTATGTCCGCACTTTCCTGCTGAGCTTCTGATGGATTTGCTTGAGCGGAGCAGCTTACCTGTGAATCTCCATAGGAGGTAGGTAGTCCTGGTATCTCGGAGGTTGAGGGTGATAACTGGAACTGCACGCTCTTAAGGAACTTCACCTTTTGAGAGATTTGAAGCACCAACAACAGGACCTCTGTGGTCGCTAGAAATTTTTGCTCTTTAGATGCAGAACATTTTGCAGAAAGTTAAAATTTCAGATCCATCAAAGTTATGCTGTAGACCATGCCATAATTCACAGGCCATCTTGTCGAAAGACAGAATTTGAGGCTTTTAGGCATTCAGAAAAATATATTACGCTCCAAGGGCCAAAAATCGGGGAATCATCATAGGCGACTATAAGTCTAACTCAAGCTCATTTTCATCTGTGAAATAACGAATCACTATTCGTGAAACAATCTTAAGAGTATTGTGCATTTCCTTCATCGGATAAAGACCAAGGTATTTGTGAAAGATTTTAACTTAACTTAGATGCACTAATAGAATTGATGGTTAACCAATGCATGACTCGTAAACTTGGAATGAATTTTCAGAAACTGAACCATCTAACTAGCAAGGAATCTTGTCTTTATTTCAATTGTGATTATTTAGAATGAGCCTAAATTGTGCATATCAGAATTGTTTTTTATTGCTACCAAGTGCGGAATCCGTGATTTCTGTGTCAAAAGTAGCCGCAAAAGGTCAATAGGTAGACATCGTTTCGGGAAACTGACATTCTACTTAGAGTTCAACTTTTGGCCAATGGCATTTAAGCAACTGTTGAGGCTGTTATTGGAATTATGTAAAGGCAGCCACAGATTTTTTAGAGCTCCCTGGGAAATGAGATCTATAGTGACTCATATTTTGCGATGGTTAATCGCTTTATTCAAACATTAAGTTTAATTATACAGTAGTGGTAGCTCACATCGACGTAGCGCATCCTGTATAATGATAGGACGAAGAGGCGATAGTATTCATCGGAAAGGTCAGCCAATGGGCCTTCAGTGACAAAGTGTCCTGTCCTCAGCAGGTATCCCCTTAAATTTCGGCGGGTTTATGTGGGAACTATTATATTCTACCTCGTAATCACCCTCAAGAAGAGGGTGTATGGAATCTCTTGGTTTGTGGTTAACTAGGAAATTCGTCCGTTACTCTATCCATAGGGTAATACTAATGATAAAGCCCATGCTGAAGGAATTTCTTCTCAAAATTTATCTTATAAGGGGGATACCTGATGTGTCAGAACATCAACAGAATATGCATTGGGGTTTTTTGAGCCCCATTTTTATGCTGATTTAGATAAACAGGCAGCCACAGAGCCAATTCAGTTAACTGCCGAAAGCACTGTGGTCCGTATTTATGTTCGCACTCATATGAGGCTACAAAGAAAGTAATCATGTTTGAATCGAACAGTTTTTTTTAGATAAATTGTTGAAGAATTTATCAAAGGATCCAGTTTTTACGAAGCCATTCCGTAGGGATTTGCTCAGAGAAGCAATCGCGCTTCACACTAACATCAAGATACATCATTGCCTTAAATACAAAACTTTCTTTTGGCACAGTTCTCTGTTTGAATATTGAAAGTTTGGGCCCCCAAACGCCTAAGTTTCTGATAAATTGGCACCGCATTTTAATAAAAGGCAACTTGATGGGAGCTCAATAGATCCAATCACATTTCGACTGAATGTGCCGATGGTAAAGGCTACTATCTATCAGCCTTTCAGAACATTTACTTCTGATTCACACGCTCTTGTACCAAGATCTAATTAAAAGATATTCACTTTATAAGTGGTTTTCTGAAAGATATTCATGCACTTGGCTCCCAATTTCTGGTTTTTCGTTCTTACATTAATTTCACTGATGTTTTTAAACAGATTTATGAGTACTGAGGATATGAGCCAGCTAACAAGCGCATTGTGGGCATCAGTCACTGTCTTGATTGGTAGTTCAAACAATTTGAAAACTTAAATCGGTGTCAATTGCTACAAAAATGCCTAGTCATTACATGTATAGTGCAATTGAAACTGTTTTAAAATTTTGGTTGATCATTTGTCTATGCAATACCAATGCGCTTGTTGCAAACTTCCCTGATCTGCCCGTCTACTTGTCATTGTGTTGAATCCACCTGAGATGAGGGTCACCTCTGGCATTGAAGTTACGAGGAAAACATGAGATCTAGTGAAAAATATTACCTTAAATTTATCGATAGTCAGATGAATCTTCACGTTCAACGCTGATTTCCTATGCTGAAACATATTAAGATAAGACTCTTTAAATGTATAACTTTTCGGTTAAGTGCTGGAGATCATTTCAACTCATCAATCTTAAGTGACAAAGTGGCCTGCCGCGACTGAACTGAGAGCTAATTATTCTAGAAACTTGTTAGATTAGAACCAATAGCTTGCGTTAGACTTCTCTGAAATTCATTGATGAAACGTTTCCATAATATTCCATTTAAAGTGTTACCTATGGTTTGCCAAGAGAGACCGTTCCAGATGGAGCAAAATCGGCTCAGAAACACCATGGTATATTTTTCATTCACCATTGCTGATACTGGCTGTTATGTGAAACAAAGATGGTTGATTTGATTGCATCAGTACATAGACGTTCTTTCAAGATTGAGGTTTTTTTGATGAGCTATAGAGGGATAAGTATTAAAGTGTTTAACATCGCTGTCAATTTTTTAGCTCATTTTCCTCTTTAATGAAATCAACCCTTAATAGCTTCGGATCCACTTTTGGTGAATCCGGATATTCTTCACAAGTGCTCCAATGTCCAGATACACTTTGCTTCAGTCTGTGGGCACGCGATTCTCAGTTCAAATTTTCCCGCATTTGTGTTCTTATTCTATAGTTTCGAAAACGTTAATAAAAATGAATAATTTTTTATTGTTGCCCCACCGCTGTGCACATTTACTTACAATTGCAAATTCTAAAAGCTGAAACAGACCAGAAAATATGTCACCTTCGAGGAAGCCTCTTTTCAATGACATAGATGATGATCGGAAGTAGAGCGAGGTCAGATGAAGAAACACTGCCGAATTCGAAGACTCCACGCTTAGTCCATATGCTGTAGATATATTTCCAGCCACAAAATAACACAAACACTTAAAACTTTGCAATTAGTTGAGAGAATGTTGTTTGATCATGCAAACTTACACTGCCAATAATAACTAGCATGTTTAAATTGAGATTCATAGGCTTGAGAAGTTGAGGAAATTCAAAAACGCAAATATTGTACCTGTTTGTTTGAAAATGTGACGTGCTATTATTAAACAACGTCACATTTTGAATTATTCAATCAAGCCTTTGGCTGCCCACAATTTGACCTCACTGGAATCCAGATTAAAATTTTAATTTTAACTGGGTATCCATTATTATCGAAATTCCCGCCAATCATGAATGAGTCCCGTTGAGGCCAATCATCATTACTCAAAGGCTAATCAAAGTCTAACTGCACATAGAAGCTATCAAAATTAAAATTTTGCCCCTAGAAATAGTCGCAAATAAGTTTTTTAGTTGACAATGTGTTTGTGACAGCTCATGATAATAGGTTGATGCACCCACTAAGGCCAATACATGGTATACCAAGACAGCAGCAGGATACAACATGCAACTATTTTCCAAAAATTCGCCAGATGCTGTGTCAATGATCTGCTGGTCGCTCTTCTTTCCCTCAATGAGCATTGTTTTCATTTCCTACTTTTTTTTGCGAATTGGCGCTAACCATGAAGATGTGGTATCTCATCAACTAGAAGAACGTAGTGCTGAAGACAAGACGATTCCACGAAATGGGCCATTTACGGACAGCAAGGAAAGGCTAGCTCATTCCGATTATAGAATTAGCGAAAGTTGATGGGTCCTGTTCATTTAATGGGCTGATAAATGAATAAGGACAATGAGGGTAGGGCCATTCAAATTATTGAGGGAACGGTAGAGTACTTTTTCATGACCCTCATGATTATCGAATCCGCAGCTTCGAGGATGAATTGTCCTCGATTAAAGGGCAGTTTATTTTGGAGCTTAGCAACGATTTCCAGGCGAGAATAATTTGGGGGATACCTTTGTGAAATACCTGCGAGGTTACTCAGGTCCAAAAACATGGAGGGAAGAATGCAGATCAAGATCTGTAGAGGAAAATTTGTATCAAGCACAATTGTTGTCTTTATTTTGTCTTATTAGTAGCTTTCATCTCAATGTCGTGGAGTTATTTAATGTATCAAACAGCGGCCAGTTAAGAGATTTGATTGCTGATTTTATTTATTCCTTTATGTAATTCCCCATCAAACTGGTCTAGTCTCAAAGACGTTCTCTTGTCACTTCTCTGGCACGATTTCGTCGTAGAAGTAGCAGTTCCATTTCATAGTGGAACCCCATCCGTCTCCGACACTGTTAAATGCAGACAATTTTCATGCCTCTTCCAGAGGTCTTTTTAGCTTTCTGGCGGAGAATCCATTCATTGCTACATGCACGCACTTTTCACAGTCCAGTTTGAGACTATAAATCCAGGTATTTACGCCGTGCTTCGTTTACCAGGCTACTTCTTCTTGTTGTACTTCTGCTGGCATAATCTTATTTTATACGTCCGGTGAGTGGTTAGTCCTATCCAGATGGCCCTCTCATTAGCCTCCAGAGTTGCCCCTGGGGATGCCGGTGGTCATCACGAGGAGGTTGAGAGTTGGATTAACTGCCGATAATAAATTTGTTCGAGAAAGGTCCGTTTTATGCACATTCAGACTTGGTAAATGCCTCTTTCATCTAAACATTGAGATTACTGAGAACATTTGCTGAATATCTTTCGAATATATTTGTTTAGACTTGTTTTAAATTTGTTCTAATCGATCCTTTTTCTTGTACAACCAAGACGAGTTTTGCCGCAACAAACACTTTGATGAGCCCTTTTCAAATAATTATTTAAGTATTTATTCTAAAGCAAACAATAGAAACCCTAAAAAGATTTCTAATAATTTACTGCAATTATATCATCTGATCTGTCTCATCATTGAATGGTAAGAAAGGAATTCCTAAGCCTATACCTGGACTTGGATAAATGTTGATTTCACTTGTGAATGAGTTAAGTGGGTGTGAGGACATTTTCGTAAAGCAGCCAGCAGTATTGGATCTTTTGAAATTAATGAAATAGTACTTTTCAATGAGTTGATTCGTAATCCTTTTATGATAAAGTTATATTTTTTTCAAGACCTCATCTCATATCATTAACCTTGTTTCTAACTCAAGACCTAAAATGGCGTTTAATCCATCCGTATTGAACGGTTTCGACAAACGAACCAGTGTAACATGGTTTGGCGACGATGGTTCCTGAAGTGCACTTCACTGACCACTCTCTGTTCTACGCATGTCAACTGTCCCCTTTTTTACTTTAGTTATAAACGCTAAGTTCTGTTTGCCTCATATAAGTAAATTGCTAAATTACTTGGTTTTTTTTTTACCAACTGCGAATTTCGGTCGACTTCAATGGCCTCAATATCCAGTTCCTTACGTATCACTCGGTCGGTTCGGTCTTATCAGCAGCGTTTCCTTCATGGCTTAGCTTCTACTTTGTTAATGCAAATCAACTTTGAACTTCTTCTCATTACTTCGGGATGTTGTTGCAGTGCATTTCGGTAGCAGTTATTCCATAAGCCCATGTTAATAAAAGTATAAATACTAAAAAAATAATCGGTTTGTACTGTTGAAGTGTAAAACTTTATGACTGTGGGAATTATTACATAAAATTTGTTTTCAACTTATTCAAATGAGTTTTTTCAAATTATTTGTATGTAAATTAAGTAATTCATTAAGAAACTGTATTAATTTCGATTCCACAAGTTGATTTAATTTCTAGACGACTTTAAATTTATCCATGTTTGTAGCCTATGCCCCTGTTTACAGCGTTCACTTATAAACATCGAGACGTCTGCTCTTTATGGGACGGCGTCTGGAGTGTGTATATATCCATTCACGCGCCCTGTATCCTGCGTCTACGAACCACGGCGAATTGGCAAGAGTTTTAAGCCACTCAATACGAGTGGTGCCATCCAGCTGCATTTATTGCATTCCGCTCAATTCAACCCACGTTTTGATGAGTAAATGCCCTTCATTAAAACTCTAATGAGAACAAAGATCCTCCGCATATTCTATACAAATGAAAAGAAATTCAAACCCAACGATATCAGTAAGACTCTTGTATTGATACGTTAAGGCATTTATTATTTCATGAATCCAAAACTGCCCCTTTGGGCAGAACGACGTAATGACGACCGTTTTTCATGTTTCGGGTGCAGGAGTTGGTCGTAATTGCAGTGAACTTGGCAACTATCCTACCAGTGGAAACATTTATTTGAGAAAAAAACCATTTCTTATTAGAAAGCTATCTGATCGTCACCAAGTTTACATTCTACGCACCGATCGAAATGATAACCGAAATCACTTTGATGAATTTTATACACGTTAGAAGTGGATCTACTTTGTCCCGTTTTGAATCTCGCATGTGGCCTAAAAATGGACTTAAGACCTTAAACATCTATCTATCTATTCTTAGAGGATAGAAAAACTTACCTCTTCTTGTACCTCGCAAACTATGGGAAGTTTGACCTCTCAGCCAAGGTATCCAGCTTTGAGAAGTCTACCGATTTAAAAACCGATGAAACCTTTAGAGCCAACATAAGGGGCCAGAGCTTTACAAGATGACAAATATGACTCTAGTGCTGTCTTATATAATTGGATATTTGTGACATTGACCGTGCGATATGGGTGATCAAGTTTGATACGTTCTTTTATCAGCCTCTTTTCTTATTAATGGCAATATTGTTAACTATCCATTAACAATAAATGGGTTTCACTGTCAATCAAACAGCAAGGGTGATGCGAAAGTCAAACAATGAGGTTTCTTCAAAAGCTCAATTTCAGCCAATAGAATGAATTATCGGTGACCTCAAACTGCGCCTAAATGTTCTAATAGGTTACTTTGACAGTAACTATACGGAGAAGGAAAATTTGATCACAACCGAGACAACATCAACAAACGCAGATGATGTAAAAGACGCTGACAGAGAGGATGTCTGCGATGCATACCAATGGAAGACATTACAGAGAGGGCACAAATCTTTAAAGGTCGCAGTCGCAAGCATATTGCTTGAAATGGCATCGAACATTTGATAACCAACAATATAGTATCATTGTATATTGCCATTATTTCGAAATGGGTACTTCGGCGAATCTCTACTGCCCAGGTGGAATCAGAAAACATACACTTGGAAACTAGTTACTCTCCTTAAGGCCTGCCTAAAAGAGGAAGCTGAACTGAAGCGCAGGAATCGAAAGACATTTTCCTTCAATTTCTACCTGGCTTTACCTATAGACCTAGCTACCCATTCTATCTCGAGCCTTCAACGCAAAGAATACTCCTGCTTCTCTAATCAAATGCAGGCAGAATGCAAGAAAATGCATCAGTCTGTCGGTCCTTAACACGGACACATTAGGCTTCTATTTGTATAACGCTTACAAAAGCAATTGCATAATAGATATGCTAATCCAGAAGATTCATAAGTCCTTTAAATAGCGTTTATTTCAACCCCGATTACAAAAGTTCTGATTTAGTAGCAAATGTTGCTTGTCTTTAATAGGCATGATTTCTCTAAAATGGTATTAATTTCGATCGTACTACTTACCTACGGATTCGTTTCTTCTCATTTATATTCATGGCGGTCGAAATTCGACGCTTTTTCCAGTCGTGGAGAGTTACCATCATTGTACCTGTGCTACCATCAAGCTTGGCGGCTGATGGCGAATGAACGTGACTTCGAAAACGGACTGCTTTTTATAATGATATCATAATTTACATAGGGCTTAATATCGTAGGGTTGCTTAGTGAGTCTACTACTTCAATCAATGTGCTGGTAGGATGGCTTCGGCTCATATGGCTGCCCTATCAGATGACATGTGTCAGGTGTAGAACGACGACTGGCCGCCGACTGCAATGACCATCTATGGCTGTTATATATAAGACCTCAGAGGAGTGGTCAAGCTGAGTGTTCTTGAGAGCAGGGGCGATACAACACCTTCCTCCTTTGTAAGATGAGGCTTGGAAGAAAATATTCTTCAAACTAACGTTGTTATACATGAAACATCAAGTATTTGGTCATTGGTAATTTAAAGCAAGAAAATCTAAACGCTAGAAATTAATCTTTTAACGTATAATTTCATTTTTTTTCGCCTCTAGGCTAACAATCGTACGATAATGCGCTGAATTAATGACAACTCGCTGATGAATCAAAGAAACAAAACATACTACTGAATCAAGTAAAGTAGTAACAATTTTATTCAATGCGCAGGTTTAAAACATGATGCAAGTGCCCATCTACTCGAGCAATAGAAGTCTATCAAAGGCCGAAGTAAACAGGAAGAAATACAGATTTGGGTAATTAAAGTGGATTAAAGGTGCAGGAAAAATTTTGGAAGAGTATCAGAAGTTGAAATAAAACATCAAACCAAAAAGCAGTTTTTGAATCGAATTACGTGAATGAAGGTCTTATAAGTAGTCTTTTCGGGAGAGAAGATTAAGACTTGAAGAGCAAGGCAATGACCAAATCAAAGGTTGTGGGCTGGAATGCATCAGTTTGTTTATTTTTCTCGTGTCATCGGTGTGCTATTGACGTAGACTCTCACTTCTATACGCTGATCGTTCAGAGGAGTTTTTAAAGGGATGGTGTTTTATTGTAAATCATAAATTGAGTGTCAGTGTCAGTGCGATAAGCGTGAACAATGATGAGGCAGCTATAGACAAGGTGATATCTTTTACTTCATTGAAATCGCGAAATGCAGCAGCTAAATTAGCAAAAAAATATAACGAAAGTTATGATCATGAATTACATTGTGATCGATAGTAAAGTAACTCTTTTTTTCTTTACTTGGTCTAGCATGGGATCCTACATTGACTTAATTTACTCCATCTAGGAATCATTAAGACATTACTAACCACTGTTTGAAAAACAGGACTTATCGGCCTTTTGAACACTCCTGTGAAAAAAAGCCTTGTTTTGGTAATTGAACTGAAGCACAATGAACATCGACGACGAAATTTTATGCGCAATAGTTGCGAATTTCTACAAAACCGCCTAGCCACATCTTGTGTATGATACACAGATAGTCAAACAATATACGTGGTAGTCAAGAGTTAAAATGGATAATGGGGCATCATATACACTTTTATATAAGTTGCTTCCTTTTCATTCTAAAGAAACTACGCTTATCATTTAAAAATTACCCCTCATGGAAGCAGTTGGAGGTTTCAAGAGGATTGCTGGATCGATCTTGTTTGAACCTGAAGGGTATCAATAATGCGGGCCTTAATTTTAATTCGTTGTAAACTATTAATAATAATGATAGTATTCGGTTTACTATATTCTTTCATTGTTCTGAAGGTGACGTCTGGTATTTGATGGTCGACTGCAGTACAAGCATGCTCATTACAAGCTCGGATGTGAATCTGATGTTCGGAATTGTGTGATAAGTTGGGCAAATGATGCCAAAACTCTTGAATTTCTCCCGAACTTGTGTTGCCTTTCGCAACCATCGGATCGTTCATCAAAACTGTTCGAGCATCTTCTTTAACTGCCTGCTCACTGCCGAACTAGAAACGAGATTGTTGAAAGTGCGGGTCAGTTATTGCTACTAAGATGACAAGAGTTGATTAGTGCAAGTACTTACAGATCTAATCTGAAAAGTGGCGTTTCTCATTGGTGATTTCGATTTCGTTCTCCATCCTAGCAGATAATAATCCGCATGGCCTGAAAAAGCAGGTGAAACTACCTCGGGTTTGGATGGGGCCACTAAAGTCGAAAATAAATTTGAAGTTCAATTCATGATTAATAAGAAGGAAATACTTTTCAGAGGGACTTGCGAGTGAATGTGATGGTTTCTCTTGCACTGCCGAACTTGTTTGTTGCAGTGCAGGTATGATCACCCAAATCCTCTTCAGTTATTCCATTAATGTGGAGGATATACCGGTTCACTCCGGGTTTTTCAGCTGGAAGTTCTTTTAGTTCACGCGGACCTGAAATGCTCATTTGATCGCATTGAACATCCGGCTTCGGTTTGCCATGGATGGTAAGCTAAACCACAAAAATTGTATGAATATGGCTTTTATACAGGTACTTAATAGCGAAAATTTGTTAGGTGATTTCTTACGGCTATTTCTTCAACAGCTTCTAAGGCTGTATAAATGGGTTTGACGTCGAACTTGATTTGTGGTGGATCTGAAATTAAAGGTTGGGAAGTTAATCCCTGCCCAAAGGAGATAGTTCAACGTGCTTGATGGTTGTGCACATCTTAACACAAAGTATAGAAAGGGAAGGCTGCTACATTGAAACATCAACAGCCTGTCATTTACTCTAAAGCTTGAGCAATTTAGTAGCTTTTGGGATGAGACTAATTTTACTAGCAGCGGTAGAGTAAAGAAATGAGTCGAGCACTAGATATCTTTCTCCATCTACTCCTCATTGAATGAAAATAGAGAAAAGATTAGCAATAGGCATTTCAGTATCTGAACGTTTCAAATAATTAGCTTGGAAAAGCCCGTTTTGCGGCTGGAACCGAAGATTTCATATTAAGAAAAGAGCCTCTCGATTAAAATAGCTCCAAAAAAACGCAATTCTAACAGAAATCTTGGCGATTGAAACCCGACAATAAGTTAAATCAGAAGGAAAAATCACAAGTGTTCGTCAAGAAGGAGACCAAACCCTTGACTTTATGAAGGTGACAACCATTTCATCCGAGGAGCATTGAAATAAATGACTTTGATTGCGTCTTTTAAAGCTGGTACCTTTTCCCGAGATCGGAGTTACCGAGTGCATTTTTTTCAACAAAGATCGAGGAGGCTTTAAGCTCAGAAAGCGCAATTTTGGCGTCTTTATTTTTGACTGTTTCGAAAACAGTCAGCACCATCAGGTCGTGTTTGAATCGAATCGTGTCCTGAATCTCTGATTCATTTCATCCTTGAGTTTGTTTCAATCACTGTGTCACGTTTGAAGATTGTTATTTAAAAGTATATTTAGGCATCTTGATAGATCATTGAAGGAAATTTCGCTATGAGGAGGAGAGGAGGAGTTGAATGCCATCATATACAAATTCAGAGCCGATTACTCGGCAGAAATCTAAAGCACTAGAAGATATAATATCTTTTCTACTGAAGTATAATTTGAACGTCTCAACGGATTACCAGTTGAGAGGATTGTGCTTTCAATTGTTGATTAACTTATATTCAAAGCCGTTGGTAGCAGATTTTCGGTAAACTGGGATGGCTTTGTAGGGTTAAAGTTTCCGAAGGAGTCGGGTTCCATAAATTGGCATTAATTAAGAAAAATATATCATGAGCGATTTTAAAGTTCCTTTTTTTAATCGCAGCATTTACTAGAACAAGTCTTGATGGGTTCTCTGGGACACCTTGAACTCTTTAGGACTAAATTTTATGAGAGAGTGAAAGGAGTTCTTTGCAGATGTGTATTTTGACTATGTTTAAGTGAAGACTGAGGCGACTATCCTTCTACTGCTAGCTGATTCGCTACGTTGATACCATTTCTGGCGCATCCACATGTGGGCTCACGATATATTAATGCGATTTCAGTACGCTTCTTGAAATCTTCCCTACTTATTGGTTGAATTTCATGGCTGTTGAAGAACGAAATGATAAAATATTTCAAATTCAGCCAAGTCTGAAACCGAGCACCTTTAAAATTGGTATCACTTTCATGTGGTGTTACTAGCGCCTGGAATTCGTGATCGTCGGATGCTGTGGCTAGCAAATTCATAAGTTCAGATCCAGCGGTCAGAGAGAAGATCTTTAATGGGTGATCAAATGTAGATATTTAAAAACATTTAAAGCTGCTGTTCTGGTAGATTTTTATTGGTCAATCGAATTCCTTGTCAAATCAGTAAGCTTTAGTTACTATTTAAAACATTCTGTAATTGTTAGAAAGGGATCACCAGGGTCCGATTACGGTACCCGAATTCGAACGCCGTATATGTACCTAATGAAGTTTGAGTTAATTTTATGTCTCTAATCGTGAAAGAAACTTATAACCTTAATTATTTGTGGTTCTATTTACTCGGAAAATGCATCTAAATTGGTAAGTAAACAAGACTCGATCATTAAAGTGGACAAATACCGGAATATCAAACAAATTCAATTTAATTTGATGCAAAATGCGTCTGAATGGACGCAAAAATGGTACCAGTGTGGTACTCGAAAATAACCTTTCCAAAAGGTCAAAGAAGGAGAAGCGTTTTCTGATTGAAAAACACTTTAAGGACTAATTTTCTAATGGATGAATTAATTTAAAGTCAAGGGAAATTGATTCATATAACTACAAAGAAGAGGGTAAGGATCTGCTCTATATTTTACATTCATGACGATTCGGCTATTTCTGTAGTTACCTTAAGCCCTAATTTCTAAATATAACAGTTGGGAATGATGTAATTTCACCGGTTCCCGACTGCGATCTCACCCTCATAAATGCAAGCGAATCTTTGAGGATGCGACAAATGGAACCATCATCCGTTTCGACATATAATTGAGTTCGTTAAAACAGTTTTCTAAGGTAGCGAATCCGTAAATTATTTAAAGTTGGTGGGGTTCATACTTTGGAAGCTGCCATAGTAAGACAGTTAATAACCTTTCAATAACAACAACAAAGCCCAACATTAACTCACGCACTGAACATCAACCTGTCCAGGTCTACTGCATTCTTAAATACAAAATACACTGTATACCGAAATTAAATATTAATTAAGCAAATTTGCCGATGGAATTCCCGAGCTTGGGCCAAATCTTCGCATTTCAAGGGAAAGCGAAATGGTTCTAGCTGGTCGAGAGTAGCTTTTAGAAACAGTTAAAATGAAAACTGCATTTTAAGTTAATATTCATACTTTGGCACAGTAGATTGAACCATTCTAGGTGAAAATGTTAATGTGATCAAATGTGATTTTTCATTTGTAAGTCAATTTGTCAGCAATTGACAATCATATTTTTCCGCAAGATTAGCAGAATATTTGGATTTTGAGGGCAATGGACTGAGGATAGGGAAGAGTTTGGTCCCCGGACTTCTTTTATACTATGTCTCACCTCAATAATACCGGTCTTCAATCCTAGTGTAGTGTCTACTGCGAAAGCCTAGTCACGCGGAAGTTAGATCAGACCAGATGCAGTTTATTTGGAGGCTGCCAATGAAGATCAAGCATGTTCCCTCTTGGCTGTTGTTTTCTCTAAGATTCAAAAGTGCAGAAAGGGGCATCTGTTTTGACTAGAGCACTTCCTTGCGCTTAGTAAACAATCCCATATTGTTGATATAGTTTCATTTCAATGCAAAAGTTTTGCTCTTTGAAAATGTTCTAAATTAAAAGTTGCGTTTATTTTATGAAGCATGATTAACTGATTTCTTGTATAATGGTTTTTATGCAAGTTTTTTTCTCATTGGTATGCTACTAGAAGAACCTTCATGAATATCGAAAGAGTTCAATGTGTTAGAACTATATTATCTGCTGTAAACACTTCGACTAAACATCTGTGCACTGATTTGCCAACTGCGGATCATACTACACTCAATGCAAGGTACTGCAATGATCATCCACCTTGAGACACGGGGAAAAGAGCAATCACCAAACAGGAGTAGTTGTAGTTGCTCAAAACGATTCGAAGGCTTAAAATTGGGAAGCTCATACCAGTAAATTTAAGGTGATATGAAGACTAATGCCTGTCATCAGGAGACTGAGTTTCATGTTAATATAAGATGAATCCTGAAATCGCGAAACAGCGATCTATCGCATCACCTCATAAAGAGAAGTTAGAGATGTGTCCGTTTAAGGTGACTCTAGAAACTACTACTCTGTAGCAGTGAGTAGTTTACGGTTAATTCCTATTGCAATAAACTATTTTTGCCGTTATTTATGACCCAAAGTACTGTGTTTGAGCTGCTTTATGGCGAAATTTATGTTTTGGCGATCTCAGACTAAGAATTTACCTAAAAACGAACAGCTGAGTAGCTCAACAGTCCCAAAAAAATACATCAATTCCACGTTTGTTTTAATTGCATTTAAAAATGGTTCGACCAAGACTTCACATGTCAGTATCAAGTTAATAAAATTTATATCTTAATTCTGAGACTGATAAATTAAACTTAGGCTCCCAGATCCATTAAATTCAATTTGTTTTTTCCATTTTCAAACATAAAAACTGGTCAAGATGATGTTTTAGACTATATTTTTTTACAAAAAAAGGAGTATTAAATGCGCTTAAAGTGCAAAGATCTTAGAGTACAGAACAACACGATTTTAAACGTTTAAAAGCGCCTCTAGTTTTCAATGTATGTCTGCTTACATTTCGTCTGAAAAAGCACCACTTACTGATAAATTCTGGAAGTTACCGAATTGAAACTATGGCTCTTCAAAGCCCTTGGTTTGTGATCGCTTGAGATTTCATCGCCACCACAAAAGCACCCAGTGGTACGGTTAGTAGAAGCGTTTCTTTTACATTCTACTGAGAGTAACCATTTGATTCGGGATACCGAAGTAGGAATTTAGATCCAACTTTCAAAGGACTCAAAGAACTTTTGAAATAACAAAGTCAACCAATGAATGGGAGATCAGACTAACAAAAATTATTCACTTGAAAGGCGACTTCACCAAAATGTTGTAGCAGGTCGAAACAATTCCAGTGAATATAGACGTTTCACTAATTGACTGAAGTACCATGGATTGATTGTTGTCAAGGCATTATTCCATTTGTTTACTTTGTATAAACCGAAACCGAAGCTGAGTTTATATTCTCATTTAAAAAAAACTCTTTCCCTTTTTAGAAATCTCATTTCAAATTACAACAGTTGTTTTAAAATACTTTCTACAATCTGCAGAAATGGGTAGATTTGGGGAAAACGATATGACTTCATCAAGAAAAACTAGATTGACAAACATTTTAAGATTTATTTCACCTGAAATCAAATTCCATTGCAAATTGATAGAAAGAAATCATGTCAAAAATTCCAACTCTCTGTCAATGTGGCCAAGTTCTTAATGATCGCATTTATGGTGATGAGTTAGTAAATTAGTCCATGAAAGATGTGTTGGATATTAGCAAGTTCAAAGTGACTGAAAATAATAAACAATATCTAAGCAACTGATAGTATGTCAAAATACATAGAGAAAATTTTAAAAAATGCACCGGAAAGGGCAAGAAAGCACGAAATGCCGCATGAAGTTTAAAAGAATACAGATCTTGAAAGAGATAATATCAAGAGAGAATACTAGAAGCTCAACAAATACCATTGTATTCTGGAATTCTAAACTGCCATCAATGCTGATGTAAGCCTTCTTAGTAAATTGAGGCTGACAGCAACAGGGCGCACTAAGATGGGTCAGAAAGGATCAGATTTTCAGCCCTCTGGTGAGCAATGCTGTTCAGCTGGCCTAATTAACTTCTAGATCGTCAGTCCAAAAACCAGTTACGCATGTAGAAAAGACTCGAAGATGAGAGAATTTCTGCTACTGGTCTGCGATTTCGCGAATCATGTGGGCCGACATCGGTGATGACGTCAAATGCGGATGAGGTGCTGGACGAGATGCTTATTCAGATGCGACTTCGGCTGAGTCTCCGACTAGTTACTGAAAATGTCCTTTGCTTAGAGAAGAATGTTTATCTTATCATTTTATGGAATTATCTGTTCTAATACCAGATCCTGCCCTAAATGTTTCTTAAATTTAGCCCCACAACTTAATCACCTTTTAATTTGATTGCATTAAATGAAGCTAAATTATGATGATGTATCGTAGCATGTTTATTACGAACTTGTGATATGCATTTGAAGTAAATAGCAATTCTTTTCAAGATTTTGCAAGTGGGCGCACTTGAGCAGGAACATAATTGCTCATTACTTGGAACTTCAAACACCAAAGACAATGAGAATTCATTTTACTGAATGTCAGTACGTTGATGGCTGGGTCATACGGATCTCATCTCACTTTTGCTATGGAAAATCACTTTAATATGACCTGCTAGACATCATCAGTGTTCTACCACTAACTGTTGGAGGCCTTATTCGTGTGTTACTGTATCAGGGCAAAAAATTTATCCTTCAAATAAACCAATAATTATTTATTAATCAGAAACTAACAATTGCCACCACTAAATATTGTTGCATCAAAAATAGATTCATGATTATCTTGGGCGTTTATTAAAAAGGCTATGTTAAGATGAGTGATGGAGAAGAGAACTAAATTTGTCCTTAAAGTGACAAGAAAATTCCACTTGGGATCTTAATTCCTGCAGAATTATGACTTTTGAAGAAGTTCTACATCTTCCGGCATTGAAAAAGGGCTTCGCCCCTGGGTGGTTTGAAAAGCAATACCTGCTTCTAATATCAAAGCTCCGGAGTGTGAGAAGAGCTAAGCGTTTTAACGGTTTTCATTCAAAGCTCCATTTCTCTCAGGGATTTAGCCAAATTTTGAAGTGATATGCAGAAGGAAAGTAGAATGCGAAAATGCTGACTGTTCATTTCAGTGTCCAAGACCAGATCACCAAAACGCCGTGAGTCCCAGTGCAAAGAGTGTTAAATATCTGAAAAATTCAAGTTTAATAGAAGGAAAATCCTAAGATACCTAAGATTCTGTGTGATTTACTTTCCGAAGGGCTTCTAGAAAAGCTTCAGTTGGCCTCAAGTGGGTGTGGAAAGGTATTTAATTCAAAGTAAAGCAGAAACAACTGCTACTTGAATAGTATTTTTTGTCCACCTTATCAAGGTAAGTTCCGGAGCTCAATAAAACCGTATGTGCTCAAGACCTTAAGTTTCTGGAATTCATAGGTTGCCTTAACTCGGATTTCAACGTTCAATATCAATACTGCGTTGCTCAACAAATAAATAAATTTTGTTATCTATGATGATCACAATGATCTGACAAAAAGTCCAACAAACAAAACTCTAGAGACAGAGTGTGGAGAAATTTTCAATTTTTAATTGAAAATAAACCAATCTTCTGCCGTAGAAAAACCGACCAGAATGATTGGTGACTATAGGTGAAAGCTAACCGACAAAGTAGGGACCGATCAGCGATGATTTCCAATCTCGATATACTTTCGGATTGGCCGTGGAACCGCACAAGTTCCTTTCTACATGACGTCTTGTTGTGTTAAATTTATCAATGCAACGCTTGGGCAAAAGTCTACGCAGAATTAGTTCTCTTAACTTGGTGAAAAACTGATAAGACTCTTTTGCGCATCAAGATAGTCGTGTTTCAATAAGATTTTTAACAGATTGAAACCAATACATGCAAGCTTAGTGGTTAATATTGTCTAGACTAACAATGGGAAATGAGAAATGAGCTTTTTTACCAAGTGGCAGATAAAAATCACTGAAGCGGAACGTCTGCAATCGTCATTTTCTCATGAAGATAATACAGTCGAAGTGTAGAGTAGTACACTTGTGAGATTTCGTCTCCAAATCTAAATTATCTCTTCTCTAGACAACTCTAGGTCGAATTAGACTGAGTGTAAGCTAAACTGCCTACTAGTAAATGCAGTGCCCAGTTCTTTTTGCTGGTCGTCATGGTTGTACCCATTATTTCAACCATATCTGCGGGGCAAGTTAACAGTTTCATTGCTGAATACGTCAAAAATAACAAATGAGTACCGCATTTTACGGAAAAAGGCCACCTGGTTTTCAAAGTCATGCGATATCTTCAGATTTCGACTGCCTAGAGCATATTTTTTTAGCCCTCCTGAAGTAGCACTTCCAGTCTTTCCATTTCTAAATTACGTTATTAGTCTCCTGCGTGGATCCTAGCTGCTCAATTGTTCATATTTAGCTAAGATTAGCATCCTTGTTAAAATTTATTCACCGTATTAATTTTATGCTCTTTTACTTTATGTCGAAGGCGGCAACACGGTTGTATATTTTTTTTGAATTCTCCGTTAGCAAGCTCTGCAGACAACAAATAACAGTGGATTCAAGGTGGTTCGCTATCATATTAAAGGAATGATTCCCTTTGTGAATGAAAAATAAGGATCAGTTAAGGTCTGTCTGCCACGGTCTTTTCGTTTAAAATCCGATCTCATCTTCAATTTTGATGTCTGTTAGACCAGACAACAAACTTAACCATTTGCTGTCTGTCTAAATTATTTGGAATTTGTGAGAGGCAATTCATCTTCAAAAATGAACGAGTTCATGTACGTACAAAGTTATATTTCAACCACAGCATAGCAACAACATTATTAACTGCTCTTGGAATATTTTCTTAGAGGTATTTCAAAAAAATGATTTAAAGGGCAGCTCCTAGAAACTGCTGTTTCATTTCTAACATCTGCTGGTTCCTGAAGCATTTGATTCATAACATGCATAACAAACTGCCCAAAAAATTACCATACGTTCAAATTTCCCAGTCTCTACCACGGTCTGATATGTTACTATTTGCCAATAGTGTTTCGCCTTCTAGAGTTAATTCAGTTTGACAAAGCTGTCAGTTTGACAAGCTGTGCTTCATAGCATCGTGAAATCAGTATAACGATATTAACGATGCAATTTTACTCTTAAAGGTCATTGAATTCTGTCATTTCATGCCTATCGGCAACCAAGGATTATAAAATAACTAAATGACAGGCATTTTTTCTTGTTTATCTAAATAAAAAAAGGTTTTCTCTGTTTTATTTGATATCACAGCATATGAAAGCAGTCATGAGTGGATATTTCCGGATATTTTGAGAGCCATTAAGTAAATATTGAACATATAGGCACGAGATGGCAAGTTTGATCTACTAAAGTGATGCTTGAGGCAAACAGTTGGACGGACAGATTCAATTCGATGCTCATTAAAGAAATAGATTCAAAATTTTGGATCAATCATACTAACAAGAAGAGCGATCGCTAAAATGAATGGCTTTTTCACAACATTCAATTGCTGATATACTAAAATATAGGTACGTTCGAAATGAACGAGTTAAAGTGATATCATTCTGCAGTTTAAAGACTCACAGTTGACGGAGATTTCAGTGAATTGCCTAGCTGTGTTTTGGTCTGGTGGATAACTAGTTGTGGCTTCGCAAATTAATCTCTGACCATCTTGATCGGCCACCACCTTTTCCAGTGTGAGAGGGAGTTCCAATTCACCTTCTGTGGGAGGAGCTGCTTTCTCTTCTGCGTAAAGCTCTCCGGTAGCCTGTGGAAAGAAATACCATAATTATTTTGATTTCAGTAAAATGATTAAATCCGCTACCGAAACGGTTTATCACAAACTAATATACATTCAGTACATGTGAAGACCTCTAAAACCAGTTAATTCCTATCTCCATACCATTACCCGAATGCGCGATTTCATTTCTTTCCAACATGAAAATCGGTAGACAATATAGTCTGGCAATGTATTTCTGAGTATTCTGATCGCTGTTACTCTACGAAATTGGTTTGACAAGGAGCTGAAATCGACTTCCATCGATAAATGGTTTCCGTATCTAAAAGAGAATCAGCGATTTCTCTTCTCAATTGATGTTAGGACTAATATCTCCAACGACAGTACATCCGCCAATTGACAAAATTCTAATTTAGACTTAAAACCCAAAAGTCGGGCTAGAATTGTCATCATTAAGCGAAAAAGTCAAGAAATAAGGAGTAAAAGGAAGAAGGCTTACAAAATCTCAGAAAGTTGATGCTATTTTGTGCCCATCAAAGAGGAATGCCATCGCTCAAAACACGATGATAAAGTTTTTTTCCACATAATCACACCAATCACGCAATAACTGGCAGAATATTATTAGAAGGACATTAATTTAGAGATCTACAACTTATAAGACTCTTTTCAATGCCGATAGAAACCAATGGATGCTAAAGAAACAAAAATTCTTGGACAATCTAGTTGAGGGTTGCTTCAGCAGTTTCAAATGAAAATGAGGTCTGAATTATGGTTATCCACACGCTAAATTAACCAAAGGAAACTCATTTCTGATGGTCAAAGCAGATCTGAAAAGGTAATATACTGGATGAGGGACTGACATCGATTCCCCGATATATTTATATCGCCGACTCCCAGGTCTTTATTTTTCAAACAAGATTCGAGCAAAGAATGTTTTGAAAAATAAAATAACTCATGAATCGGAGTCTCTGTCTATGATCCAGGAAAATAGTGTCTTAACACTTTTAAATTTCCATTAAATGCCTGGACTGGAACCAGAACTGAGCAGGAAGTGCAAAATTTGTGGAAGGAAACAGACCGCAGATGGAATATGAAACAAATTTGAAAGGTCGACAGCTATTACAGACAAAACCAGCGTGGGTTTTTAAGTCAAAACATGAAATATCGTCTGTTTTTGCTCATAATATTGGGCATGACATCCACGAAAAGTCGTTATGAATAAGCTAAACTGTGCAATTAAACTTAATTTTTGTCGAATTCTCAAGTCGCTGGAGCTTAGCGATAAGCAAACTCAATTCTGCTAATTTCTTTGTGATTCCTGGTATTTCTTCACTTAGTTACACAGAGTTAATAATTATCTATTATGACATTAAATAGTCATAAGACATTAAATAGCTCTTGAGAATAAATTTTAATTCATATTTTATACACATAAAAATCGAATTTTATTGAAAAAATTAAGTTTGTTTTAAATATTAAATTTAGGCTGATTTAATGGCCGTCAATTGATGTGGAAGCATTACTTTATTTACTTTGACAACTAATAAAATTTTGTATAATTTAATATTTTAATTGCAAGATTTAACATTATGTCATATTTGGTTTATACTTTAAAATGCTGAGATTTATTTTGACTGTTATGGCAACCATTTACAAAGAAAGTCGATAAACAATCATCTTTAAATTGCTCATTTCCTTAACGCTATGGTAACTGAATCAATTTTTGTTTGTCTAGCAGTAAGAATTTAAAAGTCGTCTTCAAACAAATGTGAAATTCAGGCGTAAAATAGTTTTAAAGTCATCTTAAATGAAAGCAGAACATTTTGAATAGGCAAATCTATTTGACTGAATGATGGATTCCCGAACGGCAGTTTGAAAAAAGTAAAATTGAATAGTTTTCTTGCATTTCGTTGAAGTAATGAACCGCGCTAACCACAAGAGGCGCTGCCATCAAAGATCTACATTTTAATGGTTTCTGTTTCCTTGTGCGTCATAAGGAAGACTTATTTGGCAGGTTGTTTTATGCACCGCAATTCGTGAATCGTACAAAACAAAATCGTAAATCTGCGATCTTGAACATTTGCAGAGCAAATTTAAAAAGTAATCGAAACAATGTGACAAAATTATCTTAGATCGTTTGTACGTCGTTGTGGTTTCCTTTATTCAAAGCCTTTCGGGCGGGTTTTTATAGCCTTTCAAGTTTTTGACTTAAATGTATCTATTAAGGTCCGGAAAAAACCTGACAATACAAATAAATACACCAATGAGAGCAGCTGACGCTCTTATTCACGAACTTTTATCGATATCATAGACGAGACATACTTGAAGTAAGTGTCCTTCAGCTCTCCAATTTTGAAAAGTTTGTCCCAAATTTAACGTTGCAGCTATCTAATATGCTGTTCGAATGCATACCGAAAGCAAACTTGGATGAAAAGTTGGAATAAGAGTTTGAAAACTTAAGAATCTAGCATAGCTTCTCAAATTCAGAGATGTTTCATGTCTGAGTGAATTTGAATCAAGGAATCAAGGAATTCTACGGAGCTCCACTTTCCATAGATAAAATTATCTGCTTTTAGTTCGATTGACTTTGCACACTAATGTAGTTAATATTCACAAAGACTTAATTGTAATTAAAATTATTAATCAAGAGCTTTCTATTTAGGAGGGTCTGTTGATCAGTTGCTTCGGTTTTCAATCTCTCCTGAGCTATGAAAGTAGCCACACTATATGGAACTCCCCAATAGCATATAAGCCATACCAATTAAAGGAATACCTAAACTTTCCCTTCCTTATCACCGACAAAATGGTTTTGGATAACAGCCAAGCTATCTCTCAACTCTTAGTCACAAGTTCGACCAATGGTGAGCACTTCATAAACGACCAATGAAAAGCAGGAAATTGGAGAAAATCCGCCGGCCAATCAGGGGGCTAAGAAAGTTGAGCAAGTCTTAAGATGGAGAGAATGCGCTGATTTTATTTCATATTTAGCCCTTATTTGAGCGTTTTTCGGCAGCATTTTTGTGTTCTTTGTGCAATCAAAAAGTACCGATGCGTCATTTCAGATGCTTTCGAATTGCCAACATGCTGGAAATTAATGCTAAACAGCTGCTAGCATTTATCTAGTAACCGTCATTGTGGTTGTACGTGCGACTGGACTTCCGAAATCGAACTGATGCAGCCAATATTTTTGCAAAGGTTTTTTATTTGTGAATCCAAAAAATGAGCAGCTCGTTAAACTAACAGGAATAGAACATGTGCCCAAATCAAGAGCGACTTCAAAATTTATAAGAGATTTTATGAATTAGCTCTCAATTTGAAAAAATGACATTCTTTTACTTCTGATCGCCACTTCTAAAGATCTCACTTTTAGTGTTCTTGCAATTTTTGCCGTGATGCGGTTGGTACACAGTCCGTCTTTGGTAGCTACGTTTCCCTAGAGCAAGCCAGTTTAGCCTGTTCACTAGACACTTCCCGGAGTTGAGAAAATTCTACAGATTTCCAATCAGGTGCATCTACTGTTCTCTTTAAAGTCTATCCCATTGTGAGCTTTAACCATACATGATCCAATGTTCGATATGTGTAAAACGAATAAAAGACCACTTGCGCTACAAGTTGCCCTTCATCGCCTCTCTTGCAAGGGTTTTCTTGTTTTTATGAAAAGATTTTAATTTTGTTTTGACTAATTGTTCCAGGTAAACTTTTTCAGCCTTTCGAAGTCTCATTGTTTTCCTTCCGTTTGTATCAGCATACATATAACTTGGTTTTAAAAAGTAACCAACTCATTTTGGAATTATGCCTTCAAAAGCCCATTTGTTTTATAAAAAAATATTTTTTTATCGCTTGATTTAAAAAAACAGTTTAGCTAAATACAACAGATGTTTGAACGTCGCCTCTAATAAGATGTCTGGAACTGCTTCAAACTTCCGGATGCTGTCTCTGCCAAGAATCTTAAGATTTCAATGATTGAAACTTTAAATTCTTCACTTTACTCGGAAAACATTCCTTTATGTCTTTTTGGATCAAATACCCTCGAAATAACTCTAACAGAATTTACGTGACTGTCAAAACATGAAAACACATTATTTGGCCAGAAGGGAAAACCAAATTAATGCTATAGAATGCCGATAGAATAAACATAAACTTTTCAAGAAAGTTATTTTGAAAGATGCGTTTCAAAGGCAAGATTTGACATGCGTCACTGATGATGGCGGCTGTCATTCATTACAAGTGACGCACTAAAGTTAGCGATCCGAATTCATGGCCAAGGGGCTGAAGCTATCATGGAAGTTGAGTTTGATAAATTTATAGAAGCCTCATTCTCTTCTTCATCTTAGAAATGAATTATCAGAAAAAAAGTACCCAAATAACCATTATATATTTAGCAAATTCGGCATTCTGACTCACTGAGTTGTTAAAATATCCAATAGATCATTCTGACAAATCAAGCTAGTGTACTTTGATGCATAACTTTTAAAGTTTCGAAGTCCTGAAGTACCGATTTTTAGTTTTAATTCTTACTCCGAACATCTATCCTAGTTAACTGGGTAAAAGGGACATTTTGATGTTCTTTTTTGATGAATCCATCAGACACCTTCGAAAACGGAGCCTCTATTTTGAACATGCTGGTATAGTTTCTATTAAAATTTCTATTTTCACTTTATCATTAACCTCGAAATTGCCAATGAGATCCTTAACCAAAATTTGCTATACTTGTTGCAAAGATATTGCACAGGATACTTTTTTAGGCCTTATGGGCGTGCAGAAGTGGACATCAACTTGACTAGAAACTGTAAAATTTCATACGTTTCCAAACATAAGTGCTAGCTGTAGCTGACAGCTTGGAAAAACAGCAGATCCTATGAGTCTTGCAATATCAGTTTGCACATACAAACATCCTGTCCATTAATATTATTGGCGAGGAATAACGAGCTCTGTACACTTGAAGCTGACGAGGGAGGGATGGGTACTAGCACTAGAAAAAATGGGGGCGATTGCAGGAAAAAACAATCCAGTGGGCAGTGGTCTAAGAAAAGAATCTATTTAATCACCTGTCGATTCACATATTTAATAAATTTTTTTGATCGTGGAAGCGAAAATATGAATTCGAAGCATAGTTAATAATTTTGAACAACAAATTTCTATCTCAAAAAATAGCGGCCAACATAGAAACGGATTTTCGTTGTGCACGTCAACGAAGAAGTTTGACGAGAAGACAAGCGGTCAATCTGACAGTTGATCTGCTTGATTGTGAAGAGAATATCAAAAATAGTGAACAAGAAGAAATTTGACATGGAACGGAAGATGTACGGTAGTCTCTGCTTTTTTTGACCACACTCATACTTCTGAACCTGATCTCTAGTACTGACGAAATGTTGTTCCGCCTGTTTATGTTCTTGTGGTACTAAAGGCTAAAAGGTTAACCATGAAATCGCAATTCTTCAAAGATATCTATCTCCAAATCCAGTTGTTAGTGCGCGGGATTTCAACATATTCAATTCAAACTGTAAATTGACATCGAAGCATCTATCGTCACATTATATTAGAACATACTTAAAGCATGACAAGCTAAGGTTGTTACCCGAAGGGTACCTCATTTCCTTATGCTACGAAACAGCGAAGGCATGCTTAACTTGAGATTTTTAAAGCTGAAGACGTAGTTTGACATATTGCCTTGAAAAAAACCGGTTTGGGTGAAAGTTAGTAGTAAAGGGAGCAAGAAATATAGCCAACCAAACCTCCTCTGGAAGATGAATCGAATGTCAACGAAATTTGTTTTTAATATTTTAAAGTAATCGAGAATACTGGTTTCATTTTTGAGAAAAGCAAAAATATGGTACCGCAATTAGCTGTTAATAAGTGAAATAAACACTGTTAAAATTTATGAAAAATAGTTAGAAAAGGAGAAGAGGGAGAAGCTTCAAACTTTGAAACGCACTGGGTATATGGCAAACTGTGAGTGGAAAAATCTTTTAAGCAACAATTCGATAAGTAGAGAATTTACTTGAAGAAAACATTTTGTAAAATTGCGGGGTTTGAAATGAGAAAATCGTTGCTAGAGGAGTGAATTATCCCGCTTATTTCGACAGAGATTCCTTGTTTGGAAAACTTAATTCTACTTTAACTTATCCTGTGCTGGTAACGCTTCGCTTTGTTTAAATCAAAGAAGCAAGAGCACCTTTGTAAGTGCAAATTAACTTTTTGGCGGGTCAATTATCTGCTGGTTGTTAAAATATTAATCATGGAAGTATTTTTCACAATTTTTGGCAAAAATCACTCAAATGATGCGCCAGTACTGCATGGAATAGAAGCCTCAAACAGTCAGTAATGCGTATTTCAGGACGTAACGACTAAAAATTAAGTAACTTTGCCCCCATTTAAGTTGAATGCCTCTAGCCAAAGATTAAGGCAAAAAATCAGTTTAAAGCTAAGCTCTATTTCCAGACAAGGCCTAAATTTTCAGACTAGTCCTTATTTCGCGTGGTCGACGCTTTGAACAATCCAACAGCGGGAACTCAAAAACTGCCCAACAGCATTTAAATCATCTTGACAAAATCAGACCATTTTAGTAGATTAATCAGTTGGGTTCTTGTAAAATATTTTAATGGGCTCCCTTTCTCGAAAGTAAATTGGCCACTCGCCATCACTTACAAGCCTTTGGAAACCAAGATTCAGTGTGATCTCTCTTCCAGGAGGCCCCCAGTTAATTACTAGAAGGCTCTCTCGATGTGCGAGAGGGCAATGTTTATCATTAAAGATAGCGACAAGCAGTATGAAAAGCTCGATTGAATCGGTAGACAAAATCATGAATCCGTATATGGCATGCAGAAAAGCAAATTATCATAATGTTATAATTGGAAGATATTCCAAACTCCTAAGGTCTACCGCTTTGAATCTCAACAAACCGGAAATTGTGCATTTTCATCTAAATGACATGTATTAATTCTGGCTCTGATTGGTTGGTGCGTTCTGATCAAATGGTTACCAATCAACCGATCAAAAGCAAATTATACATCCGTTTGACTTTGGCATGTAGTTTTCACTTGTCAGTCGCATTAAGCAAACCATAAACTCTAGTTTTACTGTACTTTGGCTCAATTAAGTAAAGGACAGATGCATAATCGAGTTCAAAAATATACATCATTTCCCAGGTAATCAAATGTGCGATTGCATCTGGCCATATCTTAAACTAATAAGTCATTTCATATCAATGTTAAGATAGTTAACCCATGTTTTTGAGTTAAATTTTTATTGTCATTAGCATTGGAATTTCGCATATAACTTTGATAGAGTCAAATTAGTTATTTTATCACGCTTCCAGTTTTTTAAGCAGAATAAATTTGGGCTGCGGAACTTCAAAGCGAAAATTGGCAGTGAAAGCGGTAGACGGATGGATGGATGGATGGATGCATGTATGAAGGATAGAAGAATCAAGTTCTTGAGAGTGAGTTAAAAAAGAGTAGCAGCAGAAGCTCGTTGCTTCACATGATTGGTTCTCTTTTCGAAATACTTCCTCTTTGACAGCACTGAATCACTGCAGAAGCGTTTTTTCATTCTGTCCACAATGGCGTGACTTCAAAATCACTAGTTGAATGGATTCGTCAACATTCGAGGGTAAGTTTATGACCCTACTTGATAGCTAATAATGCACTCAATTTGCAGTTGTTTGGGATCTGCACTTTTCGCATTTCGGGCAAAATATGAATTATCTTACTTTACTATATTTTCATTGCTTTGAACTTAGCTGATATGCGAACTATAAATGAAAAGGGAGAATTTAAGTTCAGAACATCTTCAGTTGCTGTTTGGCACATCAGTTCTTGCTTTAGGCAAAAATGTAGCCCTTTAATCAAAATATGCACATTAAGAAATTAAATCCTCTTCAAAATTTGGTTAAGTATATAACTTGTGGGCATGAAATCTGAGGCTGTTATTACAAAGCTTTCGCCAAGAAAAATACTAATTCTTATTCAATAGAATACCAATAAGTCTTGAATACCGTCACAGAGTCATGAACAACTTCTCACAAGAAAATTAAATGGAATTCAGCCAACGAATGGAGGCATTTTCACTCTTTATTAAATAAAACTGCAAAATTAGGACGTGTTTTGAAAGCAAACCCAAACATTAAAGCCTCTTTTAACGGAGAAAGTGCATTGTTTGCTAATGAACAATGTCTGGAGCTTTATGTGCTAATTGAAGGAATGTTGTGAATGTCAAAACAGCCGCCTATTTTGTCTTTATAATGTTGTGAGAAAATAAATGTGAAACAGAGCCATAAATTGACGAGTTATTTCGTAATGCACAGCTCAAAATGTTTTTTAAAACATTTTTAAGAAAAAAAGAGATCTTATGTGCATCATCAAATTTTAAATGTGACTTATAGAAGCGGTCAGGGCAATTTACACTGAATGTTTCGATTTCAAGCCTAGACCCCTAGTGAATGTTTCAGCTATTTGAAGGCAGCCATGGAAGTAGATTTGGTGGGGACTCTGGCTACAATTTTTAATGCCTTTACCAAGGTCATAAAAAAGTGTTTTCGAGAAAACGAACTTGGAAGCTTAGCGAGGTCACCATGAAACCACCTGCGCTACTCCGCATCAATTTTTGATAGCTCACATTTATTTTAATGATATAGACTTTTCTCTCTAATCTTTGGAGCAAATATGAGGTTTTTGAAACTCTCCTGAAAATAATATTAGTAAGAAATTCCATAAAGTATGCATTTTTTGTGACTAAACTACTTTATTTCTTTGTTCTTCGGTCTTTAAACATAATTTTAGACATGATTTGAATAGACATCTTGCAGTGTTTAAATTAACATCTAGCCCTCATTATAATCTTGTATTTACAATGAAATCGCCTTTATTTTGCAATTTTAATTCAAATCTTATAAGTTTCATAACAAAAACACGATCCAGAAAGTAGTCCACGCCTGTGAATCATCCGATATTCGTTTCACAAAAAGTGAAATCACTCCAGCAAAGTAACCTCATTTATTTGCGAAGAGAGTAAACTCCGCTATCTCTGCATATCGGCGCAAAACAGCCATCTTTTGTAACCTTGAACAACTCTGAAATGGGGATACTGTTTGTAAAAGAGAAATTTCGGCCGCCAAATGCCTGTGGTTTTACGCAGAAGGCGTAAAATTTAACTAGTAGCAAAAGCAGACCTGGCTAGGCAGAAATTAGTCATGGAATTCATGCGCTTTGGTTGTTAATTTATCCCAAAGGAAGTCAGCTTCCCTGGATGGCTGTGCTGAATAAAGTGGGTGCTTGTCTATCTCTTTTAAAAAGTTTCCTGAATGTCAGATGGGTCCTAGGTGGTGTAAGAGAGGCGGATATTTTGACTTCAAACAATTTCAGCATTGTTTTTTTCAATTAGAACTTTTGTCAGTTACACATGAAAGCAATCTCTATAAATGATGCTCAAACTCTAATGGAAACATTAAAGAGTTCACCTCAATGCTTACCTTTGTTAGAGGCTGAATTGAATGCCCTCCACTTCTTGAATAGGAGAAGCTGGCAAATGATACTTGGACATAACTAAGAAACTATCGTCGCATATCTTTAGATAAAACTGCATTAGCATTCTCCGCTATTTATTCTGGTTTCGCACTAAAACTTTTAGGGATATCATTGGCGAACAGCGAAAGATTTTGGATACTGAATCCCTCACACGCTAACTCCACCTCAGAGTATATTGATGGTCAACCTCAAGCGCATCCTGATGTGGTTCAGTAAATCTAGCACCATTTAACCGTTTAAGGTCATCTTAGTGGAGTGAAACGAGTTTTAAAGGTCAAATTCGGCGAAGAGTTGAAAGTTTGAGACCGTGAACTAACGCATTCATATTCATGCACATATTTGGTGCTCGAAGTTCATATTAATTTTGAATTTCTCACCGGGTTGACTCAGAGTCAGTTATCAGCATTTCTACCACCGGTTGGCTGGGTGTAACGCACTTTAAAAAGAAAATTTAAACTGACATTCACATGAAAGTAACAGATGCAAAGTTTGATGATACTAACATCAGTTTGAGTGACTTCTCATATTTAAATTTTATGAAAGCGAAGTTTCGATCACAAGAATGCAGGAAAGTACGTCTAGTTCTGACTGACATCATGTTGTATTATTTTTATTAATTAAATTTAGTTGACCTCCAAATGCAATGCCAGAGCTATGCGCAACGTTTGCGAATAAACAGGTCTTTAAAGGAGCTTGACCAAAAGTTTAGCTTTGTAAAAATCTCTATGATAGAGCGCTTAGTCCCAAAAGCTTGAAAGTCATCGCATGTTTCATAAGTTTGCAGTAAGACCTTTTTTTCAATATGGGATGCATAGGATTCTGGTGTCCTCTAGATGGGTTCGAAAGCTTCTTTATTCGAAACATGGGTGAATACTCGGAGCAATGAATCGAATGCCTTAAGTTTGACCAAATAATTTTATGGACTAAGTATTTTCGTCAGGTTTTTGTTTAATTTCATCGTCAACTTCCATGTTTAGATACAGTGAAACCGAAATCGCATAAAACGGACTGAACAAAAGTTTGAGAGGGCTTAATCTCCTATAGTTCCATTTTTAAAAGGTCTTTATTCAGTCCTTAGAGGTTACCTTATTGTACTACCAAGGATTAAGTCAAAAGAAGAGCTGTAATTACATAAATTATTAAATGTATTCATACTAGATCCAAATTTATGTTGCTAATTAAACCCAAACAATCTGACGTCATGCTGATTCATTAGTTTTCAAAATACTTCGATAACTGACTAGAGTTAAAAATGTAGTTGTGATTACCATGCTTCATTTTTTTGATCAAAATACCGGGCAGCTCATTCGAGCCTTGATTATGGGAGCAAGTTGATCAAATCTCGAACCGGTGGGTTTAAGGCAATGATTTTGAAGGAAGGCCCGTTCAGAACTGCTTGTATCAAGGATAGGTGATTATAATCTTGTCGGTGGGCAATAAATTGACAAAGTCTGACAAATTGTGCTTTGTGAACATGTAAGACAATATCCTGCGCAAATGATCCAATCGGAACTTGTCTGCAGAACCGTTCGGGGAATCGATTGGCTGATTTAAATACGATGAAGCCCTTAAAAGAATTTGAACTAATTTCTTCCTTTTAAAGGAGCTGAGCGGGTCCTTTCAATAGTATTTAGCCTTCAAAAAACAAGAACTGCTTCTATGCTTAAAGTTTTGCTGTTCGCAAAAAGTGTTGACAAGAAATATTGTATAGAATCATCACGTCTCTAAGACCCTAAGTTGTACAATTTCTTCAATCTTACATCCTTTTTCTGCCGATGATACAAGCTCCTGACCTGAACTTGATGATAAAAAAAGTGCTAAAAAACCATTAGAAGTTTATTTGTCTTTGCAAACTGTCACAAAACGATAGAAACTTTTAACGATCTTCCCAAATTCTTGTTTAGTTTATAATGACAGAATAAAAGTTAAGTATCATGCAGGCAATGGCAGCTTTCGCTCGCTAAAGTACTCGGTATTTCAGTACTCAAGTACCTCCTCGCAGTTGCTGAAAGTGTCAAGTTTCAGCCAACGTTAATTTTACAATTGAAGCGATGCAATGGTTTATTCCTTAATAAATGTTCAGAATCTTTTACTGAGGTTGTGGTTTTGGTATTAATGAGCGAATGAAGTAACGTTCCCTTTTATTTTCTCTTGGAAACAACCGGCTTACATACAACAGCTTCACGATGGAACAATAGATTACATTTTAACAAAACGGAAGAAGCAGCTCATGAAGTGTGCGACGTGGAAATAATTATCAAAGTAGTTATGTTTGGGACGTTAAATGGTAGCAGACAAGATGGCAAGTAAAAGGCAATTAAAAGAAGATGAAAGGGTAAACAAGCTAAATCCTAGACATAATAGCATCTCCTTCATTGGCTTAGTCCAATCTTTATTAGGTGGAATCATTTCCAAATTCAAGCCAATAGCATGGCAAAGCCATGCACTTAGAGGTGTGGCACTTCATGAAGCTGATGAGGAGAAACCCGTTTTCGCATTTCGATTGACATGTAGACTATAGACTCCTCAAGCGGGATTGTACTTTCTGATGCAGACAAGTCTGGCATTTAAGCAAGTGACTCAAGCCTTGCAGTTTCTAGGCAAAAGCAGACCTTCATTAGACAGACTAGATTGTAGTAGTTAAGCTTTCTCTCCCGCAAAAGGATAATAACGCCATTTATGGGCTTCCAGATAATATCCGGTGAAATGACTGTCACTGCTTTGAATGGAAGCAAGTTGGTTAGAAAGCGTATACTAAAAAAGAGTAAAGATCATGTTAAGCTGGAGACTCAAGCAGAATTAACATAAGAAGCACATTGAGATTTCAATCTCTGACGTCACTGATCTCAGGATGGACTTAGATAAGAAGCACGTTGAGATTTCAATCTCTGACGTCACTGATCTCAGGATGGACTTAGAACAATCGGAAACACATTTGTTCGATTCCGTTATCTTCTGTTGCTTAGTAGCTTTCACATTAGTTTGAATATCCATAATTCAGGCACTTGGTATAAGCAAACAAAGCCAATAATCAGCTACTACAGGAGCTACTTTTTCAAGAGAAGGTACTTTAGTAAACGCAGGGAGACCCACAACTTAGGCATTTTGGAGTAAATTTTTGAAAAGACCTTCACCTCTAAAGTCTTAGATTCCATGTATTCTCAAACCATGTATGCTCAAACCTGTGCTCTCTCCTTTGTACTTGAGGGAGAACTTAATTGATGGTGAAACCTCTATGGATCTTTAGAAAAGGCAGCGTAGTGGAAATAGTTGACCAGGATAGAAAGCCTCGGTATGTCCATGATTAAAATTATGCAGTTGAGTAGACCATTGTTATGCCTTGCTCGAATAACACCATTTGAGCACAATACACACAGGGATAATAGTCTTGGAGTGCTCGATTTGTTGGAGCCTCATCAGACCTACTTTGGCAACCATCCCTTCTGGAGAAATTGGCTTACGAAATTCTAACACCAAGTTTAGCTAATATCTGAAATGTATGGTTGGGAACCCGGAGTCAAAATGGTTCATTTTATATGTAAAGGTCAAAAATGCCAAATCAAACTCAAATTTGACATCACATCAGACTTCAATACTTCTTCCTTCTACTCCAAAATACTGAAGTTAATATGAGAATTAAATGTGAGTTTGTTTGGATATAATGTGTCTGGAGCTTGCCCAAAAAGACCGATAAAATTGGCAAAATATCTCCAGCAAAAAAGTTGTTTGAAAGAGAAAATTTTCAAATTTTACCAAAGAAGGAAGGTTTCAGAGCACTGGATTGTCGTCGTACATATTTACCTGGGAGTTATGTTGACAACTCTTGTGAAACGAACTAAGACGTAGTGTAAAATAAGCTTTCAAGCAAAGTACAACTAAACAAATCCAAACTGAGTGAATCATTTGGAAGAGATAATAGTTAAGGAAGTTCATCCTTAAATTTTAATTGTGTTTACAGATGAAAACTTTCAGTTGTAATCAGCTAATTAGAATCTTTACTTTGTTTGGATGGTGTTTTGGGAAGCGCCTGAAACGGACAGTAGCATTAAAAATGCATGAATCTAGACTCTCGGTTGGAATGGCAATCGAAAACGAATCTAAACCCAAATACTTGAAGTTATGCAAAGACGACGCAATTGTGATTGGTTTTGAAGTGTAGTAACACGAAAATTAATTTTTGAATCTCTACCAAAATTGGTCAACAGAAAGTGCGGATCACACGACGTGGAGGTCTTTGATCCACTCAAGTTCATGGAATAGATCTATTCAAAAGGCAGAAGCGATGAGTAAAATCTGTGAAAACTGGTAGAAGTCCATCTTGCATGTTGAACCCGTGGATTGATACGCTTTTGAGAAACGATCTCCATTAAAAGTGTTTGAACAATCAATGTTGAAACAAGCGAATCTTTCGAAGTGTGAACGATGCAGGACTGTGAAATAATTTGATCTAACAAATTATTTGAATTTCTTTGCATCTCAATCTATTTTCAATGACCTTAGAGCCCTGTCTTCTAATCTTCCCTAACTCTTAAACTAATAAGGGCTGAGAGGATGGATCGAACGATGGGCCCAGCAAAACAGGACCTTCACCATCAGCTATTTGTGGTCTTGTATTTTTGATTGAGCAGGGGTGATTGGCTAAAAGCATCGTACAGGCGTGGAAATGATTGATAAATTTTTAACTAGCTGGTAGACGTGGTGGTTACTGGACTTGATCCTCTTCGAGATCACTAACCCAGATTGACCATACGTTATGAGTACTGAATCCCCAAGATGCCGATGATCTGCGGTTATGGCGCTGATAGGGACGTTGAATGAAGATCACGTAGCTGGTAAGTGTTTGTCCGAAATTGAAGTCTTCTCATTGTCATCAGGCTGTCATCGAGGCGAGCATGAATAATTCGGGGAAAGTTTGACAGGCCGGGTTGATGGAAGAGTGGGCGAATGGGACAATGTTTTATAATTTATAATTCCTGTTCGAACTTCCTTGTTCTATAAAACGACTTATTAAATATTGTGTGATCTTAATTTTTGTGCCAACTACTTGTTATAAGGCAAATGTTTCCAGCTTTTTGATTTAGTATGTAAAATTGATTCCATTTAAAAATTAGACAAAATAAAGACGTTTGATCAACAATGTCTTGAAATGTGTATCATTTCTTTGTCATTCGTGTGAATGGATGTTTTGTCCGGTTTATTTTATTTTGATAGGAGAAAGGAATGACCCTAGTACCCCTTAAAACTCTAATTAATGAACAAAACTATCCTATATGTCAAATGTGCCACATTTCTCTTGAAATTAAGGATAGAATGCTGCGTGAATTTTCCCATTTCTGCGGTGTTATGATCATTTTGATAGACTGTGGGCTGGTTCAAATCTCTGGAAATATTCAAGCATCCGAAAAAACTAAAACCAGACCACTTAGGATTAGCAACTGGCATCAGAGCACCAAAACATGCGCTCCGCTGTTGAAATGAATCAACTCTTTACTGGGATGAATGACAATATTAGCATGAATGCCGGACTTAGATCCTTGTTTTCTTTAACTACTCGCACTTGCCATAAATTAGATAGACAGTATCTTTTTGCATGAATCCAGAACAACTTGTGCCTGTGCCACCGGTTGCATCATTAGTTTTGTGATAGTTGGTTATTTTCTAAGAAATCCAGTTGCAGAAGTATACCGAAGTCCAAATCCTGACATCTTCGTTTACTAATTGCTTTCGATACTGTGGCATTCATTGTGCCGAAAGGGTAAGACTTTAGGTGATTCCAGTTACAATTGAGTCATCGAAGAATCTCAATTGAAATTGAGCACTAACTAGATTCCCTTTGTCAAATAACACAGCCTTCTCATGACAATGTAGTTCCTAAATTTAACTTGGAATTCTACTTGATTCTTAATGTCTATGAAGAAATGTTATTCAACATCAACTCTCTTTGTGTTAGCTGTATCTTTATAAGCTTCAACAGTTTTTCTATCTAGGGTTTGTTAAACAAAAGGCAAGTTTATAAGAGTTTTGGGGGGTTTCGGATAATAGACTACACTGGTTTGTGTGCATCAACACAATCCGTAGCTTCTGACAACTATGTTGATAGTACTAACAGGTGCAGTGTGTTGAAGTCACTGACAGATAAACTGATGCTTTTCTTGGCCTTTCGATTTGGCAATCAAGCCACATCGAGGTCCTCCCACAAAGTTCAGGCAGTTTTTAGTTGCCTCCTCTCATATCAAGGCCTGAGACCTAATGCACTCATGAAAACCAACTCGTAACAGTCAAACTCGAAACGTCAATGCACATAGACGTCATCTGATTGGATTCAAAGTTTGAATGACTCGTTTTAACACAAAAAGAAACAAATCTCATAAATACAATTTTCAGGCAGCTAAACTCTTCGTCAGTCAGCAGGAAAGAAATAGGTTGAATAACCTACAGTCATTGAATTGGATATTGCATGATTTTGTTTGAAGCTTGTAGCCAAATTTTCAGGGATCGATCTGAAATCGGTCTAAGCATATACATTCATTTTTGAAATGTGGCTTGGTTGACTGAATAAATCAGTTCTATTCTTGACTTCCTAAATATGTTCTATTCATTTTTCATTCTCATTTGTTGCCATTTATATAATACTTCTTCATTTGCATCATCGCGGACCTTGGGCCGATGACGGAGGCACTATCCATAAACCTATTCCCTGGATTTATTGAAGGGAAACCTGGCCGCACTAGGGGAATGGCGAGTTGGATCAACGTTAGATGGAAGCAAGTTACAAGGTGATCACAATATTCGGAAATTTTTTCAAGATAATTAGCGTTTCTGTTATATGTATGCACTTTTCGTCGACCTCCAAGAATTTATGGATCTATAACCCCCTACGTGATTTGGGTGTCAAACTCAGTTTATTAACTTTTTTGACTGTCACATCATGTTTACAGTTTCATAAAGAATTCGAATGTTTAATGTTTTACAAGCTGAAAATAATTTTAAATATAGGTAGTGCTCAACAATTGGGTTGCTTAGGAACTTATTACTGCAATTTTATTTGGGCAAGAATTGTCCTAACAATGGTCTTTTTGTTACAATCAACACCATTCACAGAATTATCTTTTAAGTGAGCCAAAGTGTTGCAGAATACTTTCTGATTAATGATAACCTCGAGTGTCAAACTGTTGGAGTGACTAAAGTGGAGTTTGGAGGAATTCTTTGAGAAGGTCAGCTAATCTTGACTGTCAAATCTCATCATCATTAATCACAAAGATGATTATCAAAGGAGTTAGCACAAGGTGGCATGTGATTGGTTGCTGAAAACGTAGAATTTCTTTGCTTTCAGGCAGGACCATCTTAATCCAAAAAGGGCGAATGCACTCTCAGTACTTGAATTTTAATAATCCAAAGTGACATCTCCCCCAAAAAAAGCTTCCAGAAATGCTGCAAAGAATCTTAGTTAGATTTCGAAAGGCATGACTGGCCAATGGTTGGACTGTTTAACACAAACACCTTCCCGAGGATAAAAAGAGAAAGCAAACAGATACTAAGATACTCAGGTCAAGGAGAAATGAGATTACGGACGTTGAAAATTCAAAATTAAATGTTTTGCAGATCGATTCTTCAAAATCTTAACATTGAGTAACATACTTATCTACCCAATACGCGTAAAATTACGTCAGTTCAAAGTCATTATTAGGTGGGAGATCAGACTTAACTCTACACAGTGGCTCCATTATGTTACCTTGACGCAATTCGAAAATAGAATTCACTGTTGCAGAAAACTGCAGATGACGGACAAATGTCAAAGACCTTTCTAGTTGAAAAAAACTTGAGAATAGCCGAAAATAAGTTCTGGGAAAGAGACTTGCGAACATGGAGACCACCAATAGACCTGACAGAGACTGGATGGACCCGGATCCTTTCTTCTAAACACATACACATACACACACAAGCTTGTCTTTCTAAGTTGCGTTGTCTTTCCTAGGTTGCATTATTTCTATTGTTGTGCTGCATTAAAAGCTATTTCGATAAATAAGATTTGTAGAGCAAGGTCTAATATCGCAGTATATTATCCGAAATCGGTAAAAAGTTTAGTTATCTTCCAAACAAAGGAGTGGACTTCAAGATTCCATGCTGAAAAGGCTTATAAAAATACTGAAGATGAGAAATAATTCAAAAACCTCAACATCAAACATGCAAAAGCAATCTTCACAGCCAACCTCTCTAAGTCACTCAAATTTTTCAAACAATTTAGGGCTGCTTGGCTCTTGCTTTTCTCTCTGACGAGAAACTATTTTTCACAGCAGTTGACTACGTTGGTCATTGTTTGGGCAGTTTAATTTCTTTCCCCAGGAGTACGCGTCTCATCTACTTGGAGTAAATGACTCACTTCAAAACCGACTGTGCACTTGAGCAGTTTCGTTTCAACGAATGCTGTAATATGTCCGGTTTCTTTATTAGTATGAGCGAACTCTTTAATTGAACCACCGAGAAATAGAAAGCGAAAAAGGAAGTTCACCCGGCATGCTAGACAAATCTAAAAATATACACCTGTCTAACTAAAAACTCTGGACTCAATGCCCGATGATCTAAACTAGTGATAAACTGAAACAAACTGCGTTAAAATCCTATTTTTATCATCTTTTATAAGGAACCGACTCAACTTCTACAAGATGTTAATTGGGTTATATTTATGGAGGGATTTAAGGAATTAGCTAAAATAAAAGTAGTATTAAACAATGTAACTTAGGGAATGATCTAGAGCCTAAAATGGATCTGCGTCGGTTTTGAAAAGATCAGTCTCACCTAAGATTTAATAAACAAATTCTTGAGTAAGAGGAGGCGGTTAGAGGAATGTTCAAATCATTCAAACCTTTCAGAGAAGATTATAGCCATGCCATTTTAGACTGATATCGCATATTTTTGGGACTGAAATGGATAGCTGCTCCCAAGTAGAGTACCTTCAGAAATACCACCTTCTGGGTCACAGACTCAAGAGCATACACCGTGAGATCGAGAAAATGTATCTTAGATCAGATATGCAGATAACCATAATATAACCGCATTGAATATGGTTAAAGCGAACAGTCTAATGTTCATTCACGGCACTTGACGGTATTTGGATAAACCGTCAATAAAAGTACACTGAGATGTGAAGAAAAGATGAGGAGTTTGGAATTTAGCGAACTGAAATAATTATGCTTAAATAGAGGTCTATAATGGTGGGATCAAATGGAAAGTCGTGAATTAGGAGGACGTCAAAGCTCCTTACTTAACTCTTATATAGACCTTTGGAGAAGTTCCTCTTCGGTATTAGTTTGAAAACAAAAGATGAATCCATTTTGATTAAAACTGATAAATCGCTTGAATACAGAATATTCATATTCATTATTATGGTTCGAATGCAACTCACACGCTTCAGCGTAGATTTAGCAAGTGAAATCATGTTCGCTTTCATTCTACTCCATGAAGTGGATGGGCCGAATCTCTGTCAATGGCCCTAGTTAATCACGATTGGTTTCACGAAAGTCCTAAGTGACCACATCTGGTATCCAGTTTCTAGACTTATCTAGAATTCTGACATAATAACTATAGTGATACAGTAAAAAATCGATGGATTTCCTCCTAGATATTTCGAAAATGGAGCAGTCAATGTGAAAATAGAGCTAAATAGGGTCTCTGAGTCGAGCAAGAAGGAAGGGACATTAATCCTCACTTCCACTTAAAAAGGACAAGTACGCTTGGCTCTCGCTCTGTCCCAGCAGTGAACTTCATTGGCTCGTCGGACATCGATGTGAGCAGTATTGGAGAGCGGGTTGGTTGGGAGACGAGTGTGAGTATAGGTTGCCAAAACCAGAGGCTGAAGTGAATGAGACTCACCTCATTAATCCATCGAAGTTTTAAGTCTGGACGACCGGTAGCCATGCACTTTAGACTAACTGGCCCATTCACCACCGACTCGAGTTGAGTTGGAAGGGTAGCGATAGATGGAGGTTCTATGGGTTAAAAATGAGAACTAAATGAATGATTAGTTCTTATTTTAGCAAATATCATCCTTAAAATTTTTACATAGGGTAGGCGAGTGAACCCCAGATTAAAAATTTTTTAGATCTTCGGAGAGAAGGGTTATCACTGGGTTCACTTTGAGAAGTCTTTTACTTTAATTATGTCTAAATTGTGAAAAGTACCTATCATCATGATTTTCATCAGTCAATTTGAAAAAGTTGGATGACTCATTAATGAATTTAGCAGATTTTTTCAAGTAAAAAGCAGCAAGTGAATAAATGTTTATAAAAATTCAGCGAAATTTGGTGAATCGACACCAACACCATGTAAATATATGGAGTGAAAATAGGTCTGGAGGATAGAAAATGTACCGTAGATACGAATCGTGAATATCTGAGTGGCGATAATAGCTCCAAGACCCATTTCATCGTACAAGTCGCATTGAAATTTGAGGTTGTCGTCAGAAAGATCTGCACCCGGGTTCTGTTTTTCAAGACAAAGAGATTCGACCGGTTCTGCTAAGTCTTTCATGAAATAGCCTGGATGGGAATCGAAGAATTCTTGGCTGTTGGCATCGATTAGCTTATATTTCATCATCCTGGCGAGACTTCGAAGTCTAAGGCTTCCATGGCTCAATACTATTGCCTGATTTTCTGGATAAAAAATTTTAATGCTTATTATTAAAAAATAACGTCGTAATTAACGATAAAATCAAAAAAAAATTTAGACCAAAACAAGCATAGTAGCGCAGTAAACGTAGTTTCGTTAAGACGAGAATTCCAATAACCTACCTTCTTGATTCAATTCACAACAAAACCTGATATTTTCTCCCAGTCTGACATAAACTTCTGGATCTACCCTTAACGCACTCCCAAAGTAAGCTAGGAAAGTGTATACACACAATATGAGTAAGGGAATCATGGCCTCGCGCCAAACGACCCAAGAATTAAAACTCCACTTTAATTTGAAGGATGCCTATTGACCTTCAAATTGACTGAATGTAGTCAATATAAAAAATCTTTTTAAACGAAGTAAGCCTATTTTATTATCTTACAAACCTGAAATTTTTAATTTTTCTTTTCATTCGGCATTTATTTTTAAAATTTCGAATCTTCTAACTTTTACAGTTTTCCGTCAAAATGCTTCCAAGTGTTTTTATGTAACCGAAAAGTTCTAAATTGTAGACAAGTTAATTTTATCTCATTCTGCTTCTGACGCCTCGTGACTTTAGGGTTTCTTTACTGTCGTGCAATGTTGGTACTTTTGGTTCTACTCAGTTTATCGGCTAATTTATCGAAGCGGCCAGCGATATCGGCCTCTAATATTGATCCCCAATAAATTGCTTTCGGAATCGGATTAATTGTTTATTTTGCCCTTTGTAATCTATGTGTACGATCTTTCAATCATTGTTGCCTGTATTTCTTAACAAACAGTAGATCCACTTTCATAAAAGCGTCCTTTTTGCAATCACTCATGGGATGATCCGGTTTCATTATCCTCCGCATTACCAGTAAGTGAAAAAAGACGTTTTTGCAGTAGATTCTGTTAATAATTAACGTTTTTATTAAAGTACACCATCGGGTGTAATGATATGAACTACATTTACAGAATCGGAGTATTTATCTTTCTATGTTTTGTCACTAGTATCTCATGCGCTTTCTGAATTTCGATTGCGCTGATCATATAACTAGACATGCCATAATGCTTCGCTGATAACAGATTTCCATCCACGCGCTTCATACAAACGGTAAAAGAACACGCATTTTGCTATAAGGATGTTTTTGCAATGTGGCTGGCATAGTATGGATTCTTTTTCAAATAGTACATGATTGGTGATCACGTCACGTATTGACTAACTCTATAACAAGCTTTCTTCATTTAACATCCATCACCTTTTTGGAACGAGCGCTTCTCATACTCTCAGCGTAGTGTTGATTCAGCTTCGAAGCCCTAGAGCACTTTTAGTGGAAGATTTTCGGTGGACTCCTCTCCTATGGCCCAGTTCTACCAATCTGGTTTATCGTTTCGTCACTAGTTAGCGATAAGGTCACTCTCTTATGCCAGAGGCCAAGCGCAGTATGGTGAATGGTCACAAAACGCACTGCATGCCCATTACCCCGAATCTACTTAACCGCAGTGTCTGCAGACCAAACCTTAACCAAACCAAATGGAAGTTTGACTTATATTTTCTGTAGCAATTATGATAGCCAAGTCTGACCGCAGTCGTGGATTCCCGCTGCCGGTCGATCAGTTCCAGATGCTACTTAGAATGGCTATTAATAACGGAACTGGGCCAGTATGATATTTCGACTATCGATCTTGAGGTCAGTGCTACCATTGCAGCGGCAAATCGTTCACGGCACGTCAAATTGATGAGTCCCCTTTCCACTAACTTCTTCACCCTCTAATACTGGGCATGCACTTTTGATTGTTAGATTGAGCACGTCTTATCAACTCCTCTTAGTGTCCATCTCGACAAATTAATCTGATAACTAAATTAGACATTCTTCAATGACTGATTAGATCTTTTCTTGAATCCACGCTTGCATTGGAATTTCTAAGGATCGTAGTAGGATCAACTGATAATCAAGCCTAGAATTTTTATAATGGGAGGCATTATAGATTTAGGCCCTGAATTCATGACTGTAGCCAAGCGCCGACCGCTTAACTACCAAACTAATGAAAATCAACTCATGCGTGATAATGTAGTGCTCAGTCCAGTCCAATGAAAATCCGACGCGAAATATAGTAGCGCTTATGATTAAGACAAAGCATGCTCCTCGGCCTCCAAATAACGATCCACGTGATCTTGGTCTCTTGAGGATTTTGTATCTAAACTGACTCAGTTCGAGAGATATCAAAGCATGACGGCATCAAGTGCTGGCTGAAAAAATGCATCAGGAGCTGTCGAAAGCACTTCTGCACTGCAGGCTACAAAATTTATCAAGCCCATTCCTTCATTCTAGACTTCAGTCGGGAAAAAATTTGTGCCAACTCTCAGCCTCCTCGTGGTGACCACCGATAACCACAGGGGCAACTCTGGGGGCTAATGATAGGACTCTTCACCCACCGGACGTATAAAAATAGATTATGCCAGCACGATTACAACTTCGTAGAGCCTGGTAAACGAGGCACTACGTAAATACCTGGATTCTTGGTCTCAAACTGGACTGTGGAACGTGCGTGCATGTGGCAGTGAGTAGTATCTCCGCCAGAAATTTGAAAAAATATCTGAGAAGGTATAAAGATTTTCTGCCTTAACAATGTCCAGGACAGACGAGGTGCCACTATGAAGTTGAACTGCTACCTGTACTATGGAACCATGCTAGAGGCGTGACCAGAGAACCGAATATATCGATAACCGCCTTTACTGTCTTCTGTGTTAACTGTTGTATGTTACATGTTGTAAAAGCTATTCGTCTTTCTGCTGTTCCCCCAATAAGTACTTGGGACTTGCCCTAATGGGTGGGAAGTAAGAAAAAATAAAAATAAATCAGGACAATTGTTGTTGATCTCGTCCTAGAGCTTCAAGTAGGTAAACAAAAGAAAATAAAGGAGATCAGAAGAACTTGTGAAGACGGGTTTCAATCGCATTTCAATGGTGACCAGAGTACGTAATCTCATGTTGATCAGTTGACTTGCACAGTCATGTGATCTCCACGCATCACAAGTGGAAAGCACAATTCAAGTCCCAATTTCAATAGTAGCCTCTAACTCTTCCGCGTATTGCCACTGCACTTTAAAGCACAAAGAGATTTTCACTTTCAATTTCTGGTTTTCCAGATGTGAGCACCCACCTAAACCATGTAATTGCCATTACTCTGCTTTCTAACCGAGGTCTACCATAAAGTTCGATAGTAAGACTTGGTAAATCGCAATGTCCTCTATGGTATAAATAAAAGCCCAAAATAAGGAGCTAGTTGAGTTAAGCCCTTTTAAAATTAATTAAACCCATGATAATCTCCTCTTCATCAATGAGTTGCTTCAAAATTGCTTCCATGAGAGTTCATTTGATTTAACAGTACTTTTCTCTAATCAGACCACGGCATTCATAGATTGTATTTCGTTTGCCCAACTAATTACAATGAATATTTAACATCTATTAGATTCAGTCAAATTCAACTTCTTGGCAAAAATAGCGTCAAAGTGGAACTTCACGATGGTGCGTCTTTGTCCACCAGCACTTATATAAACATGTCCATACTGAAGGCAGGATCATTTACTTTCTTACCCTGGTTAAAGAGCATGTTATTTGAGGAGTCATTTGCTAACACGGTCACTAAGATATGATTTGAGATGCCTTGAAATTGGTAATAGTTTAGACTTTGCATTAATGGTGACAAAGAAGCAAAGCGGGGTGTTGAACCATGATTCAATCGGCTGCATCAATTGGAATCAGTATAGGTCACGGAAGAATCAAAGTCTAATATTTTATAAATCGAGTGCCAAACTCTTAGGGTCGGAATGAGTTGAGAAGCAATGAATATTCCGAGGAAGCCAAAACTACTTTGAGTTAAATTGGTTCAAAAATCTAATGCTGAGTTCATTCAGGCCTTGTTCGGGTTCCTATTAGATTTTTCCAAGTTTGCAATGCCAGAAGGTGAAGACTCTAGTATAAATGCTCGCAGCATTTTACAGCAGTCTTTGTTGCTCATACTGTGATAGTTCTCTACCGATCCTGCTAACCGAGGAAAAAGGTAGATAAGTCTCGGTGATTGAGCCACACCTCCTCACCATCAGCCTCTGAACAGGAACTCCTGGACGAATAATGACCCGTCGCGTTGACAGCACTCAATTACCGCAGTTCTATGTCCAGTTGTCAAGCTCAAGGCTTCCGTGTATCTGGACTCCATCTGGCTGGGACTTACATCTGCGTCCAATAAGAAGGCCATCTATCCCGTTTATCGACATGGCAGCACGACATACAGTCAAGTGCAACGTGAGCGTTAAGGCAGTTATAAGACGTTGATGATGCATAGAATGCTTGTTTGGAAGAGTAAGGTACACCTTACACCTTACTCATTCCATTCTGGCAAGTACTTTTTGTGATTCATTCGGAATCGATCTGAATGAAGCGGTTTATGTTCATCCATTGAGTGACAGCTCAGCAGACAGCTCATCGGAAGGAGTCCACGTCGAATGTCTGTGTCTGCTCCCACTTGCGTTTGCGTCCTTAAAATGTCCCATTCCTTACATTTGCTACATTTCCTTGCGGAAAAGCAACTAATCACCAACCTGAATAGACGTAGCTTCCTGCTTGTTCAACCTTCCACACTCCGATTTTGCAGTGCTTGTCTCTAAACGGAGTCAGAATCCGAATTGATTGACCCGTTTCACATTTCCCTACAATTTGGGCCATGGCATGGACTGGGTGGTTCCCTACAGAATTAGGACAGATATTAGATAAGGAGGAAGTGCAGTGGGTACCCGGGTGCATTCCACCGCATACTTTCTGCAATAATGTGGAAATGAGGTGTACACGACCATTTTATTTGCAGTTAGACGCGCCTGCACTTGAGCTTGCGTTCAAACATTTGTCCTCAGGTTGGCCTGGGACTGGACTTTCCGTTCAAATTAGTAGATCTTTGTGAGAGCGTTAACACTGCAACTTCTTATTGACTATTTGCTTATACAATCATGGTAGCTTACATGCGAACTAACCAGAGAAGTGAAGAGAAGTCGTCCAATTAATGGGATAAGACATTTGAACACAATCCCAATCAATGCAGTTCGTCACCGATATGTTTGTGACTAGCTGTTGTACATTGGTACCCAAGCCGCCGTACTTGAAGGTCCTTGTGTTGCCAAAAGTCCTGAGTCCTTACAGGCTCTGCTTTCAACACTCCGAGTTTGGGCATCACATAATTGAAATGCGTGCTTCATGTCAGCTGAGCCCTGATTGCCACAATGTACAAGCCGGTAGGGTATATCGCAGGAATTGAAATCTCGGAAGTAGGAGAGATATTTTAGTTCTGTTTAACTGGGTACAGATTACCCAAAAGTGCTGATGAGGAGGTCAGAAACACCTCTGGTGTCTGTAATTCGAAACCGACTTCATCGAAAATCTGCACAGAAAAGCGCATTTTGTAAGGCTTCTCTGATGACTTAGCTTTATCCTACCATCACTTTACTGCAGAATGTCAACCTCAAGTTCTACTTGTTTGGATATACAGCTCTGTATTAGCTATGTGCGAATACAGTCATGGAGATCTACTTTTAGCTTACATCTGCGCTAATCAGAGAAGGAGAGTAATCCTTCAGGTGAGGACGACCCATTCGAAATTGGTCTCGTTCCATGCTCTCTATCCTGGAGTAGTTTCGGTAATATAGTTTTCCCTGGAGAATTATAAATTGTCATCCATTGGGAGGGAACGGACCCAAGTGCTCTATTCTGGCTTCCTTATACAAATTATCAAAGACGTGCCTGAACATGTTCTCTCAACTGATGCATCATTCAATGCTCCAACGTATTACCTATCTCTATAATGCCTCTCCACGTGTTTGGGAAGGGAATCTATGACATTAGACAGAATGGGCTCGCACTAAATTTTTTGACTCTCAAAATAGCTGTTGCACTGATGGTCGGCTGAGGCGAAATAAACAAAACCATTTAATGGAATGCCTGTAGCTTTGAAGGAGTATGAGCCGATTTGTTGACAGGAGCTCAGTTCGACATTCAGCTAGATTCTAGTGAATTCGAATTCGACATCTGGGTGCTCATAAACTGCAAGTAGCGTGAAGTTTAAGATACACTAACAGTGTCACGACATAACGGCTAGTATAACTAATCTACTATCGTCTAGCCTGGCTGGCAGCAGAATTAAGATTGTCCATTCAAGAGACCAAAGAACCTTTATGCCAATTTCATCTATGTATGCATTTCATGCTCATGTGTAGCATTAAATTTATAAGCCCGAAGAGAAAATGGAAGATTACGTCCCTAACTTAGCATAAGTTACCCCACCCAAAAGTTTATTTGCATAAAAATGCGTACTTCAAGATTTTCACACCAGTTGAAGCCATCTAACCGACTTCCACGTAATTTAATTAGGTTCGTAAGCGCAAATTCAAGCTATTCTCTACCATGCTACGACAGTTCTTTTATTTATGAAAAGGTACTCACTTACTAGGACTTCTTCAATGAATAGAGGTAGTAAGTTCCCATAAAGTCTTTTATAATATCAGCCTCTGAATTCATACCTCCTCGGTTTTAGTAACAGCAGATTGTCATTCTGGTTGTGTTCTAGTTCCAATTAAAGGTATTTGGCGTCCACGATATTCAAACTTCATCGATTGGAGGTAATGGAAGTGTTTCAATCGTGGTGCCTTCTCTCTAAGGTAAATAGTAATATTCGAGGGGAGAAGGATTTGTGCTTTCATGTAGAGCCGGTTTATCGATGAGGATCACAAACTGACGCAAACACTTGACAGAGCAGAATAACATTTCTTGAACTAAGATTTATAGAGAAATTGGAATAGTCCCATTCTTAGGTTATTGGCTCCAGCAGGTCTTTCTTCAAGCGCCGTCAAATTTTACTTTTATTCACGAAGAGATGTCAGCCTTTAAGGGCATAAAGTGACCTTGTTTTGGCACCCAACCATATGACAGTGTTAATAATCAGGGCTGCAGAGCTTCGTGTTAGCGCTATTACATGTTGACTTCTCCACCTTCTCAAAGAAAAATTACTTACTATTTATAGGCAGATATCACCAACAAATTTATGAATAAGCAAAAAATGTTTTATTCATTTTGGCTGTGCTTGTTTTTTAAGGCAGACGTGAAGCTCGAGCAATTATAAATATGCAGTTCACATGTTCTAAGTTAACAGCATTTCAGTATTCGGCTATTCCTATCATGGCAGATGCATAACTAAAATTAACAATTAAGGAGTTTCAAATGCCATGGTGGACGTATTTATAAATTTTGTTTGTATGTAACAGATACAAATAGAGAAGATTGGAAGACGATTTTCAGAGTTCGTATAGTAACGAAATTTAGACCCATTTTAACGGAAAATGCCATCCAATGCCTACCACACCTGTTTTCCAACCACCAAACATTAACCAAAGTGGAGGACTACTTTATCATGGGTGTGGGTTGACAAGTATCGAATCCGTGTCATTTGGAGAGCCAGCCACGCGTACACACCCATTAAATGGCCTCAGCACAATAGTCACTATATCACCTTCTTCAAAGTACGTAACATTCTCTAATAAATCCTAAACGATGAAGTATATGATGGTAGGATGAAGCTAAATCATCAGAGAAGCCTTACAAAGTGCGCTTTTCTTCAAGAGCGCATAAAGCTTATCATTCCTCCATATGTGAAGGTGCAGATTGTCGATAAAGTCGGTTTCGAATTACAGACACCAGAGGTGTTTCTGACCTCCTCATCAGCACTTTTGGGTAATCTGTACCCAGTTAAACAGAACTAAAATATCTCTCCTACTTCCGAGATTTCAATTCCTGCGATATACCCTACCGGCTTGTACATTGTGGCAATCAGGGCTCAGCTGACATGAAGCACGCATTTCAATTATGTGATGCCCAAACTCGGAGTGTTGAAAGCAGAGCCTGTAAGGACTCAGGACTTTTGGCAACACAAGGACCTTCAAGTACGGCGGCTTGGGTACCAATGTACAACAGCTAGTCACAAACATATCGGTGACGAACTGCATTGATTGGGATTGTGTTCAAATGTCTTATCCCATTAATTGGACGACTTCTCTTCACTTCTCTGGTTAGTTCGCATGTAAGCTACCATGATTGTATAAGCAAATAGTCAATAAGAAGTTGCAGTGTTAACGCTCTCACAAAGATCTACTAATTTGAACGGAAAGTCCAGTCCCAGGCCAACCTGAGGACAAATGTTTGAACGCAAGCTCAAGTGCAGGCGCGTCTAACTGCAAATAAAATGGTCGTGTACACCTCATTTCCACATTATTGCAGAAAGTATGCGGTGGAATGCACCCGGGTACCCACTGCACTTCCTCCTTATCTAATATCTGTCCTAATTCTGTAGGGAACCACCCAGTCCATGCCATGGCCCAAATTGTAGGGAAATGTGAAACGGGTCAATCAATTCGGATTCTGACTCCGTTTAGAGACAAGCACTGCAAAATCGGAGTGTGGAAGGTTGAACAAGCAGGAAGCTACGTCTATTCAGGTTGGTGATTAGTTGCTTTCCCGCAAGGAAATGTAGCAAATGTAAGGAATGGGACATTTTAAGGACGCAAACGCAAGTGGGAGCAGACACAGACATTCGACGTGGACTCCTTCCGATGAGCTGTCTGCTGAGCTGTCACTCAATGGATGAACATAAACCGCTTCATTCAGATCGATTCCGAATGAATCACAAAAAGTACTTGCCAGAATGGAATGAGTAAGGTGTAAGGTGTACCTTACTCTTCCAAACAAGCATTCTATGCATCATCAACGTCTTATAACTGCCTTAACGCTCACGTTGCACTTGACTGTATGTCGTGCTGCCATGTCGATAAACGGGATAGATGGCCTTCTTATTGGACGCAGATGTAAGTCCCAGCCAGATGGAGTCCAGATACACGGAAGCCTTGAGCTTGACAACTGGACATAGAACTGCGGTAATTGAGTGCTGTCAACGCGACGGGTCATTATTCGTCCAGGAGTTCCTGTTCAGAGGCTGATGGTGAGGAGGTGTGGCTCAATCACCGAGACTTATCTACCTTTTTCCTCGGTTAGCAGGATCGGTAGAGAACTATCACAGTATGAGCAACGAAGACTGCTGTAAAATGCTGCGAGCGTTTATACTAGGGTCTTCACCTTCTGGCATTGCAAACTTGGAAAAATCTAACAGGAACCCGAACAAGGCCTGAGTGAATAACCGATTCAACTGAATTCTTTGAAATCTAATTAGCTGAATGCAATCTACTGTATTCGAATCTAAGAGCCCTTGCTGACTACCGCCTTGAATGACGTGAATTCGATAATGGGAAATGGTAAGCAGCTCTCCCGCAATGCGGTGTTTGCAGAACCACCATTCAATTTAATGCTTATTGATCCAAGAATTGCTCGGAATGGTCCCAAGTCCATGAGGTTGATTTTAACTTGCCAAACCTCCTAACCGATCGTTCTGAGTGTTGTCGAATTTCATTCCCGTTATGCGTATCACAACGCCTTAACTGTAATCAACTGGCAAAATGCCTTGAACTCTTGGCATGTGAAGCCGGTGAAATAATTTCTTTTGACTCCGTTTTGATCGAAAATCTCTCATTCGAGCACCACTTGAGGAATCAGCACTAAATTGCGTGGCTGGTCGTGTCAATCGCCACGCACTGCTTAACCTTGAATCCGTTTCACCGGACCATTCCTGTTTCAATCCTCCTTGAATCGAACGAGCAGTCTTCATGTATCAAGTCATTCGGTTGATTTGACAACAAATATATGCGAAAACTCAAGATTACGAGTTAATTTATTGTAATCAAAATCTTCGTTATTACTTCACATAATCAGGATCCACTCAGAAATATGGAGGGAATAGTTTAGACTGCAATTGCGAAAAAGAAACAATGCAGCTCAGTAGTCATGGATCTCTCGCATGTTTAAAAGTGAAGAGAAAGAATAAGGAAAAACGCAAGCGAAAATAAAAGCCGAGCATGATTTTTAATGGCCGACCACGTCGAGTCGATTAGGCGTACTTTTTCAGGAAGTCTCTGTGGAATTCGGCCAAATCCGCCATCACTTTACGCATTACTGGAACCGATGGAAGTATAGTGGTTCTGAAATTGCAACAAAAGAGATGATGCGCCATAACAAGCTACTGAGAACCAAAGTAAGTAGCATCTGGAAGTGTAATTCCTTAACATATTAAGCGAGGAGCACTAATAAAACTACTGACACTTTGGGCCAAACAAAGAGCCTTATATTGATAGCTTAATTGACCTACTGAGCTGACCAGGAAACATAAATCTGCAGATTTAATTGCAGTACTACTAATGATAATCCCGATTTCATCAAGACAGCAGGCAGTTACTGACAACATTACAAGTTCCTTACTGCCTAACAGAGACACTGAACTAAACTAAATAGCATGGCTATTTGTTGCAGAGGGCTATATGTACTACTCATAGCCCAAACAGAGCATTCATCAACCTCAACGATGATTAAGTCAGTCATATGCACGACCGATAAGGTTTTCAATCCTGACATTGTTAAATGAGGCAATTATCAAAATTCAGTCACCCTTGCATAAGACAAAGAAGAGAGGGTGGTCACTGCTCTTGGAACAAATTGAGATAAAATTTAGTTAAAAACAAACAAGAGAAAACCCAGTCCCAAACAGATCTCAACTTTATTTCTTTACAGGAAAAGGCAGAATACTGTAAATTTACAAAAGCCGTCACTATGTTGAGCGAATTCGTGAACGTTGGCGTTCCGAGGAGCGAGCGATGAAATCGAAAACTGCAAGAACCCAAAAAACTAACTGCTGCTACTCGTCTTACAGCAATGGAGCTTGAGCAACGCGATATTAGAAAATCGCCTCGTCTATTCTAGACTGGGGAAAGGAGGAAATGCTGTAGCAAAGTGGAACAAAGTGCCAGTCACGTGGCGGGAGCCACGCAGCGAGGTGGCGTGGCCCTTTATCGCCACGTGCATAGGACGGAGCAGTTTTGGTGGTAGCAACTTTGTGGAACAGTGATTTGCTGATTTATCTGACTTCTTTCTTAATGAAAGGGGATATTTCTAGATTTCTTAAGCACAGCCAAAACAAATCAGATTAAAGGCACTATGACAAATTCGCCAGCATTTTTAACCTAGGGGATTCGCAGCCAATAAATCTCAGTTAGCACAGCTTTAGATGGTCATTTAAGAACATGAGCCAAGTTTCAATAGTTCTGAGTACTCAATGTGGAAGCACAAAGGTACAGAGGCAGGTCAGTCATCAATTGTCAACCCGCAGAGATAGGGTTTCATAGGCCTTGGGAGCACAGTGTCAAACTTCAAGGATGCCGGCGCGGGCGCGTTAGCGTGTAATAGTGCAAACTACACCATCCAAAGCCGTCCAACTCAGACATATTGTCGAATTGTCAAGAATTTAGTTAAAGTCAAGTTCATGGATAACTCAATTAGTTTGGCACTGAAACCGGACCATCTAGACAAACAAATATCCTTGAATACTCATCGTCAGAGTTCACCGAGATTTCAGCGAAATCTATCCGCATGAACTTCAGAGAATCACACAAGTTTCACCGAGTTTACTATAAGATTTGCCATAGATAACGATCACTAGGTGTGACAGGGTAACTTACCTGAAAGAAGCGGCTTTAAGCAACAAATATACCTGTTGGAGTGTGATTTAACAATCACAAAACATTTTCCACTTTAAAAGCGAGCCTATATTGGAAGATAGAGCCATTCAAATGCACTGTCTGAAGGCCCATCGTTCTCCCATCTCCGGTGGACCAGCAGTAACCACTGCGGGCGAAAATTCCAATCGCTTTAAGCACATGCATGGGCTCAAAACCCACATCGCCTGGAGCAATCAGAATTTAGTATATATTGGAGTCCATCCAGTAAGGGGGATGCTTTGAGTCCGCCTTGGCTTTACAGCTTTATCGATCATAAAATCGATTACACAAGGCGCTCTAGCGATTAGTCTAAGCAAGATGCCATGTTTCTAAGTGGAACGTTTCTTTTACAATGGCTGAAAGCTAGATTCTATAATTCACATGCTAGGGATAAGTAGTAATTACGAGTGCAATTGATTCCACTATTTAAGATGCTCAACTAATAATTGTGTCGAACAGAGGCCGTTTCAAAGAGCCACTTTCGATGGTTTGCAATCGATTCGGAGCATCAAAATGGAGGGGAACAATCGATACTTACCGAAAGTGGTATGTACCGGGCTTCTGGCCGAAACCGGAGCCAGGCACGAAGCAAATACCCTTCTTCTCGAGTAATGAGAAACAATAGAAGAAGTCCGGTTCCATGCCTTTCTTCTGAAATCAACGAAAAATGGGGTGAATGTTCCAGTTAACCGCTAATCCCTCTTAGTAAATCGCGTGAGCCAAAGAAAGCGTAAATCTCAAGAATATTGTGCCTCTACATACAATTTGGCCAATTTCCAGCCATCAGACTTTCACTTTCAGTAGATAATATGCATTCGAGCTCTCGCCACTCTCCCATCGAAGACGTCATTATGATTAATATTTCGGGGGTTGGTATTAATTAACTATGAGCTTGTGATTAGGCGCTAGACGAAAATGAGGTACTTTGCTCAAAACATAGCTAAGTTTAGAATGGCAAACAAATGTTAACTACAAAGAAGGTTGAAAATAAGACGTAATGGTAGCAATAAAAGCGTAATGAAATACTGGGAACAACTCAATTCCAAAAAGTAAGTCCCCAAACCTAATAAAGCATTGCAAGATGGGCGCCAACGACAAAAAGTCAAACTGTATGGAGAAAGTGGATAAGGGTACGCGAAATCATCAAAAGACTCTCACGAAATGAACGTTTTGTATGTCAGAAAACGGCTGCTTCAAAAACTGTAAGGCCCTTGGTTGGTCAAAAGGATACCCCAAAAAGACCATTAATTCTACTTATTCCCTGTGAATGACCTATTTAACTATCATGTTTTCTACCAAGAAGTAAATAATTTCTATCACATTAAATCCAACTATAAATAGGAAAACTATAGTTTAACGGAATCAGAATGGGCCTTAGAGTTTGTTGTATATTAAATATATAAATGATAACAAAATCAATAAACGGAAAAATTGCTGATGAAACAATTGATATCAGTGGTTCAAACATGCCTTAGCAGCAGCTACAGCCTTTGGTGGAAGACGAATTCGGGGGAAGGCATACATAGCGCCTTGAACGGCGTTACATGTTACACCCTCCAGAGTATTCAAGGTGTCCGTTGTGATTTGGGCCTTCTCCTTCAAGTCAGCTAACACAGAGTCCCGTTCTCGGACGAAGGCATCGTAGGAGGGTTCCCCTTTTCTCGGAGGATCGCAGATCACGCCCATTATGACCTAGAGAAAAGATTGAGTTCTTCGCTGATTGCAGGTTTGCGGATCGGATAGACGCAGAATTCTCGAAATATTTAACGAAACCTAAATTTCCCCTATTTAATGAAAGGCTTTAGCTATAAAAGTCACTTAATCAATCAATGAGTCCTCTTAAAATAAAAAAAAAAACAAGACATTTTAGCGTTTTAGGCCTAACTCCCTAAGAATGGAACGAAGAGGTTGGAGAAGCGATCACTTTGAAAACAGAAACTAGCAGTGCAGCCAGATTATTCAATGCTTAAAGCCTCAGCAATTGTCTTTGAGGCCTAACGCAATGCCTTCAGAACCAACCGAGAACTTGTGAATAAAAATCCTAACGAATGATGCCCGAACAAATCCAGTTCGCCACTTTACGTTTTTACTTTACAAGCTGGATCAAGGCATTACCTTACGCTACTTGAGGCGTAAAAACAGAAAAAAACTAAGCTATAACTCCTCTTAGCAAGTTAGCTGCAAATTTGGCAGATTCATTAAAACAGTCTAGCCAGCAAACGACGATCTCTTATTCATCGAATTCAGTAGGGGAGGATAAAACATTATTATAGGATTTTTCTGCCTAAGTTTGGCAAGCAGTGTAAACTCCAATCGGTCACTGAGAAACAAATCAGCTGAGGCATATACAGAAGCGTAAATGAGCAGACGAATTCCAAACCGAATTCATGGTAGTAGCACAAGCAGGAGTACACTGCGGAGTATTTATGATTTAAAAAAATTGGAGTTAACGAATGATAGAGATAAAGTAGCCGTGTTTTGACCGCTAACACGCACAACTTGGCAACCATTCACTTCACGAGACACGATTCGCTTAGCTAACTTTACTAACAGCCAAAGGCCCGAGCATTGATATATGAGAGAAAGTTTTAGAAAATCAGAACTAACACTGCATTACCCTAAATGTTAAAATTGTTCCCAAAATTCAATCCGAAATTTTCTAAATGCTAGGGACAAGAATGGATCTCAGAAAACTAACTTGACCAAGGACGGCAGGACATAGTCGAGCCGAGAGGTATTTAAACAGTTGAGCCTGTACATCGGGATCAAAGTTAACGAGTTCACAGTAACCCCCACGGAATCCACATTCCCCCATATAGCCCTTGCTTGCCGACATAAAAGAGGCGAGTTCTACACTGTCGGCATATTCTGGACCCATTTCATGAAGGACCTTCTTGAAGGATGTCCATGGGGTGGTCTTAGGGTGATAGATGTTGAACTGGTAGACTTCATCGGCGAGAAGAACCAGACTGTGGCGTTTAACGAAACGGATGATGTCCTACAAAAAAATAAGAACAGAACATGTACTAGTGGATAGATGGATGAATCTACAAGAACACAAAAACAAATTAAGACTTTTCAAAATTTTCCCGGCAATTCATTAATCCCGACTGAAGGCAGGATATGTCCGGGCGACTCATCTAGGGCTTCGAAAGGTTGCAAGCGGAAAAGAACAGAAGGATCGTCATGCGAAGTTACTGCTAATTGTTTACTTTATCTGATGCTTTTAGATCGACAGCGAATTTCACTTTTATCTTAGCTGAGGAAACTACAACGATTTCGAAGGCGTCATTTCAATTATTTCTGAATTTTTCAGATCTTGATTCTATCGTTCACTTGAGGTGCGAAAGATCATGTTTTAAAGTCTTTATTCTGGTGATCACACCTAGGGCTTTTCTCATCCTTCCTAGTGTGAATGAGTCGGCGGATGGCATCTCTTCGGTTGACATTTCAAATCGAGTTGATGAAAACCGTTTTTTGAAGGTGGAACTCTCAATATTTTTTTACCATAGGTAGTTTTGTATCAGCCCATTGGGTTCATCATCAAATATGAAGTAGAGAATTAAAGTGTATGTTGATGGTGCGAAATGCATCAGTGAACAGTGCTCCTCAAAGAAAGGATGGCTAAAGATTCCTTCCCCTCATTGAGGAAGAAAGATGCCCATCTGCATCGTAGGCTTGGCTAAAACAAAAGGATAAACAAATCTTTTTAAGAGAGAGTTCGATTTAATTTCCGAGGGAATTGACTGAACTCCATCGCTATGGATGCTACATAAGTTTTCGATTCCTGTATTCAACTGGTAGACTTGAGTCTTGAGGATTATGATCAGACCTGAAGAGATGATAGACGATTCAAGCAGCGCTAATGATTGACAATCCTTTGACATAGTAGAAAAAGGGTGACCTTGACAGTGGCCAGTGGTGGAAGTATCAAGAAGACAGACAACCTCATCAAAAAGGAAAAATTCAAAAGATGTCCTCATCTTCAGGCACCATATTCCACGATTTGGGTTGTCACTACCACCAAGAACTACGGAAGACATGAGAAGCCTGAGCTCGCCAGACAAGAAAATTGAAAAAAACGATTTGCAATCCGAACACTGTTTTTGATCCAAAAGTACCACTATCTATAAGACTCCAAATAACTCCATCAAGAAATGGCTCAAACCTTGAGTGTACCGACCTAAACGGATTGTGAGAAAGAATCAAGAACGTGATACTGCGGCATACTGCCACGAGCCGGTTCTGAAGCTTTTAACGACTGGCTCATTGTCTTAATACGCCGATGCGGAATAAACAAAACAGAGCGAACCCCCATCGAGCACAATGAAAAGCGTATTTGAAATTCGAAGGGTTCTTTTGTTTCTCACTAATTTTTTTGTCCGGCATGCTAATAGTTTTGCATCACCACATTGTATATTAAATAGTTAAAAATGAATTTGCTCAATCTTGAGAAATATAGCCAGTTCATAAGAAATTAAGAGGGATTACAAAAACCCTATTAAACTTTGATCAGACCAGTAAAAATGGAAAGCGTTCGTGTTCGTTATACCTGAAAGCCCAAAAATAGGAACAAATCAAAAATTCAGCATGGTTACAGAAAAAGGAGCTCCTGCGCAATACAAAAAGTCAATAAGTTGGTACGAAGAGACTGACCTCCATACAATCACGGGACAAAACCTGTCCAGTAGGGTTCCCAGGGTTAATAACGACCAGAGCCCGAGGCTTACATTTCCCTTTTGCCTCGTCTAAAGCACGTTCGAGCTCTACAGCATCAAGATTCCAGTTGTTTTTCTCGTCCAAGTAGTAGTCGATCTGGTAGGCGTAGTACTCTGAATTAGTGGCAGAGTAGAGAGGGTACTGTGGAATGGGTACCATGACACCGGCACGATTTGGTCCTGATTGAAATGTAGAGAGAAGAAGCAGCACAGCCTGAGAGGAAGAAGATAGGTGTTAGTTCCGTTAATGTAAACAGACTAAATTGCAAGTGCGCACAACCACGAACGTAAAGGTCATGTGAGTAAATTCATTCCTTTAACAGGGAACCAAGCATGGAAATTGTCAGCCAAGATATCCGAAATATTTGGGTGGTGTGCACTGAAAATACCACTCATTTACGTTAATACTTGTCTAAATGAGATTCCAAGAAGAGAGAACCTCAATCAGGACGAGTCCGAGACGTCTTCCTCCGAATGATTGAGTATGGCGAATACTTTCCTTCTAAAAAGGCCCAGTTTGTAAACATTTTATATCTGAAGGCTGAATACGTGCATAAATGCTGCATCCTATGGAAAATAAGCAACCAAGGAATGTCGATTTGTACGGAACCCTTAGTTCGTTGTCGAATCGTTATAGACAGTGCCACTTAACCCTGAAAATGTGTACTTTTATGATTTGACTTCACTGGGCTTATTTCAACGCTACTGATAGAACAGAATTTAAAATAGCAGCTGCCTTAAACCCGGCAATAACTGCATTATTTTACCACATTAATAAAAGCTCCAGAGTACTAAAGTCAAGAGGTAATAATCATCAATGAATTTTCAGGTGGTCAGTCCTACTATCTACCTCCACGCGGTGACCACCGGAAACCTCAGGGGCAACCCTGAGGGCTGAAGAGAGGGGCGGCAGGATAGGACTAATCCCCCACCGGACGTATGAACATATTATTACGCCAGCAGAAGTACAGCCTGAGTCCACCAAGAGCCTCTTAAAAAAAGGTACGACGTAATATCTGGACTCATGGTCTGAAACTTGGATTGTGGAACGTGCGTGCAAGTAGCGATGAATGGAAACTCCCTCAGAGAGTTGCAGAGACTTCTGGACAGAGTGAAAGCTCTGGTCAAAAAGTGCGTAGAAGCTGAATTCAACCCTGTCTCAAACAGACTTGCCACGTTAACACTCCAAATTGGAGGAATACAATTTGGAATGATGGAGTGCTATGCTCCTACCGAGTCCACGGAGGATGTAATGGTTAAAGAATCCTTTCGCAAACTTGTGGGCAAAACCTATAGATTACTTCTCTCTAAATGTACACAAATAATTATCCTTGGCGATTTCAATTGCAGATTGGGCTCTGATGCCCATAATTTTTAAGCCAAACTAGTCGGTCCATTTACAGATCGAGATACCACAGAGAACGGACTAAGGCTATTAGGCCCATGCCAAGAGTATAATGTAAACATAATGAAAGCTTTCTTTCGGAAACCAACTTCTCGAAGATTGACTTGGTACCATCCTACAGGGAAAGGTGCTATTCTTGACTTTGTTTTGATGACAGGGTCAAACCTATTCCTAATAAGTGATATACGAGCTTCTAGAAAGGTAGATGCAAATTCTGATCGCTGCCTACAAACAATTATCCTCATAATCATATCACATATTAGAAAGCGCTTAGAAAAAAGAAAGAATAGAACTTTGATGAAGGGCATTAACAGTCAAAAGCAAATGTGGCGACTGCCTAAAGCATCGAGGAAATAAGAAACTTGAAGGAAACTTACCAGGACCACCTCAAAAGGTAACTACCTTAGGACCTATTGACAACTACATATAAGAATATCTGGAAATCTATAGAAAAAGCTGAGCGAAAGAAAAACGGATGATATACAGCTACATGCGGAAGGGGATACAGAGAACTCCTGTTACAAATTAGTTGGGAACAAATTGGTTCTCAAACCCATCTCGAGAAATGCTCATGAGGTACAAAGAGCAAAGAAACAGGGTGAACAACCTGATTCGAAAATGGAAACAAGCGTATCAAGAAGAGAGAATAACCAGCTTTCCTGTATACCTCGAACAGAGAACCTCGAAAAGCCTTCATGCTGGAAAACACAAACTGCAAGGATATTAGTCAAAGCGAAAGGTCTGGTCGCACACTACTAGGAACTATTTAAGGACAGAACCACCGAATAAATTAAAAATTATGATCTTCTACCAAGAGACTCCCCCCATTTCAATAGAGGATATAGTTACTGGAATGGGACGCTCAGTATCTAAGTGCCCGCCTTCTAACAGGTTTCAATGACCTCTACAATGGGACCATTCCTATGCCTCGAGCCTGGATTTATGCTGAAGTTGTGTCTGCAAGCGTAAAGATTCGCAGACAGATCCTGCAAACAATAGATCAATTTTCATTCTAGATACATTAGGCAAGCTATAGGCATCCATTCTGTGCCAACGTTTGAAGCAACACCTTGCCGAACTATACTCAAGAACCCAATTTGGATTTTGCGAAGGAAGATCCACCGAACAGGCTATACTTGGAGTAAGAACCATTATACAGAAAGCCGTGAACCAGAAACAGAAAATAATGCTAGTGTTTGTTGGCCTGAAAAAGGTCTTGGACTCGCTGCCTAAGGCTGCAATAATCAACCGGTTGATCGACCTGGGCTGCTCTTGGCAAATGGTCCATTCGGTAAAGTCCTTGATGGACTCACCGATGGGGAAATCGAGGGGAACAAAGAACTACTTTGTGATGAAACGTAGTGTGGAATAAGGCTCAAAAGAAGGACCACTTCTTTTAAACTTAACCTTCCAACTCATATTGGATGAAGTCATCTCCTCACTCAATGATAGTGCGGTTCATATGATTGGTCATTGAGGCAAAAGATGGCTGCTAAATCATCTAAAATACGCAGATGATCTGTGTCTTATTGCGCCAAAAAAAGGTCGCAGCTGTTAGATCAATGGAGCCGCTGGCGATAACGACGCATAAATACGGGATGCAAATTGAAGTGAACAAAATCCTCTGGTTTCAAATTAGTGCCGGTGAGGATCAAACGCCCCTTGAAGCAGCAGAAATGTCATTCCGACGTGCCTCATACTTCGAATGCCTTAGCCCCATAATTCAAGACACCGCTGAGCCAGATAGAGCAATAAAAGCTAACCTAGCCAGGGCAAAAAGGCACTTAACACCCTAGCACCTCACACCCTGAAAGCAACTCTAGTAGGTATTTTCGTCGATCCTGCAGTCACTTATGGATTATCTACTGTTGTCTTGAGAGCAAAGGATAGCAATCGGCTAAAAGTAATACAAAATTCGGCTCGACGTATGACACTTGGATTGTGTTCGTGAAGAGCCAAAACTGTCGAGGAACTCCGAAAGGAGCTGCCGATGCGTAACTTGGCAAGCCTTATACGGGCAAAGAGGTTGAACCTATGGACCAGTTTGAAAATAGGCAGAGAGAGCTTGATACTCTCCATATTTGAGAGTAACTTTGAAAATGGGTAAACTAAGAAAGCTTCACATACAAGGAACTGGATGCTTCAATTAACTAACGATGCGAAAGAAACATGGCAAGAGCATTCCGAATCATGGCTACTTGATCCAAAGGAAATCCTTAAAGTTCGAGATGAAAAGACAACGGGATATTGTCTGTAAAAACGCAAACTACCAAGGATGTGTCACCACAACAAAGGAGATGCGAAGACACGTGAGACAAGATCATGGATAAGAAGAACATAAAACTGAAGAGATACTGGACCGTAGAGTAAAGTGCTTTCTTACAAACTGCCTTGAAAGATACAAGACTCAAGGGTGGCTAAAGAGACATATTAGGGATTGTCACCCTTCGGTCAAAATCAAAATCACAGGAAATTAGAAGCAAACAGAGAGGAGGAAAGGATTGAACAGAAGTAGGGAAAGCAGAAGAACTGAACACGATGGAGGAAAAAGATAGAGTGAAAGGCGCAAAAAAGGCTGCGAGGAAAAGACCATACAGTAGGATTAACTGCACACCTGATCTAACTCGGTTGCGATCAACGCTTATCCACATATGGTCGCTAGAAAAGCAATACCTGGATAAGGACAAGCAGACGAGGACAATGAGGAGCTACAAGTGCAACAAAGAATGAACTGTTAGTGCACCACGAAACCATGCCGAGAAATGGCCAGGGAGCCGAAAATGTCAATTTAACTGTTCTATGCTTTGTGTAAGTGTTTAGCTGTTGTACAAGCTCTTGCGTTTCTGTCGTATCCCAATAAGTCCTTGAGACTTGCCCAATGGGTGGGGACGAATAAAAAAAGAATTTTCAGCAAACCCTAGCAAGTCCACTAAGAAACCAGTTCCAAGACTGAGCAAAATTGAATTCGAGCATAAACATGGGCGAAAAAGAGTACTTTGACGTCTGTTTTCACAAATAGCTCGAGGAGTAAGTCTCTTCATCTGAATTGCGGATTTTAAACCGGCATATTATGCAGTTATCAATAATGGCCAACAAATAACGACAACAGACAAGACGAGGAATGGGCGAATCGATCGCAGAGGTAAGAAACACCGGTTGGTCGGATAAACTGACAATTCCGTTGATAACAGGAATGAAATCCACCTACTAGCCTAGTTGTAGAAGTTAAGTACGCTGCTGCCGTTAACAAAGGCTGCTAACATCAGTAATTAGCACAATGCGTAGATAACACAAGGATCTGTAGCATACATTGGATAATTACTTACTGAGTCGTACGAAAACAGAGTAACCGTGGTGCTTACTTCATGGGAAACTATTATCATTAAATAAAATGATTGCAATGAGGGCAATATTAATCTGATAAAAACTAACATTAATACTAAATCTCACGAATCATATGAGAAAGCTTTATCTGTGGAATAAAATTCCAAAAAAGACAAAGTTAGTTATTAAGAACACAGTGGGCAAGAACACAAACAACTCAAGCTCTTGTTATTTTGAGAAAGCACGAAGACAATAAACGAGCCACATTAAGAAGACGCAACCACGATGAAATCTCAGGATACTGCCTGAAAAATATCCTATATCTGTAAAGCAGACCAAAAGAGCAGAGAAAAGAGCCCAATCTAATAAAACAAACCTTGACAGCTTCGCTGGCTCCGTTCGAAAGGAAAATATTTGCAGGATTAGCACTAAGGCCATCACGACGCCTGATGTAGTCAGCAATTCGTTCACGAACGACAGAAATGCCGATTGAAACACTGTATGAGCCTAACAAGAGAACGCGTATTTTACTAACGAAATACAAAAATACTAAGCAGCAAATGACACATTTGAACTGAAACGCACCAACACTAGCACCAGCACAGGCAGCTAATATGCTACGAGCACGTTGTTTGGCGTCTGCTGGAAAATTAGGGTCGTCAAGTAGGGCTGGATAGGTACAGAGAGCGACGACTTGACGCAAAAAGGTTATTGGTTTTTGTCCAGTGGCGTGGCAGTCACCGATATTACATTTGATAACGCGTTCAAAGCTTTTCTTTTTGCCTGTTTGCAGTTCTTTTTCCAATTCTTCGGAACGAGCAACAATGGGACCACGAACTGCATACTGCATGTGAACAACATGGGGATTAATTGTTGACATGCTCAGAGCATGTCCACCGTTGTCCATGATAAATGCGCGAAACACGCCTCAACGTCGGTGGCGGAAACCGAAATGCCGCCCCCTGTAATCGGGACAGTTTGGATGGTCACAAATTGATAAAGATAGTTTAAACAAATTATTTACCAATTTGTAATACAGAATTTTGGTTTGAAGTTATCGCCTTATATGAAAGAATCGTGCGGAATAATTTTTTAACGGCACTTCTGGTCTGGTCTGTAATCGAACGTAACTGAAGCGTATAGAGAATGTGCTTTCAAAAACAACGGGCTTCAGTTTTCGTATTTCACCCAACTGGAGTGATTTATACTATAGAAAGAAATGTCTAATCCAACAAAAAATTATTAACTCAAAATTTTTATGCGATGGCCCATGGGGTGCTGTGCTAGATCTGTCGAAAAGCTAATGGAGCACCACTAGAGTGACAATCTTACTATCGACTAGTTGAACGAATAAACTTTGCAATTTAATCTCAATAAGCGTATTTATATTGTACCAAAGGCCGAAATATTGATATGATTGGATTTTACATTGCACTATTAGTTCAAAATATAACAAGGTAATTGAAGTGAAACAAAAATAAGTGGGAAAGGGTAGAACTCATTGATTAAATGATTTTACCATTTTACTGATTTTTAGTATTTTTTGTGATAATCGCTTTAAATGACAATTTATCTATATAATTGGCCTTTGCGCTAGAAATGACATTTTGATGAACCGCTGCCATAAATGCGTAAGCTTCAACTGTCGATTTAATCTCAACGATTCCATTACAGAGAAAGAAATAGCAAGCGATTCATTAAGACTTATTTAGAAAAGGTTCACAGAATACATTGATTGATATGGAACCGAATTCAGCCCTCATTCCTTTTTAGTATCTCCAGTTTCTGTTCAGCCTTACTATTCAAGTTTTTAACGGGGCTGGCAGCGTGCTGAAATTCCGTTAGACAGAGTGGTCCAATCACATCAAGAAAATAACTGGGTCTTGTCTACAAGCAGAAGCTTAATATAATGGGGAAGACGAGGTTAGTTCGGGAGAGAGAAATGCTTGAGTTCAGAAGTAGTTGTGGTATAATATTCAGGTGTTCACAAAAACAACCAGTCGAATAAAGGCTATTAGAGTGTGACGAACTAGTTTTTTAATAGATTCTGTACATTTATACTTATAGTGAAGAGGGTAGCCTAAGAAATGTTATTATAACTGCAGGCTGGATAGGACTAATCAACCACCGGACATATGAAATTAGATTATGCCAGCAGAAGTACAACTTTTAACAGCTTGATAAAGGGGGCACGACGTAAAATACCGGATTTCTGGCCTCAAACTGGACTATGGAATGCACTTGCATGTAGCAATGAAGGGAATCTCCGCCAGAAATTCTAGAACTGAGTCAGCGGTAGTTCCAAGAGGGCAGGAAATCGCAACATTCAAAGTACTTCATTATCAAGTTGATTTCGTTGTACAACAATGGTGGATGAGTCTGACGCCGTCTCCGCGGGCAAATCGAGGGTAAGCTATCCCCAGTCGAAGACACCAAATCAGCAAGTTTAATGGCAACTCGAGAAAGCACAGAAGGAGGAATCAAATCACTGTGGCTACTTTAGTGATGGTTCGAAAAAGGAGCAGTTATTATCCATTAGTGTTTTCAATGCAAGGGACTGCATTTAAATTCTGTTCTGTTCCACTTTATTGATATTGCCATTTTTTGGACGATAACGTTTATACTTACTAAATTATCAGCAAAAAAGGACCACTATGAATGCTACTATTCTTGAAGGAACTTTAGCTAGGGAATGGCCATCGGATAAACTGCTGCATTCGAAGTGTGGGCCCATACTTATGCAGAAATCGTGTTGCTTATAAAGCGGATGCTCAGCCTGTAAGCAAAGTTTTTGCTGCTAAAAACCACAACGAAAAAATTGAGAAATGTTTCTGCGATTTTGCAAACACTTATGAAAGTATATTCTAGCTCAATTGCCTATCTACTTTGCCCGCCAATATAGAGGGAATGGAAAATAGATGAAATAGAGAAAACTGTGATTTTAATAGTTATTTTCAGAAAGGCTTGTAAGTTTCTGGAAGTAAACCTTTTGCGATTTTGAAAGAAAAACAAGTTAATAGTGTTGCTTAATCCGATTAAGTTGTTACTCTAAAGTAGGGATCAGCGCTTGGCCTTCCGGGTTAGCACTAAACGCACAAGTGGGTGTTACATACGGCAGTTTTGAGCAATGTCACCACGCCAAATAAAGTGACCATTTCATCAACAGATTAGTACATAATTTACATGGAAATAAATGCACTTGATCGCAATGGGTCATATTGGCAAGAATCCTAAATATGATCACTTTTTAGAAAAATCGAATTCGTTTTCTCAACAGCTTCTCGTCTAAACCCAAGTACCTGCTCGAAGAATTCTCTCGTTCTCTTCCGATTTCATATTCATCCATTTCAGGTGTGAAGATGGAAAAAGGAGAGATCGTTAATTTGTCACCTTGAAGAACTCAAAGAACAGTAACAGTCCAAACAGTTGAATATAAATATAACCACGTGCGACCGTCGTAGATCGGAAATAGATTGAAGCAGTCACCGCAACACAACTGGGGCTTCTGCCATGATTCAGTTGCTTACCGATTTCCTATGGACATCCAAACAATGAGCAGCCTTGATTTCCAGTGTTGTGTTAAAGCTGATCATCGGAAACCGTTGATTATATCTTCATCATCATGCCCGACAAGGTCCTTTTAATTCGTTTGCTCGTTCTATAATTTTTGATTCCTATGAAGTAGTTGTTTGATGATTTCTTAATGCAGCAATTATTATGGTCGGAATGTCATTTTTCAACACCACTACAAATCTGACCTTTAGAGTCCTTGTTTGAGCGGAATCAGCCGCGGAAGGACTCAGAAGTTGGTTATAAATGTCCACTTCTAGCAACATGCAGTTGGGATGGATACCCTGCACATGAATTAGGCGGCAAATTGAACAAGGGCATGGTGTATGACAGGACGACAGAACTCGACTTGAGGAAACAAAAACAGGAAAACGCTTGCTGGAATGAGTCAAATCGAGAAGTTTAAGAAAACTCGAAACTCTGATTCCTGAACCTTCCCCCAGGTTTATAATATACCTAGGCATGCGATACATCTTGACTTTCCTATCTGCAATTTTTCGCAGCAACTCTGACCCTCTTATCTCCATAATGCTCTGTTGAATATTTGCGATTTACGATTAAGAACACTCCGGACAGAAAAATAATGTGATCATCCATTCCCTAAAATCTGATCGGTAAGCAACGCAAATGAAAACTAACCAGCGGATGGAATTTAATGCGAGGATAGAACAAGATATGCCTTGTTCTCTGACCAATACCGAGGAGGATAGCGACTTCATGGTTTGCTCTTTCCATAATCCTCTCTTCAAAATGAGAAAGTGTCAGTCAACTAGTCACAAACAACGTCGAAGCTTCCATTTACCAATCGATTGCATCAGAGAAGAATACTAAGGGTAGTCATCGAATTGAGAACCAGATAAGTAGCAAACGAACCGACAATCACGAGCTATCAAAACCCACAATTAAAGGTGGGCTTCCAGTTAGCGACCGATTTCGAGGACACATTGATGAGGTTGCGAATAACAAAGTACTATTAGGGGGAACTTTTCTGAATCAACTACAATGTGGACATCACCGAATAATTTGTGCATAAATACTCCCTTTATTTGACACTAAAAACAGGGTAGCGTTAGAACTGTCCACAAACTGTTCAAGCTTTAGGAATGACTTGTCTCATCTCGCCTTGGGCACGGTCACGTCGTGCTAACCCAGATGAAATCAAGTTCATCAAGAACCACGCAGTCCTGATGACCGATTACACGATTTTCATTATACTCTCTAATAAAGTTAAGAACAAAGAGTACTTATTTACATCTGGCAGCTCTTCAAGGTTTAACCGATAAGTGCGTGTCATGCCTGATCCTTCTAATTATTAACAGGTTTCATAAGCAGCAGTTGGGTAAGAATAATTTTATTTTAAGGATAAAAAGGCGCTAAATTGGCAGGCTAATGAATTAAATAGTTTACATGAAGCGTTCTATTCAAATAAGACTGACATCCAAATTGGTGGCAGCGGAGTTGGGAAGTAGGGGATCACTAGACGACCTCTTCATACCTCTTCCACGCATCGCCACGAGAATATGTCTGCGTTTTTGACCTTGCCGATGGTGGTGGCGACTGGCTGACAGACCATTTCCATTTCGTTTTAAAGACAACACGGCTGCTCTACTTTTAGTAGCATAAGTAGTCGTAGCCGACACACTGCTGAAACATCCAGGCATTACAAATGGATGCAGTTCAGGAGGGAGGAACCTCCTTACATTAGCTGCCCGACGGAGGACAACATCTCGATTGAGAACACCATCTGCGTGACTGCTATCTTGACGATCATCAATACCATCATAATCTGTCTCCGGAACACGGTAGAGAGGTAGACAGTCGTTGCTCAAGGAACGTGGATGGTCAAGATCTATAAGCAAGCTAAGTCAGATTCCCGATTTTTCGGAGGAAAGTCTTTGCACCCTAAAAATAGACTCACTAAACCAGAGATCTGAAAGAATTGAAAGTGATCCATTTTCGCCCTCCTTAACTTCGGCTTCTCCATCGTTTCCCAAATCAGCAGCTCTCTCCGCTTCCAGGAAATCACTGTCAAAGGTTCCATCATCTGTCAGCTGGTCATCATCGATTTGTGAGGTGACCGTCGTGACGGTACCACTGTCGAAGCCTTGCAGACGTCGCAAAAGGCTCTGCGAATTGACGTAATCACCGCTTTTAGGGACTCGGATTACCGGTGGAGGTGGTGGAAGGAGTAAAACTGCTTTACCTAAGGGGAGGTCATTGTGGAGGTTACGTTGGGATGGATCTACACAAAGCAAACAAGCAGAATAGCCATAGACTTTAGATCTAGGTGGAGGATTTCAAGGCCACTATTACATTTGCTGAGAGTCAACTCACCGGCTGAACTTGATTCAGAGGATTGCGCCTGAAGAGACAAAGCCGACTGCCAGCCCATTGCATGCAGCCGTTGACAAATTCGCCGTGCCTCGTCTACGATGTGGGAATTAATTTGAACTTGTTGGTCAACTTTTCCACGAAAATGGGACCACCCACGCTTTCTATGACCTCGAGAATCACGTGGTCGCCAGCCCCCGTTACGATGCGTTCCGTGACGTGGCCGCCGATTATTGGATATAGGTGCGTGTGTCGCTGGCGGGGGCCCTGAAGAGTACGCATTCTCCAAATTATCGTATTCGGCCCTAAATTGAGAAGTGTTAAAAGGCGATGAAGATAAATCCAATATGGGATAACTCAGGGCCTCAAAACGCACACATCAGAACTGAGCGCCATATTTGAATTTGTCACGGGTGGTTGACAAGTGAGATCCATAAGAAGAGGAGGAGATGCCGTCATTCGAGCATGATTGGCAGAAGGCAAGGCACTGGACGATTGGTGGTTGATCCCACCGAAGTTAGGGAGACTGACAGGAGCAATGTCAGGAAGACGACGAACATGATGATCAGATGATTGCTCAGGAAGGACGAAGTAAGTTGGAAGAAACGCTGAGTCTTCACATTCTTCATCATTATTCTCGTCACTGGTGTAAGTCATGAGCTGTTCAAAGGAATCGAGGAAGGAAATACTAGACTGTTTGCGTCTCGAGATCGATCCACAACGGCTCTAACTTTGTAATTAATCAACCCTGCATTAATTGTGTCCGCTGTACATACAGACGATCCCATCCGTTGGAGTTAACTAACGCACATGAGCATCGTTTATAAGGGTAAAAATATAGTTGAAGTGAAGATACCTAGTTCCGATAAGAAGATTTTCGCACCATCAAATAACAGATCGACTTGAAGTGTGTGTAAATGAGAAGTCGACTGTGTGGGCCCTGTTCGATATTGAGGGCGTGTGAAGAAGCACTGGTAGAACGACAAATTTGCGGCAGACTAACCAACAAACAGACACTTCTGCTCGGTAGCTGAATGTTACAGGAAACACAGCATGGATGGCTCTGAAATCGCCTGCAATGCCGTGATCTGGATGACTTTGAAGTAGAAAGAAGTTTCCACAAGAGCAAGGTGAAGAAAATGAAGAACCATTGCAACGAGGATCGTCGTGGAGGTCAGTCAACAGATTCAATGATTCGGAGCATATAATTTGTCTCTGCGCTGACAGTACACCAGAATACTCATGAAGTGATCTTCTCCTCTGTTGCAGACGTATCGAATACAGATCGTGCTGTTAACCGGTGGACAGTTCTAGCCGAAATTACTCAAAAGCATAAGCGATTGGTACCGGGATATCAAGCTATTCATTTTATATAAGCTTCGGCGCTTGTGCAGTTCCCTTAATGCGATGAAACCGAACATTCTACAGTTAACCTATCTTCTTCTCATTCCCATTAACTGCGTGAAGTTAATGAAAACTCAAACACCGGCATCGAAGTCAAAATTCGGGTGAATTTTAAAGGTTCAAATAGTTAAGGACAACTTAACTCATCTGATCCATATCAATTTTCTAACTAATTCTGCATTTCGTATGCTATTTGTTAAATAAAGTCAAAAATACTGTAGATAATGCGGCTGTTGAGATCATTTTCACCATGCTGGAAAGCGATCTCACATTATTTACAGACGATGAAGCATCTTCGTTAACACCAGTTGCAGCAGCCGCTGACGATGAAAACTCAGAGAAGTCATCATCTAGGGGTCCACCAGTCTCCACTAACATGGAATCGCTCATTTTCTGTTCTTTCAACGCACTGGCATCTGGGTTGTCTTCATCATGGTCACCACCTGCTCCGTCTGTGGAGGTTATCCAAGAAGTATCCATGAGGAGTGGAACGTTACTCGATTCAAGACGGTGAGAATTATCGCTTGCTTGAGACATTTCAATTTCCATATCCTGGACGTCATCATCGTCCTCATTGATGCTAAAGTCGGTTGTGGCAGCTTCAACTGAAAATAAAGAGGTAAGAATAAGATTAGATTAAGCACACATTGGTAGGCGATGTAAATTTAAAAAAAGCTACTCACATTCGTACTCACAACCTACAGATGGTACCGCACAGGTGCTTAAGCGATCCATTGATGTAGACGCCTTGTCACTTGGCTGTAAAAAACGGGCAAACATCCGGTCAGTTCTAAAAAACATTTGTCATCTAGGGGACAAGTCTTAGGACCTATTTTATTAAATGGTACCTCAACAGTTTCCCACATCTATTTTAATCCAGACAGCTTGAGATGCTCAAAATGAATAACAATTTTGAGATGTAGAAGCGACATGAATTCTGAATTCCCTGCTATAAAGTGCCTGTGAGAGATCTTATCTCCCAAGTTTAATGATGGCTCTGGGAGTTCATAAGCAAGACAACTATTTTTTAAGAAAAATTAACCAGAACCAGCGCGAAGATTAAAGCTTCGCATTATAAGCTGGATAACTGAGGTCCAAGAAGCTGCAGAATGGTTCAAGAGCGATGGAAGACGTCACTGATTGAAAAACCTCCCCGTTATCAATAAAAAGTTTGCATCGCCTACACCTGGAAGATCAACTTAGAAGGATTAGCACATATATTTAAATATGTGCACCATTTTCGTGAATAGATAGATTAAACTAAATTGCATAAGTTATGAATAGTGAACGCAAGTCGACTAACCCTCATTGAAATTCTTCTCTGACTTTCATCATTTTCATTGGTTACAGGATTATTTCCGACCACTAATGGTGGATCATAAAGCGTTCGACGAGGATTGGATGGAGGTGTCGATGGGCGACGATAGTTTGGAAAGTTTGATCCGCTTCTAGAAGGAAATCAACTTGACAATGATACTGTTACTCATAATCGTTGGCGTGAATACGCTTTTGCACTTACGAAGTCACTGAAAAGCTAAAGTCCCCAAGCATTGGAGTCCGCTGGAGCCATTCCAGACCGGCATCCAAGGCGCTAGCAGAAGTGCCCTTCGGATTATTGACATTATCCATGCCATCAATGCCATTTACACTGATATCTTCTTCATCGTAGTACTCATTATCTGTGTATAGCGGATTACTGTGGTGATGGTTAGTGTTGCTAGGTGACGCTGAGGAGATCGAGGTGACACCTTCGCTTTGGGCAACTCCAACACGCTCACATGCACTTTCAACGGCAAGAAAAACATTTTCTGAAGAAGTTATCGATGCTCCGGTAGCATCCACTGGCACTGAGGTTATTTTTCGCATTTCGAAAGACGACTAGACACAGAAAGATAAGAAGCTTACGTTTAACTGAGATAACAAATTCGATTTAATCAATGCGCGGAAGATGATCGTACTTGGCGGTTCGCATGATTAGCATAGTCATCAGCGCCTCTGGTCACGCAGTATGGAGAAGCCGTTACGCTGCTCCCAAGTGGACGAGTGGTAGGTTGAGCATAGCCATTTACAATTTCAACATCAGCCATTTTGAAACATGCTATAAATTATTGTTACTGATTAAATTTTAAATAGAAAAGGCATTAGTAATACGAAATTAGTTTCTTTACCCCGGTCGACATTATCAACATCACAGTTTACGTCCAGGGATACGGATTTTTGAGGCCACTTAGTTTGTGATAGAGAATGTCGAGGAGGAAGCAAAGGAGAGGATAGTTTTCGATTGCGATTGGGCTGAAGTAGACAGAAATGTGAATTCCGAATTCGACAACAGGTTCTCCAGTGTTAACGCCTTTTCTTACCAAAAGAGGGGAATTGTGGTTTTGATATCTAGCTTCGCCAACAGCATAGTGTCGCTTATGTGGAAGAGGCGGTGGTGGGGGCGGAGTAGAATTAGGATTGACTAATGAGGAGACAGACCGCGGATGACCGAACTTAGGCGAAGCAGTGATAATTTTCTTTGTCTGTTTGAAAAAAAAGAAAACTTTTTGTTACAGCCAACTAGAATGAGCTACTGGATTGCAGTATTTGTATGAACTCACTCGATTTCTCACAACTGGAGGCTGAATAACAGCACTCAAGACCGGCCGCATAACAGTCGATAGACGAGGAATGTGTTGAACCTCAGTGCACCACAAAAACGCGTCGTTTCCACTGTTAGAACCATTAACGCCGATCGCTTGCAAGCCAGTAAGACGGTCCCCACCTCTATGAGCTACGAAATCAGACGAGGTGATGACTATTGATTTTTCAATGGGAGAAGAGGGTGAAGAGCTGGCAAGACGAAGAGCGCAGTCAAGGGTTTCGTGGAGAAGAAGGAATTGGGGACCGTCTACTACGCCACTGACTGCGGCCCCGATGTGAAGTCCTAAAAATTATAAACGATTTAAGAACTAACATTCATGGTTAAACATGAAGAATGCCTATAACTTCGAAGAAATATTCGAAATTTCAAAAATAGCTGTTATTCTAAGGAAGTGACTAATTATTTCGGATGAACTGAGTTGCGAGGGGCCAAACATCTCACCAGCCACTTGGCATTCGAGTGTACTAGTTTTAATAATCAGAATTTCCTAACAAATGAACTACTTCGGCAACTCAAATCAATTCATAGTGGAAGGATTCCTTCACTTACCACTGAGGAGATAAATATTTTCAATTCTTTTTAAATTCTAAAAACTGTTGGAGCTTTTCAAGCAGTTCATTACTGTGTATTCAATGACCAGATCCTAATCATAAAACAGTTTGCAAGCATGGCTTCCCCGAAACAGTGGCTAAAAGTAGCAATATACTTGTAAAATAAATTTCCGATGAAAACTCATCGAGCTAATAGGTCGGAACAGCGGAATTACCGATTTGAAGACGACAAACAAAGGCTTCATCAATACTTCTTTGTTCTTCAGGTTTTTGAAGATACTGATGCTCCAATTCCTCAAAAAGTTGAACCAAAAACACTGCAAAGGAACCAAGCTGTGATAGTGAACCGGCAGTTTCCTAAAAGTACCGATAATGGAAAACCTATCAGCTGATATTTGTAAGACAGAAGCATGGATACCCTTCCAACTTACGGTGTCCATAAGAGCGTAAGCAACACAGTTCCCAACTGAATGAACTTTTATTAGCGGTAATGAAGGTCTGACCATCGATTCGACAACTCGTTCGACCGAACTATCGAGCATTTCAGGTTCGACCTGGGAAATATCTCCACAAGCCATTTGGTCAAGAAAGCAAATCCGACGGTTCAATCTTCGGACGGCGTCGGCGATTGCAGTGGCTTCGCGAGATCGATGGCTAGCTGAAACGCTATTAGATGACGAGGCAGTAGTAGCCGTAGTCATAATTGATTGACTTAACGCAGCGCTTCTGATTGGTGACCGCTGATGTTGCAACATATCATCTCCTTTACCTGAAGCAACGAAATGTACGCATATAAATATTGCTACCGAAAATAATAGTTGCGGTATTTTTAAGAACCCAGAAACTCGCCGATGCCATGAATGGATATTGCAATAACTGCAGTTGATAAGTTCTCCTTCGGCGGAAAGAGATCAGAAAGGCTCGTTGGGTATGAAATCGACTCCGCGAGCGTATTTTCTGGTTCTGTTTGCATATAAGATCGAGGAATTCTGTTTCCCAAGAGATTTTCAAGGGCAAAACGATGATGTGTCAGATTGACCTTCTGTTCGAGAAGCTAGTGATCAAATCGGAAATGAGATCGTGGTCTTGATGCGAAAGTTGATAAAAGCTGACCAACTCACGATTTTAACCCACTGCTCAGTCCATCGACGTAATTTAGCTGTTTGCCATGGAAGCAAGCCGACAATAAGCGTGAAAATAACATGAGCTGCTACACCATCAGGAAGAGTTGTGATCCAGAAAGTTTTGGAACTAAATCAATTTAAATGAAAGCAAACTCTGAGATGCATCTTTACCATGGAAGTTATAGTCCAAACCTAAACACAATATGTCTACTTATTTTCAATAAGTAGCAGAAATTATTTTTCAGTTACTCATTGGTTGATGACATCGGTGGTGCATGTATGAACCGGGTGACGGCGAGGGTGATATGCAGACTGGAGAAGATGGCAGCGACAATGGCACTATTTATCGGTGTCGGTGGCACAGACGGTGTCAGTGTCAATAGAAGAAGGAGGCTGAGACAAGCCAATATGGACGTAGTGCTCAATTGGGACATGGGCAACCATGAAGAATTGACACTGGTAAATGGTTGTTGAAGTTCAAAAGGGACAAATGTCTATAAGAGATGATTGGCGCCTAAGTTTAGGTTAACCACAGAGAAGATAAATGAAAATATTAACAAAAGCGCAGTTAAGTAATAAGGCAAATATTTGAATATTTATAGCAAAATTTTTATTAATCAAGCAAGGTTGATCGATCGGTTGCTGGATCACACCCTTCGAAAAAAAAGGAATTCCAGTCTATATGAAAGGAAGTCAAGTTGGAATGCCACATAAAAAAAACTAATTTGCCATCGATATCAGTTCGTTTCTGAAACAACTGACAAGGAAATAACACTGCTTCGATAGACAAATAGTCCAATCACCGAAGCAATAACATAATTGAAATAAAAAAAAAGTAGATACGATAGGTGAATTTTTCAATCAAAGCCGATTGAACGCTGTTAGCTAGTTTCGACTTAGTTAATGATGGTCGCAAAACGACAGTGCTGCAACCATTATTATAAAAAAATACACGAGCTTTAAATTAATGGTAGGAGGAGCTTAAGTGACCTATCTGGAGATCTCAAACGAAGAAAACAAGATTAAGGCCTCTGAATCGGATCATTGTCGTTCATGTAGCCTCTCTTTTTCTCATAAATGGTCGTTCTTAAAAAGCTTAATGTATTTTTTTGAAAACTATCGACTCGATAAACAGGCGGCAGGTGTAGTTTGGGCCCTCTGGATAATGTGTCTTCAGTTCACCTTTCAAATGCTTTCAGGACTATTGAGAGTTCTTTTGAGTCGGCTTAGATCTGACGGATCTAGCAATGGACTTCAAATGCGTAGGTTTCAGGCTACTTCACGTTACTTGATTTGCAAAGGAATTTCCCAGATTAGATGAAGGCGCGCATAGTTTAATCTTACTTCACTGACTCTAAGTGACTTGATTTGTTAGAGATATTTTAGAGACAAGATCTTCAGAGTTCATTCAAAAGGCCTGGTTGTCTGAAATCGCACAACTCAAATTAATTATGTTCAAGAAAACGCTTTCCCATCTGACGATGATAACGAGACGAAGAACTAGCACGAGTTTACATTTAGTGGAGAAAGAAGGCCTACGGAAAAGAACATTTCGATAGGTAGTAACAGAAGTTAAAATAAGTAGGATGTCTTTTGATTTTACTTCGTTCATAAGTCTAATTGCCATCGACTAATCACCCAAGTTATTCACGTTGTCACCCAAGATGAATAATCAAATAGTCCGTTTTCACCTCAAAAAAGGCTAAGTAAAGCTAAATTAATACTAGGTACGTAAATGATACTTCAGAGCCTGTTGGATAGGCACGGCTCAAGTTTTCAGGTGAAAAGGAACACCTAGTGACTCTTGCTTCAGTGCTAATTATCGAAGCCGTAATGAAATCTTCGGAACCATACACAGTAACGATTGTTTTGGCGCTCTGCAGCATTAAAGGCTAATCCAAGATGCCACACAAATCATTCGTGCCTCCTGCCGATTGGTCATGATCGTATTCCATTAACCGGGTACTAGACTATCGAGGACATACAGCAGACGATGAGTCACTCCAGCAATAGTCAAAAACGCAGGTCGATCGGTCGCACACATTTTTAACAAGCTAACGAGAACAGTACGAAGATGCCACTGATAAGAAGGCATTTAAGGACGGCTCTATTTAATCACTGAATATCAGGTACACCTCTGTTCGATCAATCGATTCCACTGAATGTCGATAGTCTCATTCTGGTTTTCAAGGCACGAGAAGATAAAATCGCGATTCAAACTTCAAACATGGGGAAGGCAGAACTAAAGGACGGTAGTAAATGAGAGCAGAAGCTGAGACGAGAATGTATCTGAACGATCGGGTCGATATGACACAAGCGCACCAAGCATGGGATGTCATGAAAGAGTGATCAGGATCAAGATGAATGGCCCGCAAGACTTGATAACACGGTAATGACCAATGCTGATAAGGCAAGTGAACTATTGTGGATAATCACGTTCTGCCATGACGCTGCAAGAAATACCGTGTTTTCATTGCTTTAATTTAAACGCAGTAAAGCGACGCCTTCAAACTGTCTCAATGGACAAGTGACTTGACTTCCAAAACAGTGACTGCTCGCAAAAGTGAAACAATCTGCTTCACTTCATTTCAAGAGACAGAAGTTAATTCGCTTTACTTCGCAGAACTGATTGGCTCAAAGACCGCAGACGAGCATGTTAGATTTATGCAAAACAATTCATGCTCTAACCGCGATTCCAGTTGTGATGATATTAAGGCCCCAGCTAACTAGGTAAGAAAGTGTCTTTTAACCCGGCAAATAGCCGAGGATGAAAAATGTGAAAGATATAATTGCCAGGCTTCACTTAAACCGAGAAAAAGTCGCTAGCAAATTCCATTCTTCAAGTAGTTTTGATAGGATTCACGGAGTCGACTTTAGTGTGAATTTGGGCGCTAACCCACATCCTGGACTGGAAATATATAAAGGGAAGACAGAGATTTAGGTCGGTCAAGTAATCCAAACTTACGTCAAAATCGAAATCCTCTTTTCGTCATCTGAAGGGCGGCTAAAAAGCGAAATTTTCCCACTTTGAAGGCTCAATAAATCCAAGAACTGGGGAAAAATTGCCTAAGGCAGCGTGGGCCTTCAAAGCGAATGGACGCTAATGACAACTCTAAACAAAATAGGAGGTGACCAACTATTTCTTGTTAACCAGCCACCGTGACAATTCAGCTGCCGCAAACAGCCACGACACTTCGTTTGCCCCCTAGGGCAACATAAATGTGAGAAGCTTCCAGTTAAGGAAGCACGGCGACTCCAAGTTTTGTACCAATCTTCGCGCGAGCAGAAGACAAAGAAGATACGGAAAAAAGACTGTTTTCTACTGCTTAATCCTGTCCATTAACTCCTGCCTTTTTAAGTGGCCCTACTAATAGCCCTAGATACTCTCCTTTGATCTTAACATTTACAATAACCAATGAGCAGTAAAGAAGGCTTTTTAGAACCTCCAAGACGATTGAAACAAGATAAAAAAACAAAAACAGTAGCATCTAGAAAAAATTCTCTGCGGAGCCAAGAGCACAATGATTAAAATAACGAAAAGCGACCACGACGAAGCTCAAAGAATAACTCAGGGCTTTGAGTTTTTCGTTTTTACTGCTACATGAACTGTATGATTTTACGATTCCGTAATAGAATGCACATCCCAGTATCACTGAGATGTCTCCAAAATCTACTTTTCGTGAAATTATCCTCATAGGTGTCTAAAGCTCTAAAGGAAATAGTCGAAACTTGTTCTGCTATGAGTTGAAGTCTGTGCAGTCTTTATCTAAACAGGATGGGATGGATGAAATGAAACCACAAACGTTGGTTAAAATTAAATTCAACGACTCCTCAACTTGCGAAACGAAATTTAAATAGCAGCTAACCTTCCACGAATCCACCTTTAGGCATAAAATTGAATGCAGTTTCAGCTGTTCAGCGAGAGCACAAAACCAGAAAAGCCTGTTCAGATTTTCTTATGGTTAAATACCCCTGTCGAAGAGTGCGTATAATGGACAGACATTGATATATTTACAAGGTTCAGAAGTATCCCAATGAACTAATAAAATGTGATGAAAAGAAAGCCCTATATAGTTTGAAGAGAAAACACGCAAAGCTGGAAAAGTTCACTTCAAGAGGGTGATCTGGCAGTGTCATTCAAGATTATAGTGGATAATGGAATCGCCACAGAAGATAGTGAAAATCGCAGAAGTATCTGAGGTATACGTGCTTTCAATTGGCACTTTAAGCTTGGCTTCAGATTTCAAAAGAATGTGGTGATAGAAGCCCAGGCGCCAGAGGTAAAATGAAGAAGAGATACCAGACGTCTCTAGCATGGCGAGGGCCAAAAAAACTTGCACATTGAGAAGAAGGATGATAGTAGAAAGCGCGTAAGGCAGAGCTTTGCTAAATAACAAGCCATTGTTATCACGATTAGCGAAGGCGATTTCAATTTGAAGAGTTAGTTTAACCACTCTCACCATAGAATGGGAAAATATACCGGTGGTCAAATATACTCTCTACCTCCACGTGGTGACCACTGGTAACCTCTAGGACAACCCAGAGGGCTAAAGAGGGGCGGTCGGAGAGGACTAATAAACCACCGGACGTACAAATTCATTATTATGCCAACGGAAATACAATCAGAGTCCACGAACAGCCCCTTAAAATAGATACGACACACTACCCGGATCCATGGTCTGAAACTCGGATTATGGAACGTGCGCGGCTGTAGCAATGATTGGAAACTCCGCCAGATAGCTGAAGAGACTTCTAATAGAGGTATGGAAAGTGTTGCCTTAACGGAAACTCGAATAAAATCCTGCTCCTTAACTATCGATAACTACGCTTTCTTCAACTCTAGACATAGTGAAAGCTCTAGACCAAATGGTGGGGTCGCCTTTTTGGTCAAAAAGAACATAGAAACTGAATTTAACCCTGTCTCAAACAGAATTGCAACGCTGACACTCCAACTTGGAGGAGTCAAGATTGGACTGATGGGATGCTATGGTCCGACCGAGTGTACGGAGGAGGAAATGATTAAAGAATCCTTCTACAAACTTGTGGCCAAAATCTACAAGCAACTCCTTTCCAACTGCACACAAATACTTATTCTTGGCGAGTTCAATTGCAGATTGGGATCTGATCCCCGTAACATTAGTGCCAAACTAATCGGTCCCTTTACTAATCAAGAAAACACTACGTAAAACGGTCTAAGGCTGCTAGGACTATGCCAAGAATACAAACTATACGTGATGAATACTTTCTTTCGGAAACCAATGACTCGAAGATTGACCTGGTACCACCCTGCAGGGAAAGGTGCTACTCTTGACTTTGTTCTGATGAAAAGATCAAATATATTCCTAATAAGTGATATACGAACTTCTAGAAAGGCAGACGCAAACTCTGATCACTGCTTACTAGCAGTAATCCTCAAGCTCAAATCTCATCTCAGAAAACGCTCAGGAAAAAGTAAGAACAGAACTCTGAAGGAGGACACAAACAGTCAAAAGCAACGATGGCAACTGCCTAAAGGCATAGAACAAATAAGAGAATCGAAGGAAATATACCAGGAACATCTCAAAGGGGGGCTACCTCAGGACCCTTTGACCACTACATACGAAGATATCTTGAAATCTATAGAAAATGCAGCTACCAAAACAACAAAGCAAAAAACTGAACGAAAGAACATCGGATAGTATCCAGCTAACTGCGAGAAGGAAAATAGAGAGCTACAGCTACAAAAGCAGCTGAGAGCAAATTGGCTCTCAAATCCATCTCAGGAAACATTAAGGGAGTACAAAGAGCAGAGAAACAAGGTGAACAACCTGATACGAAACTGGAAAAAATCATATCAAGAAGAGAGATTAACCAACTTTCCTGTATATCTCGCAGAGAAACAACCTCGTACAGCCTTCATGTTGCTGAAGGACATAATGAAGGAAAACTACTCATGGAACACAAACTGGAAGGACACTAGTTAAACAAAAAGATCCGGTCTCACACTACCGGGAACTGTTCAAGGAAAGAACTACTGAAGAAATTAAAGACTATGCTCACCTACCAAGGGACTCCTCTATTTTGATGGAGGAGATCGAGATAGCTAAATATAGATTAAAACTACACAAAAGTCCCGGTGAAAGTGGAATTAGATCCGAACTACTGAAATAGGACAGCCAGTGTCTAAATGCCTACCTACTAAAAGTGTTCAGCGACTTCTATAATGGGACTACTCCTATACCTCGAGCTTGGATCGATGCTGCAGTTGTAAGTATCTACAAGTGGAAAGGTTCACAGGCAGATCCTGCAAACTATAGATCAATCTTCCTTCTAGATGCATTAGGTAAATTATATGCATCTATTCTGTGCCAATGTTTGAGGCACCATCTTACCCAACTACCCTCAAGAACCCAATTCGGATTCTGTGAAAGAAGATCAACCGAAGAGGTTATTCTTGGAGTGAGAACCATTATACAGAAAGCCATGGACCAGAAGCAAAAAAATAGTGCTAGTGTTTGTCGACCTGGAAAAGGCCTTTGACTCGCTGCCTACAGCTGTAATAATCAACCGAATGATAGATCTAGGCTGCTCTTGGCAAATGATCCACTCAGTAAAGTCCTTGATGGACGCACCGAAGGGAAAACTGAGGGGAATAAGGGACTACTTTGAGAGGAAACGTGGTGTGAGACAAGGCTCAACTTAACCTTTCAACTCATATTGGAAGCCTTTTCTTCACTCAAGAACAGTGCAATTCAGATGATTGATCACTCCGGCAAAAGATGGCAGCTAAATCATTTAGAATACGGCGATGACTTATGTCTTATTGCACCAAATAAAGTCGCTGCTGTCAAAATAATAGAGCATCTGGCGAAAACAATGCAAAAATATGGAATACAAATCGCAGCGAACAAAACCTTCTGGTTTCAAATTGGAGATGGTGAGGACCGAACGCCTCTTGAGGCAGCTGGAATGTCATTCCGACGTGCCTCACGCTTCGAATATCTTGGTTCCGTAATTCAAGACACCGGTGAGCTAGACAGAGCGATAATCGCAAACTTAACCAGAGCAAAAAGGCACCTAGTACGACTGCGACCATTTCTGCGCTCAAAAAGTCTCAAAAACACCCTAAAATCGCATCTAGTGGGAATTTTTGTCGATCCTGCAATCACGTACGGATTATCAACCATTGTCTTGAGAGTAAAAGCTAACAATCGATTTAAAGCAATACAGAATACGGCTCGCCGTATGATACTTGGGCTGTACTCGCGAAGAGACAAAACTGTTGAGGAACTCCGAAAGGAACTCCCATTGCGTAACCTGGCAAGTCTTATACAGACTAAGAGGTTGAACCTATGGAAGGGCTTAAGGATGGACAAAGATATCCTGATACTCTCCATACTTAACAGTAACTTTGAAAAACCGAAACAAAGAAAGCTTCACATACAAGGAACTGGGTGCTTCAATTAATTAAGGATGCGAAAGAAATATGGCAAGAGCACTCAGATTCATGGCTACTTGATCCAAAAGAAAGCCCTCAAGTTCGAGACGAAAATTATACACCTAGATTGACAGGAGAAAGACAACGTGATATTGTCTCTATCAACGCTAACCGCCAAAGATCCTTCGCCAGAATAAGTGATATGCGAATGCACGTAAGACAAGATCACGGAGAAGAAGAACATATAACTGAAGAGATGCTCGACCCTAGACAAAAATGCCCTCTTATAGGCTGCCTTAAAAGATACAAGACTCAAGGGTGGCTAGAAAGACACATTAGGAACTGTCACCCTTCGGTCGAATTCAGAGAAAGGGAGAAACAATCAAACTGAATTAAAAAAGCAGAAAAGTTGAATACGAATGAGAAAAATAATAGAGTGGAAGATAGGAAGCAACGAAAAGTCCCTCTGGCATGATGAAATACACATCTGCTCCCTCACGGTTGCGAAGAACTCTATCCCAGGTACTCTACGAGATGCAGCAGGAGAACTGAATGCCATCGCGCCACACAACCAAGCCGAGATAAGACCAGCGGGTCGATAAACTCAACTAACTGCTTTATGCTATAATATGTAACTTATTGTATTTCTGTTGTACCCCCAATAAGTCCTTGGGACTTGCTCTGAAGGGTGGGGAGGAATAAAAAAACCATAGATACTGCAGTTTAATTAGAAATCCCTGAAGTACCTAACATTAATGGTTTTCTTCTGTTCAGATAAATACACACTAGAGTCAAAAATTCCGCACCAGTACGGTTAACCTGACTTTCATCAGCACATAATTGGCATATTGGAGTTTGAAAGCCATCACGACTAACTCAACACCCCATTCATTGGATTACTACTATCAAAGAAGCTAGTATACAAAGGTTGCCGTATTAAGACTTGAGAACAGATCTGCGAAATCTTTTTCATTCAAGAATTGAGGGTAAAAATCGAAAATGTAACTTCTTAACCACCCTCCCCTTTGTGAAGTAAGAACTATCTCGACAAGCGGTATTTGTATACCATGGAAGTTGCCTCTTTCGGTTTACCATGACCTTATCTATAGAGACGAGGCATTTTTTAGCATACAACGAACAAGGAATACGCCCAGCAAAATAAAGTAATTTAAAATGTACATCAACCCTGAAAAAGGCAAAAAATCAAGTTGTTCCGGTTTGTAAGGGCTTCCGTGATTTCCCGGCGGATATTCACTTTGCCCCTGTTAGAAAAAGGATCCCGTGGCAAAGTAGGCTTTGACAGTCTCTCTCTAAGGACTTCGAATGAGAAAGAGGATAATAAAAGGTCTCTGCGAATATGGAATTCAGCAGGACTGAAACATGTATTCATGTACTGGTCAGTTGACGCGCACAACCAATGAGATTTCACTTATCTTGAATTCACCCGTTAACTGTTTCCGTCTCTATTTCCAGCAACTTTTAAAATGGAATCTGAGACTAGGACTGACGTTTCTGAGCCCCATCTTATCTCGTCTTATTGACTCTCAGCTGCCAATAGGTCCAAAGCAAATATACTATGAATCCACAATTGTAAGTTTTTATCTCGTGTATCTGTAATGGGAGCGTAGTCCAAGGAGAGGGACTTATGGAACAAATCCTAATTGAACAGCTTGATTTCGTGCGAAATATCTAATTGTGAACATTGAGATACCATTCGAAGTAAGTTATTGCACAACATTTTGAACATATTTTAAAACAAACTGAAATGCGTAGAAAAAGCGATCATTATGAATGAATTTGCTATACTGCTATTTTGAAGGAGATTAAACTGTGGACAAAAAGAGTGCTAGCCGTGGAGCATGAAGAAACGATTTCGTCGCAATATTAAGTGCAGTACTAATTTGATGAATTTTACATTAGAATTGGTGAATAGATATTCATTTTTCTTAACTGAAATATGAAGATCGTCTATAAAATTCAATTAAAAATTAAATACACATGTTTGATAGACCCGTATTACCAAAGTACTGCTTGCAGTATCAGGATTTCCGGTCCAGAGACGGCCTCCTAAGACATTTGGATCCTACCTTTGCCCTAAGAGCCTGAATCTCCTTTGTTGAACCAGAGTTAGACTTGTTAAAGGGCTATTCACAACAAGCGCTTAGGAATTCGTCTCCATGGCTTCTTCAGTCTAGATTGCCCTTCAACTATTAAACGGGTAGAATCTGAAGTTTTTATCACAAAACAATTCCCTCCAAAACTGCGTAATTTAATCTTAATCTTTGAGACCCGTTTTGCATAAAAAAGTGGTCAAGTTAAAACGTGTAATTTAATCTGCTTTTGTTTTCAAGATCGTTCGATGTAGTGCCAGTTCCAACTGATCTCGCTTCCAGGTTTGATAGATAAATTTACCTTCGAATGCGATAAAACCAACATTTTCAAGTCTCGACGGCGCGAGGTACTTTCAATCTTCGAATTTTGCTAAGTGTTGATTCATTACAGCTTTATGGACTCGGGAAGGACTCATTTGAAACATTAATGGATTATAACCAAAAAAGAGGAACAATCCGTCTACTTTGAAAGAACATCGCCCACTTAACTTGGACATTCAAATTTCAACATTTATTTTTTCCATTTCTTAACAGAAGTAAAACGGTTACTCATCAGCCTTCAATCACTTTTTGACCGCAGGAAAGAGCACGGAGAACAAGTACCCATGCAGAGGAGAATATAAAAGAACGGAAACGAGGACCGTCAGTTCTTCGACTACCATCCCAGTAGTAGAGAGATAAAGTAATAGATACAACACGCAGGAAATACCGCCTAGGTGACTCATTCAACGAAGACCTAGTCGTAGGAATGGGAAAAAAACGCGTTTGCCCCCTACTAACTTAGTCTCTCCCCGAACTTAGATGTTTAAAATGCCAGAGCAGTGGGGCATATGGATGAAGTTCAAAATCGTGACTATGTCGAGCAGAAACGCATAATTATAATCCATTTCTGTTGAGGGCTAGTAAACTTCTTTTTGGGGTTCTAGACACAAAATATGCACAATATCTGGTGGCATAACAACGAGCGACTGTCTTAGAAACATGATCCATATTCAATTAGTTGGAAAATATCTTGTATCAACTTCCTCGTGGTGACCACCGGTAACCCCAAGAGCAACTCTAGGGCTAATGAGGGGCAGCCGGATAGGACTAATCATCCACCGGACGTATAAAATAAAATTATGCCAGCAGAAGTACAACTTCTTACAGCCTAGTAAGCGAGGTACGACATAAATACCTGGAATCAAGCTGGAATATGGAAAGCGGATGCATGTAGCAATGAATGGAATCTCCGCCAGAAAGTTGAAAAGACTTCTGGAAGAGGTATGAAGATTGTCTGCCTTAATTATGTTGAGAACGAACGAGGTGCCACTGCGAAGCTGAAATGCTACTTGCACTATGAAACCATGCCAGAGAAGTGATCTAAGATGCGAAGACGTCGATAAACGCTTTTACTGTCTTCCGTGTTAACCGTTGTGCGCTAGTAGTTGTAAAAGCTATTTGTACTTCTGCTGTACCCCCAATATGTCTTTGAGGCTTGCTCAAATGGGTGGAGAGTAAATACAAAAAATCAGAAGTAATGAGAAGCCATTTAGAGTCCGATAAAGAGAAGTTCTCGGAACTATTTTACTCCCTAGAGGAATGGAGTCAACCAGAGCTAAAAATTTGAAGTTACTTTCCATAGAGGAAAAAAAATGAGCAGTATGTGAGAGATAACCGTCGGAATAAAGAATATCAAGAAACTTCTTCACATGGTAAGTGGAAACTTGTCTCGAGATTTCTAAAGCCCAGGATGCCCAAAAAAGACGCTTGAGATTGAGAGACAGTCAACCAGAGTAATGGATGGGAGTAAACAACCATTCAGAAGAGTAATATCGAAAGAAGAATAAAATTTCGGATGAACAAAACCCCAAAGTAAAAGTAAATGCTGAAAAATGCATATTAGGAAAACTAGAATTGGCTGATCAAAAGCCAAAAGTGGAAACCACTTGAAGACTTGATTGATCATAGATCACCCAACTTTCGAGATTAGAATAATGAGGAAATTTTTAAAAATAAGGGTGAAACATGAATAGACCACCCAAAACTAATTACTTAGTAAACTATTTTCAATCAAAAGAGAAAGAGACCTGTTAACAGAATTAATTGTGTCCATCATTTTTGACGGATTGACGTAAGTACGAATTCAGACGTTCGTCAAACAACTAGATCGTCAGTTGGCAACTAATTGGTATTCAGGGCCACCTGTTAGACTGGTAAATGGAGATGCATTAACTTAGAAATTTCGACTGTAGCACTGATCTAGTCACCAGACACCTCGTTACCCCAGAATTTCTAGCAGCTCTTAAAGTACTTTGAAATGGATCAACTTTTGAGATCAGAATATGCATTAGTTACTCTGCTAGCCAACTATACCCTACCGATTCCCGAGTTTTACGCGTTCACTCACCTCTTGAAACCCAACACTTGCTGGAAAAGGACTACATGTCCGAACTGATAACTGAACATCTCACGACATCCAACCTGGAGACTCACGAGTTACAAGAGGAAACAGCACGACGGGAGGTGAAATCAAAAGTCAAAGTTTAACCATAGGCTGTAAATTTTGGTTGAAGCTTGTAACCTTGGATGGATAGAATGAAAGGCCATTTCAATCTGCTATTTCAAATAAATACCTGAGTTAATAGAAGGCTCCAGTAGTGTTGGGTCCGATTGGCAATCAGGTAATTAAAATGTATTTGAAATGACTAGTCGGTTAATCTTTGGGAAAATCTTTTAATCAGCTTCCTAAAACGCCGAACGATTTCCCAGACATAAAGTAAGAATAATCGGAGATCATCCTATGTCCAGTAGGGCAGATAATATAATCCCTGTTACAAGTCACATGCACATTAGAGTTCAAGAATCCATCTGAGTCGGCATTCTTCACAAAGGTCTTACCAACTGGTTCGCCAATTCAATTTCTAGTATTCTTAGCGGGTAGCTATCCCATAGCGAAGATTATTTTAGGAGATAAAGTTCGCATTCGTAAAAGTACATTTCAAATCATTAGAAACACCTGAAATTCTAACAAGATCCTTGTTGAACAACAAACGTATATTAAAAATATCAAAATACCTACAGAAAGGTTCTAGGATCTTGATGATCTTACTAAGTTGGCCTCTCTAGGACTTCGATGCTGGGGTGCTGTTTCTTATCATGTAGACAGTGGATGAGTAATTCATCCTGTACCTCCTTTTTGCGTGTTAAATTTTAGCTTCGAAATTCATCATTACAAGAAGCGAAATTTGCACCATTAATCAGGAAGAGAGCATTAAATGTAAAGTTAATGGCATTGGAATAGCAGGGGAATTCGAATCACTTAACATCGCCATTATTCCCAGTTCTTCCTTTAATGTCCATGGAGATATCACGAAACTTCCTTATAGGTTAAACTATTGACTAAGAACAGATTTCTTATGACTGGTGAGGTCTCTACCAACCCTATCAATGATGTGGTCTGTTAGGGAGCTGAACTGCCGTTTGCGCCCACGTCATTCACAAATTATTAACCCAGAGGAATAAGGACATAGTCAATAAGAATGTTAAGTTAGTTTGGTGATGCACCACTGCGGTGACGATTGTTAGAAAAAGGAACTCGGAAACCAGAGGTTATAATTCACCGGAGGTAAAAAACGCAAAATACTTCAAATTTGGAAGCTGATGCAGGTAGCTCGCATCAGACTGCAAGGGAGCAAGCTAATAAATAAGGCAGACACTTGAATGCGATGAGTAATGCCTTATGCATGACATCGAAATGGGTGTTAATAATTCAAGAGTTTAGATTTCGGTAGAACATGGTAGTAAATGGAACATGAAATTTAATTCCATGCCTGCTTGAGATATAGAAATTGTCGAACAAGAATTCGAGCAGCGTTTTAGTAGGTGGATCAGAGAAATCGCTGCTTTTCGGTGATAATTTTAACAATGAGTTTCAAGTATCACCTCGTTTATGTCGTTTTGACCCATCAGATATTGACAACCAAGCTGAATTCAGGAAACATACGGATTTCCTTAAGGAACGGATTTATGAAATCCGGGGAATCATAAGCGATCTACACTTCCGCTCTCGTTCTCAGGTATGCAGTTGCGGATACTACCTTCAAATGATGGCAAGCCGGGTGGATGGGATCGCTCTTCTCCAAACAGGAGTTACAAGAGGCATTTCTTCGATAAAAGGCCATATCGATGAATAACCGACACACTGAAGGTCTCTTACTGTTTCGCTCCTTCCTTGAAGGACCGACGGAAATATTTCGGGCAGCAATGAGGTCAGTCTTAAAAGTTGTCAGGCTTTAACAAATAAGACTTCTACCGCACACAACGCACAATGCCACCAGCATAAATAATGCATAATATCCTTCAGACGCCAAAATAAATATCAATCGAAAAAAGCCAGATAGTGTCAATAATAAAAGATTATTGTAAAAAACAGGAAAAAAGAGAGCGCTAAAAACATGACCTCCCAGAAAAAAAATGAATGAAAAAAAGCATGGAAAAGAATGCAACTATAAGTAATGCATCCAAAGAATGTTTTGATCTACGGGAAAAATCAGAGAGCGATTATAGACACTCGATAGGCGAAAAGCCAACAGTTGAACCAATCAAAGGACGGGAACTCGAGCTACTTAAATTGTAAATAAGTAGAATCGTTGTTAGAAGGATGTTGGTGGATGTCAACATGTCGGTCAAATATTGAGGATTGATAAATCGAGGAGAAAATGAATTAGAAGATTAGGTGAGAATTTCAATTGAGAACCGATTTAAGTAAATGAATAAGCAATATCACAACTCACCAAAATGAAGAGCAGAGAAGCGAGTAGAATAAAGATGGTGAAGACCACACAGGCCTGTCGTAAAGTCACAGGAAAGCAGGAGAATTTCTGCAATTAAATATGACAATAAGAACCCCAGTATTAAGTGAATCAGACACATAAAATCCATTCATTAAGGCATGTTTGATCCCAAATATAGAATAACAGATTATGGGAAGTGGAAACAAAATAGTCCATTCATTGAATCATTTGTTTAATCCAGCATCAACTAGCAATGTTTGATGAACGCATCAGAAGAGTTTGGATGGTTAGAAGAGAAAGGACTCAGATTAATGAAAGGCATCGTTGTAATAGTGGGCTTTAGTTAAATTTTAATGAGAACTGAGAGGGCCATCCCTCAATTGCCCAATTGATATACGTGAGTGCGCACTTTCAACAGAAGTGCACAATCCAAGGCTCTAGTTTTCCTGCAGCCCTTGGCTTTAGTGAAAGTTTGCAACTTAAAGAGCAGTGGTAGACTATATTGATGTCCATTCACCTAAGCTGGAGTAACCATCCCAGGTGAAACCAGAATAATCCTCTTCTAAATATCTGGATTGTCACTGTAAACTTCCCTTCTGAAAAAGGACCTGGCACGGTTATATCCACTTTGGACTGAATGAAAAATTTCTCCAAAGAAAATAGCTAAGCCAATTAGAACCGCATTTTTTAATCACCTAACAGTTCTCCAGCATCTAGTGATTTCCTTGTTTATTATTTAATCGACCCAAAAGAAAACCAGAATAAAATTCTCGAACTCTCTGGTGGGCGATATATAAGCCCCCTGTCCATAAAAGGTTGAACAATAATCTCGGAATTCGAAAATAACCCTGAATTTCCCATTCAGGAGATGGCAGACCAGACCCCGTCGAATTTTTAGGTGTCAACGTATTAGCCGCGCTGCTTACTCCAAGGCAATTTAAACGGAAGTTATCATTTTCGAGGGAAAAAATGCTTTCTTACCATAAGTTATTAACTTGTCCAAAAGTGATAAATTTGTCCAACTTTTATAGCAACACCAAATAATGTATTGCAGAATAAAACAATATATCAGGTGGTTCGAGTCGTATGTTGTGAGAGAAATGTGCTCCCAACTTTCTGATTTTTCTTTCGTAAATCGAAAACGAATCACATTTTCCGATTTTGGATTTTTGAAAATCGGCAGGCAGCAACTTATCATAAAATTTGAAAACTCTTTTTTGAATGAATAATAGGACGAAATCCAAGTTAAAAATTAAAATAAGGAATTTATAGTACTGGAAACCTTTTGATCGAACTGATTCCCACATCAAAGATCAGGAACTGCCAATCGATGTAATAAACCCTCCAATAAATCACGGTAATACCATAGCAACCCCCACAAGAATTCAAGGTCGTACACGCGAAGGTCACTTTCCATTAACAGCTGGTGTGCTAGTAGTTGGGATGAGTGCGCGGGGCGTAAAAGCGGAGGTGGCCGATGATTCATTCCCGACTGCGCAAACACGTCCGTGGTGGTGGCCGAGCTCCTTTCGCATTTCGTTTTCCATCCGTCCATTTTGCTCTTTTACCCCAGAATCTGATAGAATTTTTTTTCATTTTTTTTCGCAAACGTGTCTGAATTCACTCCTTTGTCCATTAAAAGTTTTGGCTTGCTGAGAAATTAATATGACATTTAATGTGGAGTTATATGACTGCGTTCGCAGTTGATACGCTGATTTCGAACCGATTTAATGGCCGCATTTCAATCATGAATGCCTGGTCCTAAATGAGGTTAGAAGTTCAGAATCATAACCTAAAACTATATGGACAAAAAGTATTTTCCAACGCTAACCTTAAGTAGAGGGAAGTTATGGGGGGGACGTCTTTATTAAAGATCTCATGCAAAGCAGAACAGCTGACAGGCCTCGAACACGATAGGAGACGTCTATACGACTGCTACGACGCCGAGACTCGAGGTAATTTTTTGAACCTATCTGAGAAAATTCATCGTATGGCTTACAACGAAATTGAGCAAAGTTTTAGGCATTCAAGAAATGAGCAGGATGTGGACGATCCTTGCCTGGCACTACAATGTTGCAAAAATCTTTTTAATCCAGATTACCCACATTTGAATAGATAATTGAATGGAAGCGGTTTGAAAAAGACGAGCGAAATCTTTAAAACACTCTACTCTTTTTACCACTTGTTATACTTCCAAATATAGCAAGAAGATCAATTCCAAACTTTTGAAGCCAAAGAAGCGCTAACTTCATCAAAAGACGATTAGCGCTGTGAATACCAGTTTAGAAATCGCAGAACTTCGCCACAAAAAAGACTGCCGATACAAAATGCGGATTCAAGCTGATATGAATGAGACTAGCTGGAAAATTATAGGAAAAAACTTCTTCCAGGAAATGAGCGGCAGCAGTGTATGACAGACGTGGTCCATCGATGTTCAAACTCTTCTTCATATCACTGAAATAATCAAGACTGAATCAAGTCACGTATTGATTTGAAGACCGTTGGGCAAGTTAACAAGATACCTCAAAGATGCTCTCGACCGGAAGAATGGTAGCTCACTGCTAACCGACAGAGTGCCTTTAAATTAACAAACGCAGGTAAGAAAATCGAATCGCACATTCTTGGAGATACAAAATGGAGGCTGGGCAATTAAAAGCCTGCTGGATCAGACAAGACGAATCTAATGAAAAAGAGCGCTTAGGTACTGAAGGAATACATGCAAGAAATGATTTGGTTCAGCCTCAAATAGAGGGGACATAAAGAAATCAAACAAATGAATCAGGTAACCTATCAAAAAAAGATTTCTTGAAGGTTTAAAAAGTACCAGGCTAGTTAAAAAACACAATCTTACTTGACTTGAAGAAGAGACGCTGACTATCGATTTCAAAGAATATCATTACGTTCGGAAGTACTCCAGGCGGCACTTATCTATTATCTTCTGAGTTTGAATAACCACTAGATAGTACAAGTATAATATTAGATGGATATTCATCATTCCATTGTGCCGACCCTCATTAAGCAGAAAGGGAAGAGGACTTGGGATTATTATAATTTAAGAACCCCATTTGACCTTTATTTCTACGACCTTTAGTAATCTGTGTGAATTGTCGTTATGATCACTGGCATTGATGAAGCCAAATATAAGAGGGCTCAAATATGATAGGACAAACGAAATCTCTTCAACTATGAAGTGCTTTAAGAGAACACTTCGGTCCAGTTTTGCAGATATTCAGATATTTGATTGGTAAGTAGTCAACTATTTAAGAAAAACTTTTTAAAATTCCACAGAAATAACCCCAAACAATTTTCGTAAATGCAATATCTGGAGTCAAATAATATAAAGGACGATTTATTCAAGAATTGGGTAGATCCTTAGTTGATTTGAATTATAAGCTGCAAAAAAACCACATTATCATTTTCGAGAATACACGTGTGAAGTGCAGGTATAAAATGTCCACCTATAGGCCACTATTTCCAGAACCTACCACAAGTAGACAGGTGCAATTGTGCCTGATTAAATGTTCCTGTACAAATACTTTGCTGTTTTTCCGAGATGGTCTTAAGGAAATCTCAGAACCGTTCCACATACACGAATGGCTTGATTGTTCTCTTCCATGATCTAGGCAAATCTTAACACGGCCGCAGGAACAACTGAATTATTGGCCGAAGAAAACATCAAACTGATACATTAATGATTATGCCTGACAAAATATTTATTAATCTCGTCCTTATCTAGGGCTTGGAAGCAGCCGTTGGAGTACACCATGGAGTAGTAGATAAAGTTTCCTATGCTATGCGATGGATTGCTCCGAAAATCAGTTTGTATTTAGGTTTGATCATTTTGATAATAGTAGAAATTTGGTCATTGGATCGACCATTCACGGTGATTGATGATGGTCAGGCGGGAGGTCAAGGTATCTTTTTTTCACCCAACCCTCCAATAGAGGCGTAGAATTGACTTGTAGTATCATTTCAGAACATAAAATTTAGTACCGGTCTCGTATGGCAATGGCTGATAGTTCGAGAATAGCAATACCCACGTAAAAAATTTAGTTGAAGAAAATAACATTGACTTACGTCAAGTTGGCGAACTGAAAAGACGACACAAAGAATAAGACACCAGATGACCGCGCAGGGATACACAACCAAAGCAAAAGATAATCTAAAATGAAAAGAGATGAAGGCATAAAATTATGCGGTAGCAAGTCTAACCAATAAACATTAAAATGTGAGGCTAACTTCATAATCGAGCAAACCCTTTTCTTACCTGATTCTGAGGGTCGGCGATTAAATATCATTTTTCTAATTAAAAGAAATTGTTGAAAACCATAAGTAGTCCATCGCTTTATAGCAGAAAGTTTCAATTCCAATGGTCATTCCTCACTTATCGGTCTATTTCCCATACCATAGCAGAGAGGCTTGCACAGCATGAATTTATTGTGTTGACATATTAGGTTTGTCCTGTGTAAATCATTTCTAGGAAGTGAGGTAATATAAAAAAAGCCTTTCTATTTTGCATCAGCTAAGATGATAGTAACGAGAGTATGCGAAATACTCAAGTTTCATGAGGGTTATTCAACTTGTATCGATCAGATCATGAAACCTAGTTATTTTTTTAGTTGTGATTTTAATTTCTATAAGACGCCTCTAGTCTACCAGACGTAGGCCTATTGTGGAGATACCATAGAGAAGAATAGCTGAATGACTTCAGATTTTGCGGTGAGTGAAAATACGATATTGTTACCAAGTGTCGCCTTTTATCTCAATAGTTTCCTTTAGACGCTGAAGGGCACAAAATATTTCAACTAATGAGAGTCAAGGTAGGAAAGAGCTTCGGCTAAATTGTGGGAAACGAGTAGATTCTACGGATGTCAATACCGGTAAAAAGGCTCTTTGTTTATGAAGTTAAGTTGAAAGTTGATTCAAGACCAAGAGAAGCGACAATTGTGCTTCATATCCTTTTAACGGAAAGACCAGAAGCAAACTGATAACAACATCCATAAATATTCAATCAGAAGAATAACGTGAGGAGGAGAGTTCCGTACATTTGGCTCTTCACAGATGACATACTTCGTAGGTTGGCAGATGCACATTATTTATTTATTTGAAGATAGGTAATTCCAAGATTTCAAGCCAAAAAAGTCCTACTTCAGTGCCCAGGTTGGACCCACATAATTTAACCCTTGTTTTCCATCATTAGTTAATGATTCATTTAATGAAGAAACATAAGATTAAGAATATTAGGGTTTCACTGCCTTGTCTTAAGTGAGTCGGAAGCCCAAAAGGCTTCTCCTGTCTACAAAGTTGAGATGTTTCGATTAGTGCAATTCTTGAAGAATTTTTAGGGGATTTCAAATTCTTGAAGAAAGAAAACGACACAGAAGGGAAAAGGTCAATTACAATTCTATTTCAGGAAGGACAGATCCTATTGACAGTTGACATGCACTTGGCAAGAGGGATATGCACATTTCAAATGAAGCTCTGAACTTTTTTCGCTGGATTTTTATTAACGCTCGTAACAAATGAAAAGGAAAACAACAGATTTATTCAATATCTACCAGTTTATTTTGATAATAAAGAATCGGTAGATCTTAGAACCACCACCTCCTGACCTTATCGAAGCACGATTGATTTTAGCCTCAACTCCCTGGGTTAGTCTACTCAATGTAGATTACGAATAAGTAAACTACTCACCTGATTAAAAGTGATAGAGCAAATCGATTAGAACTTGATACAGGTTTAAACTGACCTTGTAACAAGCAGTCCTCCTGCTACTCCTAGAAGCACCAGCAGAAGCAGAATCCACATCAGCGCATTTCTGAGGGCCTTAAACTGACCTCTTCGATAGAAGAGTCGATTCCAGAGAACAGCCTCCGCCAGTGGGCACAACTTGTCGATCTCTAGGGTTCCAGATTCCTGTGGACACGCTTCACACTTGATGGGAGTTGTCAATGGTTGGGTCGAAGGATTGTCTTCACAACTACCCCGTTTGCACCGACGAGGAGATGATTTCGACAACTCAGAGTTTGAAAGTGAAGATGGAAAGGCTTGGAGAGAAGGGATGGATGATGGGAAAGTCGAAAAATGGTGGCAGAGGGAGGTCAGAAGAGATGATGATGGATGAGGTAGAAGATAACTTTCCAGAGCACTGATTTTTGGACTATAAACCTCCAAGAATGACCTGAAAGGCAAAATGAGTTTCAATAAAAATATTCAAGAGAATTTTAGTAAAGATTAGTAAAGTAAACTCACGGAGAAGGGACAGTCCGGTGTTCACAAAGACCCTTCAAACAGACGAGAGCGTCGTCCAAATCTCCAGCTCCACGGCCAATACTCCTGCTATGATATATCCAGGCGTCCTTCTCCTTCATTTGCCGAAGAATAGACACTGAGTTCGATGAACACGTGGAATGTGCAGATGATTCCCCACTCTCTATGACAGCTTGATGCGCTAGGCGGGCGAAGGCTTGAGCTAGGCCTCCTGTTGAGATAGATTCGCCAAGTGTTGGCCATTTGGTTTCAGCGCATTCCTGAAATGAAAACAGGAATACATATGTCATAATTATTATGGGACTGCAAAAACAATGGACGGCTTTAATTTGAAAAAAAACAAGTTTTGTTACATAATATTATTGGCTGGGCTGGTAAACCGACAACAGATAAAATGGATAAGAAAAGATATGCTCCCTAAATCCATCTTCAGATCCGAAGCTACTGCACGGAACTCCGGAATAAGTCTAAGCCTGCCCGACTTCGCACTTCCAAATTTCATCAAAAACGCAGAGCTTTACTAAACCAAAGTGAAACCAAAGTCTGACATTCTTAAGAAAATAACTTTCCGTTTTCAAAACGATACTTTTACCAGTAAAAGTACAAACGACATCACTTCAACCATCTTTGAAAGGTTAACTAAAGGGATGTGACTTGTCATGGCTGAAATTATCCAGAACTATCATAACGGAAAATTAGGCAAAATAAACACTAGAAAGCTCAGTGGAGGATCCAACCCCACGAAAAGTGACAGTCGTTATAAGAACTGTAGAATACAAGGAGTGAATAAAAAGATATCTACATAGTGCCGATCTTTCTTTCAATCAGGAGAATAGAAGTTGATTTGGAACCGTGTGACAAAGTGCATGAGAGGAAAGAATAAACAGACGCTGGTTGGTTATTTTCTCCAACTGCTAGTTTGCTTGCATTTTTTTCTAATGAATAAATCTGAAGTAAAAAGTAGTAGGCTGAAATGCGAAATCACATTAGAAGACATTGACGCATCAGCAGATTTTCGTGGTTGAACGTAGAGTGTTTCACAGTGAATGACATGCCGACTTGTGGAAGGATCCACGACAGTGGGTCCGAGTTCCCCTTCATAACCCTCTGGAAGTTGGTCAAACGTCGCTCGAGAGACAAGAACTCGTCTAGAACGTAAAAAAGCAAGAATAAAATAGAAAATTGGAAAAAAAGTAGAAAACGAACTATATTGCTCATCATGATAACAGCGGATCATCAGTGAACAACTGTCTGTCTTTTATCAAGAGCAAACGGTATGATCTCGAGGGTCCATCTCACTCTAAAAGAGTGAACTAGCCAATTTTCGGAATTAACTTTCGGGATAACGGTTCAGGTTTGACCTCAGGAACTGAACATTGAGAACATTCATAAAAAGATAATCGCTTAAATACACGATGACTTAAATATAGTTTTCCTTATTTATTAATAAGCGCAGTTCGAGGCTGGTTAGCAGTTAAACATGAATTAAGTTTAAATCTTGCCCTGATAATACGAAAAATAGCGAAAAAAGATTAATTACCCTGGTTTAGCGGCTGCGCGTAAATGGCGACGAAGATGAAAGACATCAGCACCGAGCAGGTCAAAAGTCAGCATCGATCGACCCAAAACAGCAGCATATGCCTCTCCCGTGTGAATAGCTACTCGAGCCTCTATCTGTATACGCGCCGCACTTGAAATCGATCTGAAATTCAAAAAAAAACAACTGATATTAAACTTCAATTTCATCTCGGTGTGTTTGCTGAAGCAATATAAGTCAAAATTTAAGGAAACGGTTGTCTTTGACCTGAAATTGCATGCTTACTGATGGCAGTAGCCATTAAAATAAGTCAAATAAAACGAAAAAATTCCTTGCAAAAAGGTGAAAGAGGAGTTTAAATGGTAATTGCCTGGATTAGTTTCTGAACAGATAAAACCAAAAATTACTTTAAAAGCAAGCACATAAGTTTATCAATTATTTTCGCGTGATTGATACTCAAAATTGTAAATTTGCAAAAGTGACGGGAAAGTATATGAGTCAATGATTATCCAATCAGGACTATGAACCAATCAACTCGGGGAACAAAAATCAACCAATTAGAAGATAGCGACTATTTGGTAAGACTCGAACACAGGCAAAGACAGATAGATAAACGAAGTTGTTCAAACTTGCTCTTTTGTTGCTTTTTTTGACATATTGTTGGAAAAACTGCCGAACCGGTGAATTATGGGCCCTAAAATTAGGCAATAAGTGGGCCGCGCGAGGCACCTAACTTAAATGCAATGCTATAAATTGTTGCGGTACTCGGCTTAAAACCGGCTAAAAGTACGCGCGGTTGTTCTAACATTGGCAGATTTCCAGATCAGATTAATCACCAAATGGTAGTAGGTATGATAAATCAGATAACTCATTAAGCAAAGGCATAAACGTGTCACAATCGCAAAATCTCGAAAATATACCTGATCAAAATGAGTAGCCTTTTGAAACACCGAACTGTGACTGCCAAGTTCATACACAAGAGCTGTCAAGTCAAAGAGCGTGGTGTCAAATGCGTATCTGACACTAAGTGGCTATCCTTAGAAGCTGACAATAATTTAAAAAGGGTAGATCATAACCAGTGAAATCGAACTTAACTTTTCCACTTGACATTCGCCCACCTTCCTCGATTCTTTTTCACTTTGTCATTGACTCGATATTCGTCCCATGATTACAAAGACGTCGAGATGACTATTTTAAATAACAGGATAACCCGATTAAATTAAACATTTTGGGATCATGAGTTGAGTGAATGTGGTTGTCTCCACACCTTCAAACAGTGATTCGCAGTTTAAAAGCTGCATAGGAAACGAATAATGCAAAAGTAATTAAGAAAATAACCTCCTTTAACGCCAAATGAAAGGTTGTTTCTGGATCTGCTAAGCAGGACTGAAGAAAAATTGTCCAAAATTATTCAACCTGAATAAAAGGAGCTGAAAGACGACAAAAATGACAACGTAATGTTTTCAATAATAAGTCAATACCTTAGAAGACGATTGATAGCGAGAGCTAGACGAACGCACGAGTTGGCATGATCGACTCGAACGTCGGGATATCCAGCAATGCAAAGTATTTCTCCAGGCCGAATGTGGACCGCATAGCATCCATGGCTCTGAAACAGACGATCCCAGGTTCTAATTTTATGAACAACAAGAAGATAATGCAGTAGAAGATTTTACACACTTCACATAGAATCCTGATCTGGCCGATCAGATGATTTGTGAAGGCCATGACGTGTTGTGACGCCGGCTGTGGATAACGTTCCAGTTCCTGGATTCCGACATTTGAAACAACAGGCGACAAAGTGCCACCTTCAATGCTTCCACTAGTCCCGTTAGATGTGTAAAACCCGACTAATTCCGCTCCAAGAAAACTGAAATTGGATTAAACGAGTTAAAAGTAACTCATGACGTTGAAGAGGGCCAATAAGAACTAAAAGCACCTGACGTTCCGGAGATAGATAACCAACGGAGAAGACCATACACACGGAGGTGAAAAGAAATCATGTTCCAGATCTGATGCCAAGGCTGGAGGAACTATTGATCGTGAGACGCGACTCTGTAAGAGACGAAATATACTACTGAGACAAAAAAATTAAGAGGGTAGGGATAAAAATGAACAAATCGACCAACATACGAGATTCTTTCGAGTCGATCGTAAAGCGGATTGTCGAATAGAAGCGTGCAGGGCAACACAAAGACAACGCCTACGTTCAAGATCATTTTGACTGGAGAAATGCCAGCCAATCAAACTGGTAATCGTGAAGGCCACTAGATTTGAAGCAATCTACAAATATCGGCAAAAAATTAGGTCCATCAAACGAGTTTAATTTGAAATAAGGAGACCGAATCGTGGTGTGTCCCAGTACGATATTCGCAGATTAGCAAACACTTTAAAACTAATTAAAAAACGCCTTTGATGCTGCATAAGATCTCAAGCGAAAAATCGAAATCTTATCGTAAAGAAAAACTCCATAATTTTAGGGCCTACACCAAGTCCCAAAGACGAACACATGAGAGATTATTCGGAAGCTTTGTTATGATCCTTCATTATATAGAAAGCTTCAGCTGGACTGAGATCTTGCTTGGCTTTCGCTTATTACCCGTCCATCATCTTGTTATGGAGCCAATCCTGAGTTGTTAATTAGGAAAGATTATGGCCCGACCAATATAGACCCCAAGTCTTAACAACAGAAGATGTCCGATTTCGAAGGCAAAGTTACGTACAACTACAATACGTATGTCGCTAGCTTAGCATTTCATTTTCGTGCTAAAATAAGAGCGGTCTAGAGAATAACTCCGAAAGGTCTCAACACAGCAATAACTTGACTCTTCCTGGCCTTCGCTATTTCCACTGTTGAGGGTGGCGACATTTAAAATTGGACTTTTAGTCTCTTAGCGATTAAAATTTTAAAACTTCCTTCCGCTAAGGGCATGTAAAAAAATTCGAGTATTATTACAAACATTGGATGTTGAGTCTTAAAACGAACGCGTTGGCTTTATTGATATGGGGCAAGGAGATAATTAGGTTACAACAAATGTCTGACAGAGATTATTCAAAATTATGGACCGAAATGTTTATTTCAATCATAAAATCAACAGTTGGGTCAGTTGTTTAAGAATCTTTTACCCCATAGTGAATGTAATAAAACGATCTTCGAGGCAGGCAATTCTTTTCTATCCTGATTAGCTCGAAAGGTTACTCCGAATTAATCTTAATTAGCAGGTATAAAAGGCGATAATGTTACTGAAGGAGGTTTGTTTCTCCACGGGCAAAATCATACGCCGAAATGCTTACTTAACCTGAAAGTCACTAATGAACTCAAATGGGATATTTTCCATCACAAAGCATTTTAATCACCGATTGAACAGAAAATTGCTGATGGAAATACTTAAAATAGGAGAAGAGTTTGACCAGTAAATCATAAACCCATTCCTCCATGTGACTGCGAAATCAGATGTTAGATAGTGGCGCGAATCTCTGTTTATTACAACGCATTGGCTCCACAACATCTCATTTAAAAATAAGTAAATAGTTTATAGTCTTAATTGATGTGAAAAATAATTTCTACAACAAACGAAGAGCGCCAACGATATGCCGGCCATGTACGCGCTTCATTCATCCGATTATAGGAGATTAAAATCCCTAGAGGTGAGCACAGAGATTGAAGCATTTTTCAAAAATCAATTAACACGGAGATACCCATAAATTAGACTTTGTTATCAAAAAAATAATAGATGGGAACAAACACCTCGATGAGTCGTCCATAAATTTATTTCAAAGAAAGTCCCAAAAATATTTTTCAAAAAATCTATCCCTCATTACAGCGACGAAAGAACACGACAATAATTTCTGCATAAGAAATTTCTGCCTATCCAAACTAGTGTTGGTTGGATCATTATATGAAGTTAGAGATGCTGTAGCATAAAAAAAATATTCTGGTCGTGATTTATACACTCTCAAGCCTATCCCTTTACTGATAACCATTTACAAGAGTCTGGAACGTAGTTAACAAACATTCCCTAGTATAAGTGAGATAACGCCAAAAAATTCTTATTAAAAAGAATAGAAAAAGTAAGCTCCCTTTCAGCGATAATGAGACTTAAAATCGTCACGCAAAGTAAAAAATATAGACCGAAATTAGTTATTTTAGAGAGTACTTAATTGCAAGTTAGGTAAGCTTGCTATAAGGAAAACAATACTTGAAAGGAATTCTGCGAATCGCTTTTAACATTTGCGATTTCTCAAAATCCCATATCTCTATAAAAATTCGGTTAGATTTCAGCTGAGATAACAATTTCAAACGATTAGCCTGAGGTTCCAATAAAGACTTATTTCCATAATAAAGACGGAACAAGGAGTAAGGTTTAAGTTTCATTGAATTATGCAGAAATAAGCCACTTGGGGGATGGAAAAATATGTTTAAAAGAATGTTCCTCTATTCGGACAGTGTTAAAAACGAATCTACAATAATTAATCTACTGGCTAAATGAGGATTTTGGGGTTTTAGAACTGGATCCAAAAAGGCGTCCAGTAGGTTGAATTATTTTAAAGCGGAATACAAAATCAAGGCAGTAAAAATAATGATCAGCAATATGAAGCCAATTAAGCCAAGAATACAGCACTTGAGCCATTCATGATATTAGCTTGAAATCTACATCATGTCAAAAACCGGCCATGTTCCTTCTCCGTCTGTAGATGAGGGGCTAGCAGCTTGTTACAATTCTAGCTGGTAGCGCCTAAATTAATTAGCGGCGGTGGTCTAGGCCTACCCCATTACAGCTAGGAATGGCTAAATATTGAGCGCCAAGAGTGAGACGATGGTGAGGGCATAATTTAAGAGAAAACCAAAACGAACACTAGTATAAACGAGATAACTGATAGTGGTGGTCCAAAAGCAAGGCAAAGAAGTTATGCAGCGTGAATCGTGGATGATCGCAATGAGTCTGAGAGAGGCGCGATCAGAACATGATCCATATTCTAATGTCCGAAATCATTCCCGAAACCCCGCATTCGAACTATTTGATTTAGACCTCAATCGTTGATATTTTATGCTTTTGGGTTTTTCCGCATACAAAAAACTAGGGATGGAAAAACTCGAAACAGCTTGATAAAATATGACAACATCTACAAAAACACAAGCACTTCTTCAAAAAATTAAACGAAGCTGGATATTCTGATATTTAAAACAGACGCGGCTTAAAGAAACGGAGAATCCCAAGCAAGAAAATCAGTAAGTTGAGATGTTAAGTTTGGGCCAAAAATTTACTAGTCTGGCTTACAAAGAATGTTGGATAAAAGGAATAAGCAGATGCAAAAGAACTGGTGGACAAAGTGAGAACGCTACAACATGCATAACCAAGAAATAAAATATATTCATCCTTGCTTTTATCGGAAAAGTAAGGTGTACGTTTAAGCTAACTGCAGGATAAGTTTGGATGATATTTCCGGGGAATTCGTCTCAATTAACTCGAATACAGAGCAATAAATCGATGATAATGAATGGGCTTTAGTGTGATAATTCTCTGACAAATGGATGATCTTGGCAAAATCAAAGGTGAGTTAAAGAAGTCAAAAAAAATCGAAAATGCTAAGACTAACTTAAAATCATACCTCACGCCAAAATCGGACTTCAGTGGAATTCCAGCAAAGGAAGCAATCACTGATGGTAGCCGAAACGCTTGTCGACGTGAATCTAGTGACGATCACCATGCCCGAATGTGACAGAGCAATGATCCCACAGACCAGATGGCGAGCTCGACCGCTGGAAATATATACCTGTACACAAAGGGTCAATGCCAGCAGTAACCACATATCTATACGGATGATTGCTGCAATAGACCCTACGGTGGCAACAGAAGCAGGAGTTGGCAAAGCTGCTAATGTGCTAAGAGTGATAGCGATTGAAGCGCAAAGAGTTGCTTGACGAAATTGTTTTGCGGTGTGCGTATGACATATCTCAGCTTGAAGTAGCTTGCTTCGACATTGTATAAGGCCAACAATGCAACAAACGAGAGTGCTGAGATAGAGAAACGGCTGTTGGCTAAGTAAACGAGAATTAAATATACGAGCAGTGGATAAAGCAGTGGCTACCATGGATATACAGAGAAGAAGCACGAAAAAGAATCGCAGATGCCAAAGGGAAAGGGCTGGCGAGAAAGCAGTTTGGAAGAGTCGGGATACTGCACAAGACCGACGAACCATGATATGAGTATGTTAAGAATTGTAATTTCAATGTTTACACACATGCAAACGGATTGAGGCCTGAAAATTTAACATGATATTCATGGCATAACACACAGTGCAGCTATTCGAGCATTTGTAAAGACGACGTCCTTGAATCTGATAATATTGGAAGGATGAAACAATGCAATACTGGTAATGAAAAGAATAGAAAATGAAACACATTCTCTTCGCCTTGTGCCTGAAATATTAATTCTTATCCGGTAAAGGAATTAATTATTTTGCTTCATAGCCTTGACTGTAACTGAAATCAAAATAAAGAGAGTAGATTCATCTGATAATTTTTTTATGCAAACTTGCCTTAATACTTGTTTAATCACATTGAAGCGCTGATTTGGAGAAATCCGGATGAAGAAAACTTTCTTTTCATTGGAGCACGAATCTCTCACAAGAAGTCTTCAAAAAATGATCATTTGTAATGGAGAACCGTAACCAAGTCGTTCTGGCCCAGCTGTAAGTCATGTTTATGTTAAACAAAATTTAGGACATCCAGTATCAAGGAAGTGTGATTTAAAATAGCAAGATTCATTTGATTAGCTAAGGCGCTCAACATGTATATAGATAAAATGCGATGCCATTCCATTGGTCCTACATTCGTCATGTCCTCAAAACCTTTTAGATGACAAAACATTTCTGAAACTAAACACAGGGCTAACCATTCACCAATAAAAAGTGAAGTAAAAAGCGCTTTACGTATTGCGATCTGAGAGTCACAAAAGCTGCCATTAGAAATCGATCTATGTGTAAAAAATAAAGTTTTCACCACTCACCATAAGCAATAACTTTAATGTGATACTACAATTTTAAATGAAAGTAGTAATTAATAGTTCCCGAAACGATGTACAAGAGGGATGCAGTTTTGAACTGATTATATGCGTAAGTGTTCGAGGTATACCCTGTCGCAAGCACTTATTTAAACTAAGCAGTGTTGCCTTCTTTTGTTGGTCGAAGGTTTCATCCATTTTCCACTTAACCGTAGCAAGATGAATGTTATACGTGTTCTAACTGACAACGATTTCAAAGAGGAACTTAAGAAAGCTTCCGATGACTCACAAAAACTTGTTGTTCTTGACTTTTTTGCTAGTTGGTGCACCGATTGTACAGAATTAGACTCCGAAATAGCCGAACTGAGTAGGAGTTTTCCATCCGTTATTTTCATTAAAATTGATGTCGATACTTGTTCGGTAAGCATTATAAAGCTGGTGGCAAGTTGTTTTTAACTGAAAACGTCGTAGAACGACTTTAATAGGACTCTGTCGCGGACAACGGAATCGTTCAAATCCCAACCGTTATATTTGTTCGAGGTGGAAAGAATTTAGTTGTATTGCCAAAACCCAGTGTAAATGTGTTGCGTAATCACCTACATGAATTTCTCAAAGTCCCAGATGGGTCTTCAGGTTCTTTCTCGGCTCCACCCACCAATGTCCCTTCGATTGCACCTATGCCCGGACTCGTAAGATTTATCTTCATTGGTCACTTTTTGCATTTTAGTCCGATCTTTCTGCCATGCTAGACAAAACTAGATGTGAATGCTTAAACTGCCACAGTGAACATGGTATTGAATGCGCTCTAACTAAGGATATGACCTATCTCATGTCGGACGCTGATGAGCAGGTTATCATTTTCTCCCACTTTTCATAACATGTCTTACATTATTTGCAAGTTTTTTTTTCACTATCCAGCTCATAATCTTCCTCACTTTCAATCAACCCGTGAAACTCCATTCACTACGTATCACGGCTCCTGAAGGTTTGTTCACTGTAAATTATTGTGATAACTGCATCTCTTTGTCCTTAGTCATCCATATTGACAATGATAATGTCAGTCTGCGAGCATTTTCAGTGGCCTTATCTTTGTGCTGCTTTTCAGACTCGGGACCGAAAAATATCAAAATTTTCACAAACCAGTTAACCACTCCTGATTTCGAGGCCTGTGAAAGCGCATCACCCGTACAAGCATTCACGTGAGTTTTACATCTCCCTCTCAAGTCTTTTTTTCTTGTCAAGCATTTTTATCAACCTGTTTCTGTTAATTTAAGCCTTACTCCTCAAAATCTCAAAGCATCGTCATTGATTCAGCTGAAATTTGTTAAATTCCAGAACGTTCAAAGTGTGACTGTGAGTCCCTTTCCACTGCTTTCAATGTCCTTTAGACAACTTAGCTATATCCTACTTCACCACCATGTGGTATACTTTTTTGGTTTTCTTTACAAGATTTTTGTCCAAGACAACCAAAAAGATGTGGAACAAACTCGCATCACTAACCTTATTTTCTACGGTTGTCCCGTCCACAATGTCACTAATATGAACGATTTTAAGCGAGTAAGTTCCATGCTCTCAACTATTTAGCTGCGTCCATCAATGCTTCCCACTAAACTGTTTTTCTCAGGTGGCAGGACAGAAGGGGGAAGCTCACAGCTAAAAATTTCCACTGCGGAAAAGAAATGATGTGTCAATAGCTAAGCCCCTGCGCTCTAATAAATCGAAACCGTGAAGCTACAGACAAAATGACAGAAAGTCATTCTTTTTTGGGCTGCGTTGGGGTCGGTGTTGTTGTCGTTGGGCTATAGTTTCTGGCTTCGATGAAAAAGCTTTTTGCTATCGGCCACAATGAGGTAGGAAACCGATTCTCAAATCGACGGTAATCATCATCGTCGTCACCTGCTGGTTTGAAAAGACGAATTTAACTCAGGTTTTAATGGCGAATGACAAAGGCTTTACTTCGCATTTCCAACTTACCAGGACCAGATACTAGTTTTTTATCGTCGTTTGGTTTGGCCAACCTCTTCTCTAAACTACGCGCCTCGACGAAGTTGGCCAGCAAAGCCGGATTCAGGTGAGAAGCTAGTAGGGCTGTATTGGTGCTTCCATTATCTCCGGCATCCTTGACAAGGAAACAGGAAGTAATTAGGGTCGGAAATAGAATATCAGCCAATTTGGGTTGCGAAAAGTAGTTCAGAGGAAGTTGGCACAGCTGCAAGAGGAGGGGTGTGGCGGTTTGACCGCTGACACACAATCGGGTCTGGTTTTCAGCATGACCCAAAGTCAAATAGCCCAAGCATATAATAGCTTCGTGCATTATCTCCAACAGCGGTGGATTTTTGCTAAAATCGGAAGACAGTAGTGTAGTATACCTACTTATATTGTTTAAGTAGAGCCAATATTTTGTATCCACCTTGATTTCTCCGATTGCGTATGGCCTTTTAAGGGACTTGAGGTTGCTGCGGGCGATACGGAATCAGTTTTATTAGTGGCCTTTACCCCAACCTCTTTGGCACCACTGGGAATGAGATCGGATCCATTTCGGCGTCGCTTTCCTGCTAAACAACCGCTAGAGGTAGTTGTTGAGGCCTTAGCAGCCGTTACTATGATTGGAGATGAGGCATCCTTGACCGGTTCATTTTCATCGTCGCTTGGGGCACACACAGAAAAAAGGAGACCCAAAATATGACGAACTTGAACAGAGGTGGCGTCGTTGCTCACAACTTCCTAAAAAAGTAGTAAAAACGTTAAAATTCTAATGACAGACTCCTGACCATTGAAATATTGGTGGGGATAAGCGGTTGAGAAATAAAACGGATAGATTTCCATTAGCGCAGAATGCCAAGGGAAGTTATCCATATGGGCTCTCGATATCCCTAACTCGTGAATGAAAACGAGATACAAAGGCATTAGTGGAGGGATAAAGCGCCTTCAGAAAACCAATCAACGAAAAAATTATGTTGCCATAAAACCCACACATAAAGGGTGGTTTCGAAATTCCTAGAATCGTCATTTGATTGATGAAGCAGAACAAAGACGAAGAACATCTAGACCCATAAGTAAAAAGTACAAAGACCTACTCTTTTGCACAACGGGGTTCACCAAGAATTGCTTTCTGTGGATATGGGAATGTGGGATCAAAAAGCCTGAAGTAGAAGAGAACAAAAGCGTGGAAAAGAAAAGTCCTAAAAGCGGGAGAATCTGATCCATCTAGTTCAATGTTCTGTTTCTACATGTTTAGTAGTTCCCTATGAGGTTAAATTGAGATTCCTTTGCTGAATAAAATAATTGGGAGTCGGTTCAATCGAAATAAAAATTACTTGAACCTTCGGCGTATTCACTAAAGCCGCATAATTAATCAATTTGAGTGCGCTCAAAATGATGTCGACCAGCCCGTTGGTGTGTAGGAGCTTTTGGCCAATCACGTTGAGGTTATCGTGACAATCACCAGGTCGATGATTTGGTGACATTTGAAGGATATCATAAAGAAGGGAAATCACTCCGAAAACTTCGGTAGCTGCGACAGCATCGAAGAAGAATGTTGGGTCATTCGCATTTTCGGAAAAGCTACAATGAAAATTCAAATTAATACTATTATTACAAAGACTTGGTCTTGAATGGCCTTACGTTTTAGCTTTAGTGCTGAACTTTATTTTGAAAGGTGGAATCAGCCGAACAAAGGCTGTAAGCAATTCCAGACTCAGAAGAGCGAATTCTACCCCAGTATCGCTGTTTTCTGCCTTGGAAGACTCAAGTCGGGCACTCAGTTTTGGCGACGAAAGGTGATTGGTTAACACCTCCATTAGACCGGAGTTCACTGCATACGCAACAAAATCCTAACTAGGGGAAATGCATAATACCAATTACGTTGTTCGGTAGAAAAAAGAGGAATCGCACGTCCGCTGTGCCTTCAACCAAACTGCCACTAGATATGTGCAACTTGGAGACGATAATCTTACTTAAAGTAAGTAAGTAAATAAGTAGGCTATCAATATAACCATACCGTGAGGCAGGAGGAGGTGAAATTTGAGGCTTTCTTGGAAGCTGGAGCTTTCATCAAGCCCATTAACGGAGGATGGTTCGATTTTAGATCTTTGATAACGACAAGTAAGCAAGAAAAGAGTAGTCGAATGCACTCAATATCAGCAGACTTTTCGTTGTATTTTGCAATAGGTTCCTTTGAATCTTCCGTTTCATACACTGCTTCCAAACGCTGGAACATCAGTGAAAAACATAAGGCTGATACTTACGGCGAGTTTGACGGTTATGCAATCAATGAGAATGGTAAGGTCTCCGTTGAAGAGCAGATGCCATGGTACCAAGGATGAGCCTTCACAAAGCGATTTCAACAAGCCACAAGCGAGGTTCACGGTCCTAAAATAATATCAGTGAACACTCAAAGGCGTAATACCTAGCAGGTATCACAGGAAAGTTGAAATATCGTTGACACAGTGTCAAGTCGATCAAGCTCACAAGAATTGAAGGTAGATCCAAATGAAAACAGCACAACAAAGACTTCTAAAAAGTAAGTGCCAGTTTAGCCAAACTGTCAGGTCTATAGGTAGACGTCCAAAAAAGACAGACCTCATCAGTAACCAACCTCTTTATAGCATGTAGGGCTTTCTCCATGGCAGCAACCCGGGACGCTACCCAAGGTCCCGATTCGGGTAAGCTACAGTATCTTCGCGCTTCCTTTATAAATTTTTGGAGCCTAACATTGTGAATTGGGATTCAGAAACGTACTGTGCCTTCTGCGTACACGTAGGAGCTGTTTTTGTATCTCTCAAAGGTTCTTTGCGATATAGAAGACTCCTGATTACAAAACGCGGGTTTCTTGAACTTAGTTAAAGGTAATAAATTTACTATCAGAAAATAGCAGTTAACCTAGCATTCATTCGTTGTCGAATGACATTCAGTCGTTTAACGAGCAGTCTTTGCCGTTCAACTTCAGCTGATTTTCTCGGTCGTCGATAGGAATGACAATAGGCTTCTTTGTCATCTCCAGGATGCTTTACAAAAGTTGGAACATCCACAAAACAGGCAGCGTTAAGCCTGTCAATATCCCAACGGTCAGCTCGTCTTAAACAAGCGGGCAGCGATGTCATCAGAGCCGTTCTGTGACTCTGTGAATCGAAATGAGCAGATGAATCTACTTCTTCACAACACAGTCGACACCAACCATGTTGGTTTTGACCGTGGTCTTGACGGAGATAGGCGTTGGCCGATTCGTGTTGTTGAGGTGCTGCCATCTCCAATGCTTTGCGACGGATACCACTAAGAGTTTCTTGATGGCGACGTTCACATTCTCGCTGCTGAAGGTTAAAAATAGAAAAGTCACAATAACGCAGGACGAAATATTTTGAAAACAGACAAACAGCTGTTCCGTGAACAGTTGTGCAAATCACGGTGTTCTCATATTCCGACAAAGCCGAATTGGTACAAAATTGTCTACTGATGTAGAGGAAATGATTGAGTGTACGACAAACGCTTAGCGGAAAAAATGATCACAGAAAATGAAATCCTTCGTGTTTCAAGTGGAAGATGAATTTAAACCTAGCAGTGTTCCAGATATGCTTAAAAATATACCTACCAGATTATTGACCACTGCTTCAATCAGAGGACTGGAAACTGCCAACCGACTGGAACTAAGGTCGACCTCAATCCAAAACTGATACTTTACTCTAATTCAATTTTTTCGGATCAACTAAATAGGGCATTAAAATTTGTTCTAGAATGGATCAAACTCCAGTCTGCGTATTTTAGGTTTGACAGTACAAAGGGAATGGACAAATGGTAATTTGCCTTCCAAAGAATTTTCGACCTCAGTTCTTCGATGTGCTGACGCTGTTGCTGTTCCAATGCGGCAAGTTTCATTTCCCGATGAGCTTCGCGTTCTCGAGCAGCAGCACGACGCACCAGTCGGATCTGTTCGCCGCGGACCTCGATTTCATGAGCGCGGGAAAGCCATCGAGTCTGCAGTTCGTCCAGACGAGCCAGACGCAATGCTTCTAGCTCGATTCTACGCAGCTTAAGGGATAAAGGTAAATTTATTAATTAAGTATATCCAGGACGCTTTATTACAAAATATCAAAAAACGAGCTCTAACAGTCATAACGCAATTATTCACACTTAAAAAAACAGAGACTGGAGTAGCTTATGACCCTGTTATTCAACGCTAACAGCATTTCCGCATACCTCAGTCTTCATTGAAATGCGATGAAAATTAAACTTCACGAGGATCTCCCAATATTTTCTTACAATTTGATCTCTCTAGACAATTTATCATGGTATTAGCATAAATTTGCGCGCCCTTATTCTACTGAGGGTGAGTGAATGAATGAATGAAAGACATTTTTCTCATCATCCTAACTCGATATTAATCTATTTCAGCAGCGTTTAAAAAGTGCCCCTTAGACTGAAGAGTCCCCCTAACTTCTGCCAAATGGCGAATTAAGTAAAATATGTAGCCATAAGTGGGTGATGTTTCGCAAAGTGGGGGATACTTTTCCAAGAAAATAATAATAAAATGCAACCCAAAGCTCAAGAGTCCAGGTCGACGCAATAGAATTACTAAGAGATGAACGAGCGCGTCTCTGGGTGAAAACTCTTAAGACTATCTCGCTTTCAAGGAACGTCGCATATCGGGTAAAATCAGGACGGTCTTGTGCGACGGTCACAGCAGGGAAAATTGATAGACACGCGAGCAAATAACGAGATGACGATTTTCAAAAAAATGGAACACTTTCCGTGGAAGAGCTCGAAATCAACAAAGTTCAAAGACGACTAAACCGAAATGAAACTGCCATCGATTCTTCAAGCGGAAGACTGAAAAATGAAGCCATGATTCAAACATCGTTAGAAGGTAACTTTAAGAAATGGCCTCTTATCGGACGCAGATGCAGTGACTGGGGGCAAAAATTAAATTAGAGTCTTGCTAAACTCGATGTAGCATCGCTTTGCAGAACGGTGCAAGTCTTAAAGCAGAAGAGTGAAACTCAAACCGGATTAAATATCACTGTGAATGTACTACTAACTTGTTTTGATTACTGTTCAAAAGGCCAGATCTTATTCTGTTGAAAGAATCCATTTTTCACCTCTCAAGATTAATGAAAGAGACACCCAACCCTCGCCTCCTCGAGGTCTTCTAAGAAATTAGGCGCCAACGGCTTATGAAGGCCATAGAAATGACTTCTAGCCATCCATTAAGCTTGACCCAAACTATGGCCATCAGTGGGCACCGCTCGATTTATCTGAGCAAAGTAGGCACCGAGTTCATGAAGATGCTTCATGGTGGTTCGATGTTGGCGTACCGGCATCCTGATGACTAACTCATTTTTAAACATTTCCCTCCGATAAATCCATGCTTTAGCATCCCTATACACCACCTGTACTAGCAAATGTATCGGTGGAAAGTTTGACTTGCAAATAAAAATACCTTTGCGGCTTCCTCCCTTTCTGCTTTTTCTAAAAGACGTCTTCGTCGGTTCTCAGCACGTTCTCTTAACCGGGCACTCGAGATTTCATGCTTGGCGAAAATTGAATGCTGTTTTTGCTCCGCCTCTAAGGTCTAAAAAGCGCAAAAGATAAAAAACCATGACTACTGGAAATAAAATAGTAGTGGTAATATCATAAAAATTAAAACAAACTGCGGCGATACTGCATTAAAAGTACAATACCTGGATAAAAGCTATTTCTCGACCTTTAATCTCCTCGTCATGCGCCTTGAGAATTCGACGTTCTAACTCCGCTCTTCGATTTTCTTCCGCTACCAGAAGTCGTTTTTCAAGGAAGTTTCGCCGTTGTTGAATTAGCCGAAGTTTCTGCTTTCTCACCTCCTCCACCTGGAAAGCAGCAGTTTACCAATTTCATCATTTCACATGAAAAACACTCAAATATGAGACAGGCGGATCTCAAACCTTTTTGCTAAGTTCTCGAACTCTGTTAGACCTCTCCAAGAGATGCCGTTGGCGTAGAAATCTTGCACGAGCCTGTTTGGCTTCGATTTCTTGTATTGATCGGCCACATCTAATAAATATTTTCGATTTTACTTGCATTTTATAAGCAGAGCATTCGGTTTAAGAGTTACTCGACAAGACTTATAAGTGGGCTCACCGTCCACGATTTTGAGCCAGTAACTTCTCATGCATCTGAACGCCCTTTCCAGTACTTCTGGGCTTCCTAGTAGTCAGCACATCCTCTACAGTATTAATGAAAAGTTCTCCAGTTTCAATTCTGATACTTTCAGTTCCCACAGCAACCGAGCGACGAGACGTTTCACCAGCACATGAGTAACATACAAAAGGTATGGCTTTACTAGCCATATCAATAGTTTCAGTCGATGATTTTGGTAAATTCTTTTTGCTGTCTAGATGACGCAGCGAAGCCTGTTCCCGACCCAACTCACACCAAAGTAGACGCTCAGTAGATGCTACTGATTTAATCGCCTCGTCGAAATGAGTAGCAGCTTCATCCCCCGCCCCATCATCGTCATCGTTGAGATCTTCATCAGAGCCCCAAGCGAGAGCATTAGCATTGAGGGCAGAAACGGACGTAGAAGGAACACCGGTAACGAGAGTCGGTGGCGAGAGATCAAGTTCAGCGAGAGCATGAAGCATTATTGGTCGATCGGGCGAGATTTTACGCTCGTCACAACCTAGGCTCGTCTCTCTGAAAGACCAATTAAATTGTAATAAGGCTGTGATAGTAAGTTATGAAAGATAAATAAGCGATTAGTCTGTGAAACTTTGGGAGAAGGATTATGACAATAATATCCTACTTAGAGGCATATAAATAGAGAACCAGAACCAGAGCAAGAACGTCGTAAACACAGACGAGGCATATGAATTATTAACGCAGCTCGTGTTGCTGAGAGCTGCAAGAAAAATTCTAGGCCATTGGCGGATTTATTGCGACAGAACCAAATGCCCTACTTAGATGAATCGAAATCAGATGCTCAGAAACATGTTAAAATGACGAGTCCTTGTGTGGTGTCCTTCGTGTAGAAAACAAAACGGTAAACTTGTTTGATGAGTTCGGACTAAAATCCCAAACCCAGCTTTAGTGTAAGTGACCGAAATAGTATCCATCTCACGGTCCCGGCAGTTGAAACCAAGGAAATTGAACGATCAGCCCCTTTCTAATAAGACCCAATGCGCAGCTTCCATAGAAGGTTATCTATAGGCGCCAAATACCTTTCATGGACAGTAATCGATACAAATAAAAATACATAATAAATTTGTAAATATTAGGAGCAGACTCTCCTCTGGTTTGATGATGTTACGATGACTGGTCTTTATATTCATACCAAGAAGTGGATCACACAAATCCAAATCGAAGGATACTGTGGACGTCTCAGTGTGAGATGCTCTAGGACTACCTTCCTTCATTAAGGAGTGCTATCAACCACATCAAGAAGGTAAACATGGTGGTAATCAGACAAAAAGAAGACATTTAAGAATGTCATCCACTTCTACAGCCAGAAGCTACAGACCTGATGGTCATTCGTCCTGATCAGGTAGCATTATCGAGCTGACTGATACTGTTCATGGGTCAGCACATGGATTACACGTCTGAATTGCAAGTCTTAATAAAACCAAAAATCGAATATGCACGTGCAAAGACGCAAGTAGCAACATATAAACAAAAAATGGAGCAAAAATCTTTGCTTAACATCTTTCAACTAATGTCTGCACTAGCGATTTGATTTTCATGTAGATTTTTGGATTCTGGTCTACCTTCCTGACATTCAAGATAAGCATTACCAGTCGACCCAGCTTATGGCTGGTGAAATCTCCTTTTTCCCTGCATACGTCACTTCAACAATTCAGGTGTTTCAAAGTTCCCGAAGCTATTTTCCAGTTTGAACGTGGAAAATTCCGTTTCTCAAGCCTCTCGCTAACGCCAGCACGGTAATTAGGCACTCTTCGACATAGCAGTCGTAGAATAATTATTGGCAGGAACCATTATGTCGTGATAAAAGTTCCAAAGGCAATCCATTTATTCAAAGTTTTCAATACTATTAGTCATAGTCCTCACCAAGCAGAAAAAATACATGATGTGACTCAAAAGTTTAATGGATTACAAAGGCATCATTATGCCATGTTCTGATAGAGGATAAACGCTTTTCAGTCATGGTAGAATAGGTTGGTGATTCGAGTATGGCATTTTTAATGATCAGATATTTCGATAATCTAATATATTTAGACGTCGCCATAGCGCTCATTCACGGCTCAAATATAGCCTAGATGAAATACATTATCTGTAGCAAATAAAACAAAGATTCATTCCCGATATTCGGCAAATCAACCGAAAACGTATCAATTAAATGAATCGCGATCGTGCTGAAGAAATCACATAATATTAAAAAACTCAACGCACCGATTCCCATATTGCCGAAGAATAGATATTTTTTCTAACAACGACTTGAAATCCTGTTCACTGTGATTGAGAAGCATAATAACTTCTTTGCACCTCATTTCACATTCATCCAACTCGCAGGCAGAATAGATTTCGTCAATAGTTCGTTTCAAAGTGTCCAAAATCTGTCGCCAATAAAGCGTATGGAAGTCCTGATGTCTCCGAGTTCGATGTCCTTGAGAAGTTTCACGAGAAGACAGAGAGGAAGAAGGATCCGAACTAAGAGTTGCTTGACTGTTTAATCTAACAGAATTGCCGGAAGAAGAAGCACGAGATTCGACTTTGTTGACTCTGTGACGGCGTTTTGAAGCAGATATATGGGCAGAACCTAATGAATACATCAAGCGAAGAGCGAAAACATACTTGGTCGCGTCTCAGAAATTGGTAAATTGTACTTGACTATATTACGCGCTTGGACACCCTCTTGTTCAACTTTCAGACGAATCCAGTCCGTAGTAGATTCGAAAGACTTCATGGAAGGTACATTTCTGCATTCATCCATAGAAAAAATCCGCTGAATGCGAAGAAAAGGTCAACGTCCCACTCGCGCATTCAAAATATGGCGAACCAAATTAATTGGGTGAATTAGTATGAGGGAAGTACAAGCTTGCTACTCTTAAGAAAAAATTCTTTTATTCTTTCATTATATACTGCGTCAACTATCTGACCCTTGTATGATTTAAAATAATTTAAAACTTCAAATAGATCTTCGGATTTAGCAAGAACAGATTAATAATCTCATCCCTCATGCGACCCTCCTTTTGAAAGTGAAATCATTTACAAGAGCTGATCGTGGTAGTTATTCAGAATCCGACGTTACACCGACGATTCCAACTCAGTGGGAACCTAGCAGAAATGTTTGCATTTCTGAGTTCATGAATGCACTGGACTCAAAATACGAAACTCTTGCATTTATATTTCAAAGTAAGGTATCAGTAAATGAACCATCATCACAAAGATCAAGTTTTCTCAAGCAAGTATTATTCTGTACTAAATGCAACAATATGAGTCCCACTTAAACATAGCGAAAACTTTGGCATACAACACTTTGATTTTATTCTAAGCTGCCAAGTCCTAATACATTTCAGTTAGCTGATAGTTTTCGACCAAGGCAACTGAACTTTCATCCTGGAAAGCTACGAATTTGGAAAAGTCAGAATTCTGAATACCACGCCTATCTAATAATTTCTCTCACTAATCATTGATAATTCGTGGTTATTCAATGATTTCACAAGCCCAAAGTCTATTTAATCTTTCATTCTTCATTCATTTACATCTCTCCGCTTTAATCCATGTTTACAGCACCTGTTTACTGCATTTACATCGACACATTGAGCCCGAATAAGAGGTTGTCTTCTTCGGTCGTCCTCTCATGACGTGTCGAAATGTTTGTTACGAAGCCTAGTGGTTATTAATTTGTGATGATCGACTCTTGTATGCAGCTCATTACGTCAAAATTTATTTATTCGTTTGAACTGGCGCTACGATGGTCATCCACTCATCGGTTTCACTTACCATGTTTATTCCTCTGATCTCACAATTTTCACAATGTCTGTTTCAATCGTTTGTAAGCTCAATTCTTTTTTCACTACTATTTTGAATATGCCTGCCCTCCAAGGGTATCATATAAATGATTTCGTTTATAGAAATTTTTGTTTAGCATATGCTTATATCTAAATTAAACAATTCAGCTGCTGTAATAAAGACAAACCCACCAAATCATTGCAAAATATATCAAGTAAAATTGAACATTCAGGTTTAAGTATGCAAGACATTAAGTTGCTAATTCTGGCCTTGTTGTATGATCTAGTTTAAATTTTAGTAATTTTTAATTACTGAAAATATTGTACCGTAAAGCAGGGTATATGTTGAACTGCATTTGACGTCTGAGGTGTTTAATCAAACTTTGTGGAAAACTGTCTCTGATTTCCGATAAGGGTGCTCATAAAAATTCTGAAAGTTAAAAATCATGCCATCTATTTCTTGTTTACCCCGGGCACATCTTATTAAATTTTAACTTATGTCGCCTTAAAAGTAACAAATATAGTTTTCGCGCAAATCACGCTGACAAACATAACTGAGCTGCCTAGCAACTAAAGGGCTAACATTGCGTTGCTATAGCCTTCAGAAGCAAAACGAACTTTCGTTATGATAGATGGGAAATATTCAGGAAGCGGGTAGAGACTAATTATCCATTGAGACGACGCCTTTCCATATTTGAGCTTGTCTGACAGAGAATGGCCAGAGAATGACGGTACTTCTGGGAAAAGTTCATATTTCCTGTGTTGAGTAAATTGTCAACCAATGTCTTCAAAGGGGATGCTAGAGGACGGAGAGCTGAGGGAGGAATTTCAAGTCTTGGGCATTCGATGACAAATACGCACAATGTTTTAGGTGATCATTGCAATACGAAAAAAGGAGTAGATTAACAAACTTCTTTCGGTGACTTACATTTCAGTTGATGGTTCCACCAGTTCAAATCATTTGATGGTTATCTATAAAATATTCACTGCTTTTTGTATTGATGGAAAAACCATTTAAATACAGCACCACTACGTAAAAAGAAAATAATGTGGTGGGTGGCACTGTTCTGGAATTTAATATACAGAAAGATAAATCCTTCTACCTCCTTGAAAGAGAAAGCGCATAGCAACCTCCGGCGGAAGATATTGCATTCGGTCAGAAGTTTATGGTTTGGATCTTAACTGGAAATGGGCGATCATTCCCAATGTAGGTAATATACGAACAAATGATAATTTGACGATGCTGCTCGTTGAAGAAGCGTTTTTTTTCGGATTGTTTCACTAGAAGAAGAATAAAGGTATTAATTGCCAGAACTTAACGAGCAAAATCGAAAGTGACGGAAGAAAAAGGGCGCTATCAATGAACGGCAAGCCATGTGAATTCGACACTGTATAGAGACGTTTGCTACCTGCAGTTAATGTTTCGTATTTCAATCAGGTTGTGGGTTCTTGTGTTTATTTTGTTTACCTGGGAATAAAAGGGGAACGTGAAACGTGAGCAAACAAGGCAAAATGTAATAGATCAAAAGTGGAATACGCTTATCGGTTGCTGGGGTCAAGTGGAATTCGTTCGCCTACATAATCAGACGCATTCAATAGAACAAAGGAAGAAAGTGAGGTTCAAATGGCATGCTTGAGCGTATGTACGCCTAGTAAGTGCTACAGAAAAGCAGACAAATGACGACCAAGCTACTGATTTGCCACATTTAGAATGTTTGTCAAAAGCCTAATTATGGACTTATTAATGATGACTGTGATCAACAGCCTCTTTCCGATAAAGAATGCTTAGTTGAATATGTTATACGAGTTGCACTAAAAGCGGGTAAAGGGACCTCCGGTTCTGTTGCCTAAGCAATGAATCTACGAGTAGTTTTTACTTAAGTTGACCCCATAGTTCGCAATCCGAGCTAAACTGGTAGGAAAATGGGTTTGCGACCATGGGTATCATTTACGTATCGAAAGCTCGTCTAACGTCGAAATAAGACACTTGGATGCACCAGACTTCTGTGTTCAAATAAATAAATAAACCAGCGAAAGGATTTCGATTTCGCCAAAGTAAGCGCAAACATTCCGACGTCATTGGCTTTGATTAAGACAATGATAATGACATTAAAATCTTACACATCTACTGCGGTCACTAAATGGAGATTCATTAATGCTCTTCTTGCGTTAACAATCAGCCAGTGAACCAATTAAACACCTCATTTCATGGATTCGGACTTTCCGAGGTGCAGCAAAGATTCTGATTAAACGAACCAGAGTTAACCTTTAAGATTATTAAAACCCACCTTCAAAATGCCTCAAAAGACTTCTAAAATAAAACAACGATAATTTAAGTTAGAAATTCTCTAAAGTTTTCAAAAGTTTTTCAGATTAAAATTTTATTTTTTTCACAGAAATGATGCAGCAAAGCTATTAATAAAAAAAATTATATTAGATTTTAAGTAATTATCTGTAAATAACTTCATCCCTCAGCATCGACTGGTCGATAAGTGTCCATAGCTTCGGTTATAATCAGGAGTTTTCCTGCAGTCAGTCGCATAAGTTTGTTCTTCATTATGGAGCAAACTTTCATGGCGATCTGGCAAGTAGGTGAAGGAAAAGATAACTTTAATTGTAAACCGATCGATCTAGTCAAACGTGTTTGGATTTACCGTTTTCGGCACTAACTGCAAAGCTGGAGGTATCGTCCATGTTTGGAAACTAGTAAGCCGAAATAAAACCGGCTTTAATGAGTGAGAAATGGTGCCTCTTCAACATAAATTCGAGCAAGCATGCGCCTGGTAAAGATATTCCCCGGTGAATAAATAAAAAAACTGGGCTTGCTCTATTTCAAATGAATAGAAGTAACCTCAAATATAAGTATTAATCAATTTAAAATCTTATAAAATATACAAAGGAGATAAGCTTACTTCGTTTTCAAAATCACTTAATCCATCTCCACTTAAAAATATGGAACTGAAAACCTCATTTTCACGACGTTTTCTGCGGTCCTCCTAAGTTAAAAATTATAATTTATTGGCCTAAATTCAATAAAAACAAACCTTAATTTTTCGAATCCGCCTAGAATTCAGTATCTTTTCGATGTCTTGACGCACTCTGGTCAACCGATTTCTTTCCATCTCTATGGCTCTGTCTATCGATGCTCGAACGCAGGCATTTAACGCTGCATCTCTTAATGACTGTTTAACTAGATTGCTGCGGTAATCTTTTTCAGGAATTATGTCACCATTTTTCGTTATCTGAGCCCAAAGGGGTCAGAGTTTAATAAATGCTTGCACTCACCAGCCCAGTTGTAATTAAGAACTGCTTCATTCTAGGTGAGTTGAAGTAATTTGCTAGATGAGGATCCGCTAGTATATTATAAGTTTTAGTTTGGCTAAAGATTTTAGGATTTGAAACATATTACCTGGAGTTCATTGTCTGATTTCGCCTCAAGAAACTGATAATCAAGAGCTATCCAAATTTCCAGGCTATCAAGGAATAACCAATTCCAATGATATAAACAAATCAAGGTACTATTTTCTTGATTGTCAGTAGTCCCAGCAATGTCATGCTAAAATAATAAGGACACTTTTTATTTTCCAAAATTAATCATTGTTTTACCAATGCTTCTGTTGGAGTATTGAAGAATTTTAAATTTTGGATTTTAGTGACATGAACGCATTATAAGCGTGTCACACGACGGTAGTCCAAGCAGCCGTTCTCATTAGAAAATCAGTCAATGCACTAATTTCGAAAATATCACGCTTGATCCTAACATTAACTGACTTCAAGTACGCTCTGTTTGAGCCCTAATGAAAATTTGTCATTTAGTAGAAATGGGGTGAACGCGCTTTAATAAAAAAGGTATTTCGTGGTGAATCTTAAGAAACTAATATTCTTTGGGGTAGAAAATTTGTACTTGGAAAAGCTGACAGCTTTCCTAATCGGAAAAGCATGTGCGACATTTAATGAACGCTACGTGGTGCGCAAATCACAGGTGGATGTGATTTCTAACCCAAAAAAAATTTCTAGAATTTTTCTCTGCCGATGAATTCGATAGCTTATTAAGCAGCAAGAAGATTTCAAGATGCGTGGGGTAATTCTGAAATTGGCAATATTCGAACAGCTTGATCACAATATGGAGTCGTTTAGGTTTGAGCCAGATTATCTGCCCGAAAGTTCATGGTCATTTCAATTTGCGACAGCTTTCTGATTTAGAATTCGAACTCACGCCAATTAGAGAATGGACCTTATCTTCAGCATGCGACATTAAAGTTTTTCTGTCGAGAAGGAGTAAAGTGTTTTTAAACGATGTTGAAATTATCAGGACTTGCTACTTCAGCATTTGTTTGTGAATTCATAAAATTAGAACATGCAGATTTCCGACCTACATTCAGCGAACCTAATAAGCTGACTCGGGCTATTATGCCCATACAGCACAGTTTTGTTAATGGTCTTTACCTAGAACTGCCACCAAGTACTCAGGTTAAGTTTATTTCAAGGAAATGAACTAATGACAGCTAGTTGCGATTGTTGTTTCGTATATTGGCCTTTTTTAAAATTTCATGTTCATGATCCTGATTACTCCGTTATGACTGGGATCTGAGTGGTGGGAAAATTGACAACAGCTGGGAAATGGGGTTTCAGGGACTTCAAACTTTTATTGTGAGATTTAATCCATTTTTTTGGGAATGTATACCTTGAAAATTTGTTTCTCAAAAATTGCTTATCCATTGATACTTCATCTGGCCCTTTGTTTTCTCCTTCAACGGCAACATCCTCTAAACCTGTTAATCATGATAATTTTTATTCGATTTGTGTTGAACCCTCAGGCATAACCGCTGCGTATCACCTTTTGAGAGCACGACCTTTAATGCCTGAAAACTCCGTTTTCTAAAGTTGACCTATCAGTTGGTTGGCAAATAGCGGGAAGCCATAATCTCGGGCTTCAAATTAATTGTTACTAATTTTCTCACCAAATCTAAAAAGCAAAGATTCTGAAAGACTATCTTACCATAAACCGGTTGGGTCCATGCCTTCCAGCCGCTTGGTGTCAAATCATTCTTCCAACTCTACATTGAAATCGAATATGATATTTTCATGTTTGCTGTTATATTTCTTAATAACTCGTTTTGTAATAAACTCATCATTTGTCAACTGATTGATTGGGAGTATATTAATCTAGATAATGACAAGAAAGATGCCACAACTTCAACTTGTTAAATTCATGATTTTCGAGGAACACATGAAAATGGCCTAATTATTTCTTTTAAAGTAAATATAACTCCAACAGAACTCGAGCAAGAGAAATGTCAGTTGAAATCGAATGCAATATCAAATGTTATTGTTAATTAAATACTCAAAAAAGAATGCTATTTCAGGGCTTCGTATTACAAATCAGACAAATTTGAACTGGTTTGTGATTAATGATTGGACCGATTTGAGTAATTATAAACGCACTACTAGTGCCTCCTATCAGTGGTGGCCACCGGTAACCTCAGGGCGAACCCAGAGGGCTATAGAGAGGGGCGGTCGGATGGGACTAATCACCCTGCGGACGTATAAAATTAGCTTATGCCAGCAGAGGTACAACTTTTTACAGCTTGGTAAGGAGGCGCGATGGATTTGTGGTCTCAAACTGGAATATGGAATGCACCTGCAAGTAGCTTTGGACGAAATCTCCGCCAGAATGTTGATTTCTGGAGGATATTTGAATACGGATAAATTCGGACGAGGTGGCTCGACGAAGATGAACTGCTACCTGTACGACGAAGCAATGCCAGAGAAGAGTCCAGACAAACGAAGACGTCAACAAGCTTTTTAAATGTTCTGTGTTAACTGTTGTACTTAATTGCTATAAAAGCTATTTGAACTTCTGTTGTACCCACAACAAGTCCATGGGACTTGCCCTAGTGAGTGGGGAGAAAATAAATATAAAAAAAATAAAATTATCGTGAAATACTTTATCATATTCCATTCAAATTAATCTACACTGAAGCTAAATTGAACATAATCGCTACTGAGACTAGCTGCTGTGGTATCCACCACCAGTGCTGTGACCAATGTGACTGTTGAGTCGCAAAATGAACGCCTGATTCACTAAGCAACTTTTAATTATTTTTTTACGTTAAAACCCGTAAAACACATTATACTTACTGATTACGAGCGAAAATAATGTAAACCAATAAAATTATTGGAATAATGTACTCGAATAATTGTCTGAGTTGATTAAAACGAAATCACAGTGTTCGATTTTTCTCTAAAATAATAACAAAATAAATTTCATTTGTTTTAAACCATAACACAACCACACACTTATCTACTTCAAGTGTGACCTAGAGGCAGATGTCATGCCGATTTAAGAGTTTTCAGGAAAAATTCATAAGTGAATCAAATAATGCATGCTTCAAATTGGTATCTGTTAATTATAGGCAACTGTTTATTTCCATGTCACCATGGCTGCATAAAAGGCTTATTAATTGACAGCCAGAGATACTTGAATATTTTTAAATCATTTACTCTTTGAATGATTGATTAAAATTCAAATAGGGTTAAGATGCCACAACTTTACAAACGAATACAACTAACATTGTTAAACATTAGAAAGGCAACATATAGTAGTTTTTCTTAGTGACCAAATATTAATACAAATTTTGAGATCTTAGTAAGGAAAATCTAGTTTGAAACTAGTCCGAAGATGGAGCCTTTAATTTACTTGTCATCAAATAACACCTGTTAGCGTTCTTATTCCAGTATTTGATCTCTAGATCAACTAGAGATACCTCTAAAGCTTTCTTGTAAATCATACTATTCTGTTCTTCTGCATGTTCAGATTCAATAACCTCAATGAGCCGATGTCCATCTAACCGATTCTTTTAATTTTGCCGATCATTTTAGACCTGAATCCTCGATATCCATCAAATCCAATTCAACGAAGAGACTAAGGTTTCCAGTGCAGAATTACAAAGTAGAAAATGGTTGGATTAGAAGTCGTTTCCATCTATTCAGTCATCATGGGCTATAAAATAATATTTGTTAACAGCAACACTAAGCTTATTTTCAAATGTATTCCTTTTTTATTTGTAAATACAATCTCAATTGACTTAATAATCAGGCAGTAATAATAGAGGAAATTATTGGAAATGGAACGATTTTTAAAAACTCAGGCTGGATCAGTGTTGAAGTATCAATCCCTGGACCCTGAGCTTCAAAGCGGAAAAAAATACTGCTCGTGAGTTGATGTTTGGAGCTTTTGAGCACAGGACGTTGTTTTTGGTTAGTGTTCTTACGAAAACTTGTTCATTGATTTTTTTTATTTTTTTGGTTTTCTTGGCTCACTCACTTATAGTTTTCATGGCTTTTAACCTGAATATCAACTTGTGTAAACTTATACCATGATTTGCTCACTGGAAGCTTTTTTCCTAATGCTTTAAATTAGACCTACACTTTGATGCCTAAAATAAACTACTTTTTTGTTTGAATTTATCATTCGGTTTGCTTTCTATGTGTTCGTCCGCAAGTTAATATTCCATTAGATGAAAATGGGGTTCGCTTATATGTTAAACACCTTTTATCTACCCAAAGACTTAACCCAAAACTCATAACCATTTTCGCTATGGCTTGGGCGGTGAAAGTGTTTCTTCTTCACCAGTCATTGTCAACTATACTAATTACTATTTTTAGCTGGTATTGTAAATAACAATAGGATTAATTAATAAGGAGAATACGTTCGGAGAGATTTCAGTTGCCGGTGATTCGCCTGTTCAATGACCTTTCCTTTCAGAGTATGCGACTTTAAGCATCATTATCCAGTTAACACACTCTCAACTTCATTTCTGCAGATGGCCTACCCCTTTAATTTATCCTATTTATCTCTCTTTAGTAGACAAATCAAGCTTTGGGAATTAGTGGTCCCAAGGTAAAGCAAGTATGCTGAATCGCTGTATTCAGCGCTACAAGATAAAGCAGGGTTCAAAAATATAGTTCCGAAATGTCTGCTTAAGCTGGGATTCAGCCTGATAACATTTGAGAACCAAATCTATCCAGAGTTTGTATACACTCTTCGGTGATCCATAATTTAAATTATTCATTATAAATTAAACCTTTTTACTTTTTGTTTAAATGTATGAAACCAAGATAAAATAAACCTTTACCAGTATAAACGCATGAATTCTCGATCTCTAAAGAAAATACTTGCATAGCGAATCTAATCAAGATTTCTAGTATTAAAAATGACCGCTGATAATGATCAAGTAATGCGAAATTTCAACTGCATTCAAAGAGAATCCCTTCTATTTATTTGTAATTTGGCATGATAACTTATTGATTGAACTATGGCTCCTAAATTGGCTTTCAAACAGCATCCATAAGCCAGCAATGCAGCATTCGATTTCCAGGAAATATCGCATAAGCATAAACTACTATCATTCCTAATTTCTGATTTGCACCAATTGTTGTGAATTAGAAAATTTGACCAAATTCTAATACCATTAAACTCATAGCGAAGAAACCTTGTTTTATCTGAAACCATGGTAGCACAATCTATAATCTGATGATTGTCCAATGGCTGCAATACGAGTGGTGTTGCCCATAGCAACCTGTCTCTCCTCAAATTTAAACGGAATAACGGTTGGCCATTGGAGTTCATCTTAGCAACGGTGAATTCCTGTAGGTAGGCATTCTTATCTTTCCAATTGAAACAGAATTGACTTAAGCAAATGCAAGATGCATTTAAAGATTTTGTGTTGACGAGGACGTCGCTTTTAACAAACGAAATTTGATCAACTATTTATATGAAGTCCATCTTGTTTGAATTTATTCATTTTTAAGAAAATATTTTTTTAAACTATGAAAGTTTTTTGATGTCTACAAGATTAACCTTTGTTGAATTTTACTTAAGGACAGCTTTCGAAACAAACTGAAGATGTTTCGACAACAAATCTCCAAGTTCAATCTAAAAAATTATTTATTGTAAAAGTTTTTAATAAATAGAAAGATTGAGCTTAATTAGAAAAAAAACTTTTCTTTCACACAAATCGCCATAAAGACCTGTTACAGAATTAAATAATAAATATGCTTCTCGTTTTAATTTGGAATTTCAGTCGACTGGTCACTGTGATTTTGTTTTGTGGCCACATGACAGTAATTATCCAAAACAGTTTATAGAACACACTGACTGAAGAATCCCTTGGACTAACGTTTCTCTCTTCTCCCTCCTCTCTCCTTAAAATAAAACATAATTTATAGTACTTACAAGCGAGCGCAATTTTCTTCTTATTCAAGAACCTCATCAAAGTATAGCAATATACGGTTTGCGAGTTGCCAGATTTAAATATTTGCAGGTCAAGAGAAGTCTTTCAGGCAATAAAAACTAAGCCTATGGACAAAAGCTCCCTGAACTCCTCTCTAATTTAGCCATATTCATTAGGGTGCCATGCTTTTACGACTTTCAATGGTTAGCCAAGCTTTGGCCTCCTCTTAGTTTTATCACTGTAGTTTTTTTTAGAATTGACTGAAATAAACCACACGAAGTAAACGTGCTGATGTCAAATTATCTTTAAACTAACTTAGATACAAAACAGGTCGATTTAATTTACTGAGTAAAAACTTCTATCTTGAAGTTGCAAGTGTAAAAATGAGCATTCGATAAACACGATGCAGATGGAGAGAGTGCAGTAAAATTTGATCCGAGATTCGGTCGGCAGCTCAGATTTCACGTTCCTGGTATACATTCATCTGCGCAAAGGAAATCATGGCACCAAGGATTATTTCTGATTTCAAATATAGAATACCGTACTTATTTCTATACCAACTATATGTGGTTATGAAAATGAAAAGTATTGAGCGATTTTATAAGCTTTTAGTGGACCAGAAAGTTAGTACAAGTAACACTCGATAATTTTCAGTGCTAAAATTAGATATTTGCTTGTCAAACAATTTCATTTAATCTATAATAATGAATAACTTCCTAATTGTTTTTATTCATTTGTTACAGCTCCAAAGTTTCATGATTCACATGCATTCTATTTCGTTTGCTTCTTAAAATAATTTATGTACATATTTTAATTTGAATCGAAATTTTTCAACAGTTTACAGCATAGCAGTTTCAACTGTAGTTGAATTTCCACCTCTGTGAGGAAAAAACCTTCAGATCTTGGTTTAAACAAAAGATCGATCATTGTTTCATAAACTGCGACTTTTTAGAGTTTTTTTGGTTTTATAGCTGTGCTTTACAGTAGTTTGAATCCTTATCATTTAAAAAGTCTATTTTGATCGGTTATCACTTTTTGATAAAGCCATGAATGATTTAACATTAGTTTTAATTTTAAAGGTTATCGCCATGGGAATCAGCAACCGAATGAGTTCGTCTGCTCAGCTGAATGCGGTCTGTTATCATTTCGCCTTTTTTTGCAGTTTCGTCCTCGGCTTAGCTCTTGCAGTCGGAGGATCATTTTTAATGGGCAAATACCACAGTGACCACGACTGGTGAGCAAATATGAATTGAATCAGTCATTGGCCATTAGTTATTTATTTCTCAATAAGAAGAGCTGATTGAAATCGTAGGGTCGTTAGGGTGACACTTTCGTATTTTCAACTAAGCTCTTCCAATAAGCATTTAGGTGCTTGACGCAATTCTTTTGATTAAGGCTTTTTCTTGGCTGATTTTCCTCGACTTACGGTAAAAATGAATATATTTCAACGTCCTTATAGCTCCGAATGGAGGTATCATGACTTTGTCGATTGCCACGATTCTGAAAGCAACCAAAGGTATGTCCAGCTCACCTATTCCCTGAAACTGATGAAAATCCGGTTTGTACTACTTATCGAGTATTTTTTATTCATCCTACTAGAAAATTTGAAATTGGAATCGCTTTGTTAGTATGCGGATGCCTGACGCTGTTAGGTTCAGCTGCCACGTTGTGCTGTTCCAATGGATTCGTCGCAGTTTATTCTAACAATTTCAAGGCAAAGAGTACCATCACTGAACGAGTTCAGCAGGCAAATTAATAATTAAAGTTTGAAATTGGCTGCTGCTATCAAATCCGATTGATAATTTTCATTGCTTTATTTCAGAAAAATCATATGCCAATGGGCTCATACACGAACGCAGAATCATTGCCGCAGTATCCATCTTCTGTACAACCAAAGCCATCAGCGTCCTTCACAACCATTCAGTCACACCAGCCCTTGAGTTATCAGGATCCAGTTCCTTCTTATCCCCTGAATTATCAGCCAAATGTGATACCACCTCCATATGGTCAGGGTGTTGATTTTGCTTCAGCCCCAACTGACGAAAAACAAGGCGTGTCAAGGTCATGAACATGCTAATAGATGGAAATCAAAACCATCAAATGTTTGTGTTTGGATTACTTGTTTAATTAATCTAATTTTATTTAATCACATCTTTGTTAAACTTAGGTTTGATAGCTTTTTCCCACTGTTGGCGACGTCTAACAAGAAACTAAGTTAGATACAGCAGGAATTCTGGCCATTATCGCATAAAATGTTAAAATATAGTCAATAGACTTTAACATGTTAGTTGATATGATTAAACACTTTTGTTGGATATATTTGCAGATAACCGTCACGAAGACATCCATGACATGGTTCGATCATCGCTGTGATTAGCCAGTTGATTATATGTGATGGAGAGAAGCCCTCGGACAAAGCAGCCATTAATTTTATGCGAAGGCCAAATTAATTCCCGGGATAAGAAATTGAAAATGAGCTGTACTTGATGACTTCAAATGAATGAAACAATTTCGAATTAAAGTTCGCAAAGTGGTACGATCGTTAGTTAACAACTCTAAACTAAAATAGCCATTTTCTGTTAAATTTGGTATGAAATAGTCAAATTTTGGTTCATGAAGTTCATCAACTGAATTTATCCAATTCCGAGTGATCATTAGCCCTTTTTAGAAATTGTGTACATTAGTCTTATTAAATGTTCATCCCAAGTTTAATTTTGTAAAATGCGTTTCGGGCCACCGAAGCCTCCGCAGTGCGTTTTCAAGATACTGCAATATTTCGTAATGTAAAGAGCTTAAAACATAACGCTCCACCTTTAAAAGGTAGCTTAGAATAATGAGCGAAAATGCATTGGAATACGCTCAGTTTTTCTCGTTTAATCGAATTCACTTCTCTTATCAACTTAACTAAGAGCTGGGAAATAGGATAAAAAAACTTTATTTGACACTCAAGCAAGGTACCATTAACATAATATTAGTTTATTTTATACCACATTTATCCACGCACACTATCTCCGGCTATTTGTAATGATGCTGATTTTTTTTTGATTTGTTGGCTAAGACCTTCTCAAAGGTACTGCTTTCCTCAAGTCTTACTAATAGAGCGCAATAAGATTGAAAACTCAGCAGAACGTATTTGACAAGGATGGTGATCTACGAAATGAGAGCATGTTTCAAGTAGAGTAGCCAGTGAATGCCAATTACTGGAAGACGATGCTTAAATAAATTTCCAAGAAAACACCAATGAAACCATTTTCTACTGCATATTTTTAACGAATTGATCAACAGTGAACACACTAAATGTGATTAATAAATAAAATTTCTATTACTTGGCATGAAATTCAAAAGATTTACTCAAATATGAAATAAAATAGAATTTCACTGTTGCGGATGATGGTGAATAGGATGAGATCGTCTAAAAATGGCATAAGAGAAGATTAGTAAAGCCGAATAGTTCGCCTAGAGCATTTGGTAGGATTTGATAAGCGAAGGGATTTTACCACCTAAGGGGTGCCAAAATCTGTAGATAAGGCTTAGAGTATTTTGTTATGCGTCGAACAAATTCCTTCAAGAAAAAGGATCAAATGGTGCGCATTCGTGGATCCAAAAAATCGAATTAAGAGAACGTAGAACTTTTGACTTTATTATCTGATCTATTAATGAAAACCTGCTTTCATAGTACAGAAATACATTCATTCATTTACGTCTGGCCTTAACATATCTAAATTGATAAGAAATGCCCTGAGTCCTAGGAACAAATCCGGCAGCCGGGGATGAAATGACAAACATGAGAGCTGTCTAAATGCTTATTCGCAGCCTGATTGGCGATCTAACTTTGTGATAATTTATCAAAGATAAAGCCTCGAGGCAGTTTCTGGGTGGTTGCCAAGGTGGGTATAATGAAAAAAGAACGGTCGCTCAACAGGCCCGTGAGTTCCAGTTTCTGATCAAGTCCTAAAATCATTTTCCCTTATTAATTCGTCAGTTGATATCCCTTAATGTCATACATTGAGTATAGAGCTACTAATTAAATGGTTTGGGGGCTACCATTGAAAAAGTCGAAGTGAAAGCTTGGATTGATTAACTGTTTTTAAATCTGCGATCTCTATATCTCTTGTATATTTTCTGTCGTATGCTGGGTCTACTGTGAAGAAAGTCAGAAGGCATGTTTGGAATGATTGTGGCCTGTGGCAGCTTAACAAACAAATATGCAACGGGAAAGTCTATTTCAAGACCAAAAATGGAAAAGCTTGAAACGCCCAGTGCTGACCGAGAGACTTGCGTCGCTTGCGGCGTAATACCCGAAATCGGAAACTGGGTTGATTTGGGATATAAATAATAATATGATACAGGATCTTGCAAGCTGAACAAGTGTAACAGCGATTATATCTTGCCGAATCTTTTTCTTTGCCCTCAAGAACTTGTCATACCCTCGCACTTGACACCAAACGCTGACTTGGCAGATAAAATGGTTTGTCTGAACGCAGTTAAACTATTTTACTAATCACGTTTGTGACGTGGTTAGTTTGAAACCTTCCACTGCGCGCTTAAACTACCTCATTGCATCCAACTAACGTTGCACCTTCACATCCGCACCAACATTCAGATTCATTGTTTCTGCAAATCCTCACCAGTTTTCAACATTCCTCCATGTTTCGATAGATCCAACACAAGTGCTAAAAATCGGTCTTAATTGCTCCGGTGAGGTTCACATCACAATGCTCGTAAACCTGCTTCAGTGGTTCTTTATAAAACAGAAGCCAAATGATTAGCACAACGCCATCACAAATTCGAAATGGCCATAGCGGGGATCCAATCAACTCTGAGTGAATCTGCAACGTACGCACGCAACACGAACCAATCAAATGACGCTCCACTGCACTTGCTGTTGTAACTACTAAAATAAATTTAGACCTATGGAAAAGAAGTGTGAATGTGAATAAGGGTGTGTATTTTGAATCACTGCACGCACCTTATACGCATGCACACACATACTAAAAGTAGAGTTCTCCTTGAGAAACGAAGGGTCCATTAGATTTGTAGTGCTGTCTCAGAACAGTTGTTCACTAATGGCAACCGGTAGCTGCCGGCAGCTTTTTCAATGGATGCTAGTGAATGCGCTGTTCCTCAAAGTGGCCGCGGCTACCATTATGGCCGTGGGTATAGCAGGACTGATAGGCGGAACGGTACTCTGTCGGGGCAATACTATTGAGATTTTCAGAGGCGAATCTGTCCAAGGAATTTATGGGTAAATTTGAAAAATTAGCCTAGGCCTCGTCTTCAAATTCTACTTAAAAGATAAAGACAAATTTGTCTCTTTGAGTGATTTCGTTTCTCAATGCATTTTGCAATTACTGAATAGAAACAAACGTTTTGAACTAGGAAGTCTCATTGAAATACCAGGCTTTAAATAGGTTAATGCCGAATGTGAGTCGTGAATAATGTGTGGACGTTTCATTAAAAAGTATCTTTTGGCTTTTCATTTGCGATGGCAGAGATCAATCATGATTTCGACCTATAGGAGTGGATTGTCACCCATTTTCAAAGGGGTTTTATTTTCTGCATGATTAGAGAAGCGATATCTCTGGAAAACCTGTTTGGTACTTGTACTTTCGAGTAGTAGCATTTGCTCTACTCATTATACTACGTGGAATAACAAAGCTTGAAAATCAAGGCTCTTAAAAGAACGAATATTTTAAATCCATCTGTACTAGTCTGCACCAATAATATCTTCCAGCAGGGTTTTTAAGAAAGAATTTCAAGCGATTGTGAAAAATCGAGTAAATTGGTAGCACAAATAAAGTTAATGAGAACTGAACTTTGTGAAAGAAACGCTTGAATGCCGGCACTAATTGTAAGCCTACTATCTTTAGAAGGGCTTGAGGAATCGAATCATTACGAGTTGCTTTTTCGACAGTTTAAAAGTTAAGTGAACCTCTAGAGAGAAACTTTGAAACAGATAAACAACGAATCAGAGAATTTAAACTAACATCCAAATATGTATAATGATAGATGTAAGTTATATTAAAATAGGAAAATTTTATCAAATTCCTGATTCGAGATGATAAGATCTGCGAACCTGAAGTGCTTATCGATGTTCAAAAATTGCGCTATTTCGTCAGATTCGATTAACGCAAATTTTTTCTAATCTTGGCGAATCAGTTTGTGCGTTTTCCAATTTGAATGTTGATTATTCACTAAAACATTCTTAACAAAATGTCGTTCATTAGTTGATATAATATCCATGTCACTATTTTGCGATAATTATATACCCACCTCTATGAGGATTTTCGTCGTTTTTTTTGTTATATTGATTGAACTCTCAGAGGACAATCTTATATGAACGAAAAACCAATTCATTCACAGTTTAATTTTCTTCTCAAGGAATCTTAAGTCCTAAAAAAATTACCTCCAAAGTTCCAGAAACTAAACCCATAGTGATGCCGAGTTTAGTGCGACAATATTCTGGTCCTGAAAAATTATTTATAGATGAAGCTGCGCGGATTCGTTTGAAAAAGCCCTGATTTCAAAAGAAGTTCTGAATGCGAAAGACTTCGTGGAATATTGATCCAGTGACAGCTCAGGTCAAAAACGCAATTTGAAGTTCTATTTAACTATAAATGAAACTTTCAATCTGTTCATGGTTTCCCCTGTAGACCTACCTACTTCCACTCATTCTACCGTCTAATTCGTTTTGCGCTCTTTCAAAATCTCGGTTATACTAATGCTTTGATTTGATCGCTTTCTAATCATGCACTTAAATGCTCGTTTGTCTACTTTAAAGCACTCATTACTTATTTAAAACATTTGTAAATGCATCATGTAATATTCAGACATATGAATTCTCAGTAAATTTATCCGGGCGTAGGTGAACGTACTTATGGATGCAAAGCTTTGGCACTGATTCGATTCATTAAATTTTTGTTTTTTTGTCTGTGATCTGGAGGATGAATTCGAACTCAGCCCATTAGACAACATGGCCTCGATTTCATCGGGCTTATAAAGTTGTCATGTAAAGCCAACTTCATTAGCCGATGGTTAACTAAGTGATCCCCAGTCAGTTTATTTTCAAATTGGAATAAGAAAATTTTGCAACTGTAAAATCATGTCTACTGAAATTAATTCCGCTTTTGATAATATGAAACTGGTTCTTAAATTTAGTTCTTACCTGGGTGATGGCTGTACTCGATCACTGAGCTGTAAGTGACGGTGCGTATATTTAGAAATTCAAAATTCTTTGAAATTCCGCTGCGAAGATTATCTAAATCTTCATCATCCGAAAACATTGTAGGCAAAAATTAGAACTTAATAAATGCTATTCTAGAGGAACTTGTGCATTTATCAGCTGATCCCAAGGTTAATTTTTCAGTTTGAACATAAAAGACAGGTTATAAATCGCAAACACTTGGGACTATGTCGGAAACGGTACGTCAGATTAATATCACTTTTATGAAAAGCAGAAGGCAGAGGGTTTAAAAGTTGAGCTTTCCTGTTTCTGAGCTACTTGAATTCAAGGTACTGATATTCAAGGCTTTAGCCTAGTTTGCCCGACTCGTCCCTAGTACCATACGTTCCTGAGACGTTCTTGAGTCCATTGCCTTTTTCAGGGTAAGCCTTCTGGTACACGTGATGGTTTAGAATTCAACGTGTTGTGAAATTTGAGAAGAAAAAGACTATACCAAATCAAGCAATTTTTCCTTAGGTTGCGTAACAAAATTCCGTTTTTAGCCAGCGCAATTCGACAGAGGCTTCTTAGTACGAAATATATGCAGCGGTGACTTACTATATCTTGCCTCCATCTCAATCACGTGACAATATACGAGGTTTTTTGAAACTGACTGCGAGCCTGTCAGTTCTAGTCATTCAAAAATTGAATACCTTTAATCTGCCTTCATCCTTTTCCAAACTCATAACAGAAAGTTAAAGTTATGTTGGATTTCCATTTTGGCGATTTTTTTATGAGTCCTTCCTTATTTCAATTATTGTGGCCATATTTCATTGATCTTCAAGTGTAGTTCTATAATATGGAAGTCTTTAAGACAGAACCCTGAGGTGCAATCATTCTTAAGTCAGTTTTTGGAACACATTGGCTCAATTTTTATACACAGGCACTCGTTTCAGTTTATTTATTGTTATTAGTCTTGAGATGAATCTTTTCTTTATTCCTTAGAAGAGGGTTCTTGGTTCGAATGCAAGCTTGAAGCCACCATGTTTCTTAAAAAACAATAAGGTGGAGGCAAAATGACTTTTAAATAAGCACTGCCGCTGCATCTAACTTGATCATGTGAATGACTTTGGAAAAGTTCCACCATCCACGCTTTTCTGACGTGTATCCAAAGTTGGACGGCATCGAGCTGTCAGGTCCGATTGTTCAAATAGTCTAGAGCTCTATTTACATGGGTTTAACAACTAACGAATGGAATAAAACCTTCATATTAGCTGATTACATTGGAAAAAGTTTTCAAATGATTTTGCCAAAATCCGCTAATCTTTTATACATTTTTCGGCCATTGTATTTCATTAAGTCGCACAGTTGGCTTAAATACAAAAAGCAGTATATTCTTAATAAGCTAATTTTGTAGGCTTTGCTGATGAATTTCAGGGAGATGGGCGTTCCACTTCTAATATTCTGTGCTTTCCTCGAAGTCGTTGGAATAACCCTCGCGGTGGTAATATGCGTAATTACGCGAAAATATGAACCGGTTTACCAAGTGAGGAAAATCTAGTAAAGAATGAAAATATTTTATGAGTTTGCAATTAATTTTTCTTATTTCAGACGTTCTACAGGCGACCAGAGTATATCTAGTGAAGAAACTATTCGGTGTCCCCAGTTCCATAAATTACTGTTTTTATTAATACCAAATATGTAATTAATGTTTACAAGCCAAGCCATTGTCTTATAAGAATAAAGTGTGCACGATATAGGCCATTTTCACTAAAGCTATCCTTTCATTTAATCTCTCAAATTATTTAATTTCAACATGACACAATGGCTTGTGAAATGATTGGCGGCAGGGTTCATGTGATTTTTAAATCGAAAAAACGCATTTTTTGTATCATTCTGAATATCAATAAGCTATCCTGCATTAATATTGGGTATTTCATTAAAAAATATATATTTGTAATCTTTATTTACTATAAAGCTTTAACACACCGAAGTAAAACCCCGGTTAATAAATTTATTTGCATCTCTAAGGACAAAAAAACATTCAGAATTTATATTCCTTATCTATGGAGAACACACTGATTGTTGACTGCTAAAACTATATCGGAGAATCTCATTTTCCAAGCAATCATACTAAAATTTATAACGGCGTATGGTGGTCAAACCTACGCTCAAACTCCTCGTGGTGACTCTAAGGGCCAATGAAAGGGGCGGCCGGATGGGACTTATCATCCTCCGGACGTATAAAATTAGATTATGCCAGCAGAGGTACAGCTTCTCACAGTTTGGTAAAGGAAGGCTTGACGTAAATAACCGAATTTGTGGTCTCAAACTGGAGTGTGGAATGCACGTGCAAGTAGCTATGAATGGAATCTCCGCCAGAATGTTGATTTCTGGAGGAGATATGAAGATAGACGAATTCGGAAGGGGTGGCTCGACGAAGCTGAACTGCTGCCTGTACGACGAAGCCATACCAGAGATGAGACCAGACAAACGAAGACGTCAACAAGCGTTTTAAATGTTCTGCATTAATTGTTGTGCTTAATTGCTATAAAAGCTATTTGTATTTCTGTTGTACCCCCAATAAGTCCGTGGGACTTGCCCTAATAGATGGGGAGAAAAATAATAAATAATGGGGTATACAACCAAAAATATTCGATAGGGCGGAAAAAAACTAAAATAAAATAAGGAAATACATTTAGCGCGATAATTGACTAAATGAACTTCAATTCAATTAAAATTTTCGTAAACTTGGCATAATTTTGTGGATTAAACTATTCGTTAATGAACGAGACATTCTACACCACTTATTGATCAAATAAGGAAACCTTTTTTCAAAGCGTTCCGATTTCTTTGAAGCACAGTGTTTTGGATATCCACAAATTTTAATCCCAGAATAGTAATGTTAGTAATAGAAGGTTGTTCCGCATTATGACACTTGAAAAATTGTCCATTAAAATTGGACTACACATCGATTAAGGGAGCTGTAGGTTAGAGGAGGTGTTACAATTTAGAGTAGTGTAAAATATACAGTAGAAAAATAATTGAATGGCATCAAGCTAATACCAACTAATTTCTTTCCATTTTGATCTTCTCTTCTCTAGGCGTTCTAAATTTTCAACGATTTCTTGGCAATTTTTCGCAATCAAAAGCAAGTCAACTTTATGCGGCGGATTTCTGAAGTTTAGATAAAAATGACTTCAGTTTGCAATTTGCGATTTCTCAATTTTAGGAAGAATGTTTATTTATTTTACAACTAAAATGCCAAAGCAAGAGAAAAATTATTAAGGCACATTCAAAATTGCGATATTTAGGAGAATTCGATAGGAAAATAGTTCAAAATCTCCAACTCGAAAAAAACCCAAAATTTTAGCAATTGCCAAGGAAAATGGACTGCAGAATCTCGGGCAGAACGAAAATAGTCGACATTTATGAGAAATCCTTTTTGTTACTCCAACTAGACACACAAACCTTGGGTCAGGCAAAGGATAAACCAAAAACTTAAACACAAATGACTAAATTAGAGTAAAAGCGAGCAAAATTTGCTTTAAAACACTAACTGTAAGTCCTCCTGAGAAAAAATTCCAATATTTTAAGCCTCTTCATTATGGTGCTTTGATAAATGCATTTCAATTACGATTATCAGAAGAGGAATCTCTCAAAAATGGAGGGTTGAGGCAAACACCTTTTGCCCCATGGATTGGTTAAAAAGAGACATGCCCAACTCATCCGTTGTCAGACGATACAAACTGTCTCTAACCCTATATATGTTCAAAAAGTGTCGACCATTCATTACTTTCTGGGGTTCTTTGTGACGAACAACACAGTCTATGCTTCCGACTGTCAATGTTTGGCCTCAAAGAACATCAACCAATACCAGTTTGACTAAGAATATTACATCTTTAAGTGGTCGGAGAAAAATTTAGTGATTCTTGACTTGAAGTTACTTTTTGTTTGTAAACTGTCTTACATCAAAAGCCGACCCTCATGTCACCGCAGCAAATGCTTGACAATGGTGGGACAGCTGACGGTTATAAAGGAGGTTCTACATATCTAGGCAAGATTCCCAGAATGAGCTTGCAGAAAGTGTTAATTAGACAAGATTCATGATCAAATGGTTTGTTTTCCAAATCATTTGCTCTAGTTTTTAATATTCCGACCAGTTTAATAGTAGTTGGAACTCTGATATACCTAGAAATCAAATAATCAAAACCAACACCTAGGACCTCGGGTTGATTCTGGATTTCGAGCCATCTTCACAGATGACGTTTAATTTGTACCTGAAAATTGAAGAATCCACTGTCGTTTCGATCCTACCATTATTTGACCAAGGGAACAATAGGGTCGGGCCTTCATGTTTCAAATCCCATTTGAACCTTCTTGTGAAATTCACACTTAACTGGAATAATTACTACCGATGTTAGCTATCCGTCAATAGAGCGATTGTGAAATACAAAACACAAATGAAACTCCGATAAAGCAGTCAACGGCGAGTTATCTGGTAGGTAGCTTAAACTAGAACTGTGTAGCTAATGGTAACCAGCTGTACATCAAATTCATAATGCATAAGTAGAAGTTAAAGAGCACTTTGTCACGCAGTCTGCTAAAGGTCTATGGAATGCCATTTTAGCAACTTTTGTAACCATGGCAGTTACAAGTCAATTATTTTCTCATTCATAGGGCTGATTTGATGGAAATATTATGTTTTAAAAGCTTTTGACTTTTTACTAATATTTTATGAGTGCCCCCGTAAACAATAAGTCTGTGATGAAGCATAAGATCTTTGCAAAATAAATGAAACTTACTGGTTGCCAAACATTATGAAGACCTAAATAGTGATTGATTTCATCTATAAGAAATTTCAGGATTAATTCTACCTTGCAATTTGTTCAATGAGGCAAGATTTAACGAGTTTCCTAAACTAGCTAGGAAACCTGCAAAAACTCGATCTAATGATGTGTATGGATGTGGTAACAAAGTGTACTTTAAAATTTCCATCTCTAATATCTAGACTTTTTTGATGATTACCGAAATTTCTATTAAGAAACATTGTAGCATGGACTATGTTACTAGATAACTTATTGTTTGTAGATATTTTAGTTTATGGGGTTCCACGAAGGAATAACTTTTAATGATCTAAACTGCCTTTTAATCTGTACTATTTGGTTTTTAACAGTTAATGTTCGAATACAGAGTATTCGGTTGGCACAAATCCAAGATTTCGTTTCTTCTGGTTCTCATTATCCACAGCCCCATTTTAGTCGACAGGAGTGGTCGGGCTGCTTGATGTTCAGAAAAGCATTTCTCCTTCTCTACTGAAATGCCATTAAGTAGCGCGGATTTCTCTTTGGAGGAACGTGACAAATGCAGCGATCATCAAACTCACTGCTCCTGTAAGGCGTTAACGCAAAAAATTCACTAATAGAATCATTTGAAATAAATAAATAACAAATAATTAGAACCGGTTCACATGCACCAAGTCATGATTCGTTCAATTGAAGTCCTTATACGTAGGCACCAAGTAAGCAGGTGGATGATTTCGTGGAAGGGGTTTGTGGAATTCAGAGATTTTTGGGCACAACGCTAGGTGCAGGCACTTCAAAGAACGAATCCAGGAGCATGAACTTGCATTAGCTTATTAATTCTCGTGGTTTGGTTTAAGTAAGCCATCCTTGAAAGAATTCACTTACTTTGCCTTCTGTGCCTACTAGCAATCTAAAATAGGCAGTGGTAAAGGTCACTTGAATCTTTGCTTGAGGCCTTTAAGATAGAACTAGCCTTATCAAAGTATTCCTATCTACAGTATTTACCTCTCTGGTGGAGTCAAAAAACTTAGTGCCTTTCTTATCAGGAATAAATTCAGAACCTTGGTCTACTTTCTAAATACACAAGAGAAATTCAATCACTCAAGCAGCTTACAACACAAGTTAAGTTGGATTCCTATTAGAACTCTGATGTGGTCTAGAGAATCTTTATTTTGAAGACCAACTTTAATGGTATAAATGATTAACTAAAGCCGGTCAATCTGCCACTATTTTAGGTTTCATTTTAGCGGGAACTTGGTATGAAGAAGGTTGCTTGGCGTAACTTCCATCTCTTTAGAGAGAAAATTACACTGGATTAGTTACTTTTACTCGCTTTAAAGTAGTAAGATAGCGTAAACTAACAGAAATCTAGGTCCCATTGAAAGAAAGTGAGAGAAAGCGTATCTCAGTGTCTGGTGATCAAACCTACGCTCAACCTCCTCGTGGTGACCACCGGTAACCCCAGAGACAACTCTGGGGGCCAATGAAAGGGGCGGCCGGATGGGACTTATCATCCTCCGGACGTATAAAATTAGATTATATCAGCAGAAGTACAACTTCTCACAGTTTGGTAAAGGAGGCACGACGTAAATATCCGAATTTGTGGTCTCAAATTGGAGTGTGGAATGCACGTGCAGGTAGCTATGAATAGAATCTCCGCCCGAATATTGATTTCTGGAGGAGATATGAAGATGGACGATTTCGGACGAAGTGGCTCGACGAAGCTGAACTGCTGCCTGTACGACGAAGCCATGCCAGAGATGAGACCAGACAAACGAAGACGTCAACAAGCGTTTTAAATGTTCTGCATTAATTGTTGTGCTTAATTGCTATAAAAGCTATTTGTACTTCTGTTGTACCCCCAATAAGTCCTTGGGGCTTGCCCTAATAGGTGGGGAGAAAAATTTAAAAAATAAAACACAATCTCAGTGTCTCATTTCAGCCAACCCTTTGTATACCACCATCACTCAATGTCGTATTCAGTCAAATCATTGACGGCGTTTCGATCAAATTGAGGGGTGAACTGCGTCTGTATTTGTCACGCCAAAAGTGCGCAATACTGGCGGTGACTTTTTCATGATTTTTACTTATTGAACTGGGGTTAGTCAGTTGCATGAACCCTCAAGCGAGACAATAAAAAGAGGTAAACTAACTTTATTCCCAATAAAGGTTTTATTTGTAGATAGGTTTGCCAGGCATCAAGCACTGTAGTCTTTCCTCTCGTCCCTCTTACTGAAGGAGGAGGGTTAAAACTGGACTCCTTATGTCTGTGGACCTAATCATTTGTTGAACATTGAGTTCAAATGACTGAATATCAATATTTCATTGAATGTGCTTGAGGCGTCACGCTCAATTTGACCTGCAAAAGCATGCGTTCAAAGGCCATTGCTCAATAATCAGTATTAAAATGATCATTGAAAAGATGGACTTACATTGTTTGGAGACAGTTGAACATTGCAGTTTAGGCAAACGCATGCTTACCAAGACTTATTTGCATTTCAACCTCTTCACATTCGAAGCAATGTAGTTAGTAGTGTGAGTACCAAACCCACAGGCTCAAAGTTCACAGTTCAGAGTGACAGCGAATTCGACCGCTGTATGAAGTGGCTACCAGAATTGCTTAAAGATACTAGAGGAGGGGATCAGATACTTAAGAGGACCGATGATGTGCGTGATGGCAGAATCTCAAGGGAACATAGAGGTCGCTCGAGGGCAGTGCTAAGGCACCAGGAAACGAATACATTAGAGTACTTACTTGCGAGCTTGCTGCCAACGCAACAGGCGACCATCCAAGGTTTGTTGACACGCGCAAGCTATGATTCACTCAGCCTTGTATTCGCACATTCTGCCGATTTGCTCACTTATCTTGACATTGGTGAAAGTGATTGAGACCTTTTTCCCGACTGACAGCCTTAAGAAACAAAGGGTCTCACCTTCTTCTCGTTCATGGAAATCGGAATTAGACCCTTCAGGGCGTTGGTAAAATTTGATTCACCTACTTGGTAGCGCAAAGAAGGGAAGTTTCCAAGTTGCAAGTGACTGATGGGAATGAAGCTCCCCTGGACGTGGAGGAAAACACATATTTCATGAAGCCCTTGTTTTGGCCACAGAGTAGCCTTTCTGGCCATAGTACGTTTCCAATCCTTTTACCAGCCAAAGATGGTTAATATAAAATGAAATTTGAGACGCTTACGCAAATAATCCCCAAAAGCATATGGTTGAGAAGTATACTTTTTTATCCTCCTTTTCAGTCCATGTTGAGTTCATTTCAAATTAAACGTCAAATAGGAAGTGTATCATTTAGGTACTAGTTTTTTAGGCCTATATGTTCTGAAATAATTTACAGGATTCATTTAACAGTTAATGAGCGAAATTGACACTTTTCAACAAAATAAAATAAATTGTGACGTTCTTATTTATAGATCAACTACTGCCAGTCAGCACACTGTTTCTCAACAAAACAAATATCGACAGTTGAAGAAGGAGTTGTGCGTTCAAAGCCTTTTCGGCACACAGACAGAGTGACCTTTTGTGCGATACTTGCAATATCATATCTACATGATGGTCGTGCTCTGATATGTTCTAAAACGGAGTAAAATTGTTGGAAATGGGGTTAACAGGCACCAGATGCTGTTTACATACATCAAATACTTTAAGTGGAAAATGCGAGATCCTAGTTGTCATGTATGCAGATACGCTTAGTAAACTCATGTTCTCAAAATGGGGTGCTCACTATGAAAATTTTGACTTGAAAGAGGCATCAAGTTACTCGGATATCTGGAAAAACTGGGAGAGGACCCAAATACAATCATCTCTATTGTCAAAATGACACGATACATTCGAAAAAGTTAAGCCCTTATCAAAAAGGTCAATTTCATGGTTGACCGTGTGGAATTTGGACGAGGCTTGCGCCTTATAAGCTTTCCTTTTTGTGAGTGAAGCAGCAGGATGCACCCATTACAAGAATAGAGTAACGGTTTACGAAGTCTGATTTTTTCAAATGCTCTGCTAAAGGTTTAAAATTGCTCTTATTATGGTGGAATTCAAGTAATAGTCATTTATGATAGATTTGATAATGCGTATCTCCAGGGACTATGCTTAGAACATTCATGTTAATGTTCAAAGGTACCATGGCCTGCTAATCTTCACACGTTTTCTTTGTTCATATGGGTTTATGAAAACAACTTGAATAATTTTGAATTAGCCATGTGTTAAAGGGTAAGGAACATTGACGTAGCTTGATATGGTTCAAAAACTATCACAAACTGGTTTAAGCTGATGGATCTCAATCAGTACTAACTTTGAGGATCCAATTCATGATTCTGTCCTTTAACACTGATTGAAGGATTTTGGCAAATTTAAATGGTCTGCGCCTTCTGTTACGTCTTCTACCATCTGGAATAGTCAATAGCATTGATATCTTCTCAGTCAAAGCTATTCTACTGTTACCAAGGGTCAAAAGCTGAAATTGTGTAACAAATTGAGACCAAATTCACACAATTGAGCACTTAATTCTTACTAAGGATTTATTCATATTGTTTTATTGCCATGGGCTGAAATAGACAAAAAAGACTGGCCAGTAATTGAGAAACTCCCAGGGTGGGAGTTGCAGTGGAAGGCATATTTGGGCAGGATTTTGCATCTACTAAATTTTTAAATCACACTCGAATTCGAACGGAAATAAATAACCGTTTTAATCATATTATAATGAGAAGGTATGGTTTAGAATATTTGCGTAATGATTTTTACCAAATTTACTGAACAACTTCAACTTTTCAATCTGCATCAGATCGTCGAAAAAAAAACGAATCGAGCTTTGAATCACAAGGCAGGCATTCAGTAAAGCTACAAAACATACACGATGGTTGTTTATGTGCAAAAAATGTGAGTTTCCTCGTAGCTTTAACCACAATTTAGCAGTACTTAGTGCCTAACTGTTTTCACCTCGAAAGGACAAAATGGACTGAATGCACGAATAAGTCATACCACGTCCTGTCGAATTTGCTACCAAGTGAGGAACACGTCTTTTGTCATTGTCAAAAACGAAACTTTAGACTTAGCTTATGTGCTGACCTCCCATTCTGATTTTTCTTGGTAGAACAACGGTTGAATAATGTGGATATCATCCACGATTGGGATTGGAATAGCAGAAACTTACTGCCAATCAGCAGAGCAAGGTGCCAAAAGAAAATGTCAGAAATTTAATTCTTTCTATTCTCCTATGGATTTATGCTTCCGAGAAGACCTTCAATTGTTATGTGAAGGGGTTCTTACCTTGAGCCTAATTGCTGATTGCAATGTTAACTAGTACTACCTCTAATCTCTTGATTAACACAAAGACTGTTACGCTGCTTAACTCTCAAAAGGTGGCCTTTCTTCACTCTTGATCTGACCTAGGATGAGGTTATGCGTGATTCAAGTGGTGCAACCCCTAGATTTTCCATCGTACGACATTACCCGCTATCACTTATTTATCAATCGGGACTTGTTCAATCTAGAATTTTGCTTCTAATAGCTTTCTTCACATTAGAAACCTCCCATTCACGATACGAATTAAAATGTTCAACCCAAAATAGCACACCTCACGTTCTTATCGAAAGGAATACTTCCATAGTTCCTGATTGTTTCTGATTGTTCACAATCCAACCCAGAATTGTACACAGTTTCCTAAAAAGTCAACATGGGGTTTCTGAGTTCACCATCGATTAAAGTTCAGAATTTTTTTCTGTTTAATTAGGACATCAGGTTCACCAATGCTGAAAAATAATAATAGCTGTTGATAGGTCAAGGTTAGGATCCAACATCCACAGCTTTTATTAGTTACTGATCTTCCAAGCAGAGACCGACAGTAGACTGGGTAGTGCAGGTAGTACTATGTTATGACTTCATGACGATGATTGTTACTAAATTAGTTAATTTAATAGATTAGAATTAGGGCACACATAAAAAGAAACGAAAACCATTCCGACGAGGAGTGAGTGGTTGGTCATTACTATTTCGGGTGGGCGACAGTTACAGATGGCCTGTCACTTATGTAAGACACAGCACTGTTTCTCTCATATCTGCCTACGGTAGCTCAGAGTTTTCACTTCGGAACTAGAGGGATAGAAAGTTGGTTATGATTTGCTCAATTGGCGAGTTCTGCACTACAAATGGTAATTAATCCGCATATTTAAAATCCTGAAAGAATTTCAGGTTTTTGATTGCCAATCTCCTTGCCTTCATAACCAGAGTCAAAAGCAATTTCCTTCAAGAATGATTCCAAGTAGACCTCAAACGGCTGTCTACTATTTGAAAACATAGTTCATTTTGAATGAAGGAAAGCAGTCTCATGTGACCAAATTAGATCTGAAAAAAGGAATCTCATTTTGTTCTGTCTCGTCCCAGAGTTTGGAAGCTAAGCACCGTTGACTCAATCACCATCTACTTAAATTTGCTTCCAATGGTCGGAATTTTCTATGAACGGGTCATCAACTAAACAAAGGCTGACGCACAGTTATTGCTGTGGTGGAAGCAGGGACATTCATTGCTTGAACGACGTAGACATTTATGAGCGATTGCATTTGCCGCTTAATTTCAACCTGGGTATTAAGATGCTTCAATGCCAAACATAAAACCCGAAACCAGATGCAAAATTTGACCTCCGCAGGTGGAGATTTTTCATGGATCAGACGTGATGTGTAAGTCGATTGAAGCAGTGCAAAATCATTGGCCGGGAATGATGAAACTGAAGAAAGAAAACTGTTTTACGATCTACACAAGTTGGGATTGGTTCAGAAGAACCGATATAGGCCGAGAATATAGAACAGAAACAAGGAAATGTAGGCTAAAGTGCCCAATGATGACCCACAGCTTCTCCAAACCTAAGTGCCCAAAGGATAACATCAGCCCAGCTGGCAGACAGAGTTTAGAGGGCTCGAGTCACCACCGAAGTGTCTTAATGCACAATCGACTTAATTTCAACAAGCGACCATCTGAGATTGGTGATCATTCAAAGATGAAATCATCGCGATACAAGACAGAGAGCCTTACTCTCCTATCTAACCCAAACACTTTCAGGAGCTAAAGGATAAATGACTACTCCCTCATCTCTTTAGGTAAGCTAAACGAGATTAAAAAAGCAACAAAGATCTTAATGAAAATGTCCTTACAACGACGTTCAGGTCCTACAACAACGAAGAACAAACTCAGTAAACTCAGAAACCGATGTGCTTGATTGCTCGCGACTATAATTGATGATATAATTAGGGCTATAGGGTAAGTAAGAGTGAACATAAGAAGTGGTCATAACAACGATAATCACCTTTTTTAGTAAACAGAAGTATTACAAAATTAGAAGAGCGGATTACAAGATTCAGTCGATGTTAATTGAATAGTCAGGGATGCCAATAGTAAGGTCAAAAAAGAAGCCCGGGAATCAGAAATAAGAAATAAAAGGTAAGGACTTAAGCACAGTACGTAAAAATGGAATGCTAGATTAAAAGCTGATCAAGCAGCAAAGGCGCATCTTAAACGGGAGATAAGAAACTACTTTGGAAGATGGAGAAAGGCTTCAAGGTTTGATTCCTCAATAGCATTCTCGAATTCTTCGTACCCCTAAGGTAGAAAACATCAACTAAGCATGAATTTAAGATAATTTTGTGGTAATCAAATAACAAATAGTTCCACTTGCGCCCAGGTATTCGTCTCCATAAAATAACTGAGGAGGCAGAAAAGGTTCAGCCTTATTTGCGGACTTCATTGATGCTTGCATTTTCAGCTTTGCTTCCGCATCCGCAGCAATATCAATCATTTCGTACCTAATTTTTCTCCCATCAAGAATATTTTGAATGCGTGATTGATTGTTGCGAATCTAAACAAAATAATTAACAAAGAAATGGCACTGAATACCACATTATTTCCACTGACGGTCGAAACGTACAGGCAAAGAGTCATTTCAAAAACAGGAACGAAAGGAAAGATATGAGAAATAAACGCTGGAAAAATCCGTCCAATCGAATCAAAGTCATTGAGTTGAGGACAGTATCATCGTCAACAGTAAGATTTTCATCAATTTCCTAACCCATCAAAATTAATTCAATCAGCGAGTAATTTAAATGAATCATTTTTGAACGCAGCCTTTTTGGAAAAGGAAGCAAAAAAGCTTAGCCTTTAACCTGTATAATTACAACATAGTTTATTGGCTTGGATTAATGCGTGCCTAGACATAGGTATATAAACTGTACTAAAGCGATAATTTTAACTTTTCCATATATATATATATATATATATATATATTGTGCAACGCAGAATGAATAAGTGTAAAGGCGCAGCGAATTTTTCAGTTTATTATTTATAGAATATGCAAATGACTAAAAGTAACTTATAAGATCGTACTGTTTATGCATTTGCATCTAATTCAAGCTAAGTAAACAAATCTACTGTTTAAGTGCTTGTCACGAGCCTTGATTCTCAAAGCAGGGGCAGACAGCTTATTAAATTTTTCCATAGCCATTCAATGAAAAATAAATAACCTTATTACTATTTTCGAAGTTGAATTCGGAATTGAATATTTAGCATCAGGGGAAGGGGGAACCGATATTTTAATAAAGCTTTCTTTATCCTCATGATTTACTTCTTAGGTCCTCAATATATGAAAGCAAACTTGCATGCTAATTTCTTTATCCATTTGTGTGAGGTATGGAAAGAAGTTCTGCCATTATTCTGAAGATTAGTTGACCATAACTTTGTACTTGTAGATGGAAGAAACTATTAAGAATGTTCTATTTCAAGAGCTCCTAAACAGTACTGACGCCTGGCCCCGTAAGATATCTTGTCCTTTTTCACGGAATCATCAAGCTCTGTTTTAATTTGTCCAAAGAATCGGATTTAAAACAGATTATCAGTAGCGTGGGTAAGCACTTACAAACAAAAATCAAACAACGGTGCTCCGCAAATCTTGCAAAATTTTATGCCTTCTTTTGTCTTCTAACTCCCAATTTTGCTTTGCATTACTGAAGGCCTTTGAGTTTCAAAGTTGCCACGCACTCATTTGGACATTTTGGCTGGGATATCACTTTGAACGTAAACGAGCCTTTTTTTACCAAACTACCTTCGTTTAGCCTGACGACATAAGTTGAATGCGACACCCGAGTCCACACAATTCACCTTTCCATGAGAACCCAAAACCAGCTCACAAAGAGCAATTGAACTTGACTTCGGAATTCTCATTCACCTTTTTAGAATATTTTGGAATTGGAATATTTTTAGACAGCGTGAAATTTTTTCACCACTTTTTCCTACAGAGATAAGGCGGAATTAAGGAACTACGACTTTTCGTAATAAATAAACAATCCAAGATGTCTACAACATGCGGCACTGGGAGAAAGATATTACAATTAATATTGATATAATGAGTGGGTGTCAACAGAGAACTGCATGAGGACAGTTTTTGTTTTGTCTGTCTGCACATATATTTATGTACATAGCCATATACGGCTTGATTGAAGGGCATAAGGGTTTTGAAAAGAAAAAAATTTTATGAAGGAACGGAGCTTTAGGGTTGAAGGCATCCAAACTCGTTTTGTGTAATCATCGACAAATCTTTCATGAGACCATCGAGATTCGCTATCTCTTGGGAGAGCTCTTCTGTGCTAATAGCTTTCTGAAACCGAAATTCGCAGGATTAGAGTTTAAATTCTTACGATAACTAAATAAGCACATCTACTCACATTAGTATCACTTCCATCCCCTCCCCTGTTTCCACCAACCGATTTGGAATCACTGACCCGTTTATTGCCCTCCTTTCTAGCAGGGAGAGAACTATACCCGCCTCGTTGTTGAGGCTGCAAATGTTGCATTTGGCGCTGAATGTGATGACCTTGGTGACCATTGTGATTTGACCCATTCGAGTTGGAGTTTGAACAGGAAGATACCGTGGAAACGGTCGAAAATTCCGCTGGATTTCCACTGACGCTGTTTGGAGCAGCTGCGTGGGTGGTAGAAGCGATTCCGAGAACTTCAGAAGAAAAAACCCTAGTAAGCAATGACAATAATAATTAATCTTGTTGAACTTAAATCTATCACACACCTGAACTGCTCTCCGAAATGAGATCCGAAGCATTCACTGAAGGAGTATTTGGAGCAATATGACCCCGATTTATAGGCAGTCCAGGATACTGAAGATAGGTTCCATCATTTTCTAAAGCCCAAAAAACGGATTCAGGTATGAGAAACGCCAACTAATATATACTGGATAGTTGAGACATTCCACTGTCAGTCTGGAAAACAAAACGAACCAGCCTACTTATCTCCTGAGTTAAGTAGTACATAGAAATGTTGATTTACCACCAGCACTCAGATCAATACGAGGACCGCCAATGTTGCTGGGAGTGACGAGAGGGTAAGTATTCGGTGGTGGGTGGGGTGGCACTGGAGGCGGATGCTGGCCTGGACCTCCTCGCATGTAGGCTGGTAGGGGATAAACTCCTGCCCCCCCAGCAACGGCATTTTGATGATGTTGGTGATAATAGGCCTGTGCAAATGTGCCCAGTTGCGGTTGAGCCGATGGATAGATACCGTAGGGAGGCACCGATGTCGTCTGGTGGTAAAATACAGTGTAAGATTAAGTATTCTTATTTAATATACTTTCCTAACCAAAACAGCTTACCGGACTTATAAGTGGGTTTCCGGTGGGACTAACGTAGGTCGGAGTTGTTTTAGTTCCGGTTGTAGGAAGAAGAGAAATCGCAGAACTTGCAGAACTACCAGTGGCACCTCTACTTGCAGCATCGCTGCCACAGCCACTCATTGGATCGACCGCTGATCGAATTCCCATCATAGGAACAGGGTTGCCCATCGACATCATACACTGCTGTTTTTGTTGTTTCAATGCCGATTCATTTTCTATGCCCCAGGATTCCAGAGGTTTCGAAGCAAAATCAATGAGTTGGGCTTCTGAGGATATTGGAGGGGGAGGAGGGGGAGGAGGTGGAGGAGGCGGAGGAGGTGGATAATGTTGTAAAGCGATTTTATCGTTAGCACCATTTCCACCGGCACCACCATTAACGTGACCTTTTGAGGGGCTCAATAGATTTGCACTGGCGTCTGTTAACCCTGCACCGCTATTCTGTTGATCAGGTTTGTAACTGAAGTTATAAAAAGCATGGGAAAATAACTTTAAAGTTAGGAGTTAGTTAAGTTTTTCCTAAAGGTCATGGCAGATTGGCCGATAAAAAAAATGTGCCATGAAAAATTAAATAACCATTATTTATTGAATGCGTTTTGTCAATAGAATGAAGAGCTGCCAACTGTTGGTCAGCTGATGACACAACTGAGATGATCGATAATATTTTGCACTTAGGTCAAACTAAAGAATCGATAAATCAGCTAATTTAATTTGCCTCAAAAGGTCAAGATACTTAGGAAACAATGGGGCCTTTCAATGCGGGATTTAAGAAGTTGAATTCGCTCCAAAATAAATATTTTTCTATGAAATGTTCTTTAACTGATTTCTCTGTTGTTTTGACTTTTCAGTTATTAACCTAAATATTGGAAATTAAGTTATTTATTTATATGTTGTGTAAAGCGGAATGGAAAAGAAACTCACCCTACTACCATAATGGGACTTCGCTTAGCCCAACAAACGACGACGATGACAATTACCATAAGCACGATAATCGTCACCATAATAACAGAAAGGGCTAACCAAATATCCGAATTGGTACCGCCAATCAGAATAGGGGAACGTGAACTATCTGCTAAAGATGAATTGGTACCTCCGATTGGCGACGAAATCGTTTCATTTGAAGGAGATGATGACTGGTCGATATTTTTATAACTGTGTTGCTCGATCTTGGAAGAGCGGATTTCTGGATCATCTAAAATTGACATCCAGCGTGACGTTTTTAGAAAAGAGAACCTTTAAGTGAAATGGATAACCTACCGGATTGTTGGGTCTCAAATATTTGCACAAAACTCCAGTCTCCAATGCGCTCAACCTTCGTAATATCATGAGTTATCGCACGAACACAGGCTACATAACGACTATTTGGCTGAAGCTGTTCTAATCGGACCCAAGTTACATTCACGTTCACCTCTTTTGCGGTTCCCAAGCCATCTCCAGGACAGTTAGCTAAATAAATTAACAGTATAAAATACTTATTAAAAAGTAAAATTTAAGATTCATGTTCAATTACCAAAAGCTGCATTGGGAGTTGCAGAACCATCTGCTTCAACTCTATCATATCGCAGTTGATAATTAAGCGGAAAGGTTGCGCTGGCACAATGAGAAGCTCTCTGGGTGGTTCGTCGGTTTCCAACATTACTATTGAAGCCTTCAAATTCGTCTTCAAGGGCTGAGCATGTAGGCGCATCCCATGCCATTATTGCCCAATCGGACCCAGCAGATAGAAGACGAAAATTAAGGGGAATAAGAGAATCCTTGGCATCTAAACAAGTAGTTTATAACTTATTTTGTTCAAGTAAGGATATATTCAAAATTATATAGGCTCTCACGCGAAACGGGTTTGGTCTGTGCTGTAATCATTTCAATGGGACCTTCGCCATCCTCGGTCACAAGAGCTACTGATATCATGTAAGTATTTGATGGTTCTGAAATAGTTAAATAATCATTTACCAACTATTCCTTATGCCATTTCATATTAGCACCAACTAAGCGATATCTGCATACCAAGTGGCTCTATGGAAAAGGCTCTCTTTTCCAAACTGACTTCAGCCTTATTGGGGCCAGGATAAATACTTCCCCAGCGAACAACAACTCCCTTAAATTGATGAGGAGATGCTGAAATTGGTGGAATAGACCAGAGCAGAAGGATATTCCGTTCTCTCGCCACGTAGCGTAGATTATGAACCTAAATAATGAATATAGCTTTTTTTCCATTCTGCTATAACAAATTTTGCATTTAATTGCTTAAGGATGTTACCTTTAAAGGCGGCAGCGTTGCCACATCAGGATCGATGAAGGAGTTAGAGCTATCGAAATTCTATTCGAAGGGAAAATTACTTTTGGTCATATTACTAACAATTTTTAAAAGTAGTAAGAACGATCAAAACTGACAACGTCAGCAGCGCTAAGTGAAGCTTCACTGTCGATCGGAGTTGTCTTTAAAGTTGTCGTAAATATAAGAGGCGATGACTTGGGACCAATTCCCGCTCGAGTTGACGCAGCAACCGTTAAACTGTAGTTGGTGACTGGGTTTAAACCTAGAAAAATTACGATAAAACAATAAAGAACATTTCTGTGCATTCATATATCAAAGCCATAAAACAGTCCAACTTCTTGATGCAATAGACTTTATATTGGGAAAAATGCAAGTTGGAGTGTTCAAATATACTTTCGAAATGGCATTTAGTAGATGAGATAGCTGTCAAATAAATAAAAAATGCAGTGGAAAAGAAATCTGCCCCGAAAATTAATATTAGAATGCAAATGACTACCGGTGATAGTATAGTTGAGTCCATCTGCTACTGTAAGTTCTCTGGGTGCTAACCATTCTGGAGAATTGAACTCCAGTTGGTAAGCAACAATTTCCCCGTTGCAATCTTGAGGCGGAGGAGGTAGCCACGAAAAGGCAGCTGTTAGAGCTCCGACGGCGGAAAGCATCACCTTTTAGCATAAAATATAAAATAAACAACAGAAGTGATGAGATTATAGGTCCGATTTAAACATGGGAAAAAATTGTTCTCAAAATCACTACACAATTAACTGCGAATCGCTTAACGTACCGACAGATGTATTTTAAAGTTCATTTGCGGTCGGAGCCTAACGCGGAAACTCTAATTTCACTGATAGCAATGCAAATTCACCTTAAAGGGAGGTGCTGAAGGTGGTCGGGAAAGTAGCCGAGGTGAAGATGCGATTGTCGCTGGAATTCCATCAACTCCAGTTGCCGAAACTGCAATTACACGTACTCGATAGAACGAGTCTGGCTGAAGGTCGGTAATTGTATAGGACGAAACTCTGTTTCCTCCAGGAACTCTGTACGAAGTCCAGCGTCGCATTTCGGGACTGATTGCCGCTAAATTCAGGAGCATGATCCTAAGAAAAAAAGAACACATTGAGAATCAGAGAATTGACTAACGAATTTTAAGTAGCACTTAATAGCTTTAGTCACCTGTAATGTCCGATTTGCATTTCAGCTCTCTCTGAGCGCTCAATGTGTGGCAGCTCCCAAGAGATTTTCAGTGTCGCATAGTCAGTTGATTCGGCTTTTGGATTCATCACCATCGGCAACCGATATACTAGGGAGATTATTCAGATCACAAGTATAGAGTTACCTTCTGGTTTAGTTTTGACCTTGATATTCCTAGATTTGAGTGAAACCTGGGTATCTGCAGGACGGTAAGAGGACACGGAGACTTCATACAACGTGTTAGGCCGAAGTTCTTCGAATGAAATGCGTGCCTCTTCAGTCATCATGGAAAATGTTCTGGAACAAGATTTAATTGTAATTATTTACCTGAATGAAATGGTTATTTCTAATAGGGCGTAAGCCTCTACAAATACAAAAGCTCATTGTGAAAATTTCAAATAAAATTTAGGTTCTATTGTATAGAACTACAACTATTGTCCTGCGTTTTAGCTTTAATTGAAGCTTACTCTTGTGAATTGTCCTCTTTAATTTCAATTCGATAGTTGACTTGGGCATCGGGAGTTTCTGGAAGAGGAGGAGACGGTTGCCATGACAACTGCGCACTATCTTCCGTCACAGACACTAACTCAAGATCACCAGGTGGATTTGGAGGAGGAAGAGCTGTGAGGATAATAGATATTTGTTTTACTGAACCGCGTTATTCTCTATAGTATCTAACAGTTGATGTACTATTAAAAACGATATTTAGTAGCATTGAAATGAAATTCAATCAGCACTTACTTACTTTTGATTTATGACCAAAAGTTGTTTTTATTTGAGGAACACAAAGTCAATTTTTCGAAAATATGTTTTACAAAAGTATTCGTAAGTAAAGTTCAACCAATTATTTTACAGTCTTAGACAGTAGAAATCGAAATTGTAAAAGATAAAGCTCGAATTATTTTCTGGGTAAGATTAGAGTGTAAATAAAAATAAAGTACCTAAGCGTTTCCTTCGAAGAGATGAGCTTTGGCCAGCTTTGTTCCTGAAATTAAAGAAGAAATTCACCTGTCGGAATATAATTAGGTACTAAGGGTGTTTCAATGTTCAGCAATTAATAAACCACCCAGAAACAAGTAATTCAGATTAGTTATTTACAATATGAAGAGGGTTTTCACTTTCACCATTCGGCGGTTTTTTTTAAAAAATGAGTCAATTGCTTTAATGCAGAGCATTAAGTTATTTTTAAAGACTTTAAGCAAGCTATGTCCTGATTTGTAGATCAAACGAAAATAAACTGGTTGAAAAGTCACGGTCTGGTATGATACAATCAACCTCGGCCCAATGGTCTTCAGTAGCCCGAAAGATCAAAGATCTAGATGAAATCATGAGACGATAATCCCAAGCAGGTGTTAGATAACAGTCTGTCGCCAGTTTTAAATGAGTACGTTCAATTATTCAACTAGAAAATAAACAAGGTAAACTATCAACGGTGTAAGTTCTATAGGAAAAGAGATGAAAAGAAATAGTATGCTATTCTAACATTTCTGTCCTAACGTTGGTATCCAATTTGCTTCAACATTCATACCGTAAGATAAAGTACGGTGTGGTTATGGCCCTGCAAAAATGTCACTATGGAATTCTCAGCGGCAGTGTCCATTTGGAAAAGCAAATTGAGTTCGTAACTAATTGATTACCAGGAAACAGTTGGTATGGTATAGTGTTCCATAACGAATTTTGTACGAAAGCAAATTAGCTTCCTAATGGGATGAAAAAGTCTTCTCCGTGGACAATTCGTCGACCGTTAGAACAAATTCTACCGCCTAATTGATGGCGTTCCCTTCGCTTTACCTACCACAATGGCGCATAAATCGCCACAGTTTGGAGAAACGAGCGTTTTCATTACCAAACACAAAAGTTGGTAAACAGGTATTGTGTTCTTAAAAAGATATTTTTTGCGGACGTTCAAGCCAATTAAAAATATTCTAATAAATGCATTTAATGTTTATAGAAAAAAATAATGATTTAAATAAACCAATATGTCTAAGATCAGAGTATAGTTATTTTAACTGCTGTTATTTATTTCTAAAACTGTAAGCTACTGAACAATGGCCTAAATTTTCAAATTTAAGATAATCGATTGGTTAAAATGGTATCAAAGACATCGCATAACAACCTCGATTCTAGGATCGATAAAAATCCAATAAATAGTGACCTAATAAACATAGGCAAAAAGTTCAAATAATAGCTGTTTCGAATTCATAATAAAATTTTTTAATAAATGAATTTATAAATGCAGTTTCGCTTTAATGCACCCTAAGAAGTTCTAGACAGCTACAAGTGTTAGCCTCCTTTTTTTAAAAAGACGAAAATAATACCCTTATTTTGGGGAACTCTGGGACGCCATTACCTTAAAACGTACTATACAATGAAAAAACGTTGTTGAACATGAAATTTAATAAATTAACTTTCCACAAGACACAAATGTAATCACTGCATTTAAAATTTTGAGTACTTAACTACCCCGTTCTAACTATTCGGAGTAGACATGACGTAATTTCACCGATTTTTCGCGCAGTTCTCTGCTTGACTGTTGTTTATTTTCTGGAATTTTAAAATTTTTTTCCCTGTAAGTGAGTCCAATTTCAGCTAAGTTCACCTTTGTAAGAGCCAATGTACTACTGCCGACAATTCCAAACACAGTGCAGATCCAAGGTAATTAAAAAAGGGTGAGATTGCAGCATTTCGTTTTTTTAAATTTAAAAAACATGCCACATTTAATGATAGATAAGTAGCTATCATAGAATTTTACAAATTTGGCTTATGTAGGCTTGTCGCTGCATATATTGCCCCTCTGCGTTGAAAGACGCAACTTGAGTCTTGGGCGAACATTTTTTCTTTCATGATTTCATTCATTGTAAAGCCAATTTTTATTTAAGCGTACAAGAGTTCGGACAGAATGTGGCAGTAGGTCATTCAATTTCTGCGCCAGTTCGTCTTGAATACGAACGAATCCTGCCTTGAATCAATTGTCTGAGTGTAAACCGCAAACGGGAAGAAATATACAGCACAGCGAAAGCAAGTTTGGAGAATAGGAGAAAAACAAATACTTATGTGATTGTACAGTCTTTAAAAGGAGAAATGGTTGATCGTTGCATTGTTTTAAGTTATGAAAAGTTCACTAAAATGCTTGTTAAGTCTAAAAAAATAGATACCGGATAGTTGGATTGTGATATATATAGTCACATTCTCTTTCGCTCATAGTAGAACAAGGCATGAAAATCAAGCTTAAAGTTCTGTTAAAGAAGAGAGGGCAAAGGATCTTCCTTTTAAGCTGCTAATTTTAATAACTTGGAAAGCTAAGCATCAGAGGTAGCAAGTATGGAATGAAACGAGAAGCATGAGGAGCTTTCAAGGCAGTCAATAATCATATTTGCTTCATCGGTGACTTCTCTAGGACAGCTTTAAAAATCGAATTTGTCAACTTTTAAAGCTATTGAATGGAACGAGATCAATAGCCATACAGTCAAAGCAGAATAGAAAAGCAGTTCTTGAGAAGAAATAAGAGATCTCTTCATCCAGTGTATCTTCATTTGCTCCCAAAAAAGCTTAAGATTGAAAAATTTGACCAATAAATATTCCCTAGACAATCCATTTATCCACCGTGTAAAAAAGGCCCCTCAAGAGTGCCCAAAGACTAATCTGTATTCATCGAACTTTGTTATTTCGCGCAGTTGATACTTATAATAACTTTTTCCCTTCATTGTCCCGTAACTTCATAAGCTTCAAGCATCAAAATATCTTTTTGTCCTTTTTGATTATCATTCCGTAAAAATGCAATTTGGAAGACTTTTTTTCTAGCCTTGAAGTCCAACGCAGTAGAAATCGTCGAATTATCGATAACTCACGGGTTTTCAACAGCACCGTTTCAATAATTGCATAATGCATGCAAAAAAAGCACAAATTCTGATAAAATTTTTCGACATTTTGGTTTATTAATGCTGAAATTCACCAAATTCAAATAAGGAGTAACGTTATCTTAGCAAGGCACTTATTATTAATCAAAATATTTACTAATAAAATATGTTTGAAATGGATTTAAAGTTTTCCGAATTATTTTCCCTTCAAATATTAGCAGAGTATTTGAACATTTGTTAGTAAGGACATAATTATAATGTCATAAACTTAAAATCCATTTAAAAAATTTAAACTAAGCCATTAAGGTTTTACATTTGATATCTTGAAAGGACAAAAGACGTTACGCCAGGCATTAACTTAAATAAAATTGTATTTTTGCCAAATATGGTGGGATTAAAGTGACTAAATGTGAGCCTCGATTAGCCGAAAACATAGTAACCCATTAAAATAGGCCATTCCATTCCTAAGTCTAAACAAATTGAAAAATCCTGAAAAAAAATTAAAACGAAATTATATTAGGTCATCCTAGAATCACTTAAGTTCGTGGGACAGAGAAGATAAGAAATATTTTTTTAATGTAAGTCAAACATGAAGACTATATCAAACTAATTCGAGCGAAAATTCGCTTCATCACAGGCCATCATTCTTGCCAATAAAACTAATAAACGGCGAGTGAGGAAAGAACCTTTTTTTTAAAATATAAGAAAGAATAATAAATTTGCCTGCAGCCGGAGCCACATGGGAATCAATGCCAAAAATTAATAATTAAATAGAATTATAAATTCTATACAATTTGCTAAATTGATAATCTGAAATACAAATCGAGAAAGATGGAATGAAATTCAAAGTACATGGGAAACAAAACGATAAGAGAATAAAGTTTAATTTATCAATAAAGTTTGAAAATTAGCATTTAATTACCCTCTGTGTAGCGTTTATTTTCGTTTAGTTTAGTTAATCAAGAAAAAAATTAAATCGGTTGAAATATGAAAGTAATCATTAACAGATTTTCAGGCAAAAATAAAAATGAAATATGGTAGCAGGAACGAACCTAACTTTCTAATTAAAAGCAAAAGTGTTAAAAACAAAATAAGGAATATGGCCTTTTCAATTCGATTGTGTTTGGATAAGCTTAAGTAAGAAAGTGTAGCCATTCAAAATCTGTTTTGATTTTTGTGAATTTCCGGACCGAGAAACAGATTCTATTTTAAGCAATGCAGGTTTAATTCGCTTGCTGTAATAAACCGTATTTAGCTTTGTCATCAATGTTGACAACAAAATAACAAACCCAAAAGTTGACTGAAGCTGCTCAAATCAGATATTTTGTTTAGATTTAGGAACCAATGTTTTGCTGGGCAAGTAAGCATCTAATTTAAAAAAACGCTTATTTTTCAACAATGATTCTAATTAGTTTCAAAAATACTAAAAGTTTGCATTTTCAGCAGTTAAAAATAAATGGTAAAAACGAATTGAAATAGACATTCAAACGAACCTGGTTATGCAGATCTCAGACTACGTTGAATGAAAATTCACGAATGCTAATACCATGGTTTCAATGAGCCGGAAAGGTAGAGGCAGAGAATGGAAAAAACAGGTTTTTTTTATTAAGACAGATCTCGATTATATTCAGTAAGTAGTGAGATGAAAATTATTTCGACAGTCAGTGGACTTGCGAAGGCATCCATTAATTATAAGGAATCATCAAACTACCTGGTTTAGGTCTAGTGTTTGAGTACTTCTTTAAGCTTCACTTAAATGTTCAATCGTCAAGAATCAGAATGAATGGTTATTTCAATTTGTTTTTCTAAGTTAAAAAAACTGATCTCAACAGCGGTTAATACCGAAATGGCTGCTCAGTGATTAAAAGGTAATATAATATATTCTCGAAGAGAAAAGAGTAACATTTTTTGGAATCTTTGCAACTATCTGGGACTCCATCAGTGGGGAATACACATAAAATAAGTAGTTCTGGTTAAAGGCGCTTTTAAAGTGAATCTAGGAATCAAGAGTAGTCCAAAACCTCTGAAGAGATGTTACTTGATGGAGGTGATCTGGCTTGATTCCACTTAGTGACAGTTCTCCATTTTAGCTTGATCGTGGTTTGCCATAAATCATAAATTTACAGAGTTGATACCTAGAAAATTAAATAGATAAAGTGAATCTTCCATTCATTTAAAATTTGGGCAGCGCCTACAGAGTGTATCATTTTGTTTGGTAGGACAAAGCGGGTGAGAAAGGAAGGGCACTTCCTGAGACCTAGTTAGACGACAAAAATGAACAAGTTATTCACCTTATTTTCCTCTTTCGGTCCAATTTATTGTAAAATATAAAAAAATAGACCAAAAAACAAGCTTTTGGCTTAAGACAGACTTTTTGAATTGACTTTCATTGCGCCAGTAATGAATAAATCAGACGTTTTCAACAAAAATGCGATATACTCCTTATTAAGTAATTATGATGATATTGTAGGAATATGAAAACGAAAAAAAATTAAAACGAAATTTATTTGCTATGTTCAATCAAATTTAAGTACACAATTAAATACAACAGCCTAGTTAGTTATCCACGGAAACGATTTCATTCAAGCTTATATCTCATATGGAAAATTTTCACACACAAGAAACTAAATATTCTCAAGATTCTGCAATTTTAGATGGAGAAAATAATTTCACTTCATTTAAAGTGATAATTAGGCAACTTCAAATTTAATGGCAGAAGAATTGATAGGATAAAATTTTCGTAATATTGGTTTAAATTCAGGATCTCTATGTTTTGGTCCATTAGAGTTTTAAGAAACTCTAACTCTCAGGTTTAGAATAGAAGAAATCCAGCATTAAGAGACGCCGTTTAATTAACTAGGGAGCTTCTTTGTACCCGGACAAGTTCAAACCGATGCAGAAGTCGAGCAATGCGTAAAGCACTTAAACCCACATTACATGCCTACAAAATTTGTAAGAAAAAAGTGAAAAAAAAATTGGAATGTCAGTAAGCGTTTTGGAGCTCCTCCATCATCAACGTAATAAGACTCTACAATTCATTGTTCTTTTGACAGGAAATTTTTGTCCGCAACAAGAATTAGATTAAAGTCGGGGGATTCAACAGAGGCTGACGAGAATTTTTATATTCTGGGAATGACATAGCAGCTCAGAATAAATGTCTTTGATTATTCAATAGAGAAAGCCTAAACAGAACAAATTTGTCCTGCAGTAATTGTAAATTGACCAAGTTTCATATTTTTGGAGTCTGGACAATGCATTTCAATTCAAAGTAGAAACGTTAAGGACAGTTTTGAAACCTAAGTTGGTGAACGGAATTTTTTCAATGAATTTTATGGCTGAAAATATCAATTTCGAACCTGATTTCATTTATGAAAAGTCGATCATAACACCACCTTGAGCACTTTAAACAAAAAGCAAATTCAGCCTTGAGCTGTCAAATTGCAAACCCTGAGACTACAACTTGCCAACTGATTTCGTCCAGTCTATCCGGTTTGAAGATTCACATCTGAGGCTGTGGGCACTAAAAATGGTACTCTACCACGATAAAAAGGGCTTGATTCATTTCAACATGGAAATATAAAGCGGGATACAGTGGAAAATTCCATTCAACTAGAATTTTTTTCACCTCGAAATTAAGATAATTGTGGAGTTTGTACATTTAAATATTGTTGAAACCCAAAATTAGTAATTTCTCACAGCGAAAACAATTTTTTCGCCTATAGAAACGTTTACCGTCCCTGTGATAGTCCTTTAATAGACAACTACGATAAAGGAGCATGTTTTTTGTAAAGAAAAGTGTATTCCAACTGTTATATTGGAGAGAGAAGGATTTTCAACCCAATCACTGAATGCATACCAGTGTTGCATCATAGGCCGAGCTACTGTTATACCATGCAAAGCAGATCCAACAAATAGCCATAACAGCAGGGTAATTCTTGCTCAATCAGGGCAATTTACAAATAATCAACTGAAAAGAGGTGCAACGAATGAATGTTTTGTAAAAAGTCATTTTTGGTAAAAATGACAATTTCAAAGCAGGATATTCTGGCATAAGTTCATTGGCGGAATACCCAATAACGCACTCAAGGATTAAACCACTAAATTTAGCCTGTATAATCTCCAGTCACTTGTCGATGAACTTTAGACAACAAAAGTGCTTAATTAAGGGCGATTTTGGTGCAAATGAAGCTGATATACTTTATAATATAAAGTACTAAAAGTTGTAAGACATCTAGGGAACGTCGTCGAATTGACCTCAACACTAAGGTGACCTAGGCAAATTTATGTCATAATTCATTTCGGCCAAATCGTCTCCTCCAATCGGATGACCAATCTGGAAGTATTCAAGTGCAAAAAAACCAAAATGCATGATCTGGATCTTCACCACCTATAAAATTATACCCACGATAACGGCCTGAGCTCAATATGCCGTTGCGGTAGAACTCCAAAACTGCACAACAAAAAGACAAATGTCTAAACACTAAGGTGAATTGATATTGCATTCCCCGGGTCTAGTTTTAATCGCACACCCTGCCTTCAAACTTATTGACATAACCTTTACATTATAAACTTATTGTTCAAGGTTCATTATTTTTGCACAATATCTTTTTTACTTTTTATGAATTTATTTTAAATAACACATGTACAGGCAGCAATCGCAACAATATAAAATTTCAGAAATTAAAATAATCTGTATTTCATAAACTCATTGTTCGAATTGTAAAATTTTATTTTTTTCTTACAATGATTTTAAATTTTTGTTAATATCTTTTAAAAACTTCTGAATCGCTACTTTGCCATTAAAAAACTAATTAACCATTATTAAACAACTTCGACGATTAGAAGTAACATCGTACAAAATCAGGAGGCATTGAGACAAAAGACCCAGAAATTTTGCTGTAAAATGACTTTAAAAGAAGTTAAAACATTTAACCTTGCTTTTAATTTAAATGATCTGATGATACATGAGGCAAAGTATTGCATTTCACCTTGAAATCAAGTAATATACGAGAAAATAACAATTCGCGTTTCCATAGCAATAACAATTTGGTTAAACATCAGCCAGAAGGTCACTGAGAAAAAACAAATAGGTACCACCCAGTAATAATGCATATATAAATAAAGAAACTTTTGAAATTTTTTTAAAAACTTAATTTTTTTTAAATTTGCACTTACAAATGGTAGGCGTTTCTATGTATAGAACTTACTTCTTGTACTTAGACACAAAATGAGTCTTAACTAACCAAGATAGGCACCTTTGTGGGGAATTTCCGTACAATAGGCCTTGTCATGAAAATGACTTATCTACTAAGAAAAATTAACAGGAACCGGAGGTAAAATTAAACTCTCCGCACACAGAAAAGAAGCCCACTTCTGGTTTTGTAGCTGAAATAACGCAAACCAATTTCACGTTGATTAGAGTGAAAAAACTAAAATTAAAATAATTAACGATTTCTCATTTAACCTGTAAAAGACTTGTTGTTTGAGTAAATGGAGCGATTCAATTACAAATCCTTAAAAAAAATCATAAAAAACTGTCAAGATTTAGTTCAGTTCGCTCGTGTTCCTGTCCAAAAATCCTTACATGCGACCCAGACTAATACTTTGCCAAATTTATTATAAAAAAAAGAAGTTGAGACTTGTTGGCCTTGAGTTGAAAAATCGCGATTGAAATACCTTAGGTCCATTTACCTAACAGTAACAGTTAGTCATTGTAAACTATAGTTCTTTAGCCTTTAAGTATGACATACATTCTAATGTGTAATGTTTGTTGTTTGTTTTCATAATGTCGAGTGAATTTTCTAGAGAACAAAATTTATCATCTGCGAAAAGGGTACATTTAGAATAACCAACGAAGCAGTATGATCTGAATCTCATTTTTGAGATGTTAAACAATGTACTTTTACAATCGCCCAATCTTTCACCTCTTTTCTCTCTCTCTCCTTCTCTCTCGTGTTTTACACTTCTTTTCACCGACGCACAACCGTTTGTCCCAGGATTGCGCCTTTCGAAAAAGGAATATTTTTTCCGAATACAGAAGTATGACAGAGAAATGTAACTTGGAATCAATTTATTGAAAATGAGTATTTTACAATCATCACAAGAAAACAAACTTATAAATACTTTTTTAGAGAGGTAAAGCAACTAGAAATAATTTTTACACATTAATTTTAGTTGATTGTGGGTCGATAAGCTGCTTTATTTATTCAAACTAAATGTTTCTTGCCAATTAAAATTTAAATCAACCAATTGAGATGAAGTCCTGTTAATCTCGATAGCCACAATGCAAATGTATGCTTGATTAAGCCGCCAAAAAGTGAACGAAGTTTGTTTAATACGTTGTAGTTTTACGAGTCAGATCTAAAGTTAATCGAGGCTGTCGAACAATAATACAATCTTTTTCTTAATGGTAGCCTTCCATCACCACTAAGCTTGCGCTAAGTAGATCTATAAACCAGGTAAAAAACGAAGTCTCGTTAATTTTCTTTTGTAATTATCAGCACAACCGGTTTTATTTGAAAGGCTAAGAAATAAAACCCTAAAGGCAAGACGCAATCGTGCAATACCTAGATCGACTCGTCATAAGAAGCAGCCGCATGCCTTCTGCCAATTATCGCTGTCTCCAAGTGACATAAAACCTTTGGAGTGAAAACGGCCCCTTTCAGGCTCAAAAAACGCCCAGTTAAATCATCAAGACAGAGAATCACAATCACAAAAGTTAAAACCCTAAGGACATAATTTTAAAAAAATGCAAGTGTAAGTCTGATTCAAGAGGAAGACCAAAGGAAAAAAACATGAATCTAAGACAAGGTGACAAGATTTCAAAATAAGATCACTATAAAGAAATAACTGGACAATAGGATATAGATGGAAAGAGGAAAAGCGAATTTAACATGAAGCGAAAAAGAAAAATAAACCGTACGGAGTATCGAAATGCTATCTATTATTCTGGGCCATGCCCAAGGAATTTTCAGGAAAACTCTAGATTAAGCCAAAACTTTACTTGATTAAAAGAATAATGGGGATCAAAATTTAAAAAAACAAACTACTTAAAGTTTGTATGCAATCATTTAGTGTTTAAAGCAAATAGAAGTTTAGATTTTAGTGCAGTAGCTGAAGAACTATTCTATTTGGATGGTCAAGTTGCTCGGTTTGGTAAATACCTGACACATAAATGTCCAGAATTTTACAATAAACAGATTTACAAACTTGCAATAGTCATTCATTTTTTTATCGAAATCTGTCTGCAAATGCGCTAAAAATATTGCAAAGTAGGGCCTATTAATCCCAGAAACCACCCTCTGAAAACAATAAAACAACTTGAGCGTTAGCTGGCACGAAACTAGGGCTTTGGAATGTGAGCCTCTTAAGTTGGGATGATGGAAATGGATTAGGCCACAAAGACACTTAAAATAGGCAGATCTTTTGGAAGTAGTTAAGTCGGTATTATCGTGCTCTGCCAGTGAAAAATATGCTTAAAGTTAAATCATTTCTAAAAATTTAAATATATGCAAAATTTCACTACTTTTCTGCAATACTCACCTTATAAAATTAAAGTGAACGCAATCGGTGTTTCAAAGTTTGATATTCTACTGAAAACAAGCGCGAGTAGTCTACAACACCAAGCATATTCCATTTTTACGGATCAGGAAAATTTCTTCAAGTTGGACAACTGATTCCTGGGTTCATTTCTATCTACAATAATTTTGATGCGTTTTTTATGTATTTCAGCCTTTTTAGACTGAATTTCTTAAAGATCAGAGAAAATCTCAAATGGGTAATCTACCTATCAGGCTAAGAAGAGTTTACGCAATGGCTTTTATTTTTTTGTGAATTTGTCTTTCAATAAAACAAGGTGCAAAGTTTTCCATTGCCTTCAGGAGAGCTGGATCCCGAAAACAAAATAATTTTACAATGACAAACAATGAAAATCAATGTCCTTGAAATAGCCATATGGGTTCAGTCTCAAGATCAATCAGTTGACGACTGACACATGAGTGGACAACATCTTCGAAAGTCGCTGAGTAACTGTTTTTAACAACTCAAGTTATTTGGTTCTATCTACTGCATGCAGAAATACATGTTATTTCAAAGCTTGGTTAGTATAGTTTTCTCAGTTTTGCTGTTTTGAAGGGATAAATTTCTTCTTGCCTAGCTAAAGCTCTGGCATTGTTTGAAAAGCATGCAAATTTGTCGCAAAAAACCTTCATTTTTACTTTAATATTTTTGACGAACTTTAGATGAAATACTTCATGGATAGTAATAAATTAAAAATAGGCATTCTAACTCTTTTACGATGGCAATATTCAAAATCGTTGTGTCGGTTGTAGTCGAAGCTGATTCTTTACTTAGCGCCATACGAGGAACAGCTTTAAAAAGTCCAAAAATGGCAAGTATACCAAAATGGATTATAAAAAAATCAAGAAGACATGAAATTCTGATTCAACGTGAAAGAAATGCAAAGATACCTCTTTAACAATGGAGGCATTATTGCAATTGCAAGTCGACCATCATAATGTAAATAGGAATGCACAAACAACAATCTTCATATTAGTAAACACTATTTAAAACTTATAATAGTAATCTTTGCTTGAGGTTTTTTAAAACAACCTCATAAATAAAGTCAGAAACATTGCTTTTAATGGTTGGAACAACCAGATTTAAAATTCTATAACTCGACTTCATTTTCCCCACATTTTGTCCTTTAATTAAGTAGTCAATGTGCGGAAACAGTTTCTGAGTTTTCCTATCTACTCATAGCATGAAACAGTTTTTCCAAACAGATGAAAAAATACTTCAGCTGCTGATGCAGTACAATGTCTGAAGCTTATTATCTCCGTTGTGAGGCCGCTAATTTAAACTTATTCAAACCAAGATTTTTTTTGGGAACTCATATCTGCCCGCTAATTTACTTTAGTTTGCCGGATTCACATCTGAATTTTCGAGTCCTGATGGCCAGCAGAGTTAGTGCTGGATTGTTTGTTTGACCAGTTCTTTCTGCTAATTTGCCTCTTTGTGGCTGACCGCAGCTGAAATGGTCGAATAATTTAAAAGGGCTTTAGAATTATCCTCAATATAAGGAATGCTGGAATCCAGTGAAATATTTCAATAGAGAAACAGCTAAGATGAATGCAAAAGTAGCTAGGCTGTTGCTTATGGTGTAAACAGTGTGGCATGATCGAATATTTAAGCACCTGTTTTCTTGCTCCTAACAAGTACTGTAACTTACATCCTAAGGAAAGTTATTTGTGGAATCAACTTTAAGTAAATAGCAGTTGATTCTGCATTTTATAATATGCAATACATATTATTCTCTTATTAACTACAACGAATCATTTTGCCATGAAATTTACAAAAAAATGATGTTTGAAATATGACAACAAAATATTCAAGAGACAAATCATATAAATTTAGACATGAACTTGTGTATGACACGGATCTAATCGAATTCGATAATCAATTTGACGAATTTTCAAATAATGCAAACCAATCGGGCTTGATTGTAATGAAATCCAATAATTAAATAACCTCTTGGGGTTCAGCGACATAAAGGTGCAACGACAAATGTACTATTAATTATTAAAGTTTAAGATGATTCACTTTTTGTCCCTATGAACAGATTTATGTGTCTATACTCCTCTGAAAAAAATAATTAAGATTCTGCTGCATCAGACCATCTAGAATTTTGAATGTCTACTTGGAAAGTACTCACTTAATTAGGTTGCAAACTTCCATTATTAATCAGACAAATTCAAAATTTTAAAAGGATCAGCGGTTGTTTATTCAGATAAATCAACTTCATTATGAATCGCAATAGAGGTCATGAAGGTGTTTTTAAAAAAAGGTTGCAATTTTAAAAATTAGCACGAAATAAATAATATCAAATAAATTCATAAAATACATGCAGACATTTATGAGCAATTACAAATTGGAATTGTAAATGATTTCACGAATTCATCAATTTTCATGCAGGTATAGAAGCGCTCAAGGAAGGAATTCTGCCTATTTTCTAATCAAATTTTTAAAATAAAGAATCATTTACTTTTCACTAACATCCAGACGCGAATTCAGTGCTTTCAGATTTTGTGAAACAAAACTGCACGAAACTAGGTTTCCATATATTCTTTCTTAAAAACAGACAAAAAATTGCTTTGTACTGATAATATTAGCCTGTTTAGTTTAACTTACTTGAAATCCCGGCGGCAAAATAATATTGTTTTCTCCCCATCGGAGGTTTTTTCAATGCACTCGATGTAGCAATAAGTAGAATCTGAAAATGATAATGAATAAACTTAATACAACATTTATTATTTCAGAAATAAATTTAAATGACCTTTGTTGGAAAATAAATGCCAAAAAGTGACAATTCAATATTTTTTCTAAATGGTGAAAGTTTTCCAATGATAAGAGGTTTGGAGTTATTGACTGCAAAATATAGCCGGTGTGTTTTTCCGGAAATACCTTAAATGTACTCTACATAGCATATAATAGTACAATTAACAGAGTTCCTTCATAGTTGTAATGGATTTTCAGTAAAAAGTCTTACTAGACAAAGTTAGACCGCAAAATCCTCATAAGAAATCATGGAAAATATTGGTGCTATCACCCACTCCTAATGAAGTGGAAAAGTTATTTGAAATTAATTCAAAAACAGCATTTTAAATTTTAGAAGGTTTGATTTTCCTTTAACTATAAATATAAAGGGCAAAATAACTTTAAAGCAATGAAGAAGGACACCTTCAGAAATAATTAGCATCAGTTCAAAGTGCAAAACCAAGGCAAAAAGAGTCATTTACCTTCAAAATTTCATCTATAAATGACTTCTACAACATTCGAGATAGAGATGACACGAGATGATCGAGCAATGAATCTCTATAGAAGTAAAGTATGAGGCTACTTTAATGAGTATGCTGACTAAAGGGGTTTACAGGGCCACTTCCACTCATTTTTGATGGAGGACTTTTCATCTTTAAACAGCTTAGCAAGAATGTGAAAAAGATTAATAGAAGTCAAAGACAGTAACCTTGTCACAACAAATTCAAAATTTAGAAAAACCATATTGGCAAAATGAGCCCAAAGTCTGCCTTGTGCCCCATCATTTAAAAAACCTGAGGATTCTTGCCCATCAGTCCAGCTAGATAGTACCGTTATTACAGGGAGACATAATTTACCTGTCTGCGGTCTGAAACCTAAATCCCATACTTGGTGTCATCATTAAATTAAATTCATTTTTAATCCAGACAAATAGAAAATTATACTCGCAGAAACGGTTAAATACTTTACTGACATTGACAAAATGTAAGAGAATTGGTGGTCAGCATTCTCAAAATATTCACAAATTTTCGTGAATTTCGTAAAATAAAATCTCGTTTATGGAGCTATGACATTTAACTAGCATCAGGACTATGGAAAATTAGTGACCTGACTACTTTCACACATTTCCCAGCTAACACTGTGTGTGTTTCCCTCTGATGACTCAGTTAAACTGAAAAAGGGTAATATTTTGGTCAATGTTTCTTTTCTCGTCCACTTATCAACTCAATTTAACCGGCTTTTGTTTCATTTCACAACGAATTACGCTCAAATTTTGTTAGATTTTATACTCCGTAAGGAAGTGCGATTGAGTTATCATTAAAACGGGATAGATGAAAATGTATCATAACTCTTGATGCTGAAAAATGTAGTTGATGCAATGATACTGTAGGAAAACTACAGACAGTCAATGCCTTTGTGAATTTAAAGATGTTAGGCGTCAACTTGAATTTGAAGACAAATGTAGACATAACGAAAGATTGTCAAGTGAAAAAAGGAAGTTGAATACAAGGCTATTGTGAAAAAAAGACAAAAAACTAACAAATCATTTCAATTTTGCTTCTTTCTACTGAAATCCCCCTCACGTAAATTTTGTTTCAAAATACATAAAGGATCCGAGTAATAACTTGATTTATTAAGTGTTTTGCTACATGCATGAGGTCAAATTTATAAGATAATTGATGGGTATGACCCTTGATTTATTATTATTTGTTAAGCATAAATATAATACAGTAGATTTCGCACTTTTAAAGCAGCTACTAAAAATTCTTCTTTAATTCCAAGTATAAATTCATTATTTATTTCCAAAAAAACATAATCTCATTTGTAAAACCGTTTTCTTCCAATTTACGAAGATGTATGTATCAACTTAAAATTTTTCTAATTTGACACGAAGATTTTGAGATTTGATGTAAATATCATATTCTACCCCCAAGAGAACATCATGCTTCAACACTTCCTCGCGAGTAACTGATGAAAAGATCCCCTGAAATTCCAGATAACAAGTATTATTTAAATAGGCTCTTCTCAACATTAATGAAATTCAGCATGTATTTACTTTTAAAGTGAGTGGCCATCATTTATCGAATGAAACCACAAGTTCGTGATCGCGATTCCCATTCGTCAATTGTTTCAGATGATCTGTGAGGTGAAAACAATCCCACAATTCCCAAAATTCTTATTGGGGTAAACTTTTGATACTCTACTGTGACCCATCAAAATGATAAAAATATTATAACGCCACTTTCATTCAAAAAATTAAATTCAGTGTGAAATTACTTTTGTAAAAAGTTAAAGCTTCAAAAAGGATAATTTGTATTGAAGAATTCAAATTCAGTTTAATAAAAACCGATACCCGAGTCTGCAAAGTTGAAACATTTTTGAAGCAATTTCAAGCTCAAGTTCATTGAATATATTATTCTATAATATTTTTATCATAATTTACTTTCAAAGCCGCATAATTCGAAAAGGATGTAGTAAGAAGCAAATCGCCAGATCGATCTGATCATTTTCTTGGTTTTTCCCCATAATCTTAGATATACAGCCCCTTTTTTGAAAGAACCATCAAGTGGATTGTAAATAAAATTGAATATGTTAAAATTATCTCTCACGGAAGTTGCTTTAAAACCTGGAAGGACTGGTTGCCAGAATCGGCATTAAATAGAAGGATTTTACACAAAGTTTAAATATATGCGAAAAGTATTCAAATTAGCAGTTTTAAATTTTTGTTTTATTGTTATATAAAAAGAAGCGAAATTAAAACCTTTTTTTTTCAAAAAAAATTTTCCTAGATTTGTCCATTTGTATATTGTGTGGATTACAGCTGTACAATATCATAAATACGCTTATTCTAAAATTAGGCACTGTACTAAATTCCCTATAACTATCACTCGTGGTTTGATCAACCAATGCGTACTGCGCGCTAAATTCAAAGGATGCCTTTTGCCTAAACATTTTTGAGTTAAACTTTGTGAAAGTGACTTGAAGTGACAACTTCTTACCCATTCGCATAAATGTTTTAATAGACGAAAATGAGTCAATGACATCTAATTAATTTCGAGACTGAGTCTAGGCCAATTTTTTAGCAGAAGTTCTTTAGTCAAGCTGGTGGTCGCACGTGCAAATCCATAGTACCAGTACTGTTAACGCGATTTAGATAATTTCGATGTAGGGATTCTTATTGTTGGTCCTTCGAATGCAATTCGCGGAAGTTAGTCCTTGAAGACGATCTAATTTGGTGATTTTCTTCTTAATGGAGGCATTTAACCACGCTGGAGACCAGAGGGGATAGGTTGCATTTCATGACATTTCTTCATAAATCATCATCGCTTCATAAATCAACGTCGAAATTTTTAGTCTCCGCAGATGGAGCTTCGTTCCAAAAACTTGCTAATGAGAAAGTTTTGTTGGTTCCATTAGCCAGAAAAGGGAGCAATTACTTTTACTAAAGCATTGGTCTAGAATTATTAAGGAAAAATTAGGAAGGGTTTGCGAAGACAATACAACTCTCTAGATTCTTCGCGAATCAATCAAACTTAAGATGCTTTTTTGAATTCTCTATAATGCATATTAATAAAGCCTTAGTACCTCCATAATTTATAAAACTAATAAGAAATGATCAATAAGATGTTCTACGAAATTATTCATAACATTCTTCCATATAACAATAAATGGACTCTGCTAAAGCATGTTTAATTTACTAGAACACTTAATCTCAAACTCATTCTACAGTACTTCTGGTTCACCTTGCAAATTCACCTTACCCATATAAATTTAGGATGCTTCTTTTAAGTTGACAAGTTTCACATCTATCCCAGGTCTTGAAAACTACGTTGATCATCTCGAATTCACGGATACTGCCGTCTTTTTCAGCATGGCTAAATCTATACCAGTCGCGATATTTATACTTCACGAACAGCAGTACAACTGTGGAAAGTTACCAAGCGCTTTATTACTGATCCCTGAAAACCCTGTTAACTTTTATTCTATGGTTCATTCTTTGCCCAAACACAGACTTTTATCACCGAATTTTACGGTTTTGATTTCCCTGCGTGTTTGTTGCATTGAAGCGAATTCTGCCGCGAAATGTAAGTGTCAAAAGGACATGATAATTCTATCTTGAACCAAAAAAGACTCGAGAAAAAGGAACGTATAAATATTTTAAGAACACGATTTTAACATTTAACTACTGGTTGGAATTTGAACCCATTAAATTCTGATGAAAAAATTTAAAACACGAATTTTTGCAAAAAAAATTCATTCAGCACACAAATTCTAGCAACAATTTTAATATAAATGCCGATCTGATGAACTAATAATAAACTTTGTCCGATGGGTTTTTTAAGAAGAAATAAGAAAAATGGAGATTGGTGCCGACCTGTCTGTAGATGGAAGCGAAATATAAAAAATACTGCAGTTTCTTTGGAGGAACATTGAAGAACCGATTTTCAGCAAGAAAAGTGACAAATAGAGCGGGCTGTGACACGAACGCCACAAACCTTTCATTCAAATGCTGGACCTTGTTGCGAATTGTTCCTATTTGTAATCTTTATCTCTCTGTGCTATTTAATATATAAAGACCACCATGTCTAACAAAAAATTGTATTCCACTTTGAGCAGCTAAGAAACGTCTAGTTTTTAAGGCAGTTTCCCATTTCTTATTTGAAAGATTCAGTCATGGGGGTTTTCGCATATGGCTTTCAAAACGAGCTATTCATATTAAAAAGTCTAGACACGTCATTTCACTTAGTGATTTTGGCTGGCATTTCAGGCATGGCTGACGCAAATAAGTACTCTTTTGGTATATGCTTTCTCTGACAGAATTTTGTTGAAGCAACCCGCTTGATCTACTATAGAATTTGATAGTAGATGCGCTAGCGGTCAAGTTCCAGGAATCAGCATAATTCAAAAAACAGTCCTTGCTAGCGTGATGATTGTTCATTCTTAAGTTTCGCAACTAACCCATACAAGTACGATCAAATTCAATAGCTTCTAATCAGCGATCTAAACAATTTTCAAAATTCTTGCAAAAAAAAGATCTAAGTATTTGAGGTCCGATCGGAACGTCAGTAAGACAATTTTCCGAACAGGACCAATATCGTATAAAGATCCTACCTCAGAAGAAGGTGTGAAAGCCAATTTTTCAAAGTTAACAGCAGGCTGTTATTTGTGGCTTATTGAAGCTAGTATAGGAAACCCGAGCCTCTGTAAGATAAAATGACAGCAACGAAATGGTACCAGGTGTCAAGATGGAGTGTGAGTCTAGAATGAAACATGCCATGAATAAGCGAAGAAAAACTTCAAAAGACGCCCGCCGTAGTCAAAATTGGCCGAGACAGAGAATTAGCAAAACTCCCAACAGAGACCTGATTGGCTACTTGAATTTTGAAGATACACGGCAAAACAAACGTTTGGTGATTTAACGGTCCGGTAAAACAAAAGGTGCGTTATGATTTTAAAAATGGGAAATTCATTTAACTTTCATTCAGCCGGTCCAGCGCTTTTCAGTTTAATAAAAAATTGCTTGACCCCTTATAAAAGCTCGTTAAAGGGGCGAACAGATAAGAAAGATAAGTTAGTTTGTGGTTTGCTTTGCATTTACAAAACAAATCAAGTTCATTTTTCAATTGTATGGAAATCGTAAAATTTCAGCACTGCAATGAACGAAATTAGGTAAATGGAAGCTCATCGTAGTGACGCTTGAATAGTTCAGCCTCGTTCATGACGCAATTACGGTTGAAATTGTCAAAATCGTTTGAAGAATAAACTCTTGATCCAGAAATGACTTATGGCATTCTTGTGGGAAACACGGAAATAGCTGCAAATCGCACTTGAATCTATTGGTAGGAAAATATGATTCGAGGAAGAATGATTAATACCGAAACAAAAGAGAAGTTAAATATGATTCAACAAGAGGAAATGTGGTGGATGGATGGATGGATGGATGGATTAATAGAGAAAGGGATTTATGGTCAAATAATATGAAGTCAGAACTAGCGCATAATGGGTATGTTGTGGTTTAATTAAGCGCGATAAATTATTAGGCAGTTATATGACTGTAAACATGTTAGTCTAGCGTTTTCACCAATAAGTTCCATTAGTGCACAGTTTACTTTTCTAAGACCACCTATTTGAGTGGAAGCGACACACACCAGTGTATAAGAAATAAGCGACATTCCATGCTATTCTGTCAGCACATTGCACACTGGAAAAAACAGATATAGAGGGTTGGTATTTTCATTTTGACTTGAAGTTCTCCTGCCCAAAGACAGGGAAGGCTAATGAATGTAGGTGCTAAAAAAATCCAACTCCTGGGTTTGACTAAAAGCCTTCAATGAATTTGATTTTACTAAATTTCCATTTTAGCTCCACTGGATAGTTTAATTTATTCCAAAGCAAACTTTAATGGACCGAATTTTTTAATCTCAATTTCCACATCGTCTCCTTTGGTAACTCATTGGGAAATCTTTGAGGCAATTTCTGATCAGACAGGTCTAATCGGCTAATAGGCAAGAGACTAGTATATTTATCACTTCAAGTATGAGGATCGATCACCATGGACTGAGCCAATAGAGTGCAGCGACGCCTGAGCTATGTGTGGCTCTCTTTAACTCCACATGCTGGAGCTAAGAGAGTTTGCCTGTTTCCATGTTTTACAAAACTTCCATGTTGCTATCAAAGTCGGGGATTCTCGTGTGTGCGTTTGGTTGAGTGACTCGACTGTGGAAATTTTGTGCATAATATGCGGTGCTCGTTGGAAACCCTGACTACTAGGCAAGGTGTGGATGTGAGGCACCCTGGCAGAGACATGTGCAGTCTTCATTTAACCCCCTTGACTTTCGGGACGTCTCTGAAGTGTATAAAATCAAGGATAAATGGGAGGTGCTATCGAAGTCAGAAAGCGAAGCCAGTGTACACACAGAAACGCCGTGATCTTTGACCTTTAGTAACTCTTTAGACATCGCCTTGAAAGCCAGTGCTGACCGTTGTGGACAGAGATTCCACTTATTTAATGTGCTCCTGTTCAGTACTTAGTCATCTTCACGAATGTTTTTTCGAAGCTTTAATGAACTGATCCTGATTGGATAAGGAATCTATGAACACGACTTCAGCGATATTGGTCGGTACATTCATGTAAACTAGACAAATGAATTAATCAGATCTAAATTATTTGTTATTTGTTACGCGATAAATTGGTGATTTGGTATTCACTTTTCAAATAAAATTTTGCATATGAGGACAAATTGTCTCTGAGTTAGCAGTTACGACGAAACGATCAGTTGACGCCTTGATCATAGAGTTCATGTACCAACCATCAGCGCGTGCATGCACTGAAAACAATGAACAACTCCAGAAAGACTTAAAAATGTCTGAATTGTTCTGCTCTTGATATAAGCTGTAAAGGAATGTACTGATTTTACCATTTTCAATCAAATAAAATCATGATTCGTAAGTTATGGAGATCAAATGAGATTAATTTATACTTTATACCTCATTTCTAAATAAAATAATGAAAACTGTACTCTAGCTGGAATAAATATTATTTAAAATTTTGATTGACTTTAATTTTTCAAATGTTTTTGTTAGCGCAGGTAAAAAAAATGCTACAAAATTTAGACCAATGGTCATTCTATTTATTCCAAACCGACCAATATACACGATTTGTTAATGAGACAAATTTTTAACAACCGCGTCAAGGAGTTTAATTTGCAAAACAACGCTTTAAACGGATAGTAATGTTAGTTGTTGTTGTTCGTAAAAAACATACCTTCGCCTGGTAATTTTAAGAGACACCAGTGTAGTTTCAAAGTCAAAAATTTTCTTGAAAGGATGTGACTCAGTTTGTAGTCGTACTACCGACTTGGATTTACCTTAGCCAATCAGCGATATTCACTAAATCTGTCCGAGGTGATGTTACACTTTCTACATTTATTTGCATAACCTCGATTCCACTGCATCTTTTTCTTCTAGACTGCCTACTCATCCGTCCTATCGCTATGCTCGTACCACCTATGCAAAACTCACGCACTTCGGGGCACTTTGTGAAGGCAATGTTTTAATATTCACTTTTCTTTTTCCAACAAATCAAATCATTACAGTTTTTTGAAGGTTAAAATCTAGAATGGCCACTTTTAAATGTCCAAGCTACCATTAGTTCGAGTCATGATCATTTATCTGCAGCCACCATAAATAGATCTTCTTGATGGAGGATTTCAGTGATGATCGTAGATAGCTACCCTTCTGCTGGCCAATTCACATAAAATTCATACATTTTGCGCAAACTACAATGAAATTACAAATTCCAAAATCCTAGTTCCAGAAAATTTTCTTAGACAGGATGGTGCGATAGAGATAAAAATAAACCGAAATATGCTTGGAGAGATAAGTGGCTTATTTACAAGGTTTCTGCAAAACTGGCTATATTAGAGGCATTTTGGACATAAAAACGGATAGGCACGTCAGCACTTGACAGATATTTTATGGAGACTGTCTGGACTGAATCATTGAAGCAAACGAACGAGTAAAGCGTCTGATGGTTTCTTAAAGTAGTGTAAATATTTAAAGTTAAATAAATAAATTTACACAATTTCCTAGATAGAAAAGAATCCCAGAGGGTACTGAAGTGCATTTATGAACTACTCAATATCCATGTGTAAAACAAATATATGACTACTTAATTGTATTTCATCTAACGGCGAGAATGCCCATCAAGCCAAATGTAAAACAACGAAGAACACAGTAGACTTTTGAATTAGCTCATTGATCAGTCTACTTTATATAGCTCACTCCATACTACTGAACAATTGTGTTTTCCTTGTTTGGTACGACGCGTTCACTTGACCATTCCTTGGTAAATTAGCAGTCAATTTAAATTCATTGCCATACAATTTGAAGTCACACTATCTTTTGTCTCAACGTCAATTATAGGCTCCTGGAAAAAGTGTTTTTGATGAAAACACGATGACGAATCAGAAATATTAATATGATAGAAGCTAACCCAACTGACCATTTTGATTCGTGAAACGGTCCATTGTTAAAAGGTTATTAATGCCTATGTTCTCAGGTGACGAATTTCCCCCAAATTGAAAAGGCCACTCCCTTCCACCACTCAATTTACAGTTCCATAAAAGGTTCTTGGACATAAATACCAAGATACTACGACCAGAAATGTGCAAGTTATACTGCTTTAAATACAAATTAGATGAATTCATGGAATCGCTGAACTTTTTGTTGTCAATGGAGTCAAAGCAACTGGTCATATATTTGCAAAAAACCGTTTTGGTAGCAGAAGTTTTCTTAGAGAGTCTAAACTCTTGAGTTCAACGAAAGTAACTTTATATGTAGATACCTTTTTAGGAAGTAGAGAAAAGTACAGCAAAGTTATTAGAAGAAACAACACGAAAAAGGAAGACTAATCGCTTATCAAGCCAATATCAAACGCCAGATCAAAAATAATACGAAAGTGATCCTGGGCGTCTTTAGATGAAAAATTCAAAAGTCCAGAAAAAATTAGGGATCAATCTCTTCCAAAATCTCAGCTTAGATGGGATAGATTAGAGGAGATCAAAAGTAAGAAAGTGCCAATGCCAAAAGTGCTAAAAAGTTTGTGGAAAAGCATTTACGAGCTCGATAAAGAATCATTTTATGGCGTCAAATCCATACAAGTAAACAAATAAAAGTTTGCTGCTTTTCAGAAAGTTAAAAATAACCTCTGGATTCTTTGGCCAGTGAGACATCTAGAACTATTCCAAATTTGGCTTTGTGATTTGACTTTAGGAATCGAGCTTGTTTATTTCTGAAGCATTCTTTGTGCTGGCAAACACCTTCACCAGTACTTCTTTTGCTTTCGCCGTGCCTAACTCGGCCAAGTTTAAAGAGCGTTAAATTTCTCACTCTTTACTTTTTGCCTCAATCAACTCTGTTTAACTCGCGTATTAGGTAATTGGTTAAAAAGCCCTTTGAAAGCGCATTAAAGTCGTTCAAAAATTGAGTTAAAACTTCCTGACCAACAGTTGTTGAAGGATCCTTTTTGCAGAAATATGGGCTAACTAAGTTTGCCTTTTTGGCTGACAGGCGGCAGGATGCAGCCAAATCTTTATGCTTGATTCCTGAATTGATACTTTTTTATAAGCAGCATTACTTTATGCATTCCATTCCAAATTCCACGTCATAACCTCTTTGATAGCCCCATTCAGGCGAATCCCGTGATTCTAATTTGACTCGCATTAATGCAGACAACGTTATTCGATCATTTATTTATCACCCTTGAAAAGTAACTGCAATTTTTAAACTCTTTAAATGTTGGAAATCTTAACATTTTATTTAGCAAAGCCGCGTTTTATTCTGGGATGAATAACTATACATCGTTAAGTTCCAAAGCTATTTTTGTGTAAAAATATAGGATTAAGCGCATTTTGGCATATATTAATAAAGAAATTTCGATTCAATAAAATTGAAGATTGTTGCATTTAAGAAATCCTCACTGCCAATTAGGTGTGTTTGAGTTAAATTTGGTCGTTTGACTCGTTAGGACATAGGTGTGTGGGCGGATGCAAGTAGTAAAAGCGAAACTCTAAATGGTGCTGCCAAGGAGCCTCCAAATAACTGGCAGGATGAGGAAGCGGTATACAAACTGAATTAATGTGACTCTTTCTACCGAGGGATGGAAGTACTCAGAAATGATGAAAGCGATTTGCATTTTTCCGCATCAAGCATCGAGGTGATTCATTGGATTAGGGCATTAGAAAATGCACAAATTAATTAATACTCTCTGCTCATACTAATCAACCAAGGCAAATTATAAAAAAATGCCTGGAAGAAATCTCAATATATCCATTAAAAGAGCATGAATCCGGGACTTGATTTCGATTGGTGATAAATCAACCAATCGGCGTTAAGCATATTAGTCATCGATAAACCACAGGCTAACGAAAACCCACCCAATATTCGGCACAAACGGTAGAATCCGTTGACTTTGAATGGGGGATGTAAAGTGAACGTTTGGTTGGTGGGCGATTCGGACTCCTCCTGGCAGTTAAATGCCCCTCGAGAACTAAAAAGACCAAAAACTTTTCTGAAAATTTCATTCCAAACAATCTCTTTTGTTGAAAAATTACCTTTTAATCAAAAAAAGTACGAAGTTTGTGAGAATGAAATCCTAGAATGATGACTAGGATTTGTTTAATTAATTAAGATGTATTTCATCCAATGTCAATTTGAAACAAAATAATGTAAACAAAACAAGAAAAGTTAAGACAAATTCATCAATTGGAATATCGAAAAGAGGCCATAAACACCAGGGCATCATTTACATTCTTAATAAGTAAACACGGATGAAACGTTGTGTTTTATGGCTACAGATGAGTTCTAAGATCTTGCACAAATCATAAAACGAAATGATCTACGCCCCAGTAAGGTTAAAATAAAACAAATGTGTTTGTTCTGTTATATTACTACTTTAAAAAGCCTGTGAAACATTTATCTTTGGCTAAAATCTAAAAGCAATCCCTAAATTGCAATCAAATTAGTAGCATTTCGGTTTCTAAAATTTTCCTTACAAAGCATAGTAGAGACGCAAAGATGAAGGCGCCAACATAGAGTTTGCTTTAAAATTTTATTAGCCGCCAGTAAAGTAGAACCTTTACGTGGAAAACCCTGACGCTCTTCATAATTTAAAATTTTTATCGCCGTAATCCTCGTTGAATGCTAAATTTGAGATAAAATAGCAAATTTTTGTTATGTTTATGTGCAAGCTTAAGGTGATATTTAGGCGGTGAAATCACTGCTTTCAAATATTTTTCGATAAAGTGAAAAGCGCGGGCGCGAACTCATCAGCAGATCGTATTTAAATTTTCACAAATTTTTTGTGTATTTTTCTATTGTGTAATGATTAGAAACAACTTTTTGATGGTATTTGAAACGATAAAAATAGGTCAAAAAGGTTATAATTACAACGAGCACTCCCAAATGGATTTCAGATACAAGTGAATAATGGAACACTTCGTAAGTGGACAGTAAGCATGCTGGTTCGTGAGAACCAAGACTGTCCGCTACGGTGAGTACGATTAGCTCTTGGGCGTCAACTCTGCTATGGAATGCGTCATCAGTAACACAGAAGTGAAAAGCTGACCTCCCTTTAACTAATTTTTCTCAGAGAATGAGTGAGTCATGGGTACCGCTAAGAAAGGTAACTTTTTCTTCCGTTTTTATGACTCAGACTTGACCAAACCAATTTCTGGGCGTTACATTCCGTGATGAATAATGAAACGCGGTACTTCGGTGGACGCCTTCAAATTTGATAAGTTGCTACAATTCATGGGTGGTCCAAAAACCACATTAAGACCTGTTGAACTTCCTTAAGTTTATGTCTCGCGTTGCGGATGTGATTTTCGTACCACACTGCCGACACGGTGGCTCGTCGTGTCAAATTGTCGTAGGTAAGTGAATCTTCGTGAAGTTTGCTCTGAAATCATAACAAACTTTGCAATGGACTAGCATAATTATGCAATAACAATTACATCTCCTTATAATGAAACGATACCATTTCCGCTATCAGATAAAATAGATAGATAGCAAATTTATGGTGACGATTCCTGCGGACTGTATCATTCCAAAAATAAGGCTTCATCTCAAAACCACTTCAAGTAAAAAAATTTTAAATGAATAAACCAAAATAGTGAAATGAGAGCTTTTAAAAGCCCCAAAAAATAAAAATATCTTCATTGTAGCCGCAATAGCAGCCATAATCATCAGCATATCATGGATGCTGGGGCGATTGGCTTCGCTCCTTCAGTTTCATAAGTTCGAATTGTTTAATGTCATTTTGAAGGCAAAAGTGCAATTTTAAAAAATATATATTTGCAGCATTACTGGAACGTATCAAAAGGCGATGAGTTTAGAAAGGTTTAACCATTTCGCACCTTCAAAAGGTGAATCATCAGCGGAAAGTCGTTTAAAATGGGTGCATTTGCGGTGAAATTACTTTGAAAGAAACAAGTAAAGGGAAGCAAGAGTAGTTTGAAACAAAAATGCTGAAAAAGATTAACTCCCTACATGGTATGACTACTGCAGCCAATGGAGAAGAATCGGGAAAAGCCTTTTAAATGATCAGTTTGCAGTAAAGTGAGGACTTCTTGCTCATTCTCTGCGCGTTTCTAATTGCTAAAGGAAAATTTTTCGGGGGAAAGATCAAAGTTAAAATTTCCGGTCGTATTAGTTTTGTACCAAAAGCCCATAAAATTAAGCAAGAGTCCAATTTAATCAAGTAGGATGCAAGCTGGGATATTTCCTTACGATATCAAAAGGCTATTGTTCCTATTTCAAGGACACTATTGAGCATGAAATGCACGAATATCTAACTATTGTGCTTTGAAAAAATTTCGGGGTGAGAAAAAAAGGATGTTTTGCCTTAGTAATGCTCATGCACAAAGCTATGATGGGTCTAATCCTTATATCCTCGTTATCTCGTATGGATAACATCGGCCTTCTAACATAAATGAAACTGGCGGCTCTGAGCAGGATCAAAAATCGCCAGCATTTCATTAAGTTTTAGTTTAAAGTTATCAGACCTCGGCACTTACTTTATTTCTGTAGAAGATATGTGGACAAAAATTATCAAATAAAAAGGCCCTTTGGGTTGCCAGAGGCATCAATAATATCGCCAATGTTCATCAAAGAAATCCGATCCAAAACTCTCTCTAGTGCATCTTAGTTCACCAAATAACTCAAGCATCCTCAGTGTCAGTTCATTGCCTACAGAGTTGTCATTAATCGAAGAATGCCTCTTTCATTCCAGTTTTATCCGAAATGAAAAGCTTTCTGCTATCTCGATCTAAAGGGTGATGTTAAGATACGTTTGATAAGATGGAAATCTTCGTCAAATCATCCCAGGACTGCATATCAAACCCACATTTTACACCCTTTTTTTCAAAGCACTACCAAAAAAGTAAAAGGTAAGTGCCTATATCTCACACTGACATTCAATCAGACGTGTACACCCATTGTATACTAATCTGACTGCATGAACTAAATATGGTATGAAATGTGTACAGATTTGAAAATCTGGGACTGAATGGATCCTGAAAAAATATTATGAAAAAATAAAATATAATTGAAGGTTATTGAAATTTAAGTGTTTGTTTGAGAGTACCAAGTGTTACATCCACGATTTCAATTCAAGCACTCATTTTCGTAGAGTATGGATACCAAGTCTATTGAAATAAATGCTAAATAGCTTATTTCAACCGATTTTATCTTAAAAAATCATTTTTTGGCTCTTGTAGCCTTTCGTTTTGAGCAATTTTTTGGCACATCATTAAATGTATTCTTATTTCCTTAATATTTAGCGATTTAAATGGTGTTTAAACTTATCATGCAACCATCCTAAACGGATTTTGAAGATTATTTTGAAATACTTCCAACACCTTGTCAGTAGGTTGCCTGTGCTCATAGTCTCAACATTTATTTTTTTCAAATCCATAAATGATAAGTTATAGAAGCATCCACTGAAGATGTATTTCAGATCCTTCGAAACCGCAACATTGATCTAGATGTGGCTTGATGCAACTTTATCCGATGATTTATGCAAAATCTTCAAAGTAAATAAGTAGAAAATAAAAGATGTTTTGGTCCTTGGCAAATTCACGAAGACGCAACAGCTTTACAGTCATGAAGAAATCATGAAAACACCTGAAAACGGACTTCCCGAATGAGAGAGCGAAACATTACCCTACGCCACTATTCTGCAAGGTGAGTGGCTTTACTTAATCATAAAAGGAAGCCAGATGGCCGCACAAACATTTGAACTCGTCACGCTGTGATTTCATCCGAGACGATACCGTAAATAATCTACTACCGTGTAACACAGCAAACTGGATAGGGATAAAGTTATTTAACCCAGAAGTAAAGGGAAAATAATAGCAAATGCTTAGATAAAGAAGACTATAATATTTCCCGGTCAGCCGATGGAGTCTTTTCGGGTCCAGACAGACAGAGTTGTGGCTAATCAACGCAATCTATTCAGCCCTTGTGTAGAGACGTGCTTTTTCTATGAAGGAAGTAGAATGAAATGTGGCCCATGATTCATGCGCTCGGCTTTGTGTTTGTACCCTCAATTTTTTACGCATTTCGCACTAGTGAGGCCCATAAATAATCATGAAGTAGGGTGAAAACTGCCCTGGAAATGCCAAATTCGCATGAGGGCATCATTTGGATCGAATTTCCCAGTATAGTCTGCGCATATGCAAAAAAAAACAATTCACAGACCTCTAAAAAGGATCCAAGATGTTAGAGGTGAGACATGCGAGTCTTTGGTCAGGTTCGTGTTGTTATAGGACAAATTTTTGAAATTGATGTTTTTCAAACATCACATACAAGCTATAACAATTCAAATTTCTTCAAAAGGATCAAAAATGAACTTCAAAATTAACTGGACAATTTTACTAGTAATATGGAGAATTTCTTACTAATGTTTTGCAAATTAATAGAAAGAACTGGTCATATCCCAAAGGCAAAACATGGAATTTTCAATTTTCCATTAAGTTAATGTGAAATGAGGATGTGATAAACATTGTTTATCTCGTTAAACAAGGTCAAATTTGGTGTATCAAATTTTCACTGCTAATACATTTTCCCCTCTTTCTAAGCTGCTTTAATTTATTGCCACAATATTTGCTTCAGCTAAGCATGTACGGTTTCACGCAGGATATGCAAACTTAGGCATCTCTGTCAAACATTGCTTCAAATATCAGTTCAAAACAGCCAAGCATTACTTATAACGTCTGTTAGTAATAGGCAATAGCCAAGTGAATAGTTGTTGAAAAGTTGCACAAATGTTGATAATCGACCAGGTTCGAGTTCCATCATCGTCAAGGGATTCCAGTAAAGCAGTCGTGATAGAAATGAGCCCGACAGCTACATTAAAATGTATTGGCTAAAACAAGTCCAAATTTTGAATTCTCGTTACAGGATTCGAGTTGAAGGCGCGAATCTTACGTAGTTTTCTCATATAACTGTGAAAAAAACATTAGGTATTGCTGGTGAATTAGGATACTCATCTTAAGGAGTATGTTAATATGTATTGTTTACTTTGAACGGATAGTAAACTAAGTCCCCAAGTTGATGATTTTATCTAATATTCTATTTGTATTCGTCTGTATTTTGAAGAAATTAATTTGCTACTGGCTAGTTGTTTAGTGAATTAATTTTATTAACATAATTGATACTCCAGTTAAGAATTTCAAAGAGGAAAATGGTACTTGTTCCCATAGAAAAGTCACTTTAAACAAATTAGAATCGCAAATGGATTAATTTTTGATTTAATGTTTTTTTAATTTTAAGGTATTCATTTTACTATTGCATCAAACAGAATATTTTAAAGCACTTATTCAGCTAAATTCATTTATTGTACATTTTGCCTGGGAGAAAATCTACCTATTACATTAGTTAATTAGTTTGATTTTGTAATGTTTTATGACCGATTGTACATTCTATTATATGGAGAAAAACGACGACAGCGTTTAGGCCAGAAATGTCAGGAAACAAAAACAAAGAATGTAGCTTTCGCAAACTTTCTTGTGAATCATGAGGGCGTACAAGATGGAAAAAAACCCAACTCTAGTGTGAGCTATTTATACAGGCAAGGAAAATGCGTTAACAGCGAAAATGGGTTAATTATGTTTATTGCCTAATTGAGTGCTTGTAAATAAAGCAATGCTGCCGCCTACATTTGCAAAGAATATAAAAATGTATTATCGGTTAGCTAGGGATCACAGGATTTTGAGAAAGTCAATGGGAGGATGGATGGACGGATGGGTGGACGGTTGGATGGCTGACTGAATGACTTGAGGAAATCTAATGAGTTCAATAATTAAAAAGTTACCAATTGATTAACTTCCATTGCTCTTGGTTGATAGATGGATTAATACCGAGTAAATGAATCAAAGACAAAATGATTTGAATACCCAAATCTTTCCCAAATAATTTGATCGTAAGAGAGTGGGTGAAGGGATCTGTTATCCAAGAGTGGATGGATCCAGTAAAAATGCTTATGAGTTGATTATCTAAATTTTTGGCCAAAACAGTAAACAGGTACATATCCAATATATGCTGTTAACTTTAGTTTAGTAAGTGTAATATCTGAACTGAATATTAGTGTCAATGAAATAAGTCCATGTCAGCCTTTTGTCTTTATTGTCCTCAAATTATGAGCTCTAAGAGGAGCGTTGCTCAAAGCTGTCAAGCCGTTTATTATAGATAGCTATTTTTAGAAAAAAATGCTGAACATTCTCCCAAATAATCCATGCGTTAGCATTAAAATATGCATAAATCAGACATCATGTAATAGATTTAGACAACATAAATTTTACATTGGCGCCCAAAAACGCTGAGCAAATCTACACAGATGAAATGTAAACCATAAACCTGACACCAGAATGAACTGACTAAGTGACTGAAAAGAAAGTGGTCTCATTCTTATCATTGACAAATTTAAAAGCACATTTCTTTGTTCTTCAACTGAATATTTTTTCTTGCAAAAATGTGAGTCACTCCGGAAGCGATTTGTGCACAAAGTCAACGACTTCTTTCAAGAATATGCTCAAACTGAGTCAGTGACTATCATCGTAGATGTAAAGGTTACACATTTTCGTTGGTTATTACAAGTGGTTTCGATAAAAGAGAGTCGAATAGCCGTAATGATGGCAAAATATGCATGTCCATCCACGTCGGTTGAAAACATGTCTACAAAGGCCACAAAAGCACCAAGAAGTGTAGTTTAGGCAATAAATGCGATTTGAATTCGAGGTAAGCGTTCTGTGAATTAATTTTTAGCCAAAATTTCTGTCCTTTCTCCTCAAAATAAGGTTTGTAAAGTCCTTTTAGTCCCACAAAGGATTAATTTGACAAACATAAATGATTCAATTATTCTAAATGGTTTGAAAATAATCTCATGGTTCAAGCATGGTCAATAAAGATATCTGTGACTTCAGAATTAGAAATTGAATTTGAATTATGAAAGTAGTAAAGATGAATTTTCAAAGATATTGGATTCAAAAGTGAGGTTTTTCAGCGATATTTTTCAAAAATAATCATAATCATAATAAGTGAGAAAAATGAAAGACTTGGCCGTCTCTAGCCCGGATTTGAGAAGGGATAAGAGAATGATTCATCTTAATCATGAGCATGGTCATACTTCAGCATACGATCAACTGCTTCGTTTGTGAACGTTCCATACTTGGCGGTTGTTTTATTAAATACACCAAACTATTTCCTCATAAATTTTTATATATGTTTGACAGTAAAATTTGCTAATACCTGCAAAAATAGTTAATATTAACAATAAAGAGAGTTCATTACAGGAGGCATTTTAAATGGCGCAAAATTTATCAAAAACTAGCCATTTTTCGGTCTAAAAGATATTCACGGCGCTTGTATAGTTGTAACGTAACTCTAGTTTCAAATGGTGTAACGTAAAACGCGTCATCACAGATTCCACTTTTAACATCGATGTTACTTTTTTTCTGGTTCTAAGACATTCCACTGGTTATTATCTACCCGAAAAAGTGGTGAAAGCAAACTTTACCCTTGTTTCATGAACACATGACAAAAAGCATCATTTCCTCTTCCCGGTTACTGAATTTTTTTTTCAATTTTGAATTTTATAGGTAGTGATTCTTCAAATTTGTTAGAATTAATATTAATTTATTTATAATTTGTTAAATATTAACTTATACATCGAAGAGGGTTACATTACTTTCAGCATTATAATTTACTATTGAATTTAATGTTGTCGATTATGGGGAACAGTTAGGAAAAGGAGAGTCAAAAATCAAGCCGAGTTCCGAAAAGTCATCGTTGAAGGGAGCGCAATAAGCATCGTGACAGTCAGCTCAGTTTAAAAACAAGATGATAGCACATTATTTATTATCTTTTGAGTTTATTAATTCAACAGATTTCATCTTAAGGATATGGTCGAATGTTTAGGGGAGGTCCTGACAATCAAAATATAAGGGATTTCAATTCAAGATCTGTTTTTCTAAATACAATTTAACGAGATTGAAAATAATTTAATTTCGACTGCATGCTTAAGCTCTTTGCATTTAACAATGAAATCCCAATTCGAAAATTCGAAATATACTTGAAGCCAAAGGAAAGAATGTTTGGAAGCTCTAGAAAAATGTACAAGTATTTACTAACTCAGAAGAAATTATGCTACTTATATCGGAAGTGGCTTGATGCCAAGAAAAGTAAAATTTAAAAGGCTTCGATACTGAATTTCACCACGTACTATGTTCTAATCGTTGATAAAAAAATTTATCACTCAATTAATAAAAATCACTTTGCGAATTTCAACATTGCTTAGTAAGATTCAGTTTTAGTAAATGTTTTAGTACATTTCAATTTATTCCTATACTTATAAATCACCTTTGTGCTTAGCAACCGCTGACAACTATTTTTGACTTTAATTTCTGATCGGGGTTATCAGCATAAGCATTCGATCAAAGCAAAAAGTTTCTAAATTCATTTGTATGTGACAATCTCATTGTTAGTATTCATAAAATATTCAAATTCGGTCGTCGCAGTAGATTTTGGAAATTCAAAACTCTTACAGCCAAAATTGATGGAAATGAAAAAACCGGTGGTTACATATTCCTTAACGTGAAGCAATTTTTCAACAGAATTGTAGTTAATTTTTCTTCCTAAGTATGAAAGATTGGTAAGGAAGATTCGTAGAAGTTATTTAAAAATACAAACAACTTTCGCCGTTTCTAACCTCAAAAATGAGAAATTAAAGCTCAAAATACGGAAGGTTCGATAAGGAAGAGGAAGCAGTGAAAACAAGAAGAACTAGTGAGTGGCATGCGCCTAAGACGGCAACTGACAGGTGAATGATTAAAAAAAACATTCGAAACGCGCGCGTTGACGCGAATTCATACAAAAACGATACAAAAAAACAAATTAAATTTTAATGCTCAGTTAAAAAGTAACCCAAGTATTTAGACAGTTATGTATTAAGATGAGCAAGTATTTATGGCGCTGAACTGCTGGTTTTGTGTTTTTGAGTTACTTTGATTGTTAGGAGCTGTTCACTAGCCTAAGAAATCGGAATTTTTATTTAACAAATTCACGTCTTAAAAATTAACTTTTGTAAGGGCAGAAATTTAAGACTGCCATAAGCGATACTATATATCGGACACAGAGCATAGGAAATGCTTGATACGAATCGGTTGCTCTATCAGACACCAAATCGTTACATCGTGAGGTCAGACATCATAGGTTATGCGTGATAAGGATGCGAGACCCATCGCTAAGCATCCAGAAACCCAAAACGAGATAATAATAATAAATGCATTTCTAAGACGGCAGAAAATTAAGATGTCTCGCTTTTCCCACCTTAAGTATATCTTCAATAAGGGAAACAGAAAGCATAGTGAAAAATTTTAAAAGTTCGTCCGATATTAACTGGAAGAACTACTGAAATGAAAGTAAGCAACAGGTTTGGGATTGAGCTGCCAGTCTCGAGTCCAATGATATCGGTCTAAGATCAAAGGTCCGTCAAGGAAACCGGGTAGCGGTTAAATCAGGAAGAAGGCCATAAAGAATGGCGCTCTCATCTAAGGTGGCGTTGATAGTAGATAGTTGTCAATAAGTTGATGGTGTAAGTAACATTTCTGTAGCACGAGCTTTGTACTCAAATCAAAATTTTTAACACCTTGAAGACCTTTTTCTTTGTACCTGAGGGAATTCATTTTGTGAGGAATGTTTTTAGCGACCATGTCAACCGTGTCTGTTTATTTTTCTGAGTGTATGAAAGAGCAAGAAGTCCCACATTTTGCACTTGAAAATGATCTCAAATATTGCTTAAGTTGATCCACAATTAATTGCCTTCAAGCATCAGATTACCTCTTGCAGATTTTATTGCAAAAATGTCTTCTATATCACAAGGGACAATCCAGATCATGGACCCATAATTTTAGAGTCATTTTAGCTCATCAGTACCGCGCATTAGCGGGAATGGCACAATTCTGCCATTTAGAATTTCATAGCACGATAAGATTCGAAAAGTGTTTTAAGTTCCTGAAAATTTAGATTTTGTTGAACAAGTCTGGCGAGAAAGCTGTGCAAATATTCTTTCTGTAGATAAGGCTGGTTTTGTCGAGTCTAATATGAATTTAGGCGCGTTGGTTAAGTAAACTGTTAGCCAATTTCGTTTAATTCTTGTCAATAAATAAAGTGTCAAATTGGACGAGCATCAACATAAACAAGTTAGGTAGAAATCATTAACGGGGGACGTTAGAGTAGAGGGAATTGAGAAACGGACGTTTTGAAGAGTTTAGCCGCTAGCGCCGATTCTAATGCACTAAACAAAGTACTTAGAATATTACTCCTGCTCACGTAGGAAAAGTGTGAAAATCAAAAAATCCCATTAAAAGTGTCAGTTTTCAACATACAATCATACCTACTGTGTCGAAATTCCGACAAGTTATTTATGCCAAGGGTCTCAACTGGCCTCTAATGTGAGGAATATAAGGGCCATAACTTCGATGCATTTTATGTGTTCGAAAATTGCGGACCAAATGCATCAGCATTAGTCAGCAGATGGTACCACCCATACGATTCTTTTGTCGGCACAATATACGGTGTTATTTTACAACAACCGCTCTGATGATTCAGGACACTAATAATAATAAAGTGAATAGGCTCGTTCAATAAGTATTTAATGACAAGCTGCCTTAATTGGAAGGCAAACTTCAATCCCTACATCATAAGGGTCAGGAAGGTGAGATGTATTTGGACAAATATAAGCATTGAAAAGATGGATATATCCCGATTTCGCCTCCATGATGGTATTCTAAGTGTTGTGAAACCATAAACACCGGGCACTTTTTAGTTTTAATTCTTGATGATCATCTTATGGAGTTGTAAGTGGATCGACTTCCATTACCACCATCAGTGTTTGAATGGTGAGAATAAAAAGCCCCAGGTCCTAAAGCTGTTTGGTGTGGCAAACAAGATAGTCGCTCGAAAACGAGAATCCAGCGAAGCTTTCAAATGGACAGTGAGTGTTGAGACAAGCCAAAAGATAAGATTGACATATATTTTGCCAGTCTTAATGGAATTCAACAGTTATCCAAATTGCAATCATGAAACATTCCAGCTATTCGGGTTCCGGGGGGGGGGGGCCTCAATCACTTCGAAACATGCTATAGAAATCTAGTCAATCAAAGCGATTTGTATGTGGTCACACACACAGATTCGTCTGGCAAAGCAGCAAATCAGATGGCTCAATAGAATCTTTGAACCAACGGGGTCTGTCATTAGGACTCATGTCCATCTTAAATTTATGAACTAGTAAATTACCTATGAAAATAAAAGTAGTAAAAATAGAACCGAAGGGATATGTATCAAAGCTTTGTATGCATATATCTCTTCAAACACTGAATGAAAGTGCAGGTAGAGTTAAGATGGTGAATTGGCAGATGAGTGTAATGTCATTGAAGCAGTCATGAGAATTTCCAACACATCGGAATGAGTACTCACACTAACCGAAGCTGGTATAAAAATGGTTGGCTAAATAAGAGATTCGAAATCTCAAACTTAAAGGAGCCCTCTACTCCCTATGATGGCAGTTTGAAGAAAGTTTATTTAAAAAAACTCGGATTTAAAAAGAACTAGATGGATAGATCTAGAATGAAACCTTAATAATTTTAGAGCAGAAAAGAATCAATTAGTATCCTCAAGGACAATACCAGATTTTGATAATTGCTAATGGAAAATCGGATTTGGATACTGGGAAAGAACCGATAGGTTCTGAACATATCAGCGGTTGTCAAAATCAATCTGTTCTGCCTGAACCGACAAATGATGGAGAAGGGACAGGAATGGAAAGACAAATAGCTAATTTAGTAAGAGGGATTCATTAATCAAAGGAGGATGAAGCTAGCCTGATGTTAGGCATAGGAACTAAAAACGGCTTTAGAAATGGAATTTTCTATCACCCAAAATGATTGACACCAGAATCAATTAACGTGGAGGGGCGCTTAGATGGGCGAATACCGTTACGAAAAATCAGTCTGACAGTCTGATACTATTCGAGAGACCTTGACGAATACTTTAATAAATGGACGCATATTGTAGGGCCATATATTCTCACGCGGTATAAGATGACATTAATAGGTCGATTTGCAATTATGATAACAGACATGCATAAATCAAAACTTATAACGGAAACATTTGTGTTCCAGTTCACTAACATCGAATTTATTACGTGCAAAATTAGAGAAAATAGCTTAAAAGGTATGAGCGAATGGACCAAACAGTTGTGAAAGTGAACTTGTACAAAATTCTGGCGAAATTTTCAAGGAATTTAAATTCACGGCGTTCTAATCCCTCTGGTGGCCTAAAGATCCGTAAGGAGTTAATCTACTCAACAGATAGGCGTTTTGTGTGTTGGGATAGGACTGAATCCAGGGCCGACATTGTTTCAATGGGAGAGAAACAAATGATTCACGATAACTCATTGCAGCAGTGTGTGAATCATAGTGACGCTAGGAGTTGGGAGCCACCACAGGTTGTGATACCTTGCCACCACTCTAATTGAGGGTCTCGATTTAATCGGATTCGGAGTTTTGTAGCTAATGTATGCAGACGTAGATTCGCGCAGGTGGACGCGAATTAGGACGTCTGTTTTAGATTGAAATGTAAGTTAAGACTGACAGTGGGAGTGTCTGATTGCATCTACGATGGATTATGTAGCTTGGCGCTTGACTCACCAGATGATAAGTCTTTTGAACCTCCTGGCACATATGTAGAGATGAGAATGATCAGCCAGACTTATCAAATCTTGAAGCTTCTTGCTTAGAAAATTGTCGGTGTGCACACATGCTAATCAGGCAGATATTTATAAAAAAGATGCCTATGGAATCAAAGGTATTATACTCATTATGAGTTTTTGGTTTAGCTTGAATTTTGAATCACGCGTATGCTTTACCTTCCACGTTTGGGGTATTGATTGAGGCTGACGTACCAAGCCTTTCAATCAGAGGCTCTTCATGCATAGGAGTCTCTTAGGAAGGACATTGAGGATGGTAGTCTCCAATGTGACGTCTAAAGCCCTCTACGCTTTGGTAGGATTTGAAACTAACACCTATGTAGTACTCGTACTCATTAGGATTCTGCTCAGGTTATATCGGTCGTGTCGAGAGTGTCTGAGCATTCTCCCTTCTTCAGCGATTGCTCATGTGCAGCATGCATTGCCACATTTTTTACTGTTCACCTTTATTTTATCCTGAGTTTTTGCTTTGTGTTGGATGAGACTAGGTTTTCCCCAACCAGGATTTCCAGTCAGAATTGATTGATCCTACCAAGGTTCGGCCTTTTTTCCCCCGATTTATCAAAGCTATACGAAAATGGAGACCCAAGAGGAAAGCCAGCGTTAGAGAACTGAGCAGGGTTTTCAAAGAAGCGCAGTGGTAAGACCTCCACTGTTGATTCTAGCTCAAGAGGTTTCCGGGCAATGTTCTTTGCACAAGTTATTCCAAAGTTATGGCTCCTAGAAAATCCGACTTTGAGCTGAGCCTACTTGATTAGCTTACGACGTACTAAAACGTGCTTTAATTAGATCTGTCCTTCTTCTCTAAAACGAGCACGTTTTTACGTTCTCTTCTATAAAGTTAAGGGAGATATAAGAAAATTATGAAAGACACTTTTAACTGTAATCCAATTTTGAATCATTTAAAGTTAAGGTGAATGAAAAGAAATTTGAGAAACAACTGTAAGACACAAGTTCATCAGGAAATTTCTTGAATGCCATTGGATGATGATCTGAAGGCAAAAAAACCCTGGCTGGCCAACGTGCGTTCATTTCCTCAGATAGAATAGGATTGCACGTTCCACTACGTAATTTGGATCATGAAACAACTTCATAATAGATCACCAGTAAAAATTTATAAGATAAATTTGCGGTCATTTCATACTGATACACCAGAAGTCGGTGAAGTTTGCTACCATTGGAGTGCAGAGTGTTGAATCGTTTCAATCTCTAGTGTATTCAATTCAACCAGATCTGAATCAGCCGAAACAGCTCAAAAATACCGATTTGGGCAAGTCAACTTAATCCTTCCTTACCGATCTCTCAGCTCAGGTCAACTGAAACCACGAGGAGTAAACCTGGCCGACCGCCTATTACTTAGGAGAAATGCAGTAGGTACATATGTAGTAGTTATTGTACCTACTTGAATAATAATTCAAGCCAACTGTAAAGCCCTTTGAGAACTGCTAAATACTTTAACTTTACTAGAACAATCAAATTTTACGGTAAGACAACCCCGTTGAAATCATATTCTCTGCTGAAAAGATGCCAAACATGCATTAGCAAGCTCGAGAATCTATCATTGAAGGCTAGCAGTACCGAAAAAAAAAACAGCGCAAAAATAACAACGGATGCGGTAAATGTTATTGACGCAGTTAGACTACAGCAATACAAGTTTAGCGAGTAATTGAAAGAGTATGTCAAAACGAAGACCGAACTGAGTGTATTCAGAGCTACATTGGTATGTACCGAATAGAAGATAATTGAAAATTTTCAAACATAAATACAGAGTTGTTTACAATTGAATAATGAATCGTTAAATTTCATAGTCTTAGGTAGCTGATTCAGTTACCATTTTCGCTTAAAATTATAAAAGAGCAAATAAAGGTGTAAACCCATGCAAAATCAGTGAATTCAGTTTTATCAGGCAAAATGACGGATAAAGGAGGCGGTTATAAAATAAAAAGCAGGATAATTTTAACTTTGAGAACGGGAAATGTATTTTCGGCCAAGTACAACCAAGATTAGAACAAGACAGAACAGATAGGGTTGTGCAACGAACAGGCCAAAAGGGGAATTTCAAAAGTAAAATTTGTGCATTTAGAGATTTTTGGAGACACAGAAAATGAAAGAGCAAGTTAAGAGTTTTCTATCATAACTTCCTCTAGGACATTGTACAGCTTATTATAAATTCGGATAATCGAGTCAATCGCAATTATCGATTTCAGGGCAATAAAAATCTGTAGGATAGATTAGAGAGAAAGAAAAAAATATTTGAACGTCTTTTCGCAATTTCGAATAAAGATGTCACAAAGAAAACACGAAGAAAATGAATGATCTGACATTTTACAAATCAGAAAAGAATTTTCGAGACTTACAATTTAGAGGGGCCAAGGTTATGTTTTTGACAGAAAAATTCCACGAGTTGGTTGCAGTTCACGGGAAGAATGGAAGAAGACAAGAAGACAAGAACTGAAATTCAAGAATGTTGGTAACACTGAATAGTATCCATTGAGCAAATGCACATAATTACTACATTAAATTTGAGTTATATTTTGACATACTTTGACTGTCAACAACATAACATCAAATAGTTGCGAAAAAAGTTCAGTGAATGAAACATTTTAATCATCAAGATTGAAAGGCATCGCGATAAACAAGTCTTTTATAAATTTTCTACAAATACGTATTTTAAGTAAATCAAAAGAGAAAACGAACAAATAGAAACATAAAAGAGCATCGCGCTTCAAAAACACAGATCTTACGGAATAGGCTCGGTGAACACATTTTTAATAATGATAAAAGGTGAACGTTGTCTTTAGCCCGAAAAATCCAGGCCGATCTAGTTCGCCAAGTAAACTTTAAACGCTGGGCCCATTAGCCCATAACTGGTTCAAGGACAAATTTCACGCATGTAAACATAAAAAAATTTTGTAATATTTACTTGGATAAATGAAGGATCAAATAGGTTTAAGCATAATTTTTAGCTCTTTTATATCTGATTACTTTACTTTGGTTAATTTGAGGCTGCTAAATTAGGTTTCAATTGAACGTGATGTGAATTTTAAGTCAGATTATGATTATTATTAATTAGTCCTTTGAGCAACCCGAAAACTAGAATGTCAAACCTGATTTGTAATGCATAAGTTTAGTTACACCGTAGGCCTTTCACAAAAAATTAATTAACGGGAATGGCTTTCCATTAGGAATGAAAGGTAGCCTATCGAAAGCTTTTACTTCACATAAGTGCGTCCTTATCGAATCAAATTACAAGAAGCTTGCTCACTAACGGAATCTTAGAGTGGATGGACTTGTTAAGTTGGCATAATCCCGATATAATATAATTTGGGCTTGCGGAGTAGTTTTGTTAAAATTACTTGGCAAATAGTCAGGAACTAGATTTTCTAATAGAAATTTAAAATTAATGAATTTAGTTTTCATTAAAATTATTGTCTATGACATATGGTGTGGTGTTTGCAGAACATTTTTCCTTGAAATAACATCTTGACATCAACAATTTTGTCAATCCTGTTCGGCTGATTGTGCTAGCTCACAACTATATGATCCCAAATATATAGATTTCAGAAATAATGTTTACTATTAACAAACCCAGGTCCGGATGAAATAATATCAGTGAGGGTTGGAGCTTTACGCATGAATCGTTTGATGGTATTCTTGCAATATTATATTTGATGCATCATCCGCTCAGGTTTGTTGAAGATGATCCCTAAATATTAAATTGCTTTACCAACGAATCTTCAAGATTAAATGAATGCTGGGCTGCACCAAATAAATACTTTTCCAATGATATGTCAAGTTGAATAACTAAGACTCATTTTGTGCCGTTGTTCGTGCCGAACCATCCATTCTAGGGTAAATTTTCAAACTCGAAGAATACAAAAAGCATATCTTTAGTCAGTGAGTCATAAGTTGTTTATTTCATAGTTTGAACATTTAATTAAACTACCAATATTTAAGCCTCTTTTCTCATTGGCCGACTAAATTAATAACACTTTGGTTTAGGGCAAAAGTGTCATCATGTTCGCTGTTGCTTTGTTTGCATTTTTCCTTCCATTCATATCGGCTCAAGGTATTTACTTTAGTTTGCCTTTGTTTATCTCCCTTCAAGAATATTCAATATAATTTCTAACTTTGGTTGAAATCGTTCTGCTATATTGTATTCCAATTCGTGAATCACGATATCAATTAATTTTAGCGCTTTACTTTGTGCATACAACTAATCGTTCTAACAATTTTAGGAACAGATCCAGCAGCATGCAATGATGAAATCAAGGTTAAACCTGTAACCCTTGAGAAAGGCGGCATTCCTTACACCAAATTAGCTGTTACGAACGATGTTCCCATCACAATCTCCTTTGATGTGCCCACTTTAGTTGAAATAAGGGATTTAGACTGGAAACTCAATGGTCACCCAATCGATGTGGATGAAAATGAAGAAAAATCTGCTGTTTATTGGAGACGTACACCTGAGGCCGTACTCCTTGTCATTCGGGTTCCTAGTGAGCTAGTTTCTCTTCCTCCTCTGTATTTATTATTTTCATTGTAATCATTTCTTAACAGAGGCTCAGTACATTGGAAACTGGGAGATGTTTCTTGAGGACAGGATGGGCGGAAAAATGAACCGGTCTTGTCAACTTCGGTGTAAGTTTTATCGAAAAAATTTCTTGTATTTTTTGCCCAGCGTTAGGATGCTAAACAGTTGAACAGCTTAAACTTTGATTCTAGGAAGATTGCTTGCTGTGCTGTGCTTTTTCTCGATCTTTGATGTCCCTTAGTTACTCAAATCGTCAGTAGTTAACACAAGTGCTTTTTACCAACGTTGTTATTAAAGTCATCAAGCGTCTAACACAAAACTGTTTAACAGTACGTGAAGAGTATGCATTCTGGAGCCTCTTTGGCTGAGGGCCTCAGAATCGGCATTAATCAATTTGGGCGGTCATTATCGGCATGCAAACCTCTTTTTCAGTAAACTATTCCAAATACAGATTATCGAAGTTTCCACTTTAATTTTTTAAGTTATAGATATAATGAGTCTGCGAAAGATTCAGCTATTTCGTATAACTTAATAAGTTAGCTTACACTAAATTTGAGTGCGAAAGTGTATTTGATGGGTGTAGTCCCTCATCACTGAGCAGTCGCTTATAACTAATTAGGTATTTTTCAGCGTGAGACATTAGCTGCTGGTGTGACTCATTGGCGTGCATCCGATATGGAATGATCCCTCGCGTTAAATATTTGTCTAAATAGGGTTGTGTATATGTGATTCCAAGAGGCCTTCTCTTTGCCTATTGCAAGTTTTGAAAAACCCTTCTTGATATTGGGCTTCATTTCAATCTTTCAGCACCGCCGATGGTTCAACGCTTCTTTGAGTCTTTCCGTTCCACTGAAGGCTACGAACTGAAGGTGGTCTGCAAGAGTGCCAGTATGCCACCTCCAGATGCCGTTAGGTGGTTCAAGGTTGAGGGCTCTGGTAACGAGATCACCCTCAATCATGTTTTGGTAAGTTAGTATACTGCCTCGCTATTTAGCGGTCTTCTAGTACTGCCACCAACTTTTACTTATTCCCATTTTCAGGAGACAGAGATGACCTACATTAATTACGACACTTTAGTATTCACGAAAGTTAAAATGAGTGACTCGGGATTTTATGTCTGCAACACCTCAACCATCGCCGGCGGTCTCTTTGATTCTTCCTTAGCGGAAGTAAAAATCAAGAGTAAGTAGCGATTACTGTCTAACCAGCATCGGTTGTCTGTACTGTTTGAAGGAGGAACCTATTTTTAGCAGCAGTTGTCGTCGCTGTCGACTTTATTATGTGTAACCCACCACCTGTTCAACGATTCCCATCGTTCCTTCTCTCGATTGACTCATGCCTTCCTTTCTCTGACAGATGCGCTTCATTTCTGGAGGCCGCATGCTAGTGTCAAAATTAGGCCTTGCGGAAGCAGTGGTTGAGTTAGCGTTCCAATTCAATTGAAAGACACGCATTCAATAACAATCTAAGCAATCCACTACCCCGAGTTCGGTTAGCTGCCAAAGTAGTTTTATAAGTTGTACTTTTTTTCACTGTCCCCAACAGTTCTGGCCATGCACAGATGGACAGTTTGACTTTTAGGGTTGAGGATGTGAGCTCTGTAGAATTTTTACGATCTAAACGTAATCAAGCTCTGGGACTCCTAAGAAAAGCTGAAGACCTCTTTCATAAGAATTATCGGGGATTCAATCTGCATCTTGAATGCTTAATAGCCACTTTTGTACTAAATGCTGATTTTGTGATGAAAATAGACGCTTCAAATAGAAAGTCCTGGGACTGCCTCGTTTCCCATAGATGACATCAATCAAATCAAAGAGAAATGTTATTTACATAGGGAGAATGGTCGGGTATAAGTGACACGATCACCGGAAAATCAATTTCGAGGAATTCAACTCTCGGGACCATGCTCCGAACTCTGGAGGGTTCATTTTATCTCCGATTGTTTGAATTGTATCAACAAAGCCAAAAATTTGCCTTGGAACAGGCAATTTTGTGCAAAATGCACCCTAATAGTCCCTAATTGCACCACCCAGGGAGGCGGAATGTTTAAATCTAGGGAAGGCAGTTCTCATCATCGTTTGAGTCATCTACCAAATCCATGTAGTTAACTTCCTCTTAAGTCAGTTTATGCCACAAAAAATCTCTCGCACCAGGCGCCTCCATCCCCTAGTTCATACAAATTCAGTACCAGGGTTGGTGAGCCTGCCTTTTTTCTCACGCTCTCTGAGCAGATTCTTCCGTCCTGAGCACTGAAACGCACTCTGTGTCGATTTTCATTGTTAAAGTCGGTACATGCTTGAGCTTATATGTTTCGATCACCTCACATTCCGCAATGTTAGTGCGCCCTTGCTTTGGTGCGGCTGTGTTATTCTTTACTGCATCTGCTCAAATGATTAGTTTGTTCTCCTATACCCAAACGCCAAATTCAACATTTGCTAGTATGCTGGCTGACGTACATATTATGTCCATCTACTGTGCTGGTATTCTGCAAAATTAAACCGTACCGCACCTCAATGTTTTCCTTCCCTCTTCCTTCATGGACGGTCTAAGTAGTGCATGTTCGCGATTCTTCAACTGATTTTCTCATACCTATATATCTGGCAAGGAGTGAGGCAAGAAAAGGCGGTTTCCCAGTAGTTAGTATGCATTGGCTAAGTTGTCTGTATTTCTTGAATTCTCTTGAGTTATTTGAAAAATATGTTTTTGCTGGTACCGAATTTTAGTTTACACTCACGCAATACCTAATTCCTTCGGGAATGAGGTTTTATAGTCTGCGTTGCCCACATTTGTTCGCTTAAATAAGCTGATCAGATAAATCATATCCGCTGATGCTTTGCCTTAACTTCTAATTACATAGCTGGTTAAACAGTATGCGGCCTAACAAAGTTTTCTTTAAGTTGTCTCTTTTCAGTCCAACATACTGGAACTTGTGTGCGCTGGTTTATAATGCTTGGTCTTTTAAGCTCATTCCATTGTAATTGTAATGTTGTACTTATGTCATCTCATTGAAATGCTGATTGCAAATCGTTTCCCCATTTCTCCAATGGCCTTTGCTTTGTAGCAGCATCGTTCATTCTTTCTATCTGATCTCTGACTACAGTATGGTCTTCTGGCTGGACTTTGTAGGCCTTGAACGATTCTTCTGAATCACTTTTTTCAGTGATCGTTGATCATTTGTATGCTGACAAATTATATCCAATTTATGTTGCCGCGTTAGGATTTTCTGCCCAGAGACATCTTTTCGCATCACCTTGGCACCATCCGAAGTACAGTAGGAGGGCAGTGACCTTTCAGTCACGCGAGCTTAAGGTGTTCTAGTCTCAACTAATCGAAGTTTCTCTCCGTCTAAGGTCGTTTCGCTGCTCTTTGGCCGTTCATTGGAATCCTGGCCGAATTGATTATTCTTCTCGTCACCATCATCATCTACGAACGTCACAAGGCATCCAAGAGGAAGGCTGAAGCTCTAAATGCTTCCCTTTTGAACTCGCCAGTATCATCATCTGGGGACGCCAAATCTCACCATTAGGTACGTCAAGACCGCAATTTTGTCTTCAAACTTCAACTTTGATCTACCGTCATTTTATGTTCTCTATTTTTTTAATGAATCAAAACCTGTATCTATTTTTAAAATTCTCATTTCTCCCGATGATGTTTCAGTTAGCCCAAGACTTATCACCCAGTTTTGGTTTTTCTCTCATTGTAATTTGTGATTGTCCAGTCAACTGATCGTGTCCATTTGGTGCACTTGCTTTTTATCGGATTTATCATTCACTGGGTTCCTTTAACCATTTAAATTCAACGTGCTGTTCTTTCATCGATAGCCAGCGTTATTGTGCTCTGTATCAGCATTCGTCCTCAACTGCATCGTCTTCGCTTGAAGACCCACAACTATTCGTAACCCTCTTCACTGTTTTAAGCTAAAAGTACTTTCATTGTTTAATGCTTCCAAACGTTCATTTTCAATGGTTTGCTTACTTCTAAAGGTATAATATTCTTTAGGGTTCCTAGCCTGATTGTGTCCTTTAGATAGTAAACTTTAAAGATTCTCACCCAAGGTTTCTTAACACCAATCTGCGAAAATTTGCCTTAAAGAGGTGAGTTGATTTTACGGTCGTTAAGGTTTAGAAGAACATTTTATGCATTTCTTTTGAGATTAGTCGATGCGAATAAATGATTCTTAATGCCTTCGTATACTGGCTTGCCACAGGTCGTTTCATTCATCCATTAACATGTTGCGTTATAAATACATTTGTTGCGTTTGTCATATGGTTCCGTTCTGTTAAACAGTATGCAACATCAATAACTGGAATTGAGAGATTTGTCAATTGTAGCGTCCAGTAATCAGAAAGTCTTGAATCATATTCATTGACGTTGATGTTCCGCTTCCCAGCGGCATCGGAGATGAGCAACTCTTTGAAAGTTGGTGATTTAATGGCCCTTACAAGCATCGAGTTGCTATTCTATTGGATCTTCAAACATCAAGAGGTAAAAGTGGGCTCTGTTTGAATAAATCTGTTTAATCGCTGTCGCGTCAACTTCGCAAGCACCTGAGTTCAATCCTCTTAAAGTCAACATTTCATTATTTATTTAGTGAAATGGTAGAATATTATTCAGAGATAGCAGTAAATCTTCCCCAAGTAGTTTAGTTTACTGACCAGAATTGGCAACTGTTGATTCGTCTATTCATGGTTTAAAATACTAATCAACGAAGTGGTCATTATCTTTCAATTCCTGCTGAATAATTTCCTGCGTGATGTAAGCCTTTAAAGAGAGCACAGTGCAGAGTTCAATTAATGTCATGGTGGTCCTTCGAAATTTTTGGTCATTTTGGGGATCGATCCATTAATAACATTTTCGGGTATTGTTTTTGACGAGTCCGTTGTGTGCTTGAAGCTTTCCATCTGAAATACACATTTGTAGTCCATTCACTGGGGTAATAATTTGCAAAGTTCATAATTTATTAAACCATCAAAACCAGCCTTGTTTGCAGCCTCACTCTAACAAGGGAACAGAATTTCTCAGTTGGCGTATCGAGTGGCACAAGGATGGTTTCTAGCTTAATTAAAATCTCATTCCATTCATTGGCAGTTCTTTCCTAGTCTTAGTTGAGGCGACCATCCAAATAATCGGTACTTTAATCATCGCATATCCCAGCGAAACCTTACAGAAGAATTCAAGGCTTACTTTCAAACTGTCATTTCGTGCTTCTCTGTTGTGAGGTGTGGCAACTACATGATTGCAGGTTAACTGAAAGAAAAATCAGAATGGATATCTTATCACTAAAGTGCAATTTATATCCACCTTCAAAGAGATTCTACCATTTCCAGGTTGAGACATATCAAGATGTTTGTTTATGCATACACTTTTTTCCTCTAATGGGGGCCTAATCTAATGGCTGAAATTAAAACTTTTGCCCAACGTGCGAAGAGATTCCGTACGAAATCGGTAAACCATATCCGTCTGACCGGATATTGTAAAATTCACCTCTCACAATTGGTTTAGTTTCAAGGCCCAGACATATCCTTTTTCGTCTAAGAGTCCTTTTGCGTCAGTTTGGCAGATTTATGGCCTATGCAAAGCGATCCAGAATTTAATTCCGGGTCGTTGAACCTAGGAGATTTGATTCCTTAAAGAAACTTTCACCAACAGGGCTTAAAATTTCATGGTCTTTCATCTTCACAGATCTATCTGGCACAAGACGCTTTCATGTAAAATTCGAAAAAAAACTTAAAACTTTGTTTCTTTTATCTATTCCCACCTAATTTTCGTCTTATCAGAGAAGCAACGTGCTTGTAATTGGAATCATTCTAGGTGGCTCTCAGCTTATCATTTTTTTTGTAATACCGAGACACGAAGTACGGCCCTCAAGGTTTGAAGTTATTTACAGGTTTAAGGACCTCTTCAAAACAAGGCCCATTTCTTAAAATAATTCCATATTTTTTTCTTGTAGCTGAGCCATTCAAAAATCTAAAACGCGAACTTCAACAAAATAATGTCGAAACCTTCCTTCTCTCAGCTCACCCTTGCAACCACTTCCATCTCAAAATCTGCCACCTCAACAACATCATACACGCGGACACACAATTACACTGCTGAAATTACGTATTGGCTATTTGAATAACCACCTGTGCTCTTGTTATTTGGATAATGTCGTCTTCCCAAATCAAATCTCACTTTTTACCTCCTCGCATAGTCCTCTACTTAATTTCCCTTCTCTGTACGCAATCAATTTCTCCTTTACTCTAGCTTTCCATCTGTTTCTCTTTCCTCTTCTTTCGAGTTTCTCAAAGTTTCTTTTTCTCTACAACTGATGACGATGATGTTAACGAAACGTTTATCAATATATTGGCTAAACGCTAATTTCTGTGTTCTTTTTCCCCTATTTGCTCTCTGTGCTGTGTTAGATGATGATTGGTAGGATGTATTAGCCTATGCGTTTGAAAAATTTCGTTGTTGTGTTGCTTATCGTTCGCAAATGACTTAATCGCCTATTGGTTAGTCAAAACGCCAATGGCAATCATACCGTGTGTATTATGTAATGGGAGTGGTTAAAATGACTATTGGTATAGAAAACAATTTAAATGTCTTTTTTAAAATGTTCGTAAGTGCGACCATATTTCCGATTGTAGAAGTTGTAACTGTTTCGTTCTCGGGTGCGCGATTGTAAAAGTGAGTTATTTATCGGTTTCTTTTTAGTTGGTACCAATTGTGGTTGAATGCGCGTGATTTACTGGGAACTGTTTCGTTGATGTTATCGAGCACGAGTTCTTAATTTTAGCTTAACTTGCTTAGAAAATTTATTACTTAATCTGGAAAATTTTTCGGTTGAATAAGATTCGCTGTCGTATTGTTCATTTCAGTAAGAGATTCTTCTAAATTGCTATCTCATAGCTTTTCTTTTGATCACAAATTCTCCATGGGATCATTATTCTCGTTTTAGTATGGTTATTTTCGTATTCAAAGCGGACATCAAAAGTCAAGTCGAGGTAGAATTACAGGCGGTCTAGTAAAGAGGTTATGACTCTTACCGTGTTGCCATAGTGAAAAGGAAACTAGTATTTTTTTTTATCAGGCTGGTAGCACAATTTTCACCGTTCCCGTTACTTTTGCAACAATTCAACCAACTGTCTACGTTGTCGATGGTTATTTTTTGCAATGTTGTGGCCAGAATTTATTTTCGATTTCGTTTATTTGTACTATATTGTTCATTTTGTCGTAAAATAAACTATCTAGGACGAAGTTAACGGCACTTAAATGTATACATTTTGCATGCGATACGTGTTTGAGAAAATTTGTTTGGTATTTAATATTAACTGACCACTGTGCTCTTACGATTAGATGCTTTTATTGCTTGATCAATACTTAATGTTACTGGTCTCAGTCAACGCATCTGAATTTTGCGGCAGATTTCTTGTTTTAATTGGTTTTGGTTAACAGTAAGCCAGTAAGTGCAGTACGCTTCACTAGCCAATCAAATTCAGCTTTCTTTACGTAGTTAAAGACGAACTAATGTCTAAAGCTACCAACACAAATTTCACTGGAAAGTCTTACCAACGTAACCAGACCTATATATATGTTACTTGTTTCCGTGTACCTTCGTTATTATGCAGTTAACTCTGATTGGTTGACAAATTTGTTGGCCTTAACTAGCTTCACTTCTCCAGTTCAGGCGAACTAATTTCAAGTTAGTTTATCGATCGACCTTAAAACATTCAAATTGCATCCGTCTGGTTTAACCGCCGCTAAAAATCGTTATCAACCGATCAGATGATTCTTTTAGCAACGAGTTTATATCAGTTTGTCACTGTGGTTACATCCTGATTTCGCAAGGAACTTTGATGTCCATGTAATTATCTTGTAATTCCTTTCCAACCGATCATAGCTACCATATCCGACTGTAAAAGGTCCTTGTGGTTTGTCTCAAGGTCAACTTTTAACCGGTTGCCACACTCGTGCTCTTAACCTGCCATTCGATTATTCTTGTAATCGGATCAGTCCACTTTTCCTTCTATAGGCTATATTCCTCATGCATTGTTCCTTGACAATATTTACGGTCCTCCTCAGAACTGCTTCTCCAATTTATAATTCAACAATCAGTACCTCGCTATCATTGCATCAACCTTATATGCAATGTTCGAATTTGGAAGAAATAAGTTATAAGTATGTATAAAATATATTAGTTGCTTAGAAGCACAAATCGGAAAGTCAGTTAACTTACACAATTTCAGCTTGCCCAAAGGGTATTGTCATAGCAGCCATTTAAGATGAACCTTGTATAAAATTAGTTTCAGAGCGGCTCTTATTCACTCATCTTTGCTTTTGTTAGCAAACAGCATACCTTTCCTCTCCGTACCTTGATTAAAACAAGTCTACATCTGATTTTTATTGATAGTAATTCTATTTGCTGCTTTAGCACTTGACCTGTCAAGCACCATGGAAATAACCAAAATAGTACAGCATTTTAATGCATTTTCAAGCATTTGTGATCCTGGCAGTATGGCTTACTTTACATACGTTTGGCGCGACATTGACTTTTACTGATGCCACCTCTCGATGGGTTTCGTCAAGTCAACGTTTCTATGTAGCAACCTTTGTTCCAACAATCACAAGCTGAATTGATTCTATTACTTGTCCATTGTTTTTTGCTTCATTAACATCGGTGAACATGGTAATCATCATTAAATCCACAGGCGCTCCGTCCTTATGCATTGAATTAATACAAAATTGTTTTCCGGTTGGTTTGCTCTGTATCAAAGCTATCGCTAGGCCAATGATTGCCGTGTGCTAACGTTCTTTTTCACCCCGTCGATCGATGCCACTTTTTCGCGCTTTCAAGGTTACACACACTGCCGCACATTGCACAACGTCCTAATTGCTCTTTTTTGGATCCCAGCGAACCTGCTACTTGTATATTTCAAGTAGGGCAACTATTATCGGTGCTGGTCGTTTGTATTCGTTTTTGAACTTTGGACTTTTGCTCTATCTCACAACTCCTTATTTAATTTTCCACCCCCCTAATGTAGTTTAACTAGTTTTCGTTTCTGACAAACAATCTTGGTTTATCAATACTTGCTAGCTCTTATGTTAATGATATGTTTAAGAATAAATAGACTCAATAGTTTAGGTTGCTCACCTATGTTTTTAAGGTTAAGTTTTTATGTCATTCGATCTCTCCTCTGCTTCTAGAATATCAGTAGTATTGACCGTGTCTATTGTAGACCTATTAATACTTATCTCAATGCCCTTGTTGCTTCTAATTTCTTAACATATCCCCCGAAGCAAAGTTTTTGGATATGGTTTATCTGACATAGTACAATGTTTTATATTATTTTTTTACTACGGCAGTATTCGGTCACGAATCATTTATCTAAAATCAACTCTCAGATGGGGTATCCCACTTTTTAAGGGTGTCCTTCAGGATGGTCATTTTGTAACGCTTCGTTTTCCTTCGACTTAGGATACTTTCCCATTATCCACTGTGGTAGTTAGCAGTTTCGTAGCATGAATATTGTGTTTCTAAACGCACTTAATTTAGGGACACATTTCAGGTGAGTTCGCATATTATTTTTTGCGTGTTTAACCTTGCAGTTTTAGAACCCCGTGGTTTAGGAATTTTCGCTAGTTTTTCAACTGCATTATCAACTTGTTATATTAAAGCTAAGACTAGCGTCAAATTTTGATTCCTGAGTTTGTGTTTTTGTTCGCGTCGTCATTACGAAGTTCATTTAACCGAATAAGTTACTTGGTTATTTTCATCACATTTCACTTATTTCCTTACTTTACTTAGTTGCAATGCTAATTAATGACCTGTGGTACACCCCTTTTTTTCAGAATGGATATAAACTACGCCTCAGAGTTTGTCGAATCCCGAATCCTCCCTCGTAATCGAAATCAAGCTCTCATCACCTTGGGTGAGGTCGGCGCAGCGAATTTTATCGGATTGGCTCCTCAGTCACGTGGACAGAAGACTAAATTTACAAAGAAGAACAATAAAAAGCCAAAATTTTTGCCCCGATTCAAGAGATTTAGCACTAAAGAGATTAAGCGTTTGATTCGACAAGAGCAAAGTTCAGATCTGGCGGGTATGACGTGTCCTTCAGAACTGCCTCGACGTCTTAATGAACTCTGGAACACGTATTCCAGATGTATCATAGACTGGAAGGGTGTAAATGACGATACGAATATTTCAAGTAGGCTGGAGAACATTCTGCGGATGGATTTAATCGGTGCTCGTATGAGGGTTCTCAGGTCGATGTCTTCGAAACAAGTGAATATTTTCAATGCTTCTACTCGATTCGAATGGGTTGTAACTCACTTGATTCGTCTCCTTTTCAGGTGGACTTGGAAGGAATAGTTACTATGGAAACTCGAAATGTCTTCTATTTCGCGTCGGAAATTGATGATGTAAATTCATCACGAGTGAACCTAGTGCCCAAGAAAGGCACGGTCTTACTTCTAATCATGCCGGGCGCCGAAGTTGTTCTTAATGGGAGTTCGCTTGCTCATCGACCGATTGATCGGACTCTTAGAAAATGGAAATCAAATTATAATGGAAACGGAAAGAAGCGGAGAGGAGCAATTCATACAGACCTCTTTAATGATTATATTTTTACTGCTACAGACCCGTTGCAAAAGTATCGATAAAACTATTAAGTCTTGATTTACTCTTTTTATTCGGTCCTGCCAACAAGGTTGGGGTTGATGGTGTATGCTAAGAGCGTGGTTGTGGTGGCTAGCCTGCAACTGCGATTTGGCCTGGTGATTCCCGTGATTCCTTGACTCTCTCATGAATTTTCGGTTGTGGGCTTGCCTGGGTAGGTTCATAGCGCACTTAGCGTTATTGAGGCCCCGGGAGTGGGCGCGTAGCGTCAATTTCATATCTTAATCAGGTCGAGGGGTGCTTATATTCGAGATTCCATTCTTAAAAAATCCGTGAGATGCAATCTGATATTCAAAATCAAAAATATTTGCACTAATAATAAAATTAAGCATTTTAATTTAAGCTGTCTACAGCTTGATTGTTTCTTCCATTGGATTGGAGAAGTATAGGTCATAGATGACCTTGACGCAATCTTTTATTGGTTGAAATCCCATCAGCTTTTGCCCAGCCCATTTTTTGTTATTCAAACCTGGACCATTATACCCACCATCCGCTTCGAGGGGCACCATACGTAGTTTGATCCTTCTGCCATAAGATGGCTCAAATTGGTTTCAATATCCCGCAAATTACGGAAGAGGTTGGGAAGGGTTGGAGCGCTCGCAGAGCACCACCGCGTCCATATCTTCCATCAGAAGTATCCAAGCCACAAAAGCTGAGGCCTGTCGAGCCATTCAAGAAAGCTGCAGCCTCCATTCGAAGGCAAGTTCGACAGAAGGAAGTGGAGTCAGTCGTCTATTCTCGGCGATTTGTCATCTCAGAGTCACTGGAGCATAGTAGAAAATGGTTCCAACGAGAAGTAGAAGCGCAGTTAAAAAGAGGTGGCCTTTTCGAGGACCCTTTCATGCCTCCTGTCGATTCTACGATTTGGCCAGATCGAAACCCCACCTCTTCTAGATATCGCTGGCGCAGACCGACGGTGCGTTAATGTCATCCATAATCTAATGGTCGGACTAAGCAGCTTATATATACTTTCTTGAAACAAATTTTATTGATGACTTCTTTAAAAACTAGTTACAAACATTTCCTGTCACTTTTATTTGTATTTATGTAATACTTTGGAGTGATAACTAATTTAACTTTACGTGTTAACTTTGAATTTTGTTGATTGATTCTTCCACTATTCTTATCATAGCATGCATAATTGATTATTTTAGGCGATTTTTCCTCATTTGCACTTTTCGCTTTTTACCGTTATGGTACCGGTCAACATAAAGCACGAAAATTAATCATGAATAGTCAACCCCGGGGCCATAAGACTAAGGCAGTTTGACTAACAAGCCCTGACATCATGGCAGCGTCCAACATTGAAGGTACGGACGCATTGGTGCGGGCTACAACGAAAGATACTATTAAAGAACCGCTTGTTGGATGGGAACAGCAAAGTTTTTACTTAGGCGCGCTCATGACTGTTGCACGTGCGTCATCGGTAACACCATATCTACTGTATTAAATACTCCAATTTTAGGAACTCGTGGATCATCCTAAATTTATCGCTGACGGCCTCAGTCGCTTTGATATTCGCCAGGGAGAATTGGGTAATTTATAGCAATTTCAAACATTTTATTTCCTGAAATATTATTTTCGATTTCTTTACCATTCAATACTTAATTTTTAAGGAAACTGTTGGCTTCTGGCTGCCCTTGCTTGCCTGTCCTTACACCAAAATCTTTTTGAAGTAGGTCATCAGTTTTCTAAATATTTTGAATTTTAGTAACATTTGAAACCACACAGTTTTTATTTTTAAGTATTCCCTCCAAAGTTTTGTTTAATAAAGCATTTCAGTTGCTAAGAAATGACATTTCCCTTTAAATATATACCAAATTGACTTCTTTGCTATATCATTTCTAATCGAAAGGAAAGTAGCACAAAGTTCACTTTGTGTGCTAATACTTGGTTAAATCTTGTCTCAAACTTTCTTTCTCACTCTCTTCTTATGTGAATATTGGCACACGAATGTATAAATTTACCGCCTCAACAAATTCACTGCTTCTCCTCTTGACACTCAAAACTCAAGTAAATGAGGTCATAGGGCAGACTTCTTTCTCTGAGCCTAAACTTTTTTGAGAAGCCGCTATTGTCATGATTGACTGCATGTCTGCAATTGACTTGGCACATTTGCTTAGTGTTACCCGGGGATGATCGCGAAATTCGGTAGATTAGTTCTAGCATAGTTTAAAACGCACCCTAGTTCATGGCATTGTAGACACTTTTCTGCGCAGCCACAAAAACAATTTTCCTTCGGCCGATGAGCGGTCTCATGCTGGCTGGTCCTCGCTATTTATCTGCATATCATTTTCAGGCTGTAAAAAGCGCTGCTAAAATAGCTCTCTATTTGGCTACCGGACACTTTCTGGGCTTAATTTGGCTACGGCTCATCAAATTAACTGAAACCTGTTAGAAGCTCGCTGTTTTCATTGTCATGGCTGTTTGCACTCATACATGCCATTGCATGGAATCAGCCCATTAATTTTGCCAACCTCTAGAGTAGCTGTGTGTATAGAGCAGACCAATAAATTGTACTGTTGTTCTATAAATTTTCAAAGTATCTGCTTATGTTGGCTAATTGACTCGCAGAGGTGTGTATGCACCATCATTTTTTTAGGTTTTCTGTTTGAAATGCAAATGATGTCAAACACTGCAAGTGCCATAGTAAATTTAGCCGGCTATTTGGCTTCCCCAGGTGCTTTTTATTTCGGGTTCAGGATATGTTATCAGGAATGGGCTAATGACTATGGTTCAGAATATTGATAGCGAATGTTTGCTCTGCATCCAGAATTAGCTGCTTTCATCCCTTTTGATAACTGAATCACTTGTTGGTTTGGATCTTAGGCGTGAGTGGCGCTACCTACTGACCTTTGGTTATGGTTTGATGGTAGATTAAAATATCCAAGCTTCCGAATAAAGGGTATTTATCACTTTTAAAATGATATATGACTGTATATAAATCTTTGAACAGTTATTTAATCTTCCTGTATCAGTGGAATATAAACTCTCTTAGTATTCGTTTTTCTAGAACATGTTTGTATCACTGTTTTCAACATCTTGAAGTAACACTTCGAGGTCAAATAGGTGACTCTGTTGTCGATGGGAAAGGAAGGTGCTTGTAGCCTTTGACCCTTTTGATCTTTTTTTTTCTGAATATCTTAAAACAAAGCTTCAAGGATAGTCTCCTTCTATATGCTCTACCGATTGAAGTTATCATTTTTGGTAAATGGTCATCATCGATTTTCTGATCGGTTGAACTTTATTGGAAAACCACCAAGTGAAACCTGCTACGTTCTCGTATTTGAAAGGACAACTGAAGTCCTATCCTTTTCAATAACTCCCGCTCGTTCTTTACTACCCAAATCTTAGACACAATGTCCTATCAAACTGTTAATCACCGTTTTTACCGCTTCCCTCAACAGTCTATACTGGTTTGTTGTTTCACACTTTCCGACAGGTTCCGCCCTTTTAGTGCAGGCGTGACCGATAGGGCTGCTTGTGAAAAAAAGCCTTAAAGCCAGCGATTGGCTCTACCCTTTGGAGCATGTCAGAGCGGGATTTTTCTCGAGAATAGTTGGGAATCGTCTGACTTACCGTGTAAGTTGGTTATCAAGACGTTCAATTCCGACTTAGTTTTTGATTGATCTAGATCTTGTTGTAAATGCAAACTAATTAGCTAGACTATTTCGTTGTTATTTTTGATCGCAGCCCTTTGTGTCCAGCTGACATAAGCTATATTATTCAATATTTAATTTTCATGGGGAAGCTGCACCATCGACGTGATAACAGTGCTTCTAATCGAGCCTAATGAGTCGTGTTTTCTGGCCTTTTGACGTATCCAAAACTTGTTATGAAAGTTCTGCTTTTGACTTTCTCAATAGGCACCGTTCCCTGACCTACTTGAGAGGGCCAGTGTTTCCAATTGACAATTGCAGAAATCGAAGTACTAATAGTTTTCGAAGCCTCCGAGACGGTTGGTGAACATTTCGTGGATAAACTAAACTGTTATGCGAATATTTTGCCCCGATATGTCTTCAGCTGAAGTGTTTCTTACACAAAAAGAACCAGTTTTTTTATCAGGATTATGCGAGTTGCTTAAGAAACTACAGATGCGTGGGATGCTGTACTGTAAACGATGTCAGTTTAAATTATTTTGCCTGTCACACCCAGTACCACAGGCTTCTGAATACCATGGTCTCTTTCATCATAATCTGCCCCTTTTTCTCAAAATAATCAGATTGGAGATGATTCAGTTAAATTTGTTTGCTTCCATAGTATATTGAAGCGAGAGGTTTTGATGTTACTAGTCTGTCTATTGACAGCGAAAGGTTTTATACAACCGTCAATAAAATAAGCAATCAGTCGCATTGATGCTCCCGGGTTTCTGGGTGGTTAATAAGGTAAGGTCACTGCGGGTTAGGGAAAGCCGTTAGAACATCAAGTCATTGATACCAAAGTCATCTTTAACTATTGTTGTAATTAGCTCCACTTGACCTAGGTAGCTTTGAGTAATTCGCATGTCTGTATCAGTATTTCTATTGCTGTATGACATTGCGCCATTGGTGGACTTTCCACCAAACAATTGTCTGTTTGGTTCTGTGGGATCTGTTCTTCCCTCTAAACTACGTCATCTAGGTCCATTTTCATAACAGATTCACTTCGTTGTATACCACAAATTCTCATTCCTTGGCTGTTATCCTAACAAGTATTTCCAATTTTCACACTGATTTAGGTTGTTTTATGGTGACTGCAATTGTATTTTCAATCTGTACTTTCCTCTGACCCTGATAGCACAAAAGAACATTATGTGCTTCATTTCATGTTAAAACTAAGTTTATTCGCCTGATTAATTAATAGAAATATGCATAGGAAAAATTGCAAAAGTTGTACTTTTAAGTGACAAGAAATTGACTAACCAGATGTTACTGGGCTCTTAAACAAATTCCTTTCAACATCGACTCCGGCAGTGCTGCCAGAGTGTATTATGCATGGCATGCACTAAAAGTGGCTTAAATAAGGCGAAGAGCTACAGTTGGCATCATTCATGTGAACACGTAATCTCGTTATTATCAGCTTTCCTCTGACAGCACATGGCTTCTTCACCAGCAGTCTTGAGACTACGCTGGAAACCTATCTTCAAATGGTCTCTTCACCGTCCAGCAGAGAAGAACCAATATTTATGGGACTGCTGGTTCCATTGTTTGCAAGTTCTGTTGCACCGACTATCTGAGAACGGCTGGACACTTCCATTTCTGCTTAGAGGTCTCATTAGCCGCTAGTTTTCATAGCACTTCGAAGGTTGACTTCATCGTTATCTCTATTTCATAAAAAGTGGACTATGTAACCTGTAAAACTACTACGACTTGCAATGCTTTGATAATCAGTTTCAATATCGATACTATAGGGGTAAACCTATTTCGAATTCTATGTGGCCCCACTGCTTGATTTGGAGTTTAATCAAACTATAAAAATATAATTACTTTGTCCCTCATCGCAGTTTCGTATTTGCCGGTAAACGAAACTGCAATTCGTATCTCCCCGCTTCCAGACTAGTCACCAGAATTGGAGAGGATAAGCATAACCTCATTTTTCAAATTATTACTCCCCCTCTCTTCTTCATGCAATCCTTCGATCTCTATTTCGCTTAAAATCCCCCTGATTATTCTCTTTGATCGATCTAATTCAACCGACACTTCGTTCGCTCACAGTTAGCGAAGTTATATTCAGTGACATCATATTATAAATTAGTTTTCTCCCATACCCACACCGTTGTCTACCTCTCTCAAGGTCATTCCTACCGGTCAATCCTTCGTTAAAAGTTCGGATGGGAGTGGCCTGAATGAGGATGGGGGCTTCGCGTACGTGGGAATGTTCTGGTTCCGTTTCTGGCGTTTCGGTTACTGGGTGGACGTGGTTGTCGATGATCGCTTGCCAACCACCGGAAACTGTCTCTGTTTCGTCCACTCCAGCGATAGAACCGAGTTCTGGTCGGCCTTGTTGGAAAAGGCTTACGCAAAGTGAGTTGAATTTTGCATTCGCACATGCCAGACTCTAAAGTACTGAGTTTATTTAAAAGTATCTAATTGCCAAAGGGTTGTTGGAAGCTACGCTGCTCTTTTTGGTGGCACTACTTCTGAAGGCATGGAGGATTTCACCGGGGGGTTGTCGGAGATGATCGATCTGGGAAGCTCTGCCCCTGAAAATCTTTTCAGCATCATGATCCGCGCCCATTCTAGATGCTCCCTCCTTGCCTCCTCAATTGATGCCCGTCCCGACGAGTTGGAAGCTGAAGGACCTCTTGGACTCATAAAAGGACACGCCTACTCCATCACTGATGTTCGAGTGGTAGGTCATCTATTTGGCAGAAGTAGTATACCAACTGCAATTGGAATATGCTCAGTTTGTTCTAATGCTACCATATTTAACTTTATGCATTTATGGTTTTCAGTTAAACCTTAAAGTAAGTTAACGCGTCCTATTTTCATCCTTTTGTCGATTTGGCTTTGAAGCACTTTTTAGCTTTGTTAGCCAAAAAATAAGGGGTTTCAATGTGATTTTCTTTTGTTTTCTATACTGCTTATACTACACGTTTCAACCTAAATGCCGATTTTCTTAGGAAACCCATTTTACATAGTGTAAAATTTCGGAGTTTCTTATCTACATAGGGTGCATCAACTACCCGTTTTGGCTTTAATTAGCAGTGTCACAAGATCCATGTGCAATACTGCCTATTTTAGGCAGTTTAAAACAAACTAATTTAAAATATATACTGCGCTCTTTGCCAGGACGAACTTTGAAGCATTTTCAAACGTCGGTGGCTTTATAAGAAAGAAATAACTGGCACAGTACATTTATTTATTAACCGTGTAAATTTGGTAAACATTCATATTAAAACGCAGCTAACTTTCACCTGGCGTAATCGATTTAGCGGACTTTAAAACACCGATTGCAACAAATGAAAACGGGATACTCTATCGCTGACTATTTCGCTTATGCCTCATTGCACTCTGATTGGCCATCCTGCGCGGTTGCATGTTTGTCCCCTTCAAATGTGCAAGTTTGTTATTGCTCGGCTGCACCGAATGTTAAATTTGTTTGATTATCAAATTACCTACTAAAATAATACTAGTAGGTGGTAATTTGCCGATTCACTCGAATGGATTTGATGGGTCTTGGCATTTACTGGTACATTTTGTCCTTAACAGTTCTTCGACACGAGCGGTTCGCGCTTGGAGATGGTACGGTTAAGGAATCCGTGGGGAAATGAGCGAGAATGGTCAGGTCCCTGGAGTGACAAATCGGAGCAATGGTCTCGCATTTCTCCTGAAGAGAGGAAGCGAATCGGCTTGACATTCGATAATGATGGCGAATTCTGGTAATAAAGTACTTACGCCTGAATCTCTATCGTGAAATGTTTTTCTTCTAGGATGTCTTTCGAAGACTTCAAGCATTACTTTAGTCGCCTTGAGCTGTGCCATCTGAGTCCAGAATTTGAGCACATGGAACCCAAAGGCGGACCCAAAAAGCGAAAATGGGAGATGACTCGACATGAGGGTGAATGGCTTAGGAATTCCACGGCTGGTGGATGCCCGAATAACCGAGGTTAATCTACTTGATACAATAAACACGTTTCAACAGATTTACCCATTGCAACGTTTTGATTATTGTATTCCACTGCTTTGTAGATACTTTCCATATGAATCCACAGATTCGAGTTTCTGTCGTGGATGCAGATGAGGCTGATGATGATCCGACTGGAACTATTGTCGTTGGTTTGATGCAGAAGGGAATGCGGGAAAATCGTCAAGAACCATTCTCCATTGGCTATTGTATCTATCCCGTGAGTTTCATTTATTTTTCTCACCACTTAATGACTCGGATTGATTATCTTAACTTCAGAACCTTTTATTGCTTTAGTTACCAAAAGGAGCACCAGAAAATGCACTGCTTACGAAAGCTTTCTTCAGTCGAACTGATATGGCGGCTAGGTCAACTTATGCAAACACAAGAGAAGTTTGTGGTCGTCACAAACTCATGCCTGGCGATTATGTTATTGTGCCCACTACTTTTCTACCTAATGAAGAGGCGAAATTCTTATTGCGGATCTTCTCTGAGCGACCTTATACCGCTAGGTACGTAGTCCTAATAATTTATTTCAGGTCTATTCGCAGTTGTTTTTATTTGTGGCAGTCGGAAGATTTACTTAAATGAAGGTGCAGTTAAGAGCAAATCCATTTTGATCAAGGAAGCTTGAATTAATCGCCTGATTTCAGCCTCCATGAGATCAGTAGCAGTGTTTGACATTTTTCTTCAGACTTAGGATGAAATCAACTGGTTTGAATGGATGAAAATGCAATTTAACATGTTTGCTAGCGAAATGCACCCCTTTTATAAAAACACGTCTTAAAATGCACCACAAATTGGCACCAGAGATTGACAAGCGTTGGTGTAGCGTCATGCTATGTCAAAGATTCGATACATTTTAGTCATTGGGTAGTTTTTCATAGCTACTCTCAAACGCATTATGGTATCATTTCAAATTATTTTTAGTTATCAATTTTAGATTAAAACTTTAACTGTCCTTGGTATTCTTGGCTTTAAATTTTCGCATTTTTCTCCTAGTGAATTGGATGACCAGATCGCTTGTAGAATCGATCCGATTGAAGTGCGTTTTAAACATGGATATTTGTCATCTAACAATTTTCCAATTTTCTGCTTACTTTTCAATCTTGCTTCCTTATAGCCGGTGCCATTCCTTCCGAAGGATGAGGAAATGATCGCCAAATTGAGGGTAGCTTTTCAAGCAATAGCTGGCGATACCGGTGACATAGAAGCGGAAGATCTGAGAAATATTCTCAATCGTGTTTTTGAGAACAAGGGTTTGTTTCAGTCGCTTTCCTTCCCTTTAATTCAAAACAGGTCCTGCATGCTTATTCACTAGTGTTAATTTCTTTTTTCTTCCTCCTAAGTTATTAATATTGCTAAACGTTCATTAGAAGACGTGCTAATATTCCCAGAGCGGAATTAAAAACAGTGGTAGCTCAAGTTAAGAAAAATAATTCCATCGTGAGTTATTTCATTCAGTGCAGCCTTATACAAGAAAAGGTGAACATCTACATGAACTATGAGTAACACGTTCCTGAAGGCAGTTTGAGATAGAATATACCGTCGGCTTAAAAATCTTCAATAGTTTTGCCTTTTTGACATTGATTCTAGTTGCTTAACAGTTGGATTTCATATTCCTGATTGAAGGAATATATTCTAGGCAAAGTGCCTTACAAGCGATATACTTCTTGAATAGCTTTTCACCAGTGACCATTTCGTTGGTATCCGCTCATTTACTCAGTACAATAAAGATTCTTGAACAATCTCGTTCCTGAGACAGTCTTATCATAATAATCACGACCTTCAGCAGTTTACCCCGCACTCAAGCTTCAGGTTGCTTCTCAGCGCCTTTTCGCGGCTTAGAAACAGACGTTCAAAACTTAAGTTTCCTTTATTGAGCCAAAGACGGTAGAACTGAGTAGAACCGTTTCTAAAAGTAGCTGAGGCTTTGTTGCTTTGAGCGTGTGTGATCCGCTTTATCAGTGGCTTTGAATAGGCCACTTCGGTTTATTTTTAGCAAATATGGCCAACTTTTTTTCTTACTTTAGTCGGAGGATCTTTCGAAGGTTTTAGTTTGGAGACCGCTAGGAGTATGGTCGCTCTTATGGATGTATCCTTTTCATCATTCTTTTGAATTCGTCATTAACCTTTTCCACGAACCGTAGTTTCTTCCTTAGCATGGATAATTTAGGTCGACACCAGCGGAACTCTCGGGTTCGAGGAATTCAAGACCCTGTGGTATGAGCTCCGTCTATGGCTTGTGAGTTACGATACTCAACACGATTTCAGTAGAATTAGCGCCTCATGAAAACATGCTAGTCAGATGATTTTCTTTTTCTTCCAAGTCATTCTTCACGGAAGCCGACTCTGCGAATGCTGGCCAACTTCGAACCTACGATCTCCGTAATGTCCTTAGCGACATCGGCATTAGTATCAGCAACGAGATCTTCAAGGCCATCGTTTGTCGATACGCCCACAATGGTGTTATCGTCTTTGACGATTTTATTCTCCTTCTCGTGCGGCTGATCACCGTCTTTGGCAAGTTCAAGGAAAATCTGGATCATCGCGGAGGAAATCGAGCTACTTTCGATGTCGATGTGGTGAGTATTATACCATTTAGAATCGACTCTGACCTACGTGGGAATTCAGTTATATGTGTGCATCATTAACAACGACTCAAGTGGCAGATGATTCGTCTACCATACAGTGGAATTTCCAAGTCTAGGTATTCCATTACGAAGATGTGGACAAAGTAACTTGATAGGTCTCTTCATTTAGCACCCCCTAGGAACAATTCATTTTGTTGACAGAGGCAGTCACTTAGATTAATTAGAAATACATCCCCTTCATTACCTTTTGGATTTTACTTACTGTTGTTAGGTTTTTGTGGTGGCGTTTTTTTTTCGACAAAAATTCAGTTCTAGACTGGGAGAAGAAACGTGAAGTTTGGGTACCTGATAGTTTAAAAAGTCCAGGCTCTGCAAGATAATTAATGGGCGATGGGAACCGTCTCTGGGTAGATCTGGAGTCTCTTCACTTCCTCGGAACAATTTGCGTTGGCCAAATTGTTGCGTTACGATAGTTTATTCTCGAGAACCGAGTCCATACCAAGCCCTGGGTCGATTTAATTAATACTCAACAGTGATATCCATTCGATCAACCAGAAGTCTTAAAATCAACCCTCGTTTCAAGCAGAATAATGTCACAAGCGAAAGCAAAATAAACAAGATTCAATGGTGTATCTCAGTTAGATCATAAGACCATCCAGCTATAGGACTAACGGTTTTAATCAACTGGCTATAAGACCAGAGTACTTGAAACCTATCACTGCTACAAACTCCAAAGAAAAGTGGACGGAGATAGATTGACATTTGCTGACTGTGTGCATTTAAAACTTACAATGGCAGATTTTGGTGGTCAGATCATCCTGCACGGAACATCGCGGTGTCTTTGTGGGAGCGATTTTTGGAGAGCCTCAATTGCAAATGCCATAAAACTAGAATTTGATGCCTGTAAGATGTACGTCGATTACACCAGGCGTCACGAGATTCGTAATTTTTCCCCAAAATTGCATCGTCATACGGAACATGTGGGAAAGGACGGAAGAGCCTTTCACTAGGACAATATGAAGGGGATGGACTGACTTGGAGGAAATAAGCCGGCTGCATTCGGTTTATGCGTAGGCGCATTCCTTTAAAATCAAACCAACACTTTGTTGCGAAGCTGTTTTCTTCGTTTATGTCTAAACACGTTGTCTTTGCTGTTTTAGTTCTTGCGTTGTGTCCTCTACACATGAGGGCCTACAAAGCCTTTTCCATCACCTCGTGCCTGCCTGCCTGCCTGCTTAACTGACTAACTAACTTATATTGTTCTCTTTAATATATCCACGAATTGCGAGGTGCTTATTTAAGTGGTTCGCGGAAAAGATTTGTGTCCATTCAATTACCTTCTACGGATCATTTGTGGGTGTTACAAATTTAACAATACCATACCTTTCAGTAGTAATCTATATGAAGCAAGTTTAAAGATGCTCGACATTTTTACGCTGGAATCATTCGGTATTGATTAATATTACAAAAGACGTTTATTTTCGGGGTGTACTGGTTTGAGTAGCTCACGAAAAGTTACTTACATAAGATTTTCATTACAACACTCGAATAATATGGTTCAAGAAAGAGTATACATTTTGAAAGAACAGCGCGAAAATTTTAATGCCTTGTGTCACTGGGTGGATTCTGTAATCAACTCGTGCAGGATATCTAAGCTTAGCAAAATATCACTAGACGCAAGTTCTCGTAGTGTTCCAGCAGTCCTGTGACTTTGAAAGACAGTGGATGAAAGTACCCAGGATTCCTCGACAATTAACTCAGCCAGACTCCTGGTTCGCCCATGCCAGGATATGCATGCGAAGCTGAAATATTACAAGCTTCTATACTCGCTTCAGCTTTGCACCAATACCCGGTCTTTTGCTTTTCCAGCCAAAAATCGTTATGAATACAAAATCCGGATTTTCGATTTTTTATTGCTGCTTCAATCATAGGTAGTTCTGAAACACCCAGGGCCTAAAGTCTGTAGGTCATCTGAATGCTTCAATGACATTTCCCGAAGCTCTGACAGTGTAGAACTGTTGGTAATGAGGTAGAATAACGGGACTAATCCTTTCGCCTTCTCGTTTCGGTGCAGTTCGGACTCAAAAATTGTAAGAATAGCGAAAAAGTCATCCAGTGCTTTATCAAAGTTCAGGCACTTGAGAAGATCGTAGCGCTCAGCGAAGGAAATCAACATCTGCAAGTAGAAATTTAAATACTACTTAAGTGGCAATATAAGGTAAAGTTTTTAACATCATGTGTGCCCTGATTTCTTTCTGCTTCAAGTGGAAAATACTCTAATTTACAATCCCAAACACTGCTTACAACGAATGCCAAGTAGTGTAAAAGTTACCGGTTGGTTTGGGACCCTGGCCAATCCACCACCCTCAATGCCACTCCTAGCCGCTCTCATGACCGCAAATGCAGCAGTTTTCGCCTCTTTGGCGAAGTGTAAGCATGCGGTCAAATTTCCGCTTAGCGTTTGACTTTCATCAATGGCTTTTGAAATCGCCTCCAAATCGGATTGATATTCACCAGAGGAGTTTTGCAATGCACTAATGGCACCCAGAAGTAACAATCTCGAAGCAATATGGAAGGAGAGCACAACATGATGAGTAGCGTCAAAATTGATTGCTGCGCTCGGGCCCTGTTGCGATTCCGTACTCAGGAATCGAAGGGCAGAGAAGATTATCAACTTGATTTCTTCAGAGTTTGGCTTCGGGAACTTATTGATGAAGAGAAGTAGAAGAGATAGTCCTGCATGCACTCGAGCCTAATAAAATGTGGGAAAGTAGCACGTCACGTTTATTCCTTTACTACAATAACTTATTTACTGCACCAACCGAATTAGCTAATTAGATAACGCCCATGTGTAAATAAAATAAGTGCGTTTGAATCATGAATCTCTGGTTCAGCTATCTTGATATGTTAATCGTTCAGTCCGGCTCACACAACGTTTGATTTACTAGACGAGGTATTCAATTGAATTTGAAACACATTTACTTTCCAAATACGTAATAAAACTAAAAGGCATTGACTAAGCAGATTGGAATTCTAAAAAAAGCAAGTTACTATACTTAAAAACGTTGTTTATTCACTATATCTAGAAAACAATGCCTAGTTTCTCCTAGTTGGTGCCTCTAAACAGACAACTTAACCCTAGAAAATGTAGAGCGCTTTCGCCGAGCATCCCGCAGAAATATCTAGAAGTCTTGCACTAAGCAAACACACAGACTAAAACCAACGGCTCCGTTTACTATTCATTATACCAAGATGGCCAATCCGACCTGAGCAGCCGCAGTAATAACGTTCAAGATTGTTAACTGTACTGAACCTGTGCGATTTCAGATACTGAAAAATCCTGCTTACTTCCTGCATCCAAAACAAATAGATATTTTCTCATAAAATGTACTTAGAGAACAAGACTAAATCGACGATAATCGATAAAATCCGCGAGCACTTAGTTCGCCATTGAAATACCTTGAAGTATGAATCACTCGCGAAAGCTTCACAGAGGCTTGCTATGACGGTACTTCTACTAGAAAACTCCATGAGCTTTCCGGCTGCTAATGCAGCATTCCAACGAATCTTCGGCGCCCCATTAAGTTCAACGACGTGTAGGTATGTATGGAAGGCATCCAAGACATCTTCAGCGACCTCAATCTTTAAGGGTTTCATTTGAATGATGTTTGCGAGACTGTGAATAGCATGTTCACATCGCCGGCCGTCAAGTCTACTCCACATAGAGAGGTTTCGGTCCCGAAGAGAGGTTAAATTTCTTTGGATAAGATAGTGACCAACTAATAGATTGACCTACAATGCTTCTTGAAGAAGAGTGTTATGGTTCCAGGTTTCGGAAATTGTTGAATGGGGTGATTTTAACGCTTTGAGAGTGCATAACTCAAGACAGTAAGCCACTTCGGAGGTAAGGCTTGTAGATATACTTGATGATTTAGAGCTTATTTGGAGGAGGACATCCAAGGCTTTGGACAGAAGAGTTGGCGAAATAAACGTAGCGCTAAAAGGAAATCAATTTAATTTGTCAAGGACCTCCAAGAATGTACAGGCAATAAGGAAATAGGAGGTCCACTTACTCAAGGATAGCTAGTCTACAGAATCGGCGCAAAGCCTTCGACCTTGTCTCTATGTTGGAACTATCACAGAGGTGAATGAAAAGGTCAACAGATCTAGAACAAAGGCTGGAACAGACCAAAGGATTCAGTGGCATCTGTCGAGCTGAAGAATTTGAAGTTTCTAGAAGAGCGAGAATGTCGAAGAATACTCCAATCACTTGGCAGGTCCACCAACACTCAGAAGAGTTAGGAGACGTCTAATAGTGTAACGGAATAATCATTTATCTCTGACACATGTAACTTCCATTATGGCGACCCATACCAAATATAAGGAGAAATGAATGCGCACCAAATTTGAAGAAACTTCAAATCCTAATATCGGTCAGAGATCATAAGCATTGCATTCAATGAGAAGACAATAATAGGTGGCAAGGACAAAGGGATATGCTCAATAGAACCGGTAATAACAGTATCATACCTGTTCTATTTTGCTCTTATAATCAGAGAACTAATGTCTTACAGTTATAACAATATTGTAGAACTTAAATGTGTGGGTTTCGGCTAAACTTTGATAAACGGAAGATTTATTGCAGATTCATTTAAAAGGATGTAAAGTGGAAAATAAAAAAAAACATGATAATTGTTTATATGTGCTAAAGAAACGCGTGCACACACAAACCCACAACCGCGCACCCAACGAAGTGGTATTTAGCGCAAAAAGGCAGTTACGTGGACGAACTCAAAATTATTGTAACTTTAAATTCAAATATTTAAAACAAAAGCAAATGAATCTAAAGACCGAATTCCCTCGTTTTCATTCTCCCTGTGCAATAAAGGACGAAATATTTCGCGATTATTTCGGGAAGGAACAATTGAAAAGCACAAACAATAATAGCAGATATTTTCCAAAAAACATCGTGCACTGGATACCACCCCCGGCCAAAACATCAAGTACTATTTCGTTTTCTTTGAATTAATAATCTGCGGACTTAGAAGCTACAAAACCGGATAAACTGAATAGAAGCACCAACTTGAGTAGAACCAGAAGAAGTAAAAGCTGGAGCCAACCGAATGAAGAAATGGAAGAAGACGTCATTAAGCCAGAAAATTGGAGTCACGTGCGTCAATGGGTCAACGACATTGATCGGTCTATTGAAACCCTTTCAAACAACATTCGTGGTCTTCTCAAGGTGCAAGCTCACATTCATGCATATAATATGCAAAAAGCGGCCACATTACACATGTTTATAATCCCTGTATAAATTTCCTGTGAAAAGAGATTGCACATGAGCTATTGAAGTGTTTTTAAACAAAAAAATGAAGCATGAATTATTTTACGCCAACCAAATACCTTCACCGAATAATGCTTAAGCAACCCAATTTCAATTGCTTTAGGAGAACACCCAAAGCGAAAATGAAAAGGTGAATTTCGAGCATGCTCCCACGAAAGTAAGTACTATTTTTTATTGATGCATTTAAGCAATTAATGCCATTATCTAACAAAACGTAGGATTATCCTATTTACAACAGAGATGTGGGAGCCCTCCGCCACAGTCCTGCAAAGGTAGAGTATATCACCCATAGTTTGCAAGATTTAACAAAATTTAATTTGATTGATTTAGATTTACTGCTATCTAACAATAGGACAGTACAGCGAACGGAGAAATTGACCGATTAACAACAGAACTGCAAAAAACACGTAAGATAACCCTATTAGATTTTCCCTTTATTTAAACTCTACTCAAGTAGCCTTTTAATTGGCATTACAACTGATCAATTTACAAACCTACTTGAAACAATCTTACGTAGTAGCTTTTAACTATTGCAAGAAATGGATTTATCAAATGGTATGGTGTTTAAAAATCGCAAATGAAGTTAATATTAGACAGGGTTAAACAGTAGCCAAAACCTCTTGTGCCAAACTCTGTCACGATTATTTCAGTTGAAAATAAAAGATCATTCTAAAGCTATTGAAATGGTAATTTAAGCAGCCTTAATATGATAGATGCAAGACGATTTTACTCAGGAATTTTCTAGTGTTCAGCATAATTAAGTAGAAGATTGCCATGGTAGCTAATCTCACTAATGTCACACGTGATCAGTGCCATAGACCTAATAGCATTAAAATCGTCATTTAGGCATATAAAAATATCCCCAGTGGCATTTTAGGCGATGAGTTACATCAGGCAGAAACAAGACAGGCTACGCTGGAAGCCCTGAAATCTCATCTTCAACTCCAGCTACGCCAACGATCGGCACAGTGTGATCGAATCGTCACGCAAATGCGCAATTCAGAGTTCCAAACTCGTCAGACGGTGGTCCAGCTAACGCAACAGCTTGCGGCTGCCGACAGCAAGATTCTAGAGCTCTCGAGACAATGCGATCTTCTCAAACACGCAGCAAAGGGCCAAAAGAAGCGAGCGTTAAAGGCCGAAGCGGAAGTTGCGAGATTAAGGGATAGCAATAGAAACGTAGAAGGAAGATCAGAGAAGGTAGTATTGTTACCCTTTTTCTAATCAATACTCCGTCTGTTGAGTTAACAAAGCCTATGTTTGTTTGAACTTAAGATGGACGGAGAAGATACAGCCAAAGCGATCGCCTTCCTTGAAGAGGTAAGTGTGAATATTGGAGCAACTTGAGTGGAAATTGGACCTACACCAGGTCGTTAATATTGCATAGTCTCTGAAGTTTGGATTAAGTAGACATATGTGTCGACTGAAAAGCTTTTTTTGGTTGTAAGGACAATAAACGACTACGTGAATTAGCAGAAAGTTATGAAGAGCGACTGGCAATCACAGAAAAAGAAGTTGAGAAGCTCCGGGATCGGTTGGCCCAAACGGAAGCTCGATTTAACATACTTGGAGAACCAAAGGTAAGATTTCACGGCACATAGTTGGAAACACCTAAGCGAAATCAATAAGGCCGAAGACCACTGAAATTTTGGCGTTTAGTTACAGATATCGATGGAACCTTCCAGACCAGTTTCATCGACGGTATGTAGTTTAATCAGGTTAGAGCCATAAAAAAAAGAAAATTCAAAAGTGATATTTTAAAAATTTCAGATGAGGGTGGGAAGCGGAGATAATATGTCGGCTCCTCCTCCTGTAAGAACGGTTTATTTTTTTAACATTTTCCGAGATTTTTGAGCGGCAGTTGTTTTTTTTCATAGGTAACAACCGACAACGCATTACAGATGGAACTGACTATTCGCGATTTGAAGGAGAAGTTGGCCCAATCAGATGCATCAAACAAAAACCTACAGGCCTACCTGTCTTTTCTGAAACGTTCCTATAGCAGTATATTCGAAGGTGTCGAGGGAGGCGAAGCAAAAGATACATCCGGTGTGGGTGGTACCATAGCTACATGCGGGCCTTCAATCAAGCCAGAAACTTGCGCACCCAATGGAACCTCTCCGGTGCTTGTTGAATAATATTTGATCATTGTATAGGGCATTACTAGCACTTTATAATAAATACTTTTTCCCCACTTATCTTCTACTGAGATGCGATACAAGTATAAAAAATAAACTCAAATAAGAGTACTACTTAAATAAAAATAAATAGGCAATTACCCAAGCAGAATCTATTAGGATTCCGATGACATTGCACCACCATTCACAATCCAATGATAAATCGGAATATTTTCTTTTTTCTAGACAGGCATATTGGTGAGTAAGCAGAACGTCGCAGAAAGTAAGAAGATGTGATCGAAATGGGCGGTTTTCGTCCCTTTGCGACTGAAAATTATCACGAATCATCAATTTTATCGCCTCCATATTTGGCACAAGAAGGTCATAGTGCAAAGGAACGAAGGCTCGTAGGGTAGAAACGGCTTGGAATCGAATTGGCGCCGACTTAATCCCATTTTTGCTTTCGAATGGAACACCTCCTTCGGATATAATTTGTAGGCAGAGCTAAAAGAAAGGCAAAAGTTTGCACTACTAATTTAGCATCAGCAGAAAGCTTTTATGAAAGACCTGCTCGACAGGTCCTTACATACCGAATCACAGACTTAAGGCGAAAAAATTTTCGGGTAAAAGAGCATAAGGGAATTCATCCGTTAAGACCCGAAAGAATAAATGCATTCCGTCACGTGGAAGAAGTCTTCATTACTCACAAAGGTTAAAAGTTGAGACTAACTCAAACCATTCCTTAGAGGTCAAACAGAAAGAACGCTAAGACCGAACTATGCAAGACAATTTGCTAAAAGGCAGCGGGAAAATTACCGCGTCGCACCGAGATCAACGGAGCTACAATCCATTTGTTAACTCAGAAAAGAAAAAACAAAGTAGCACTCAAGAGGAGTTGATGATGGCCAAATCTAAAGCGCAGATTTTTCCAGATAAGTCCTCACGACATTCGCTCATGTGTAGGTATTATTTTACTATTAATAATACAGAAAGCGAAAAGATGCAGAACTGCTTACATCAATAAGCCAGCAAGAGTCAAACATTGGCTTTTGATTTCCGGAAAACATGTTTGGATCAGACTTGGTCACAAGTAATTTCTGCAATTCTGGAGTAAGTGGTTTGGTTAAAATGGTACTCCAAATAGCGAGAAGATTTGATTGAAGAGCTGAACGCTTTGATGAGTCTAATCGAGTCCTCTTGATAAACGAATTGAGAGTATTAGTCAAACTCGTTTGCAAACCATTCTGAAGTCGGTGGTAAGGAGTAATCGCCACAAGGTTAGCGATAGCTTTCAGCAAAGCCAACTAAAAGAAATCAAATATTTATCAAGCCAAGTGTTGTACCTGATGTTTAAACGATTTCTCAGTAAGCAATGCCCAATTAAGGCTCCGGTGCATCAACCTCAATTCACCGGCCAATCGGACCGAATAAGGAATAAAAGAAGCCGATTCCCTGTTAGACAACTCCTCAGCTATCGAAAACCGGAATCCCATGTTACTGAGAACATTGCCAAAGATGGATATGAATAGCTGAAAATGTTAAAGACTAATTGTTACTTAAGTTTATTCAGTAAAAATAAAAATTTGCATGTGGATTACCTCCCTGAGTCTAGAGTCGCGCTCTTGAGACACAGCTGACATTAAAGCAGCTTGAAAAGATTGTTTCGCATCCACAGACCATACTTCCTGACACACCCGCTTGGACAATAAGAGAGGCCGAAGACAGAACACCGCTAGAAGTCTAGTCTTTCTCAGCCCCATTGCAGAAGGCATTTCAGAATAAACGGAGGCTTCACTCCCATCACTGAATTCACAACTGCTGGTGGACGATGAAACATTGGAGCTACTTGAGCAGGATTCAAGGGAGAACTCGCCATTCACCTGCCGTTTTGATGAGGCGGTAAGTGCAATTGGCCAAAGTATGCTAACCACCTTGACAATGCGCGTCACTTTCTCCACTGGCGACTGGCTACATTGAAGAAGTTTTCGATGACATATTAATTGGACTAGAGCGTGGAGACAGAAAAGCTCCGTTTTTGGATCATCTTGACTCGATCGTAAGAGAGATATTAGCTTTTCCAAGCTTCTTTCACCTCGATGTTGGTCCAAGAAATCGGGATTAGAAGAGGAGGCAGGATGAGTCAAAGGATTTGCAGTGATGGATCCAATTTTATAGTCTACTGGACGAAGATAGAGCACGCTTGAAAAAGCAGCAGAGAGGTTCTGGTAGCACTCTGAATTCGGTTGTGATATATCAACATCCAGAAGGACGTCGAGAAGAAACGCATAAGTTGGTCTCTCGAAAAGCGCCAGATTACCTAAGAGGCGAAATGACCGTTATCTTGCAGTTACACGGCATTGGTGAAGTAGAAATTAGTTGGAGGGCGAATACCAGTGGTGCGGTAGTGGCTCATATTTCTGGCTCACAAGATGACAGGTAATCAGAGTCCATAGATGCGATTCCAGTGAGTAGAATGACTGATCAAATTACTTACACAGAAAGAGTCAAAAGAGGGCTCGTATCTTCTTTCTATCCCCCTAAGATTTAGGATACATTTCCGAATACTAGAAGTTAGAGCATCGGGTAAGTCTTACAAAGGTATATCATTTGTTGAATTCCGAATAAAGCAAAAGCAATTTAAACATACTAAAGCACAAATGAAGTTGAATTGCTCTCAGTCTCATAGATATCTTGATATTTCTCAAACATATAAAATCACGGATTAGCTATAAGAGCAGAATACAAACTCTCAACATCAAATAAGCCGTCCAAATTTATAAAATTCAGAGATAATCGCCTCCCGAATTGAGTAAAAAAAGCGAGCACGTTTACTCAACTAGAATGAATGACTTTCATATGAGGGCAGACGGATCAAAATATATTAAGGCGACGACAAAAACCAATAATTGTGAAAGAACACTGTTCAAAGAATCATGACAGTGACGTGGAGCAGAAAGGGAACGATGCTAGTCACGACTAATTGGAATATTTTTGAAAAAGTTTAGAAGAACAAATTCGACCTCTAGGTCACCGAACCCAGGAGTAACTTGTGAACATAAAGACAACCGGACCTTGTAATGCATGGGAGAGGGGCACTAAAGTTGGTTTATTTGAGTTAGAGATGACTGCGAATTGAGGCAATATGAAGTGAGATATCGATTGAGAGGGATTCAATCACTAAGGGACACACGTATGCAAGGGGCACAAAAACAACATTTCGAAGGGTGAAAAATTACAGACTCAACGCTGACATGGAAAACTCTGTAGATTAAACCTAGGTTCAAACGCGTAAAATATGCGGTTGAAACACCAAACAAGTAATTTAAGACTGATAAAATGATTTCAACAGTATATCTTTAGCGCGTAAAAGACTAACTAACCTCGAACAACCCCTTCGACCAAGAAGCATAAGTGAGCAGGTGGAAAACATTGAGTAGAATAAGATCGAGCGATTCGGTCTATTAAATTGTTGAAGGTTTCTCTAGATTTGCGGATATCTTGATCTGATAAGGATGAGGCTTTGGAGAAAGAAGGAAATCGACGTTCATTTATGAGATCTGTCAGAATTTCTAGATCGAAAGTTGGTTCCTCCAAGCAATCATTCAGAACCGGCCACGTTATCAGGTCTTTGGGTTTGCGTTGCATAATCTGAGAAAATGAAAAAAAGAGTTGAGAGATTGTTGGCACTGCAAAAATGATTTTTTTTTCTATTATATTCATGTAGGTTAATATTGAAAGTTCTGATTTGTATCACAGAAGACCTCCAACTGATTCCATATATAATTAGCAATATAAGTAAATTTGAAGAGGAAACGGCTACCCATATAACTAACGATAGATTTGTGAATAATTATTGGAGCAACCGTCTACATAAATAAGTTGCTCAAAATCAACGATTAATAAAATTAACTTATTGTGGTTTAAACCAAATAATTATGGCTACAAAATAGTTTTTTAAGCGTAACTGAAAGAACGAACAAAACCTACCCCAGAAGCACAAAAAACATGATTCGTTATTTCTAGAGATGCGCTTACACTTTTCCGTTACCTTGAGGACAATGTGCAATTTAATCACGTCGAGGTATTTCAAAATAATTTTTTTGGTTTCATTTCAATGTGCTGTGGGAACTTTTCCTTATTTTTGACTTTTTTATCATTTATATATACAATCTATCAGAAAAGATCATTAGTCCATCTAATTATGTAAAAATTATTCAGTATTGTATTCTTTTGGCTGCTGTAAGCACGTATTTTAGTATCACAAACACTGAAACCTACTTATTCTAACGGTAAACCTCGGCAATCCTAATTGTGCAATTAAGTTCGATTTACCAAATATTATCTAATATTGGCGCAGCTGCGTTAACAGCTCGAAAATGTCCCTAATTCAGTGTTAAATTGCAGATGTAATATTGATTAAATTAATCATAAACCAAACAGCCCTAAAAATTTCATCGTTAATGTTAAATTGTTGCAAAACTCTAACAAGGATTAATGCCTGTTTGTCTTGAAAATTTTTAAGTGAATACCGATTTGGATTGAGGACAAAATATTTAGTTTTTAACATCAAGCCGCTCCTCTTAACTAACATTGAATTAAGGCGTGCCCCGCGATTTTCTCTTTCAAATTATATGGGGTACCTTCAATAAACTTTACAGTGAAATAATATCGAAATTAAAACCCAGGACAACATATTCCAAATTAGGGCCAGAAAACATTCATTCCGCATTTTTTACGAAGATCTACCTAAATAGTAGGGATTCGGCCATTTGGGCTTGCCCTTTGGAGATAGGTTACATTTTGATAACCAAGTCGGGACCGATGAGTTTGCTTCCCTGAAAGTTCAACATTGGTGATATTACTCTCAGTAACGTCGATTGCTATTTACCTACCAGTCTTTAGGATTTTCTTTTTGGAAGTAGAAAATTCTGCTGAGAAATTGTAGTCAAGTCTTAATGGTATAATTACAATGACAGTGAAATATAACTAATCTGACTTAATATGGGCGTTCATTGAGAATAAGAAAATGCTTAAGCGATTTGGACAAGATCACTGCAAATCTTGCACTGCGAAATTCGATGAACGTAAACACCTTACACTTGGATTCTTCAAATCTTATCGAGGACTAGGACAGTAATGATTTCACATTTAAAAACCGCAAAGCAGTATGAGGAAGCATGCGAATCATTAGAACCACGAGTCGAGAGAAAATTCATAATTGGCGTCAATCCGTAAACTTCACACAAGTCTTTATTCTCGCACGGACTATGCAGCTACGCCTCATTGTGTAGCCTTCATATCCACGCAGATCGGGGATCATAGAGATTTGATTTGGACCAGTCACAATACTTCACTTCATTTGTAACTTAATAAACATTTATTCATCTTATCGTTTCTCCACAATTTTATAAAGATACAATTTCAGTTGATTGACAAACCTGCGTTTTCTGAGCGCCCTTGGCTTCCGTTTTTCATGTTAACGACCACCACCCAAATTATCTGTGGTTGCTCTTTATCCTCAGAGAGACCGTTCAACATCGACTTTATTGAATGGTGGTCTCATTCATCGGAGGCATCTAATGGAACATAGAAAATCTAAAAATAGACAACTTCTAGCTTCTAAAGCTGGAAATAAGGGATCTTATAAAAGTTTTGAAGCCAGGCTGCTTGAACTTATTCTGCAATCGTTTCTTAAATGCCTCAATATTGATAAGGATCGATTCGATTAATAGGACCGAATCGCTCGCTGGAGATTTTTCTTGTCTCCACTCCAGCTTTCTTTGCAATAACCGTATCTGAAAGCAATTCATTCGAGGAGTTGATTAAGCGTCCTTTCCCCTCGCAGATGGAATTTTTCGCGGATGGACGAAAGCTTCAAAACATTGTCGGGAGCATGATCCCAACGTCGTGAAAGTAAGTATTCAAAACCTCCTGCTGTTTTGTCCTACAAAAATTCCGATTGACTTCCTTATGCCAGTCGTTATTTAATCAAGTGCGATATTTTAAAGCTACATAGACTGCTTTCTCAGATTGCCACTAGATTTTCTCAGCCCATTTTGTAGATAATTTACAAATCAGTGAACACACAGATTAAAAGAATTGCAACCGAGTATTATCCAATGCTCCGACTATCAGCATCATCCTTTATCGCGAAATGATTGTTCATCAGTAGCCATCAAATCGAGGGTATACAGTGAGCAGTAGGTTGAGCCTAACCAAGGAAGAGTATGTGACGGAAGAGATTATTCTTGGAGGGACAAGCTTCCTTCTGTTCACCGAAGCCCAACTATGAATCCAAAATGAGAGACTTAAGAAACCAAAAGTTGGCTCATTGCTGTTTTAACTGACGCTTACTTCATTTGTTATAGTCAATAGAAGAGAAAATTAGCACCCCTCAAGCAAATCAATCTATACTTATTGAGAGCCTATCCGCAAGGCAAATACTCGGGGATCGCCTCAAAATTTAACTCAATTACATAATTTTTTACCATCATTTAAAAAGGAAAGGAAGTCAGTTTACATGCATAAACAGTTGAATCAACTGGCAACGACCATTTAGATATGAACAACCAGTTTTGACCAATCGTTAAGAAATCTGAATAGGAGTAACCACCAAAATTTATGGTAGCCTAATTAGTCTGGTAACTATAAAAACAGTGTTTTATTTCGTCGATATAAGTGTTAGTGAGCAGTTACTAGGGTGTTATCAAATAAAAAGACAGGAACTCGTTTATTTTTCAGATGCAAAAGAATACAATGCTTATAAGACAGCAAGATCCTATGAATGCTGCAAGTTCGGTTCAAAAGTCTATATTTTGGTTATATCACTATTGACTTCACCTGTGCACTTACGTTACTTTTCAACCCGTATAGTTTACTAATGACTCCTTTTATTAGATGGCATTAGAACGGGTTTACCTACCGTTAAAAAGAGAACAGTGCATTATTCACATATTTCTGACTACAATGAGCTTTGATCGTAGTTTTCTTTTCTTTAAATCGCATCTGAACCATCTACATAAGGGCTGTTAGGTTTAATATTAGGTCAAGTCGGTCATTCTACCGGAGAAGTTATCTTATGTACATAATTTGAAATGTATATTGGTTGCTATATACAAGTGGTTTTTTTAATATATATAAAACAACTTTTTTGCATACACTTGAAAATTCAAACAAGTGCAATAAAAATTAAAAATATTCTTCAAATAAAGAAACGTGCTTGAGTACTGTGGCTTGTTAGTCTTTCAACGATTGATTGTGTTTTCGATATTGTTTAGTCGCTTCCGTTAAATTCTACACGAATAACCTTTCTCGCGGATATTTAAGCCTATTTAGTTAAGAGGTTCGTTGTGCAGTTGTTTTCGCTTAATTACTGTTCCTGTGTTGTTCCATCATGTCTGAAACACCGAGCCCCTCTATCAATAAATCTGGTCCATCTCAAGCTGCCGTTACCGGTAAGCTACTTGTGGTAACTAAGTCGTTAAATTGAAACTTTGGAAACTTTAACTCTTCATATTGGGACCCTAATTATATTAAATATATTTCGCAACCATATTTTCAGACGCTCCTTGTGTCGATGAAAATAATAATGATCAAGACCAAAAGCACAAGCATTTCAAGCGCTCAAAGAAGGATCAGGACACCCTCAGTCCATTGCGTAAGGTCATTTAATTACTCTATTTGTTCTTAATACTATTTCTCTACATACTTTGTGCCATATCAGGTAAATCTAAGCGTCACAAGAAACACAGAAAAAAACATTCCAAAATACGTAAGGCTAAACTGAACGATTGCTCTTCTGATTTGCCCTTACCGCAATGATTCTGATGATCCTTTCACTAACATTCTACTTATTTTCTGATTAACCTTTTTTTATTTATACACAGTTTCATCTTTACTTCGTACCTACATTTTTATATTTTATCAGAAACGTCAGAAGGAACACCCCACGTCATGTTTCAACTTGGCGATCACCACGCCGAGGAGGAAACTCGCCAACCTCCGGCCTTCGTGGAGCTAGATGAACTCTCCACCGATCCAACAGGTGAAAGCCCACCCGAGTGGAGAGAAGTTGCGAGGTAAGTTCTCGAATATCCTGGCGCTATTTGTCTTAAATCTTAACTTTTGATGACGGCCTAACCTTCAACTGGGTCAATGTTTTGTTCATTGCTTTATGGCCGCCAATATTTTGCCTTTTTTGCTGATTTCTTTGCTGTTTCTAAGGTTCATATTTGAGGCTTATCAAATGCCTGTATTTGCCATTGTTCAATACTTCCGTTCATAGTCCCTACTTTTCTTGTTGAGTGCAAGCTCAAAAAGTACATTTTGGGTGTTCTAGCTCTAATCACTTGGCCATTGTAGTTAATTTTATCGACAGGTTTGATCTAATTTCCTGTCCTTATTGTTCATTGTGTTCATGCGCATAAATATGCGTATTATGCTGTCTAATAAACCAGATTTATCCAACGACCCTATCAAAGAAACTAAATTTAACCCCTCTTGTACACGGGATCGTTTGTCGATTTACATCGAAATTTCTAGCTGAGTAAATTTGAGTCTGTTGAACACATTTAAGCTCAATGTCTTGCGGTCGATTTTTTTGAGCCGAAACTGCGCCAATGTGTAATTGAGGTGTTCTTGCATATTTCGATGTCACATTTGTGTTAACCATCAAATAAATTCGAATTCAAAAGCCGTTATTAACTTGATGGGGATCTAATCATTGAATCCTCACGCAGTGTCTACCAGTTGTGCATGGGAACACTAAGCTTGGCAACATATCCTCGTCTACCCAGTGATTCACACTCCTTTCACCGCCTCGGCTCGCGCTGTTTTGTGATTGTTATCATCGGTTTCCGCCAGTGATATTTTCGTGGGGAAAAATGTTCTACCAGTTGCATTACACACAGTCCGGACATGCTCGTTCTCAAGTTGGTAAAAGGTTTCTGATGTGTCTGAGCCGAAGCTAAATTTAGCTTTCTATGTCGTACAATTCTAAGTCCACGCACACACAAAAACAACTGTTAGTCTGTTTAAGTAGTGGACTCTTTGGGAGTCATATCCGTCACGGGTTTTGGAGACAGTGATTATTGAAGAATCAAGATAACGCTTTAATTTCCAAGAGTCCAAGTGCCTTAGAAAATGAAAGTGTATTCTTAAGCCTATCAAAAGTCAATTTTCGAGCACTCATCTAAGAGCTCCAAATACCCAAAAGAGGCATTAAATGTAAAAGGATATTATATCAATTTAAATAGTTGGATTGACGAGAATTACAGAACATATTTCCTTGCCTGAACCGTAAATTTTGAAAACAAATGTTCAGTTTGATATATACAGGGATTCATTTCTCACTAACCACCATTCCAGTGAATGTTTCTCAAGTGTCTAGTTATTTATAGGCCGTACATTTTGGGATTTGCCAGATTCAAAACTATTTTGTGGAACTAAATTCGGCCCAAAAATCTACCTTGGCTTGTTAATGGAATCATGGCAGCTGAGATGCTCGAAGCTCTGCATCTATATGCGCCAATGGGTTTTTATTTCATGGTGTTAGCTAAATAGGTAAGACTCATTTGGGCGCTCGGCCTTCATGCGGTTGAGAGATGAAGTAATAAGCTCTATTTTCTCAGTTAATGCTCATTTTTTCTTTAGTGGAATACATCACCCTCCTTTGCTTTTGCTGTCAGATCGTAGTAACAGACTTTCTCAATGCATCTTTTGAGTCTTCCTTGAGCAAATGGTAGGATGGCTTCATCACTCTTAAGTTATTAAATTCGATTTCATCTTTTTTGTGATGACTTTCACGATAAGTTACTCAACATTAAAATCTAAACTTTTGAATAATGATTTTTAATAAATTTTATTGCTTTAGAGAATTCTCGACTTCTCTGCCTCCTGACACTTTGATGTTAGCATTTTCAAAAGTTGCACTGATTACAGCTCTATATTGCTACCCACACATGTTCATCTGCGGACGACACTGTTGTCCAACTTTGTGAGTCATTCTGGCTTTGCATTGAATGTTCTGGGTCTGTGCATTGCTATCCGCTCACCTGCATTAGCATCCCCGATGTTAGACCATTCACCCCAGCTTTGTCTTCGCCTCTGGTTTTACAACCCGTGGTTGCCACGCTTTTAACAGATTATAATTGCCGTCACCCAGTTCAACATGGATTATATGTCTTTCCTGCGCTTCTAACTCAACGGACCAGAACTAGACCCTCACCAATTTCATGGTAATTTGTTTTTATGTTTAAACATTATTTAGTTCCATTCAGTTCTGCATGTATCGGGAAATTTGCGCTGTTCATTTAACAACAGAACGTGACCTAAGAACTTATCATGGGAGCCTACAAGCATTTAAATCTAATTTAAAGATCGGACATGATTTGATTTCCATTCTTCAAAGTACACACTCTGAGCCATCGCATTTTTCTTGTTCTTAACTCAGCCTCTCACTCTGCAAGCAAAACGACTCAATTTTTGACTTTTTTTCCTGTGATCTTTTCCCTGATGTAGTGGGTCTTGTTCCATTTGGATCTGGATAAACTTGTTTCTTGGACTAACCGTTCAAGTAACACCGAAGGAAGTCGCTTCCTAAATAAGTGATAATTTCAGGATTTTTCAATTTGGTATAGGCATAATGAAACGTCAGGCCCTCAAGTTGAAAGTCACTTCTAGCTAACTTGTTGCGAAGATGGTCCCCAGTTTGCTGAATGGTGAAGGGGTTTCTCGGGGGAATTTCTCCCCACTAAGTCTCGTATTTCGTGTTTCTTCGTCTTCACAGACTTTGTGTCATTCTTCCAACTGCGTCTTGGGTGTTTATAGACCATTTACGTAAAAATGCAGTGTTTTCTAGAACCGGCCTTTAGGTGTTCCCAGCTTATTCCTTGCCAAACCATGGAGGACACTAATATATTTCAACATTGTTCGTTTGTTAAAGGCTTTAGCTGGGATTACCTAATGTGGTTCATACCAAGCAAGTTCATTCTGTTACATCTGAACTGCCTTACCGCTTTCGTGATTTTCAGTCACGTTCCCAACCCCTTTTCCCATTCAAATGCACTTCTGAAAGCACTTTTCAAGTGCCTAGGCAACTAAAACTTATTTATTTCAATAACTTAAATATTTCAGTTTTTTTTCTTTTTTCGGGTACAACACAACCAGAGCGCTTAACTTTTGAACTCTCTCCAGTCTATCACCTTTTGGACTTATTTACTTGAACATAAATTTGTACTCGCTGTCGTTCGGGTTATTTATCAAAGAGAGCTCTTTGTAGCAGAAATGGAGGCACTCAGGGATTTATTGAATACTAGGAAATTTTACAGTACCTGAGGACTAGGAGCTCAGCCTTGACATTCAACTCGTCCTCTTCCAAAAAATCATCTGGCTTTTCCTCACCGGTGCTCAGATCATGTAAGCTGGCTCCTTAAACAGCATTTGTACTCGGTGAATTGGTGACCATCAAATACCAGTCGACTCTTTCCAGGATACGATCGATTTGCCTAATCACTTAGTCAGTAATTTCTATCCCGATTACCCGATAAATCAAAAGAGATTGACATTCTCTTATCTTTATGGTGGGAGGAAACCTCGAACATCAAAAGATGTCATTCATTGCTCTACCATTTATCTACAGTTTAAACGGACTAGCGTCATTTAATTCCCTTGCACTTTTGCATTTGCTACTACACCAAGTGAGCAAGAAAACAAATACTCATGATAACTAGGGTACTAGGTCATTGACCCCCCTGCCCCAGCTTTCCCTCTGCCCTAAATTCATAGCACTAGTCTAATTTATCAAAGGGTCACGATAGTTTTGTTTTAACTAACGTTGTCACATGGCGAAAAAAGGCCTACCACAAACCCTATCTACCAAGACAGCTCGTTTGTATGGTATCAATCCCAAATAATCGCTATCAGTTTCAATAGACATTTTATGCAATTAAATTAATTATTTATTTTAATTCTAGTAAATATTCCTATTTTAGTTGGTCAGTCGCTCATAGACAGGTATTTGTTAGTGCGCTACAACTGCCGAGGAATAGGCACACAACATCAATGTCTTTTTCTATTTGATTATTAAACCAACTGTAAGCTAAATATTAATTTAAATAACTGCTTCATTTCTACCCTGCTCCGAGTTTACGAATGCCTAGGCAAACGCATTTTTTGCTCTTAGCGAAATATTTACCTACGTAGTGACCAATTTATATTCCCAACAGATGGGACAATAAGCCCAGTCAATAAGCCTTGTGTAGAGTTAAGTCAGGCACAATTTTGCACGGTCGAATTGCCAGGCTATTGCTTATAAGGGGTGATGACATGATATTTATCATCCAGCTGATACAACGCTTTGGACTTTTTACCTAATGTGGAAGTTGTTTTCTATCTACAAGGTCATATTTAAACAAAGATTCTTGCCTTCAGATTCCTTTCTAGTATCCTTAGTCAATTCAAGGTTCTGCAGCGTTCAAATGACTTTATATGGTAATTTAATTCTAGAGTTCATCTACTTTTAGTGCTGGGAAATTCGGTTCCACGTCTTCTGGGAGTCGCCTACAAACCTAGGTATTGCTAACTGCTATCTATCCCAACGGCTCACTTCAGCTGTTAGAATTCATTAACGTCCTTGGCCAAACAGTAAAATGTTCACATTTCTAGCAGCTGTTTCAAAACCATTTCTTTCTACCATTTTGCCAAATCTGCTGCCTTTTGTCCATTTCGCATTCTTTATCACTTGTTCTACTCTCGGCTCTTCTGGCTGTGTTAAATTTATTGCCCATCGCACTAGTCCCATCTCTACCGTGCCTTTCACCTGCCTAGACTGAGTTGCTACCTTCTTGACTTACCCGATTGTTTAGTATGAAATGGTGAGTGGACCCTTGTTACAGGGTCCCTTCATATTTTCTTTTGAACTTTTTGTTTTTGAAGTGTGAGTATATTCTTTATCTAGATCACTTTGATTTGGAACCACTTTCCGTTCTTGCCAAAAGAACGAATGCTGCCATTTTAGGGGTTGCTTTAAGGCTATTTAAAAATTCCTAATTATATGATACAATAAATTCCTCTTCTGAGTATCTGTTATTTCTTCATTTCACATGTTTTCGACTCACCCTTTCGTCGACCTGCTTTGAAGAGCAGAAAGTCTTTTGTTATAATTCAAGTTTCCACACAAATCTGGATTTTCCACTTAAGTTGCAATCAAGTAAAGTAACTCAGGTAACTTTCCTCTGACAACAGTACTATCTGCATTCAAATTTATCGGCAAAGTAACGTATAAAGATAAGCCAATCTACCGCCAATGGCCGCTGAATTATTGAAGTTGGTAAATCATCTAGTAACTGTCGGTGTTCTCTTTCGACTCCTCTCTCAAGTTGTTTGTCTTGAAATCTCTGCTGTCGTGTCTGTTAGGGGACTTCGTCAAACTCCTACTTTACCGCTTGTTCTGTTGTTGACATTATGGCAGTCAGCCACTAAAAAATGCTAACTAGATCACCCGTTTTATTACCAACATAATAAAGATCGAATATACAAACCTCCAATAAAATATTGTCGTCCTGTCCTGATCAATTGACCGCGTCCGCATTGTTGCTAGTCCGAGAGAAGTGCTCTCTGGGTGTATATTGTCATATTCCCATCCTCAACTACATCTCGAAGGTTCGACATCAGCGTATAAATGAGGCTTTTGAGTAATAGGGATCACCTCCGGGCTCAAATGCCTCGTGATTGATGTGCAATGTCTTATGTTTGTCGAATCCAAATTTAGTATTATTTTCTCGAGCAGTATAATGCCCATGACGCTCCTTAGAAGCAGAGACTTCTTTCCTCTCCAATATTGTCTCGAAAATTGCAGAGAATGAATGATTTTATAATGTTAAAAATTACGAAAAAGTCGAGATGTTTCCCTCAAAAAAGAACATTTTTGATTTTCCACGACAGCTTTCAAAGGGTCGTTTGTGCCCAATATGCAACCCTAACTCACGCCACCTAGGTGCTTAACCAGCAAAGAATGGCAAAAATTGAATTTTACATGAAGAAATACTTCGATTTTATCCTAATTATAGCTGACCATGTAGAGGTAGAGAGGTAGGCGCAACAATGACCATTCATGTGTAATTTAGTGTTCCAATCCTTATGACACCTTTTATTGGTGCGGTAAACTGTTTTCTGATGGAATCCTGCTTTCTTCTACTTGCCCTTTACTTTATTCATCTTCTGATTGAACATATCTTTTAATTCCCATTTCCGACTCCTACCTTACTATTTTCACCACAGTCAAATTATTCTTTCTCGCATCTCATTCTTATATTGTTTTCCCATGCATCTCTTCAGTTGTTGCTATTAGTTACGGTGGTTTGTAAGGTGGAAACAAGGGAGAATTACCACAAAAGTCAAAAAGAAAGAATAGTGATTTATCCCTATTTCTTCCAGTGCTATTTCAGATAGATATTGATCTAGTATACCATGATTTGAGGAAACAGATATTTTAGGTCGGTAATGATCTATTTGAAACTTCACTTTAGGTATTTATGTTCAAATAAACTAGCCTCTGTCGTTCTCTCCATTTTCTGTATTTTAACCGTAATGCTAGCATAAACGAAATACTAATCAATGTTTAAAGTAGGTCGGGCAATTTAGCCTTTGTCTGCAAGCGAGTTCGCCCTTAGGCTTAGGGTTTATTGGTGGTAGATAGGCCATTTCACAAAATGATACTATTTGAAGCCATTCTGTATTTTGGAGTCCGGTTTGTTTCCCTCAGTCGGAGAGCTATTTGTGTAGAAGACGGAAATGATCCATTTTTTTTCTATTTAGCAGCTCAGTTGTTTGCTGTGAAACATCCGGGTTGTGCCTCTTTGTGGTGGGACGGTTAGGAATGGCATTGGCGTCCATTAGTAAGTTAAGTATATCTGAAGGTAATAATGGCCTGTGATATACCAAATTATAGTCAAATCATAACCTCTAAACACTATCGGTTTCGAACTCTCGTTTTCCTTTAGAACAGCCACTTGATTACCTCGCCTCTACACTACTAAAAGCAGCTCGTAGTCATTTCAGTCGCATGTTGAGTAAATGAGTCAATTATTCTTCAAATAACTTTATTTTACCCCTCTTGCATGTCTTTGTCGTCTCCAATTTGCTTAAAACCATTCGATAGTTTGGGTATAAACTGCCCTAATGCGCCGTCCAATATTTGAGGGTAGATTGCCGGGAAATAGCTCTCGTTAGTTTATGGTCTAGCTCTTTCTAGGGAGTTAAAGAATCCTGTAATCCTTGTTAATTGGAAAACATTAAATGCATGACAATTAAAATTTCAACAAGAGTTGCGGAACTTCATTCCATTTATGCCTTGGTTTACATCGTGGACTTCGATTTTGTCCTCTTCATATTCTCGTTCAAATTGTGGCTTACTTCATCGACTGCCGTTCACGGAAAGCAATTTCTTTGTTATTGGGGACCAATGGGGGCACAATATAAACAATCTGCTCATTTCCGACTTGTCTAACCAATTACCTAAATTGGCCACTACTGAGCATGTTACTTTCATTTAAAGCTCGAAATGCAGAACCGTTCATATGAAGCGCCTCAACTACTTTTAAAGTGCCTCTTAACCGTATTTTGAGTGACTACTTACAATTTAGAGCCACCAGCAGAACTTGGAGTTTAAGGAACTATCACTCTTACAAATGGAGGATCCAACTATTAACGGTAGCAGTATCCATAGTTGTGTTGAATGCCAAACAGTTTAATAACTCTTATTAATGGGTGAAAGAACTGTGTAGGAGGGCAGTTTCGTTTTTGTGGTCTGTGTCCTTTCTTGTCAGATCTGCTCAAGAGTGAAAATAGTGGCCACGGCTGCTTTCTGTCGCTTAATTTTGTTCCTCAATGCAATTTCCTAATTAAGTTGTGAATTTGTAATCTACGGTACTTATCAATATGACTTAAAAGCCATAGGGTGGAAGAATGGTGCTCCTTAAACCGTGAAATTTAAAGTTTGATTTCTTGCCTACGTCTTTATGGTTTGTCAATCTTTTTTCCGACTCGCTGTTTCGGTGTCAATACAAAATGCTCCAACTACAACCAAATGGACATTTATAGTTTCCTGATCGGTTTAGTTCCCTCTCTAGCTAACAGGCGTATGCGGAAGTGCCACGAATTTCTCCTTTTATACGCTAACGCCTAAATAGCTTGCCCCCTCTCCTCCCCTCTCCGCCCTCGTCCTCTATAGTTCCATTTGACTGATTGCATGTCACTCGATAACGTCCACAACCCGGAGTTTACGAGCAAGTACATGAATACGGCTATAGCACTTTTTTTGCAGACTGAGTCGTTTATCTTGTCTTCTTTGTGAAGATGTGTTGGCCATCAAATTTGTTGTAGCGCATCTATGCATAATTTATAAGTTTGAGCCAAGTGATTGAAGGAAAAATCAATGAGTTACTACTCATTCATAGAAATGGTGCATTTGATGGTGAATCGTCTCCTAATAACGAATTAGTTCGATATTTATTCTGAAGTTGAGGAAATGTTTGTTTATAACATGCCCATTCAAGATTATTCAATTGCCGCCATATCCGGCATTAAAAAATATCCTGATAAGACATTTAAGTGAGCATTTGCTTTCCCGGATTGTGTTTCGAAATGGCACTACTTTGAGTTCTTTTGAAGTTTGATTCAACTGTACATGGGGCCCTACGATCACATTGAACCTATCTGAGTCTATTTCGTATTGAGGGCTCGCTTGTTCTTTGAGTAGCCGTGTGCTTTTAAGACTTGGTATCGATATTGGGCCACTTTCTTTAGCACCATAAAGTGTTTTATTGTTGTCGCATTCTGTAAGTTTGTCTGGTACCTTGAGGGGAATGAATTGGATCAGGAGGGTTAATTTAAGGCCAGAACTGAGCGGATCCAAAATAACTCTTAGGGACTGAAGAAGGAGATGCCTGGGCGGGATGTTCTTGGATACCATCGGTGAATGTAATCTGCAGATATCCGAAGAAAAGTTGCTTCAAGAACCAAAAACCTTGGTGATAGAATGCAGGAGACTTTTTCATCCGTTGTTCTTTGGTCATTTCTTTCTAGACACGTATTTTCGGTCTAGCGCCACTTCTTCTCACCACCTAGATATCTCCTGGACGGTGGAATTTTCAAATTTTTCTTTCTTAACCAACATTTGATCAATGGTTTTGGTAAATCAGTCACTTGAACGCTTCTAGTGCACGTACATGATCTAAGCTGAGGGCTATGAGCAGGTTCTATGCTCAGAGTTGGATGAAGCTAAGTGACAGACGAATACTATTGTTTCTCGCTTTTAAATAGTCGATCTGAAGAATGGAGCCCAGTTCAAGTTTGGAAAAATGTGAGAATAAAGAGAACAGGTAGTCACAGACTGCCAGAGTTATCTAGCTTGTACAACTCACCTTCGGCACTGAGTGGTTTATATTTAGCTTCAAATTTGGATTAAATTTAAATAATTATGGAAAAATAATAGCTACTTGATATCAGTCGAAAGTTCCTAACACTTGAATCATCTCGTGCTCATGTTCGTCGTTTGCCCGCAAATCAACCCCTGGTCATCCGAAAACGCCTCACAAGGTCACTTCATTGTCACTGGAACGAACACAAATGCCAAACAGTGAACCCATTTACTGTTCACGAAAACCGTTCGCTTGAAACAAACATCACTGTCCTCAACATTCCTTTTCAGGCCACTTCGTAAAAGTCTTTGAAAAGAACGGATTTGTTTCATTGTCATTGCACAAGCATCGTTTTTAGTCTCATAGGAAACAGTATTCGCCTTGAAGTAGACTAGACATGGAAACAGTTCAAAGGTAGTCCTAAGAAGATTCCTTTTATTTATTAAAACGAGGTATTTGTTCGCAAACATATAACTATATTGCTATCCCGCGTACCCACGTCTGCAAACCTGAAAATAGACGGCATCGTCTTTTCGAGGCTTATGAATCATTGTTGGCAAGGATCTTATCGCCTCGAGTTCGAGTAACTCTCGCTTGATGTGACCCAATTCATATTCACCATCGTTGGTACCTCCAGACTGGAGTGTGTTCCCTTCTCCTTTTGCATCATCCCCCTTTCCTTTACGGTTCTGGTGCGGCTGATGCAGCTAACCTCTTGTATGTTATTCACGAAGTGACCTCTTAATATCATTTCGAGCCTGTCTAGTTCAAAGTTTCATGCTTGTAGAAATTAACATATCAAACTTCTGACAAATTCTCACTTATAGGTATTTGTGTAATCATACGGTCGTAGTTATGCTTCTGTTTAGCGACCCATTTTAAAGGCCGTAAAGACTTTCCCCCAGGCTAAGAACACTCATTGCCTCGACTTTTCGGTTGAAATTCCTTTCTCCACTTTAAAAAAGCTGCCATTTATTTCCTTTGAAATGCCTCAATTTTGTGGCTAGGCACTTTTCGACTGGGTGAAGTGTCGCGAGAGTGGGAGAACATTAGCTACTCCTTTGCTCCCACCAAATTCGCCACTCAAAAGAATTTTTTGCACTCGAGAGGCAGGTTACCTACTAAAGAGCCTAGATCCAGATTCGAAACCTTAGGCAGACGGATCGCAAATGTAAAATCCGATTTTCAGTAGTATTTAAAGTTTGGTATCTTACTAGATTATTCCCGTTGACTTTGCTGAAGCATTGGCCCTCTCTTATTGGTTAAAGCTATCACAATCGATTGGCCAGGAGTAAGCAGCTGGTCATTTCCAATCCTGTCTAAAGTCCTCATTAGTCGCCATTTTTACCCCTGATGTTCACATATGAGATCGCTACTTGTGGTACTGTCGGGTGTTAGGAACAGGAAGATAGATAACAAACCGTTGGGAGTGCTAACTGGAGATTTCGCCATTAAAGGAGGTGCCAGTCGTTCCGATTCAGTGGTATTTAGCAAACTTCTATGCGAAAGTTATGATGGAATGATCAAAAGTACTTGAATAAACAGGCGTGAAAAATGTTCGCAGGTACGGCCGCTCCGAATTCGCACACGCACTTAAGGGAGTGCAGACACCTCTCGCCCGCGCCACGGATCGGACAGACAAATTTGGGCCTACGTTTGGGCCTCTAGTGTACGGGTGCCTTGGAATGATTTGAAAGAGCGGAATAGCGTGCCTTGTTTCAGTATCGAGCAACCCTAGTTTGATTTTTGATCCAGCGCCGTTTGAATGATTTAGAAGGGTGGATTAAGGTGGAGTCATTATTCACACCATCTAGTTCGAAAATTCAACGCCAAAAATAAGTATTCTGGCGGATAATTGAGTCCCAGAAAACTTCCAGTCTCAGAACTCTTCTCAGGAAACCTCTAGTAGAGGGAAAGGATACGAAATTTATGCTTTATGATAGCTTTACCTACACTTATTGTACGAGCGAGGCCCAGACTATTTGCTAAAGTATAAAACACTTAAACATTATCAGCTATTCCGTCTGAATAATCGAAAAATTGCATCAAATGAATCAAGATATCGCTCACATAGCTAAATTTACCGAATATAAATAGTTTTTAATCAACCCTTTATGTTCAGTCTAAATGCTGGTTGAAGGAATGTTAAATGGAACAAATGTGCGGTTTTTAATTAATAATTTGTTCCATAATCTCTGACTGGCGTCGGCCCGGCGTCATTTGTTTTAATAAATTGTTGAAATTGAATAAACTTTGCCAGTACACACCATTCCTCTCGTTTAATCCAAACTTATATTTGGTAACGCTTTGAGTGGAAATTAACGAAATAACTTTTGTAAAATGATGCAAGTTCGAGTCTCCAATTGTTTAATCGGAGAAGCACTCAGTCTAAACCGCTCACCACTTTTAGAGATGTACTCCTGCCGCGAGTAACATAAAGTCACTTAGTTAATCAGTGAAAGGTAGAAAATCTGATGCCTTTTCACTTAGTACTTTTCTGCCAGGAAATGCAAATCATGGCTCTATTAGAATTATTTTCCAATTTATTTAATTCGTACTGGTGTTAGCTTGGAATGGCTCTGGTGCCAAGATCATTTACATCAATAAGCAATTCAAATCACCCTTTTACGCAACTGTACTGTAAATTTGAATGCTATAGAAGTCATTTAGTTAATTACTCTTATTGTTACTTTTGGCATCCTAAATCTAAGCGGCTCTTTCCATGTTTTGTTTGTAGTTGTTTTCTGTTCTTCGTTTCTTATAGCGCAAATTTAATATTCCACTTCTCTATCATAACTCTTTTAGATGGATCAAATATGAGGAGGAGGTAGAAGAAAGCGCTGATCGATGGTCAAAACCTCACGTCGCCATCCAACCCTTGATGTCAGTCTTTGAAGTTCGCAGTTGCCTTGCCAAAGCCGTCATGCTACTCGATCTGGATGTTACGTCTCTTGAACTTGTGGCTGGTGGGTTGCCATAATAATCAAGTCGTCTACAGTAATGACCGTCTGAAAAGCAGAAAAATGCGTATTTGGTTATTGTGCATATGACTAATCGGTGTCCCTACGTCGGCAAGGAATCATTTCTCCTAAGCTTGGAAAATACTAGGAGAATTCGGTTTCTGGCTTTAAATAAGAGTCAAATATCGGAAACTTAAACGATTGAGAATTCGCAGGTCGGCAGAAGGGGAACTAGCCATTGCAGTATCTAGTTCTGTTTTATCACGTTCATTCGTCCTTTTCGCATTGGTTGAGAGGTTTTCTTCCCATAGGAGCTTTCTGTTTACCTAATTTTCTCTAGCGTTCTGGCTACGCGTAGTTCGTACCTTTATTTTTCTCGCTGTCTCTTGAAGTTCTGGCTAAAGGAGTGCAAAATGCTCCTTTGGACATCTTTTTCATCTTCTTGAAGCTAACTTCCACTTGCTATAGAAAAAGGTTTTAACTTTATCGGCAATTTCGTAAGCGATTCCTCCTGCAGTGATTCAAATTGTGTTAAGCGAAAAGATTCAAGTTTCCTTGTAAACTTATTTCCCGTTAATAGATGCCATATTCTTCGATCTGGTCGATGATGCTGACGACTCAAACTTCACGGTCCTGCCATCGCGATGCATGCGTTAAGCCACTCCCTGGACGCTTGGTGTTCCTCGAATTTTGCACTACGCGTTCGTTCTTCTCAGAAAAAAGACCTAAATAGCTACTTTAATAGTAGCACAGCGCCTTATTACATAGGCTGTTTTCCTCAATTTCTTTTTTACAAGCTATTAACTTCCAATACTTCCAACCATTCTTTAATCAGGATTACTAGAACTTGTAATAATCTTGCAATCGCCACGTGTAGAGAACGCATCGTAAAATCCATTTATTTCGCACGCTGTGGTAGTGCCAGTATAGTATGGGTTTTGATAAGCTGAGTCTCTCCTGCGAGAATGTTTCAGAAATTTCTCTCCCAAGACATTCATTTCTAGCGCTTAAGAGTTCCTTTGCATCAGCTAGGATCCATCAGACTGTTTCTTACTTTTAATGGCAAGGGTGCGTTCAACATTTTCTGTAGATTTAAGGCAGCTGGATTTCTAGGTCCTTTTTTACCAAAACTTCTGTCTACTTGGTCTTGTTCCTTCGAGGGCATGTAATGAATCTTCATTCTGGGTAACATCAAAGTACCTGCATTTCAGCGGGCAATTTAAATCTATTTATAACCATTTAGCCTTTAGAGTAGATTGCTAAAATAATTCCGTCGAAGTATATGCTAACTCAGAGGGTAATCAGCTTAGTTGAATGAGGGTAGTAATAGGACTTTTCAAAATTACCTTGAAGTTCGCATGGTTTCTTATTCACTACCGAGCGTCACTTGCATCTAATAAGAATTTTCTCGAAAATTGACCACCCTATGTTTCTAGGTGCTCGCGAATAGTCTTCGGATGTGGAAGTATACAGCCTTCAGACACTTAAGAAAACGGGTATGGAGAGGTCCATTGAACTTTGGTATTGAATATTTATTACCTTAATGAATTAGCCTCTGAGAGACCCATGAGCAGAGCCGAAAGGCGGAATCGAAGCTGTGAAAGGAAAGCTTCAAATTATTGGCATTTTATTTTTCCAATGAAAATCGACGTTCGAATGGCCAATAACAGTGGTAGTGCTCGTGGCCTTAGTGTTAGTGAAAGTATTTCGCAACTCTCAATCATGGGCGAAGAATGGAAATGGATGCAGTCATTGGAACACGATATTCCCAGCTTTAGTACACCATTTCGCATGCAATTAAAGTCTGCGTTCCTTATCATTTAGATTGCTGTTTTTAATCTTCCACTTGTTTTCTTCGAAATACATTCTTTCAAAGGTCTTACCAAAGTCTGCAGATTTTGGATTTAGCCTTCTACTTCGGCTAAAATAGAGCCAGCTCTATAGCTCCTCGTTTCATTTCTTTTTTATCCGATTTGTTGTGCCTTCGATGCTTGCTCACTTCCCATGATTACTTAATAGGAATTCGTTCAGCGCCCGCTTCGATAATCTCACAGTTTCTCTTGAAAGATAGCCCAAGGCTCACTTAATTCTCATTCCATTTTCAAATTTCCCATAATCCATTTTGTTGTTCTCTTTCCAATGCACCCAACCACATTTGGTATATACAGACACCGAGTATCAACACTGCTATGAAATAGGAATTTTCTATACCTTCCAAAGCTGCGTTTGTTGAGTGCGACCATTTAAGGGTTGGGATTTCTGATAAGAAACCTTGTGGCACTTTTTGTTGAAGATTTAAGCCCTAGGGGGATAAGACGAATACTTCTTGCCATTTTTTGCGTAATTTATCAGGCTTTGGTCTGTTTTTTTCCGAATGAGTGTTTACGAAAGCTGTTCCACTTCATATCGGTTGTAGTGAAGTTGTCTAGGTCTCTAAGACGCAAATTGTAAACACATGGCGGTAGCGATTCAGAAAACAAGGAAAATGACCTCTTTAAACAAAATTATAAACTTGGCTCAAAGTTTAACGTCTTGTTTGCTCTTAGTATGGGGGGTGCATTATGAAGAGCATAGAATTTGCAACCACAACGGCGTGAATGGCATAGAAATTAAAAATTTGCGCGGCTGAGGTTTGGTCAGATATTGTAGTGCAACAAGGCGTGATGGGAAAGGGAAAGTGAGACAGTGGGCAAAATAGTGGGCTACGTTTAAGAGAAGCGTCTAGCAGTCAATAAGGCAATACCATGGATGTATACTGAATACTGGTGATAGCAGACCCTTTCGGACAATTGGACCACGAGTCCACTAGTGGGTAATAAAATTTGTCAAAAATTAATTGCTGCAAGTACTTTTCAAACGGACCATCCTATGTCGGTTATTTAATTGTTTCCAAGTTAGATCTCCACACCAGCTTGGTTTCTAATTATTTCGAATAATCTGAATCCTATGTTTAAGTGCTTTTGAATGACGTCCAAATAAAGAATTAGTTTACGCTTATTTTCAGATTTCACACCAGGTTTGTTTTACAATGGTCCGCTTACTACATCATCGTGGGACACTACGGAGATCCGACTATTTATTAATCCGCGTCTATCGTTTTTACGTTGTCTGCAGCGCACAATTACTTTTTGAAGGTGGACATTTATGTTAAGGCTGGATTCGACATTGGTATCTTGTCCTCTGTGATGTAACTTTACAGGAGGGGCAACGTTAAATGATTGATGTATCGAAAAATTATATGTTGAGATTTTCCAGAGTCTAGAGAAACGATGCTGCTGTGGAGAATTGCGGTCGAGATGTTTATCGTCTGGGTTTATCTAACTTGAAATGATATCTAGAACTGAGGTGGTCCAATATAAATAAACCCCTAAACAACGGAGGCGCATCTTTCGTGTAGAGAAAGGGAATGACACCCTCTTCCTTCTGTTCAAACCTCGATAAGTGTCGTTGATCATTTCGTCCACAGGATTTGCGCAGATGGATCGCAGATGGACGTGGTATCTCACAATCAGCTCTTGAGATTGAAGTCAATGAATCCTATCATATTAGTCCAAACCTAAAGGCAGCAGAAGATTTCCCTCTTGAATTACCTCATGCATTTTCCCTAAGGAAATCCACCTCATCCTTTTCCAATGTGGTTTCAATCAATGTTTGCACGTCCAGATTTTGAATTTTGGAGAGTCATATTATTTTCCCCTGAAAAGTGAATCCAGGCACCCGCTAACTTATATGCATTGACTCTATGTTGTTCGCTATCTGCGCATGGCGTTCCCACTATGTCTACTCCTACTTACTTGGATGAGATTCATACTTGAGCAACAGTCAAAGTTAATTTCACTAACCTTCCTTTATTTCTAAAGTATGCGCAGTTTAGTTTTCACCCATCATCGGACTTGGTGCTTATCACACAGCGCAAATTTCGACACCAATGTTTACCTCCCAAGAAACCTTTAATAAAATACTGGTATCCATGGCGAACCTCAAAATCAAAAGCCCCCAAACTCCCTGGGCCTTCCCCTTTAAGATTATAGGGTGTTTAAAGTGATGCCTATCCATTTTTAGTAAGCGGCAAGTTTTAACAGCTTCTACTGATTAATGGTGAAGAAGAACTCTTTAATGGCCCAGTAACTAAGCTGCTGATCACACAACGATGGTATAATGTGACCTGATTCGTTGGTTCGTGGGAATAAACAATATTCCAAGAACTAGTTCTTTAGACGCGAAAGAACTTTGATTAGTTTCACTAAGCATTAAGGTTCCTTTTTTACTTAGTTAGTAGTTACCAACCCTCTGGTTGTGTCCCCAGTGATTCGTCAATTTAAATACATAACAGTGAATCTCAAATAGATCTGCCTTCGTTTTGCCTTTTGTTATGATTCATTAATACACGAACTATTCCAAGTATTTGTGTCGTATTACCCTAGACTAGTTCTGGCGATGTTATTTCGTCGCTTATAACCTGGTATCCCCAAAGGCGACCATTAGATACACTAAGGTTGACTTCATTTCATAATTCCTATCTTCTATACACGGTCGACCGGACTGCATAAATCAGATAAGTTCACGACCTCTATTGCTTGCAAGGAATATCTGAAAACAGTCGTTGCAGTCGATTTTCTCGATTCATAGATGTACCATCGTTTGGCTCAGTCCTTGAAAAAATAAAGATCTCAAGCGCTTGACGAAAATGAGGCATGAAAGAATCCGATCAGATTTTCCACTTCAATGCATTTGTCAGTTGTCCTTTTTTACTACTTTTTTTGAATCATCTTCCTGTGATCCTTTTTGTTGGCAATTTATTGCAGGGACGGATCTTCCGATTCTTATCTAGAGGGATGGAAAATACTTTCTGCCTTTTTTAAATGAAGCACACCCATTTAGCAATTTCTTCGAGAATCAAAGTTAGTGAGTATATGACCGTCATTTTCATCACTGGATGGGCACTGACGGGTTTCGAACCCGCGGTTACAACTGGTATGTTGGCGATATACTACATTGTTATTTTCAAAAAGTCTTTCGAATCATCGTCTGTTTGGAGTTAGTTCGTCGGAGGTTTGACTTTCCTTAACATTCATCGCGTTCAGCAGATAATGATCTTGAACTGTCAATTGTTTCTTATGAGAGATACTTTTCAGTTTAAACGCAGTCGCTAAACTTAATGGTATCCGTCGTCGGGTTCATAAATATTAAACCCCTGAATTTATTCCGATTCACTGAACTGGAAAAATTCTAATGTATTGCTGAATATCTGAGCTATCCTCAAACTTGAATGGACTGCAAAGGTGTTGTGTAAAACAGCAAGGGCAATCTACGCAAAACAGTGTCTACTCTCTTCCCAGCTTTTTAAGATGAATTTATTGTCTAATTTACTAGTTAATTTTCCGAAATTTTCATAGAATGATTGAGTCCAATCGACCATAATTTATCTTTCGATTTAAAAGATAGGCATATATATAACACTCGAACTCAAAGGTTACATGTAAGTGATTGATAAGATTTGTCACCTATGCTAAAAATCAGTTCTAATTTCAAATTCATATCACCTGGGGTTCCGGTTAATAGTTCACTTAACAGTCACTATGATAATGAAAGCTGGTAGTTTCAGGTATTAGTTTTGCAGGAGATATAGAATGATCATTGTTTTTTTTTCGAATTTGAGAGAAGAAAATCCATGGAGTCTTAAAATGTCTGCTATTGGTCTTCATTGAAGAAGTATGCCTTAAGTGGATCCGAAGCCTGTTTACTTTATCATACTATTTAAAGGAGTGTTGGTTAAGAAGGATCAACCATAATTTTCAAGGAGATGGCTTTCCATGACTTTCCTTATCCCTAATGGCCTCCTGTACTGTGAGATTAGAGAAGGATTGAAGTTCGCAGGAGCTAAGTTGGCACATACTTAGATGGGAGATTACACTTAGTCCTGAATACCTAAGATTCGGTTTAACGTTTTAATAGCATTTTTAGTCGGCATTCAGAAAGATTAAATCTCTAATCCGCCTATACTGTATATTGATTATCTTAGTAGCCCTAGTAATAATTACTTTTCAACTAAATTTTCCCTTCAGTTATAAGAGGAGACACAGATCACTCGGGTGAGGCGACTTTCTCACTTTCATTTTAAGGGCAAATGAAACCGCCCTTCTCGTAAACGTGACTAGTCTGCCGTCTAATCAAATTTCGCCCTTCTAGCTATCCTTGTTCGTAAATTTCAACCAATCGTAATCAAGAAAGATGCTATTTTATATAATTCGTCACCGTAGGAGTAGTTGTCATAAGTTCACAATTTGGTCCTGGTGTTCCTGCTGTTAGTATATGAACTTCAACACGATCGATTCAAATAAGGCTCGCTTCAATCCACTGATCAGCCGCATTATGTTTGACCGACCATCTTGAGTTAACCAGCCTTCTGCCCTTATCACGGCGAAATAATTGAGATTGTTGTTTTATTTCCTTATTGGGGCGGAATCTAGGCTTTCGCGTCCCTAGAATGCATTTGTTGTTACTAAATGACAACTTTTCTTACGAAAAATCAGTCGTTTAAGTATTATCTGGCTATTCTGTACGTATTCTACTCTTTAAGTCAACACAAAATTTCAGTTTATTTGCCTATCTACGGGATCAGGAATGGATAAGTATTCCTTGCCAGTATTAAGTTAATCTTGCCACTTATGTATTCAACAGCGTAGCATTGGCATGAGGGCCCCGAAACTCGTGCCTATGGGTTTTAGTCACTTGGCCAAGACCTATCACGTGCTGCTACTTTAGTAAGCATTATTTGTTCTCGTTAGCCTGTGGGAGGGCACCACCAGCCATCGATTTTTCCATTCCTCCGCGCTCTGGGCTATGAAGCTCAACTGCTTCGGCCAAATGGAAGCAGTTCCCACTGTACCATTTAAAGCTCTGTTAAAGTCTGCTTCAATGAAAGGATTGGCTCTTTCTGTAAATAGTTTACGTTCCCACATGGCCCGTTTAATGCCTTCAATTACTCATTATCGGATGGTAACTAAGTGGAGTGCAATTTTTTGATAAAATTATTTGAACTAGGGAAAATTGAAAGATTGTTTTTTTGTTCAATGTCATTTCGAAGAAGGGTTGTGGGATAATAGAGTAAATAGGCTGATCAGTTTATTAGATGACACAAATTCGAAATCCGCCAGTACACTGTCGGTGACTAAAGTGGCTACCTATATCTAGAGAGGGTCCAAGATGTCCTCTTTTTTCAACATAGGAGTTTGAAAACACCTTCCCTCAAGAAATGTCTAAAACTGTTAAGTAAAGTATGACTTAAACACCGTTTCAACATTCATCCAAATTGAAGCGGCGCTGTAGCTCGTTCCGGCTGAAGTCCTTTGTGTCCAACCATGAGCAATGCTCTTGTCTCATCGATGTTTGCCGGATAAAGGGCGTCAGCGTGGGAACAAAACCTCTACCCGAGTGTACTGAGTCATGTTGTTTAGCCTGCCGACAGTGGCTTTTATTGGCTTCAGTCCTGGTTGCACTTTAAAAATAAAATTTAGAGTATGTTCATCGACCTCCCTCTAAAAGACGTGAAGTTTGAAAAGAAACCTGTCACTTAATTTCAATTAAGAGTTTGGCCACCTAGGAGGCCAGTCAGTCCAATGCAGACTCGGTATAGGATGTCATGCGACGACTAGAGCGCATTTAGTTCGTTTACATTCCTTCTAACGTTTAAGCGTGAATCATCATGTGACCAGCTGGCTGGTGTCCCAAAATTGGTCGCTTTTAAATGCTTACCCCCTTCTACCCTGAGTTGAGATTGGCTGGTATTTCGATATTTTTGAACGAAAATTATGTGTCAAGTCTTCGATCAATTATATTTGCGATTGATTCTTTTGATTCATATTGTCCTGCCTCTTCAAGGTGGCCGGCCAACTTACACTGCCAGTAGATACTCCTTGCGTTGCAACGCGATTTCTTTCATAACTATTTACACTTAAACAGGTCTGAGTGCGAAACATCTCAATTTATGCAGAGATCAGGAGTCATTTTACTATTGTGAATTCTTTTGCTGAATTTCAAAAAAACTTTCGAAAAATGTGTTGAATTTTTAACCTGCCATAGCATTACTTGTGTTATTTCTGCTAGTCACTTGAGCATACGTCACTCATTATTTATATTATTAATAATGACCTATATTTTCATCGCTTTTGCGTTTTGGTATGAAATAAAATTGAAGGGCGAACTGCGCCCCAGAATGTGTCGATTGCCACGACCCTTGTAAGTAAGCTTGTCCAAGATTTCCCTGGAGGGTGGTATTCGTTGTTATTCAATTATCCATTCAATGATCCATTTAAGTAGTATCAATTGTACATTTTAGATGAAGTTGTTCAGCGTATGGTAAAGAAGAAGATGCTGGATTCGAATTTTCGTGAGCAAACACGAGACCTACTGCTGCTTCACCACAGCACTCTCTACACTCGACAAAAGCGTCGTGCCAAAACCGGCCAACAGCTACATATCATCCGCTCTCTAGCTGAAATCGGCAAACGCCATTCTGCTAAAGACGTCAACAAAAGTAAGTTTAGACCACATTTACATTTTCTACCATCTTCGTTACGAGTATATTGTGCCAAGTAGCTAAATTGCTGAAAAAACAGCTGAAATAACTTTGCACCTATTCACCGGTTCCTATTCGATTCCTTCTTTTTATAAATAGACCATCGCACTTTGATTGTTTCCTGCATGCGATGTTCTAAATCCTTCGGTCAGTTTTCTGATTCTTTACGAAAGCAATCTGTAGTCGTCACACAATTCTTATCCAATAAGCATTAGTGCGACCTTGTTTGATACACCAATCACTTTTACTGTAACAGCATTTGCTTAAACTTACTTGTTAATAAAGCGATAAATCAAAACTTCAAAATAATTTGTTTATTTTGCAGTTCTTATGGAAACAAATCTCGATTTTCGTAGCTTAGTTTTTTGCGTTTAAGAGATTTTTCGGGGTGGTTTTTTCGTTCTCATGTTTTCTAACTAAGATACTCCCAACCACAGCGCCTTTTTTGGTAGATTTGGATTATCTCACAAGTGTCAAATTGAATACGGTAGATTTTAACAAAATGACTGCAGGGCTTATCCCTTACATTTTTTGTCAAGCTTATTACTGACTTGTAATTCACATCCTGGAATTTTCTTGATGAGTAAATTTCATCGGACCCAGGTAAAGAGGAAATCCAAGTCACTTGGCTGCGTATGAATTTGTAGTTAACTCTATGGGAGGAACTCTGTGGTTAAATTTTACCATCCGTGCCTCCTCCAGTTCATAGTTTAATCATGTTGGCCTGCTCTACAACGCTACTCAATAGCGAATTTTATTTGGGACGGAAGGTGTAGGTGTTTGAACACTGACTAGCTTAACAAGGGTAATAGCGAACCCAAATGCAGTTCCAAATAACCAAAATCGGTTTTGTCCTGCGTTCAAAGTTCGACCCAACTGCTGACAAGCTACCTTTCCTGGCCCTATTTACAGAATAAAATTGGATTAAATACGGTGTCTTTCAGGTATTTGGAGTTAATTTTTGACATAAATCTGCTTCCACATTTCGGCTTCGGTCTAGTTCTTGGCGTCCCCTATTCTTCAACGGGCTGACTTCCTCATATCTTCGTTGAAACCCGGGATTTAAAGCCCAAGTTATGTTCAATCACCGTTGCTGTTACGTTCTGGCTATTATCATGATGTGATAAAAGTTAACTTTCCTGTCTACGCATCCATTAGTTTTTCCAACACATCCTTTCAATGGCGACTTTATTTTAGGAAGTTGGCCAAACTGACCTAATATGATGCAATACATTCCGAAATTCAATCTCAGAGCACGTTAACCCGAGTCATTTTCGATGCGAACACACCGTTGAATGGTCAAGATAGGCGCTGTAGTATTTGGTTAAGGGCCCGTTAGGGGGTCTCCAAATGCTTCCAGTCAGTTATTATTTTGAGTCTTCTCTCGATTCCCCGGATCCTCAGTTCCTAAACTTCACACCCGCTTAAGCTACAGTAACGTATATTTAGACTTTAGTCTATTCCTTTGGAGCATGTCTAGAATTTTTTCCCAAAAGCCCTGACCCAACCTCGATAATTGTCTCCACTTTTTTGTTTAGTTTCTCACGTGTGTTCACACTCCATTGTCAAATCGGCCACCAACTTAGGTGTGGATAGGATGGACCCTCAAGCTGGGGCGGTGTCCAATGCAGCTAGCGACCAAATGGGTGCTGCGTCGCATTCTCCGGACAATCTTGAGGCCACCGGTCTGGCTCAGGTAGCTTTCTTAAAGATTCAAAATGCTACTGACATAGAATTAAGTAATATAACTAAGATCAGACTACAATATGCGAGGCAACTTACTAACCGACTGCTAGCATTACAATTTTGCACACATTACATTTTAACTAATCTATGGCTGGAATTTCATCCTGTGGTTTGAGTAGCATAGTACTCGTGCTCTTATATATCGGAGAAAAACGTGAATTCCGATTCTCCAAGAACAGGTTTACTTTCATAATTTGGCTTTTCCACCAGTATCCGAAATGTCGGCGTGTATTCTGCTAAAGCGTAATCCAAATAAATTATTTACTTGTTTGCTAATTGAGGGAGGAAGGCATCTCTCAATGAATGAATGAATAAATAAATACGGCTTATTTCTGCTGTAGAGTTAGAAAATTGCCCAAATTTTAATAAAGCAATAAAGTCTCGTTTCATCAACGGCTCCCGGTATTCCTTTCGGTCTGGGTAGCATTAGTACTTTGCTGGTAATTAGTTATTATGGTTTGTTAAGAAATACCAGTAGGTTAGGTTAAAAGTGAAAAGATTTCAGAGGCGAGCATCTAGAAGTTCGACAGAGATTTTGTCTTTGAATGACCACCTGACCAGCTGTCATCCCTGTCCAGTGTGATTGCCTGAGTTCAATAAAATGGGTATGAGTTCGGTCTACAATTGCCATAAATCAGCCAGTTTTGTCAATTGTTTTGCAAACTAATCCCTAAGGAGGACCCTTAAGTTATGACTGTTTTCATCAGATCGTATTTGGCTAATAAACCCGATTCAGTTCTCAAACGCGTTATATTTCTCATTTTTATTAACGTAGGAGCCCTTAGTGAACCGTTTCCAACAATTGTATTTACGAAAAAATGCCACTCCTCCTCTCAAAACTAAGGCGTTTTTTTACATTTTCCTATTCTAAGTTTAAGTCCTTTCTCCTTTTTTCGTCTCGTTTCTCACCCATTTTGACTACAGTCGGGTCGAACCTTCCACTATCGTTTCCGCCAAATCGCTTCAGAACCATACTGGTCGAAAGCAGAAAAAAAATGTGCGTTCAAAAAACTCAAACCACAGACGAATCTCCGACTATGACAGCCTTATCCTGCTTGACATTGGAAAAAATAGTCAAATTACAAAAAAATAGCTGGTCACTAGTATTTTTTGCTTCTGCTCTGCCAGCCAATGGGGTTCGAGCTACAACTTGACCTTGAAACTTTCATGGGATCAGCCTATCAAAGCCGAGGATGGTGTCTGTGGTCGATTGACCAATGGCCTGAATCCTCTCGATTAACCCGCTTTTTCTAGCCTCATACATATATATACGAACACAACGCATACGCACTGTATTCTACTAATTTCATTAAATGAAGACGTAGATTGTGGTTCTTTTAGATCGCTTGGTAGTAATTATTCTAATTAAGTTTCTTTTCTCTTGATTGCAGCTCAGGGAAGATGTAGGTTTAGTCTTGCTGGTGTTTCCTGCCTGATCGTGTGCTTATTTGTTTGAATTATTGCACTATTGAAGCTACCCTTTATTTGAACTGGCCAATCGCTTTCGATGTCGGCGCATGTCTCCCTTTTAATCTCAACTAATTATCAAAAGATTATTATTGAATTTTTTGCCTATATTTGGCTCTTCATTTTCTGCATGCAATATTATATTTTTATGTTATTTGCTGTAGTTTACTGTTTATTTACTGATGTGGTCATTTTCAAGTTTATCTATCTTTGACGACTTTGCTACAAAATTTGAGTTTGGAAAAGCGCTTACATGCATTTACACTTTCGGACTCTCGTAACTTTCGTGACAGTGATATGTTGTGTATTTGTCCCTAAAGGGTTCTAGCATTACGGTATTGCCATATACTAAATCCAAGGTTGACAGTGGCTTTTCTGAAAAGGTGGGAAGCAGAGTCCGGTAGCCTTTTTGTTCAGCTGGAAGATATTTTTACCTTACAACTCGTGAAAGCGGTTTTGCGAGTCAGCAGTAGTTGATTTCTGTTTCAATAGTACGCGCAGGTCATATAAATTTTCTTGTATCATGAAAACGGCTTGCAGGTCAGAAGTTAAATCGGCCAGTAAGGTCAAAGGTTATTGAACAAGAATGGTGATAAAATGAAAGTGAAACGAGTTCGAAAAGGGAATCAGTTTTGAGAAGTTAGCATTTTACTTCAATCCCTCCCAGATTGTGTTCCTTGCATTATACGGCTGTCTCAGTGATCGCCCTGAAACTATCTTCGAAGAGCACTTAGTCACCCATATCGTTCTCCCCTGGTATTCTCTGACCTGCCCATGCGCACTTTGCCTGAAAAATAGAGTTCCCGATACATTTTTAACGGAGGGCATCTTACCTTTATTTCTTTATCAGTGATAAACTAAACGTTGTGAAATAAGTAACCACGAAAATGCTAAAACCTACTGACTCGTCGCGTTGGCTGACTAATAGAGCATGACTGCTAGTTTCTAATTCTTTAGCCATCAGTTCCCATTCACTTAGGAGACTAGTTGGGAGTGAGAGTCAGGTTCCTGCCTTTCAGAGGTGTATTAGACTTGTGTGAATCACAACTAGTTTGAAAAAGGAAATAACTTCAGAATAACAATGTCATGTCTGAACGTCAGTTATCGTTTGTTCAGGGATAAAACTGATTACTGGAGTTCAATAAAGAACGTGCCCGCAGTGCGTCCCAAATTAATAGAAAGGTTCACCTAGATGGAATTAAGGTCCTTTAAATATAGCCCGCAGAGGAGCAAAATGTCTTAATGGTTATTGCCTCGTGCGCTACAGTCAACTTTTGTAGATGTTCATTCCAATTGATGGGTGATCGCTGATTGGTTTCGAATCCGCGCCATCTGATGAGTCGGGCACAGCCATTAAATTAACAGTCAGCTCTCATTTGAATGGAACGCTTGTACGGCATATATGAGTTTAGTTTATCCAACGCTGATTAGCTAAGCTGATGCGCATCCTATTTTTCAACTTAGTCGCTCTCGATGTTTCTACAGGAATCAGTTTTTTTTCCAAATTGGCTAAGAATAAGTTTCTTGTCACTAATGTTTGTTTTGTCTATTTGCAGATCGATTGTCAAAAACGCATTTACTTAAATAATAAACATTTAATCTGTTTTTGTGAATTCTTACTACCACCGAGATGGATTGAGCATTTTGGCCTGCTTCCAACAAATGCTTTTCTGTGATATTATTCATTAAAAATCTGACAGAGGGTAACACGATCATTTCGTTCAAGTACAAGAGAAATAGTGTTATCTTTTCTTCAGCCAGAGAGTATTCTAATTAAGTCTACTATTATTACGATATTCTTTAATCAAACGTAAACCTGCTATTACATTCAGGAAATCCAGAAAAGGGCTTGTTGGCAGTAGGAGTGGTTTATGATGCTCCTTTCAAATCGGTTTATAACCATCATCCCACTGAATCATTCTGGGCTATTTCCGCTCTTAACAGAGATCCTAAAGTAGTGAATATCTAGCAATCATTGTAAGCTTTCCAGGGCGTACAGCGTAGTTTAGCGCTCAGTGATTCAATATTCTTTTGCTTCTTTCAGCAGAAAATCCGAACACAGAATTGGGAAATCTGCTAAAGTAGGGTTCTAGGTATGAAGGGTCAAAGTTCAAGGGAGAAACAATATTTAGTGCCGTAGTAGTTTCGACTCCTTCGGCTTCGTCTCAGCTATTGGAAATGTTCTCCAGCAGTTATCTGGGCGAGTGTCTCTGAGTGATTAATTTTCAATCACTAGATATAAGCTAGTGGATATCTAGGGAGTATCATTTTATGAGCTAGATGTATGGGCAACTGCTGGACTACCGGCAGCTTATGCGTCTATACAGCTCATCGAACTTCGATTTCCTTTGTACATGGAACCCATTAGGATCTTTATACATCTTCGTTTGAGATTCTAAGAAGCCAAGGCTGAGTGATATCTGATTTTGCAAATTAATCTCATGATAGCCTTCCATTGAAAAATATACTTTCGATGAGATTTGTTGGATTGAGGGGCATTAAACAATTAAGTCGAATGAATTCGCTTTACTTTTCATCCAGTCTGCCACATTTCTTCTATTCCTCTCAATAAGGAGCTTTTTGTCAGCTTTAAATCCACCCGATTTCGTTTTCTCTCCCAGATATACATATTGTGTTTTATTTCTTGAGCATATTCAAAAAGTTTCGCCCTACTTTTTCCATTACCAATCGACCCATCATACTGCAGTGATATGGCGATTCGTTTGTAGATTCGATTTTGCTTATTCATTCTAAAATGATGCTTTTAGTGCTTAGTGTACTTTCAGTAACCCAAACTAGGGAGGAGTCTAGATTTGCCAGTGTTCTTGGACCTGGGTTCGGGACACTTTCCAACAGCCAAAACACCTTAGCCGAACCTTTTGGCCACGATCAAGCTAGTAGGGAATACATAGTCGATATTGCTGAACAGAAACGAGGGAGCAAGTATATGGCATGATGCAGTAAGGATGTATGGACGCTGATTAATTTAAACTGTACTTGCTAGTCCTTAGACTCGCTAATCTGTTCAAATATTCCCTAAAGTAATTCGTTCGAGAAGGCTAAAAGGCCGAACTAGTTATTGTGTTCTGCTCTGCCTTTGCGTTTGGAAAGAATCCCAAAACTTGCCTGGCAAATAAAAATTTTGAGGGCTGAACTACTTTAAAAATCGAAATATGACTTTCCTGATCAGTCATTACCAAACATAAGCATGAACGACCTTTAAAACCTTGACAGAAATGGAACTGTAGCTTGATTGGTGTTTTTTATTTACTCCCTAATCATTATGGCAAGCCCCAAGGACTTATTGGGGGTACAACAGAAGTACAAATAGCTTTTACAACATACAGCACACGACACGAAGACAGATAGTGCAAAGCAGTCAACGTGGAAGACAGTAAAAGCATTTATCGGCGTCTTCGGTTCTCTGGTCACTTCTCTGGCATGGTTTTGTCGTACAGGTAGCATTTCAGCTTCATAGTGGCACTTCGTGCGTCCTCGACATTGCTAAGGCGGACAATCTTCATACCTCTTCCAGAAGTCTTTGCAACCTTCTGGTGGAGATTCCATTCATTGCTACATGTACGCGCTTTCCACAGTCCAGTTTGAGGCCATGAATCCAGTTATTTACGTCATACCTCGTTTACCAGGGTGTACGAAGTTGTACTTCTGCTAGCATAATCTAATCTTATATGTCCAGTGGGTGATCAGTTCTATCTGGCCGCCTCTCTCATTAGCCCGACTTAGGTCTTCCTCTTCAAGCCAGTGAAGTCATTATTTGTTAGCAAATTTAGGACGGTTCTGTTCTAGCAATTTTCGGTTCCATCTTCTAGACCAATGTCTCCAAATTTCAACTTCCCAATTCACTGCTCCAGATCTCTTTCAACTTAAGCGTTGACTTAGCTTCGAAGAGAAAATTTAACTTGATGATTCCATTTTTTAAGTAATCAGTTTCGGATACCATTGCTTTGCAGTGAAAGTGGTGTGGTGCAGAATAATGGCAGTACATATTTAAATAACTTCAACACTTGTGGGTGTATTTGTGACGTAACTGTTAGCGTTCATTCTCATATAATTTTCTCAATTTACAAACAGGAAATTATCCTTGTGACCATTGCTAGGGACGTCATGCTTGTGTATCCGCCCCACAATGATACATGTCCGATATCACCTTTATGCTTCAAAGAACCTTTATAACATATATTTTTCGTTCCTGCCAGATCATATTTACATGAATCAACCAGAACATAAGTTCAACAATAAAGCTTGCTGGTGCGGGATATGAATTTAGAATTAACTGTATGTCATAAGATGTAAAATTGAGATTTTTCGAATCTATAGTAGAATATAAATTTTGAATTCATGTTGTGTCGACTAATGTAAGCGCATATTTTGAACAAATTTCTTGCCTTTTGCGTATTATTTTACAGTATGACCACCACTTCTTCAAGAAAGTTCCACACGGAGCAGAGGCGGTGAACATTCTGGTCGGCGAGACGACATTTCTGCGTCACCCAGTCGCTGCCTTTGTTCGACTTCGTGAAGCCGCCAGACTTGGAGAGGTGACCGAAGTTCCGGTTCCAACTCGATTCATGTTCATTCTTCTAGGCTCTCAGGGCAATGGAGCCAAATATCAAGCAATCGGTCGCGCTGTTGGAACACTTTTTTCAGATGAGGTGGGTTCACTTAATGGTCTCGAGTTCACCTGTACAAACCTTAATAAACTTACCTTAATCATCTGAAAAATCTTGAATTATTTGGTGATTAAAGAGAACCAAAGGGGAATCTTTTGGAGTGATTTTCTCAACTTGACTCTTGATTTACAACCGCCTTCCTTTCTCTAGGTTTAGGAGTGTCTTTTGAACCAGCTTAACGTTGGTGAGTCTTGAAGTAGCCTTTTGCTTGGCTTGGGCTTAAGCTTCCCTTTTCACGATTGAGGAAATGGGTGGTTTTAACCATCGCGGGTTTTCAATATAATAAAGCTCCCCTTTTGTGAGGCATACTTCTTCGAGCGATCGTCTTCAGACTGCCTTCCAGGATTGGCTAAGGCTTTAGATATTCGTCTCTTGAAAGTGAAGTGACCTCATCATTTTCTGTTTTAAGATATTCTCAGTCTTTTAAGAAAGCTTTGTACCAACTGAACTGCTCTGATCCAGTATTTGCTGGTAAATAATTGACAGGTTACAGGTTTAGATCAAATTTGAATCTTTGAACCAGGTGACTTCAGACCTCTTCATTTGTTTAGGTATACACCTCTAGGTTCGTAATAGATTAAAATCATTTTGCCTTCTTTTCCCTTCTTGTCCACCCACGTATTCATGCGCCGGCCCGGCCATCAGTTAACCTTCTCGTCAAAATCGGTAATTAAACCAGATGGCCCATAAGCCCTTTAGTGCTCACCATATTCTTCCCAAATTAGAGATTGCAGAGCATTCTACTTGCTCTGAAATGGACATGTGAGATGGTCTAACCGAATTCTTAGACTGGATTAACTACTTGAAAAATTAACACTGAAAGCTTGCTACTATTAGCAACCTTTATTTGGTTCAGTCGTGCAGTTTTTTTCCAGCTTTTAAGTGAAACACTAAGGACAGCCTTCGCGTTTCAGTAACGGAAGGCGCCCATTTGATTTGGAACGTTGTAATAGACAGTTTGCTAGTCGATTTTCTTCTCGGCAGTTTCTATGAAATGAAGTCAACTGACCTCAATTCTCTAGGTCATGCTCATAATGAAAACCGGTAGAAAAGCCAGGTTACTATGTATTGCGATACTTCGTGAATGATCTCCTCGAATTTATTGTTTAGATAACAGACTATTCACCCACTAACCTTTATCAAAAACACTGCGACCTCCGTAAAACCGCACCTGCCTCTCCGAAGTCAAATGTTGTCGTGTTTTCAAAACCTGTACATCAGGGTGTAGGTCCAGGCAAATAACTTATCAATGGCTTTGCATGAACTTATTCAAATTGTCCGCGCGATTCAAACCAATTATCTGAAGAGGTTGGAACTGTCTGATTGAGCGGCTTTATTCTAAGTGCATATTACAACGTTTGAATACCTTCAATCGAAGCACATTCAGCTGGCTATATTTCAAACAGTTTTCATAAGATAGACCTTAAATCCCAGCCATTTGCTGCGCGATTGTGCCTGTATTGACACTCATCACAGATTGGTGTTCCTTTAAACATAATGGCCTTTATACTTTTCCATTTGCTTCCCTCTATCGACCATTATACTCATTGAAAATCGCTGTCATCTGGTGGACCTCATTGGATAGATTTGACATTTCGTATAGTGGTGTACAGGTCGACATCTTGTTGCCACTTATTCAATTTTCGTGATAGTAAATGAAGCAATTAAAATTCGTTGAGAAGTTCAAAGCAGAATTTCTGGGCAAAAAATCATTATTTTATCTCTTAGAATATTTCTTATTCTAACAATCTTTCGAGACCAAAAAATGTGCAGGGTTCTTATCTGCTGTGGGGAATAGAATAGAAAATGGATTCAGAGAGGTTAAACATTTATCAGATGCCAGCGGAACTCTTTGTTGTTTAAGAGGAGTTTCATCTATTCCTTCTGACAAAGAACCAAGGCGGATTGCCACTCACTTACGAAAACAAAAAGGCCCCGGAGGAGAGCCATCTGCCCCTATGATCGTCTATTCCTTTTTCTAGTCCAGGCTGAATTTAATGAGAAAGAGGTCGGCAGTTCTTCAGCAGTTTACAGTTTTTTGAGTCTCGATGACGCTTAATCAAAGACGGTGATTAAATTTATTTCAAAACAAACTTAAATTCAGTCTATTTGAAAGTTAAATATACACAGTCTCGTGTAGAATGACATGATTTGCACCAGATTCACAATGAAATATCACATCACTTGTGCAGCAATAACCATCAGGGGGTGGTTCTAAAAACGGCCCATTTTAAACACCAGCTTAAGATCTAAACTTCAGCACCACAAACGTTGCCAAAATTTCATTTTACAACCAGCATTGCCATAAGTTAAATACTGGACAACGCTGGCCTGGATTTTTAGCAGACAAATTTCGGATTCGTTGATTTTTATCTTCTTGTTGATTTTTTGTTCACCTCAATTGTTTTACCTTCGTTCTCGCTAGCATGATTCAACCATCCATCCGATTACATTGATCACGCTAAAAAAATTTGCTTCTTTTCTACCCGCAGATGTTTCTGGATTTTGCCAGACGAAGCACGTCACGTAATGATCTTCTGGCTGGAATCGACGAGTTTCTCAGCGCATCGTCACTCCTCCCTCCAGCTCAATGGGACTATAACACGAGAATCGAACCTCCTCATGCTCCTCCATCTCAGGTGCTAAATATTTTCTTTCAGATAGATGTGAATTTTTCTGAGATCTCTTCAGAATCGATTGGCCGTAGGATCTTTTGCTACTTACAAGTCTAATTATTCCAAAGTCAGCAGTTTTATCCTTCCCACTCTTTAGGAGAATCGAAAAGCAGCTGCGGCTGCTGCAGCAGCTTCGACAAACACCACAAGTGCAGTGCTTGCCGCATCCACCGACGAAAATCGTAAACCCACCCGACATCACCTCCTTTCCAAAATGCATCATCACCACCATCGTCGCAGCAAAGTAGATTCATTAACCACAAAATCAATCAGTCCAACAAACATTTCGATTTCTGTAGTTTCCGAAAAGAAATCTACTCTGGAAGGCGATGGGAGGGACTCTCCTCCCTCTTCTTCGATGAAAGACGTCGTCTCTTTGGAAAGTGGAACTGCTGGTGGTCCTGGAGGGGCTAGCGGTGGCTCCGGTAGTCCAGAAGAATTCGATCGGAACAATGACCCGGCTTTAATGAGAACTGGAAGGTTGTCTTAAGCCTTCTGATAAATTTTAATAGAGTACATACGGATTATTTTTTTCAATTGTTATATTTTGCAGGATATTCGGTGGTTTAGCCGCGGATATAAAGAGAAAAGCACCGTGGTATCTCTCAGACTACACGGACGGGATTCATATCCAATGCTTTGCCAGCTTCTTTTTCCTTTATTTCGCTTGCCTTACGCCAATCATCACATTTGGAGGTCTACTCTCAAACGTCACCGGTGGTTTCCTCGTAAGTCCGATCAATGAATCGTCGGACACAGTCTCATTAATTGTTGAGCCTCCTATAATAGCACTTACATTATACTCCTCTAGAAGAATAGAACTGAAGTGAGAAGTAAATATTAGCTGTCTGGAGATTTATTTACTTCAGTCTAGATACAGAAGAGGAACTAATTCCCTGTTCAAGACAATTAGAAAATGAAATAGCCCTCTTTGAAAAATGAATTTAGCATGACCTTGAAACTTAATCAACAGGCTTTGAACAAAAGTGGAAAGTAGTTCAGTCTTAGACTCATCCTTTGAGAAACTATTGGTTGGATAGGTTTACACAAATTACTGAAGTAAGGCGGCATTGCGATTGCCGAAACTTTTCGTGTCCAAATGTGGGTTGTATTCCTGATCCCGGTGGGTGTACAGGTACATTTTTAATGTGAGGTCAAAACTTCAAATCCTAGCATTGGAACCGGTTATTGAACTCGCATTTTTGCATTCTCTGAAGACAGTGGTCGATTTTGATAGTTCGAGGCTGATATCCGTCTTGTCTCTCTTTGCACGCATTAAGTTGTGTCCACAACAGTTTTATTTCTGCTTTCAAATAAAATAAATTTGTGCAAGTTATTGTGGGGAAGTGTACCTGGTCATTCACATCCCTGGATATGCGCCGATAGATTTCGTAACCACACGTTTCTGTCTTCTTGTCAATAAATGACAGAAGTGTTTACATCGGAAGTACGCAATTTATCTTTAACTTAGAATTGATCCCATAATCGTTATAGTTTTCGTATTTAACCGGTCACCTTCAGAGTTAACAAACTCGTCAGGTAAGACAGATGTGCTAACAAATTTTCATTCTCTGCCTTGTCTTTTGTTGGTTCTATCACCCAAACGCTTCACGTTTAACGCTTTTCCTGCGCAAGTCATTCATGTATTCTATTTAAATACGTTTCTCCAGGCCAATATGCCTATTCCACTTCATAAAATTAGCATTAATTTTCTCAGTGAATCGGGTGATTACTTTTTTGAAGGGAACTATGGAATCGATTGTGTCTGGAGCTGTTGTGGGTATTTTGTATGCGCTCTTCGCCGGACAGCCGCTCACGATTATGGGCAGTACTGGACCCGTTCTGGTCTTCGAAGGTATTATCTACCGTCTTTGCGAGTACGTTTGACTATTTCAGTAGCGTTCCCTATTTCGAATTGATTCATAGCAATGAATCCTCACTTGAAAGATACAAGTAGTGGCTTGAAGTAAGAGTTGTTAACAAATTTAGAATAGAGCATTAACCGTATCATTAACACGTTTTGTTAGCACTACCTATATGATTTAAATATCATTTCATTTATAGGTCAAACCGCTGGTCATATTTGTCTTTCCGATTTTGGATCGGCATGTGGGTAGCCGTCATGCTATTCATAATGGTCGCCTTCGACCTCTCCGCGCTGGTTAGATTCATCACTCGTTTTACAGAAGAATCCTTTGCTCTCCTCATTGCCCTCATCTTCATAATTGAGGCCATTCAAAAGACCTACTCTATCTCCTACAAATATCCCGTTAACCTGTTAATATCATTCCTTTTGAATAATTCGTACTTAAATTAGATGAGTTAAAAACGGTTTTCCTTTATTGTCAGTGACTGGAAGCCATTCTTTGCTCCGCCAATGGATTGTCGATGCATCAAGCCATCAAACTACACCAACGAAGAACTACTCGATTATGCCCGGAAAGAATATCCCATTCTTGATTTGCCATTTGTTGGAAGCAATGAAACTGATGCTCACCATTCTATCAATGAAAATGGGGTTTGTTTATATTACATAAATCGGCGCTATAGCTGATTCCCAATTGTTCATCTTTTTACCCCTTCTCTAGACGATAGATTGGAATCAGTTGAATGAAAACTATTATAGCTGGGGCTCTATGGATGCTCAAAAACAGTGTAAAATTCTTCACGGAATTTGGAATCATAAGGCATGCGAAGGATTTTACGCTCCGGATATCTTTTTCTTCTGTATTCTTCTCGCTACACTTTGTTTTATTCTCGCCTACGGTATGAGAAGCCTTCGTAATTCAGGATTTTTCCCATCTCGTGTATGACCATTCATTTTTGAATTGTTATTGAAATTAACAAGGAAACTTCGGGCTCATTTTTGATTATCCTTATAGATTCGTTCCCTGATCGCCGATTTTGCAGTTCTGATTGCTATCATAATTTGCAGTCTAATTGATTTCTTCAGTGGTCTAAATACACCGAAGCTCCTGGTTCCTATGTCCTTTGAACCCACTCTCGGTTACAATGTATGCTACTTTTCCCGCTGCGGAAATCTCAATTCAGCAGACTCATTTGAATCTCTGCTATAACTTTTAGAAACGTGGTTGGATCATTCCTCCTTTCAATGGAAATCCTTGGTGGTCTTCTCTAGCAGCTGTAGGACCAGCCCTCTTGGCAGTTATTCTGATCTTCATGGACCAACAGATCACTTCAGTCATCGTAAATCGACGTGAAAACAAACTGAAGGTAGTTGAATTCCTCTGCACGGAAACTATAGACAGTTGTAATCCTGTGCTACCTCTCTTAATGTCCATTGCAGAAAGGAGCCGGATACCATTTGGATCTTCTGATTGTCACCATTACAATTGCTATTAATTCATTATTGGGCATCCCCTGGTTTGTAGCTGCCACAGTTTTGTCAATCAATCACGTGATTTCCTTGAAGAAGGAGTCGGAATCCTCAGCCCCTGGAGAACGACCGATATTCCTGGGATGTCGTGAACAGAGAGTTACCGGTTTTTTCATTTTTCTCTTCATCGGCCTGTCCGTTTTCATGTCATCGATTCTTCGCGTACATTTTAGGGTTCTATTGTACAGATTTTTTCACTAAGGCCTCATTGATTTTCACCTATATTTTGTTCACAGCGAATTCCGATGGCGGTGCTTTACGGCGTCTTCCTGCTGATGGGTATCACGTCTTTAAATGGTCTCCAACTTATTCAACGAGTGGGTCTGTTTTTTACTCCTGCAAAATATCAGCCTGATTACGTCTACCTTAGGTACGTTTTTCCGCCATCTACTTATGTCCCATCAGTAGCATGAAGTGAACCAACTTTTTTTTTGCCCCACCTGTAGACACGTTCGTCTCGGACGAATTCACCTCTTCACGGCCATTCAAATATTGTGCCTTATTCTTCTCTATGTCATTAAATCTGTTAAACAAATTTCTATTCTCTTTCCCCTCATGGTTCGTTTTTTTCTTTTTCGCTAATGTTCAACTCTCCCCAATCGCTTTCATTATATGAAAATGTAGGTAGTGTGTTGACACTTTCAGGTACTTGCCATGTGTTTTGTACGCCGCGCTCTGGATTTTGTCTTCTCTCAGGAAGAATTACATTGGTTGGATGATATTCTCCCTGAAAGTTCCTGCTCTAGAAGATACAAGTCAGAAACAAGCGAGCAACCTCGTCGCTTTGCTTCTACAACGGATTTCAGCAGCAAAGTACGTCAACTTGGTTTAATAGCACACTATGCTCTTCGGTGAGATTTGTCTTACGTTTATCTTTTAATTTTGTCAGGACTCGTTGCCTCTCTCTCAGCCTCTTATTCTAAACTTAGAGGACAAGGTATATCTCCATTAACGGAATAATTCCCCTACTTTAACGGATCATAAAAAAATTTATTTCGTTCTACTTATGATAATGTAGCCTAAGCGGGTAATTTCTGCACATTTATGCTGTTCCAGTTTTGCTCTTCAAACTTGGAGTGGAAAATGTTTATTCATGTTCCCTTACTTCAGCCATTTAGTGTAAGTGAAGAGGTCTCGAAGACGTTGATATGGAGACAACTTTCCGGTATCGGTTTGGTTAATCAGGCGGATGACAATGGCAAGAAAAAGTGAGTTTTTACATCTCTAATTAATACCATCAAATATTCATTATGTAGACGAATATTGATCGAAACGGTTTTCCTAGACGTCGAGGTCTCAAGAAAATAGAGAAACATCAGCATCGTCATGGCGGTGACAGTGGAGGAAGCGGAACTGAGACAGGAGACTCCCGCCGTGGCAGTATTGGTGGACATCGATTCAGAGCCCTGCGTTTATTCTCCAGCGACTTTGATGGAGCCATAGGTCGGGATATTGCAGTCCTTTTCCACTCTAATGAGGCAGAGCAAGTTGGAGGAGGTGCTTCTGTTACTACTTCATCAATAGCTCAATCTGCTCAACTTCCCACCCCGGAGATAAAAATAAATCCCCCATCGCACCAGGGCTCCCCTAGCTCTTCAAGAAAAAACATGAACTTAGTTAACTAGTCCAGATGGTAAATCACTTTTCTGCCTCCGTAAAAACTGCCGATGCCACCCCTTCCCCTCCGCACATCTTGCTGCCTGCTCAAATTAACTCCCGCGTTACCTCCTTCTCCACTTCGGTATTTACTTGGCTGACTGATTGGTCCCGAAAGTGAAATCTTTGATGAAGCCGACAACCACCAAGTCCATTCCTGTTTGTTTCCGTGAATAACAATTCATAGATGTATCTGGTAGAAGACATTGCCTGCGTAGTATGTACAACTTTCAAAGGTTGTACGCGGTGTGTGGATGTTTTTTGCGTCGATGTAATAGCCGAGAAGAGCAGTAGATTTGGAAGTACACTTCTAAATCGCTTCCATTCCAGGAAAAGGAAGTTTGAGAGGATTCTGTGAGCGGTTGCCGCCAAAGGCACCTCCCTCTCACTTTGTCGGCTTGGGTATTTGTCTCACCCCCTATGTCTTTTATTCGTCGACCATTTAACACTACTTCACCCATAGTGAAAATAGAAATTCTACTTATGTGGCTTCATATTTTGGCCTTTTCGGATATCATGCCTGCGTTGATGGGCGATTATCTTCAGTTCTTAGGTGGGATCGTAATCTGTGATTTGTCAACGAAAGTGAGATTCAGATGGCTGACGGGGAATCTGGCAGTACTCTAGTGACAAAGTTAAATGTAAAGGCATATCCAGCTAAAGGTGGGAAGGAGCGAGGCTGGAACCCGGTGTGAACGCATGGTCAACTTAGGGAGGGGGGCTCTCGAGTTACGCGGACGACATTGCACGTGTCTGATTTCGGCGCGGGACTCTTAGAAAAGCCTGTATTCATTGAGTTTGAATTGGAAAAGGATAAGAGTCCAAAAGTTTACTGTCTATTCGATTGTGGGGCCTCATGTCCGGTTTCTTGCCTAGGCGTTTGTCGATCGCTGCGAAATTTACACAGTGTAACTCCAGTCAACCACTTATAATGGAGGCGTTTCGAATATGAAATGTACAGATACAAATAAATAAATAAATATGCATAAGACAAACATAGATGCAAGCGTTATTGCAGCAAAGACAAAATCAAATTCTGCTAGAGAATTTCGTATGCTTAAATTCGACTCACAAAACTTTTATCAAAAGCAGCGAATAGCAGTTCAAGTAAATACCCAACTGATTTTTAACTAATACGTTCAAAAGGTCATGATAACAGATAAAATACCGGAAAAAAGCGATGAAAAAAAGAAAGAAGATAATTACACGAATTCAACGATTCTGATTCTTTTTCATAGGTAGAACATTACACAAAATGCTAAAATATTGGGACTGGCAGACACCGACAATTGTCGAGATAAGTGTAGAGCAAGAATGGCAAGTAAAGGAACAGATAATAAAACAAACAGCGAAATAGGATACATCTTTGATACTTGAGTAAAATAATGCAAAATATTGATTCGCTCAATTTATTCATTACTAACATGCGCTTGTTTAAAATTTTCGGTAAAACAAATGTAGACCTTAAATAGATGTGGCAATTTAAACCTCAAGGATGGGTTGGATCGGATTGATATTAGTCCTTCTACTCTTGATAAGAGAGCGTTCGGCTATCATTTATGAGGGAAGAATTGACCAAGATGAAGTAATTTATGTTATTTGAATTCATTTTTAGGACTTAAAATATGTTTCCCGATTCTGCTACCATGAGCATGAAAGCCTTTTCAAGTTCGAAATCGCTTTTCCTGAAGTAATGAAAATTTTTGATTAAATTATTTACTAGATTGTAAGACCTTTCTCTCTGAACGCCTATTGGAGTGCTCCCGAAATATGGGATGTTGCTTATACTTCAAAAATGGTTTTTATAAAAATCGCTAATATCGTTTTGCTTTTAGACGTGTGAAGAAAAGCTCACTTTATTACAAAGTTTCTCACCAAATCAAAAATTCATACTGTCTGCAGAAGACAGTGCCTGGTGTGAACACGTAGATCTTCGCAATTTCGCACATCCGTTCGAACTGCCTGATTTCCGTGAGGCCGAAAGCGGAATGGTTGAACGGATGCTTGAAATCTCATTGTGTTACCAGAACCATTCTCGACACGACTATCCACGCCAGCTTTATACGTTTCCTCTAGAAAGTCATCATTCAACCATTTTACAGTCAGTATTTTCGCACTATCGCTCTGACCCGGACGTTTCGCCCAATTGGATTTATTGCAAATCACCGGAAATAACTTTCACACCCGCGAAAATTTCATGGTTCTTCTTCGCTCTTGATAGTTGCAAAGCAAGTTTATGAAATATGGTCTTTTTATTATTAGCAGGAATTATTCAGAGATAATGGAAATGTAAACATTCAGCCAGTTTATTACCGCCTTGAGATGCAAAACGGAAAGGGAGATGGAAATCTTTTCAGAAGGCATTTTTCACTAGAAGATTTTGGTATTTTGCAGGACTTTAGATCAAATGCTCTTAATTTCGTCTGAAAAAGGCTTTGTTTGTCATGTTTTACATTATAGGTAGTTTGGAAACTGCTCTGATTTTCTGGGTTGCTTCGATCGGCATCCTGTTTATCGGTGGATGGATATCAGGTGAGTTCCGAAAGGATCCCTTCTCTCAAGGCATTTATGACGTTTTGGAACGAAAATAATTCCATAATTAATCCCATTTAGTGAACGCTAATTGATTCCACTTTATTGGCGAGTCGCTTAATGCATAATAATATTATTTGGCAGATCCATGATCCGAAAATCGTGTCTCAATCCAAATTTTATTTATTTCTGATTCGTGAATATCGAAGTTTATTTTGAACCACACTATAAAGTTTTTCCATTTTTTATAAACTTCAGTAATTTCATAATGTTATACCTGAATATCATACTTTAGCACTTTTTTTTTTATTTCATCAGCCTTTTAGTGCTCTTAATGTAAATCTGTTAAACATAATTTGTGTTCAATGTGGTCATTATAAGCAGTGATATGAATAAATGAAGTTTTTACGCTATTGTAAACCTGCTCAACTTCAGTGAAAATCGTCAAAAAAATCTCAATTTACCAAAAGGACTATTCATCTGCCTATGCAATAATTCCTTGCTTTTCACCTTGCAGTAATTAATAGAGCGAAGCATCATCTACGTTACCACTTTCTTCTTTTTTTTGGCGTTCTTCTTCTCGCATTTCTTAAATGGCTTTTCACTCTAATGTATTTCGGACACCTGTCGAATGCTGGCCGACGTCCGCTCTCCCTTGAGATCATTAGTAAGTTTTGAATTTTCGAAAATTGATCTCATTAGTTTGTTAGTACTAAAAATAACTGAATGTGTTAAGGCAGTCTTGATTCAAATTTAAAAAAATTATTTACCTCTTTGTTACAAAAGTTCATTACTTAGAATAGATTTGAGTAAAAAAATATTATTTTTGATTTTTTTATCATTAATCATTTACTTGATTTCTTATCTATCTAAGGTGATTCACTGGATGCAGCCACTAATTCTACGCTAGTTGCTTTGCTGTTGCTCCTAGCTTCGGGGTATTGCATAGTCCACAAAGACCCCGGCAACCGTATGAAGACCATTGTTTTAACAACGTCTGGCATCTACAGCCTCGTTCATTTAATCTGCGGATTCACCACCACTCTGGTAGTCCCTATTTCGTTTAAAATGGTCAAAGATGGTCCTCGATTTTATTCGAAATCAGTAGTTCTTATATTTGTAATATGCAGTTTAAAACAAATTCTCCCAGGTTTTCACTAAAAGACGTTTTAAAAGGCTTAATCTGAGTTCCTAGGAATTCGCTCCACTCCATTTTAATGTCTTAATAACATCTAATCAAAGAATCATCCCTGTCTTTTCTGATAAAGTTAACTTCTAGACAACTTCGGATTTAGTCAGATCTAGCCAACTGATCGTTAACTCATGTGTTATTGTTTAATCATACGCACAAAATGAACCGATCACTTAACAACCAATCTTATATTGTATGGGATGTTATTGCCCGTTTCCAGGACTGCCTGCTCCAGCACGCACATTGTCCTAACGACGACGCGATGGGATTCGCTTTGACCTAATCACACAATTATCCAAGTGTGTTTCAGATACCAATAATGACCATTTGGTGATACGTGTGTAAATTAAGGAGGTGTAAATTTATTCGACTAGAATATAAGATCAGCGAAATTTCGAACAATTCCAGAAGAGTATTGGCTTTCAAAAGACATTTCTCTGTATCAAGAGGGCGGCAGCTTCGTGTCAGAGTTCTAGTTTCAACCTTCATTTTCTACTAAAGTGGAAAAATAAGGAGTGTTGGCAAACCCAGGGTTCCTATTAGGAGTTTGGGTAAGATTTAATACCCGTCCAGCGCTGATATTTCACGCTTTTTGAAACCCAGATGTCACAAGCCTGAAGGCATCCGCTGGTTGAAGTGGACACTCACTCTGGTAAGTGTCGGTCGGCAAAGGGATAGCCAATTGGTGTTTCCTTAGTCGAGGGGCCTTCAAGGCATCTTATCCCTTGATTTAGAAGATACGATCCTAAGAAAAGCGCTTGTATGTATCTAGTCGAGGTGATTGTCTCACAATGCAGACTACAATCTTTTACAATGCTTTTGTGATGACTCTTTGGATTTGACTAAAGCAGTTAGTCTCTTGAAGTCGGGTCAGCGTCAAAGTTTATCTTTCTGAGATATCCTCACGCCTTGCTGACCACTTAATGCGCCTCGTCACAAATGGTGGTGGACCAGATTCGTGCGACGCACGGTTAGGAAATTGTTCCAAATCAGCATTTCTGTTCATTGCGGTCTGCATCTTCTCTGCTCAGCAATCACGAGCAGAATTAGCGCACATCTGTGTCGAAAGAAATTTCTATCGGCAGAATAACTCTCAAGCTATGAACCCTCCCATTTGCTAGGTGGAAGGCTGCTTTAATTCATGAAATTAGTTGTGGTAAATAGAATCACTTTATGAGAAATAGAGGAGCGAAGATAAAGGTACTTTATACTTATTGTTTATTTTTTCCTTTAGCCTATTCGTAGTCACCAACTACGTTTTTAACACTTATTTTGCTGTTAATTTAAGGTTGTACATTCTTTTTCCATTAACGGATGAATAAATGATATATGGTATCGCCGATTGATTATAAGAAAGAATTCAAGGCAACCTAGAATTTAACTCAGAGTAAAGAAATGTTTAAACAAAAGCCTTTGATCGAAATGGTTTTTCGTCTAATTAGAAGTGTTCGCTGAAGATTTGTCCCTATCACTCATCCATACAGCTGGAGTTGGTCAAATTTATGTAGCTGAGACTTGTAAGTCTTGTCTTGGCCCCTGTCGTCTAAATTTCGGACAGCTCGTGATTGGCGTGCGTGCTTCATCCTGATTACCCTCATAATAGGTAATTTCGAAACTATTTTCCGCAGTCTTCGTAAGAGCTAAGCGAAAAAGTGGAGGTATGAAGCAATTTGGTCCCCATTTTTGGCGTTAGAATTCAACTCTATAGAAGTACCGCGATTTGCTTTGCATTGTTAAATCATAGTGACTAGAAAGCCGTCCAACCCCAGGTAAGTAGTTTCGGCCTCATCGTCCGTGGTATTCATGTCTCGTAACTTTACTAGCAAATATACTTTCTACTTAAAAAACGACAGTAATAATTTTAATAATAGGGTTATAGATAACTCTGGACTTTAATTTATGAAATGAGTTGAATTTTTTAGCAAAGTATTTGGTTTACTCCTTCCAGACTTTTGACTCTGGTCAAGCCATATATGTCTACCAATCACCAACCGGTTATACACTGGTAACCTTGAACGTCGCCACCTGGCTCGTCTTCTTATTGGTTGCCATGTATACGAACACCCACTGGCCCACCAAAAGAATCTTCTATCTGCTAATTATCGGCTATTACTCAGTTTGGTAATTCGATGCAATACAGGAATCAACAATGTCTTTCCTCCAGGTTCTGGGTCTTGCCAAGCATCCTAATCATCAATGGCGATTATATCGCACTTTGGCGCCGTTCAGCTCTTCATAGGTCAATATCAAGTACAGCTGGTTTTGCAGCACTTGCATTGCTTCTCGTACGTTCTAAAATCAAATTCGATTCATACTGTTAATCAATTAGTAATTCTTAACAAAAGATTTCTTGCTATAGTACATATTCTGGCCATCAAGTGTAGCTGTTATCTTTATCCGTCCGGACGAAGACCATGATGGTGAGGAAGCTAGTTTGACTCCGGTGCCAAGGACTTCGATAACGCCAATAACCGTGCCCAATCTCTCGATAGATACGAAATCACCTCGTAAAAAGCGTTCAAAAAATGACGCACCCGGTTCTAGTACGTCGACTGCTTTGGCATCCAAATCCAATGCAGAAACACCAAGAACCCCAACAGAAAACATAACACCTACGAAAGATACCAAATCAAACTTTCTGAAGAAATTGATGCAGTAAGAGAACGGATGGAGTCAAATTCGATAGAGGACAGCTAGAAATTAATAAATTTGCACAGATTTTAAAATAGCACATATAAGTTTAGTTTAATTAAGTGACTGACCATCGCAAAAATATGCATGAGGTTTGTAATAAATTCACTAAATTATGCATATTTTAGTCACTATTAAAGTTCTAATGGTGTCTTATCATGAAAAATTATATCCACCACAGAGAAAGTAAGAAGATAAAACAGCTGCTCGTGAACGAATCAGAAGTCCTTCAAGGTTGATTGGCTTGGCACAGTTGTACCGATCACTGTCTGCAGATGCACACTTGTGTTCAACTGGTGTGAGCGACATCCTGTACATCTGTATTTGTTCATCTAGCCATATGCCTTTGGCAGATTAGGGGCAAGCCATAATATGAGTACAGGGTATGTTGTTGGGGTGAAATAGAACACAGATTCGAAGAGACTTATCCATGTTGTCACTATATTTATCTTTCATTGAAAATCTGTAGATTTTAAAGGGTTTCTAGATTTTTACTAAGGGAGGCGAAAAGGGAACTTGATCTTCATCTTAGGAACCATTATGAGCATGGTAATTTCAGTCATTAACCGTTAAGTTAACAACTTTCAGCTTCTAATCAAAAGTCGGAGTTATCATGTTATGAGTACAGAATGATTCTGAGGGACTTTGGTTGGCTTACTATTTTGAAAACAAAACAAGCGCAGGCATGAAAAGAAGTTGGCGTCACAGGGTAGCGCAGTGGATTCTGGGAAAAGCCAGGAGAAAAAAAACGCTCAGATAAGGGACTGTTGAAGTAATAGGTATGTCCTGATCAATAAATTTGAGACCGGGGATCTTTACCGATACCATTATCAAGAATGGTGCTGAAAGCAAAGGACGAGTAGAAAATTTAGAAGGACAACGGCCGTGGTTGCCATATTCATACCATTACTTACCAAGCATGATGCGCATTACCATAACTAGTAAGCCATTTGTTTCATATCCCTGTCTACTTCATTAGCTACTTCCTAATAACGCTTTCTTTTCAATAAAATGTGGATGAATCAATCTGCAGCAAAATAACCGCAAGATAGGCTGATAAGTGTCTAATATTCAGCAAGGAGGCTATTGTTTTCACCTCCGAAAAACCTCAATTCGGTGGGAGAGGCAGATCTTTCAGTGTTGGATCTCTCTTGTAAAAAAATTTTGAGCTCTGTTAATCTTCAAAGATTCCAAACGGTATTTTTGGGAAGTTTAGTGAAATGATCATAAGTATGAATACTTAGAAGAACATAGCGCTATACTTCCATAACTTCGAGTTAACGTGTCTAAAAAACCCCACAAAGCATTCGAGTTTTTGAATCCTACGAGGAAATTGCTTTTAAATTGAATAGTTAATGTGTTGACATCGCCACCAACAACCGGACACTTTCCAACGGGAATTCGCTTAGTGGTACTAATGGTTTAAGTAAAGAGTCATCAAAGAAGGGTAAAAAAAACTGCAGTTCATTTCTTATCGTTCTATCTGATTAAATATTTTTCACTGGGACACTTTTTCAAAATGGGAAAACTGGCGTCCGAGGTAGATCTAGTCCCCCGATTCTCCAAATGTAATTCTCCATAATAAGAAGACTAAATACACATGCCCGATCACGATGTATGATTTTCCTACCTTTTTGCATATCTTTGAGGCCGGAATTTCATTCGCATACATGTTTTAATGTGCGATGAACTCTGCCAAATGCATCTTCTGACTCTCGATATAATATCAATGTGCTACACTCAAGATCACCATAGAATCTAAATACAAATACAGCATCCCATCTTTCATCTTACCTTTACAGTCTAAACCGACTGACTTAGCAAACTTAAGACCCTCGCGTTCATGAAAAGTGCATGAGTACTGAAACCTCACTAATTTTACCAGATTAGATCTGAGTCACTAGAAATTAGTTCATCTAACAAAGCTAATCTATGTCTGAAGTGCAGATGCAGGAACAGAGCACATCTCTGAGGACTCAACTTATGTATATTTATTGGAGGGATCTGATTTGCATGATATGATTCAACCGATTTTCTCGTGATGTAAACCGATAATCCCAGGGGAAACTTTGGGGGCTAATGAGAGGGGCGGCCGTATAGGACTAATTACCCATCGGAGGTATATAATTGGATTGTGCCAGCCTGATAAACTGGGAGCGACGTAAATGCCTGGGTTCATGGTCTTAAAGTGAACTGTGGAACTTGCATGCATGTGGCAATGACTGGAAGCTCCGCCAGAAATTCGAAAAAAATTTCTGGAGAAAGTATAAAGATTGTCTGCCCGTAACAATGTCAAGAATAGACGAGGTACCACTACGAAGTTGAACTGCTACCTGTACTATGGAACCATGCCAGAAAAGTGACCAGAACCGAAGACGTAAATAAACACTTTTACTGTCTTCTGTGTTAACTGCTGTATGCTACATGCTGTAAAAGCTATTTAAACTTCTGTTGTTCCTCCACTAAGTCCTTGGATTTTGCCCTAATGGAGGGAATGAATACGAAAAAATAATATTCTGCAAAATGGAATAAAAATAGCATTTTGCTTTTGAAAAAATAAAATGAATTGGATTTTTTAATGGTGATCTGATTTCTTAACTGTTTCTTGAGTTAAAAATAGTAGGTATTGAAAAATGGATGAACCAATCAAAACCCTAACTATAATAGGTCATTCCTACCCTCGCGATAGATGCATGAAGTTGGTTTGGAGCCATCTGGCAACTTTGTTTGTATTAATGTTTGTTTTGTAAAATTTCGCAAAATTTTCTTTTTAACTGTTGATTACATGCATCGATTTCAATTTCACAACCCTTACACTTAAGTATGCTCTCCCAAATTTTTCTGTAGAAATTACACGACATCTAATTCAAGAAATAATTGTCGGAACGCGGATACAGGGCTTTATACGCCCCGTTCCTTTCGGCGGCAACAAAGTCATCGTCTTCAGCCTTCTAACAGATCTGATTTAACTCACCACAGCCTTCAATCTAATCTGAACAATCATCGCAATATCGAAGTGTCTTCACATTTCATGAACAATTATTTCGGCAACGGTCCGTCTAATTCGAACTATTCTCATTACAAGGTAAGTTAAATCTGTTTGTCAATGCACATATATTTAGATTTGAAATTCACGCGATTAATATATTTTTGTAGCATCGTAAAGGTAGTAATAGTTCCAACTACTTCTCAGCTCATCACCAGCTAACAGCATCTACTTGGCATGACCATCTGTCGTCTAAAGGATTTCCGAACTCATTTTCATCACAATCTTTCACGGCTTCGCCTCATTATCGACGTCGTCCTCCATCTAGACGTGACGATGACGCTTTTGAACGCAGCAATTCTTCCATAGCCTTATCAAGTGCTATATTCACATCCACGTCCGCTCTAAATATCCCAGATCATCCACCATTAAATTATCTTGATGCTCTCTCGATTCAGATATGGGACTTTTTCTTGGAGAATCGTCAGACTCCTGTTACGTTTGCCAAAAAACTGCATTTCAAAAATGCTCTGCACGTGATAATTTCCTCGGCTTTTGAAAGTGAGTGCAGTTTTCTCCGCTGTCTACTCCGGGACCATTGTGTTGAGTGCTTCCTTAACACTTTTTTCTTAGACTCAAAAATGTACTTAGTGGGCTCTTCAATAAATGGCTTCGGTTCAGATAACAGCGATACTGATATGTGCCTCGTTGTTATCTCTCAAGAATTGCAGGGCACGTACGATGCCTCTACAGTTCTTCAACACCTCATGACTCCCCTCCGCAAATGCAGTAAGTTTATATAGCCAATTGCTTTTCCTTCTGATTAATCATTTCGAAACGCGCAATATCTCCAGAATTTAAACGTCTGAATTTGCGGAACTCTGGTTAAAATAGGATAATGATGCGAATTTTTCGTTCATATCAGACATTTTTGTCATTTTGAAGGTTTTATCAAGAACTGCATCCTTATTCAGGCCAAGGTGCCGATACTCAAGTTTCGTGATCAACTCTCCGGAATAGATTGCGATCTGAATGTCAACAACGTCGTCGGCATCTACAACACACATTTAATCGCAATGTACGCTCGAGGTATTTCCCAATTTTCTTGTGGAATACTGATTCCAGTACAGTTTTCAAGTGGAGTTTTTCTTCTTTCTAAAGTTGATTGGCGACTGCGTCCCTTAGGCTTGTTCGTGAAGCACTGGGCCCAAAGAATGGATATTCATGACGGTAGTCGTGGACGTCTTTCCACTTATCCTCTTTTGTTGATGCTAATCCAATTCCTCCAATGTGGCTGTTCTCCGCCCGTCCTACCCAATCTTCAAGCTCGATTCCCGGTTAGTGATTGCTAATTACTTTTCCATAGTGACAGCGGTGGTGTGGTAACCCATGTTCCTTCTGCTAGAAAGTGTTCAACTACGATCGTCCCTTAAAAGAGCTTGACATGCATCTGCAGCTTCCGTGGACAGATATGCGTAGTTCAAACACTTTGACGCTGAGTGAGCTATTTATCGGCTTCATCAGTTACTACACCCATTTCGATTTTGGGCAATGGGCCATCTCCGTGCGTTGTGGTCATCCTATACCGATTGACGTGGCTATCAAATGTCTTCCTCCTCAGGAGCAGGCTCACACTTCAACTTCTTTTAAGATATTCGTTGAAGGTTAGCTCTCATTCACATGATCTAATCATGTCGACTTGCGGTTTTACCTCAGTTACTACCCCTTTCTCCTTTAGAACCCTTCTGTCAGGCGAACGCTGCCCGTTCACTTTATGATGAGACAGTTCTGGCACAAATTCAGCGTGTCTTCGCAAGAACCGAGCGAGTTCTAAAGGCCCAACGGGCGCCCCTACATTCACTGTGGACGTTACCAGCTAATGCCAACCCTTCCTCACCGTCTCCCAATGTATAGAAAAAGAGGCCGATCCGAATTCGATGATCAATCATCCCTTTTAGTTTGTCTTCCTCTGTCTCCGAGGTCTGTGTGTATTTTCTTGTTTTACTGATAACTGAGCGACGGGGCGGCTAAGCCAGCAGCAGCAGCGGCATCAGGAACTGAGATGTGAAGAACTACAGTTCGTATGTGTGTGCGTGTGGGGATGACATTTTATTTCTGAAGATTGTTTGCTTGCACCTGTGACTTCCTTGATTTATTATTTTCTACAAGAAGGGTCAGTCAATACATTTAGAGCAGAATTTTTGCGGTGGTAAGCCACCGTGACTAGTGATTCTGATCGTAACTAAAATGATAGCTGGCAAGCAGTGTTCGTCCTATTATGGAATAGGCAATTGTATCTCTGTGCAATAGACATGCATGAGTGATTTTTATCTAAACAATTAATTGTCTTCAAGAACAAATTTAGTGAAGATGACGGCTTTTTCTAGATTAGCACAGCGACAGAAGAGTTTCCTGAGATGAGGTCACCGGAGTGAAGAAGACAGTTTGTTAAAAATGCAATCAAAACAAACTTCTGTCTAACTGGCTTACAATGGCACCATTACTATTTTTATGCACTTAGATTCATCTACTAAAACGGGCTAATTATCATATTCTTTGCAGGTACGTGACACTTCAAAGACTGCATGCAATTGTTCCACTAGTATTTTTTAGACAAACCTTACAATGTGATCGTCTTTCGTTGAAGCATTATTTCTCATGTAGCTATGATGTAATTCGTTCATGTTTGCATAAAAAGGCCTTTACGGCCAGATATGCCTGCATGTATGTATTTGCATATATGACAGCTTTTGCTTTGGTTACTTAGGGGACTCAAATTTAAAATATATTTTGCGAAAATCCGCACCAAATTTTGCTTTCAGATTTATGACCACTCCTAAAGGTTTCCTTTTTATCCAATGAGGAGTAACTTTGTGCATCCCAGATCTCTACTATGTTTCTAGGGCATTACAAACATGCTCAATTTGAACCATAATGAAAAGGATTCGTGTGTGGTGTAGAGCAAAAGCCTCTGCCTCTACGTCCGAACTGATGGAGTGGAATCTTGGAGAGAACTAAATTAAGAGAATTAGCCGCACACATACCGGAATGTGCAAAAGTGAAAGATTCTACTGGACTAGAAAAATGGGTGTTTTAATAAATAAAATAATAAATATAAGAGCAAGTTTTAACCGTGTTCAAGGTATACTGAAAATAAATAGTTCTCTTCAGTCTGTAGAGTCCTGCGACCTACTAACACCAAAAATGCTTTCTCGTGGACGAAGTTTATTAATAAATCAACGGTTCGCGAATGACTTAAAATTTACCAGAAAAGAATTATCTTGATAGTTTGTAAAGTTGCAATCGCTCAAGTTGGATCATGAGCACTACAATCGTAGCTAAGCAAGCAAACAGAACGAAATGTTAGCCATTGGCAAGTTATAAGGAAGAAGCTGTTGCAAGGCGTCGCATGGGCAGTATCTTTCTGTTGTTATACTTGGAAAGGAAGATGTGCAACTGATAACATTCCATTCCACTGCGAGTGGTTTCAAAGTTTCAGAAAGTCGAGAGTCCTTAAACAAACAATGATGAACACTTTTGTCTAACGCTGTTCATCTGCGCACTCCGCAACTTCATCTAGCGACTCTCAATGGTTACCTACGTGTCTCAGTTTCTAGTTTGATGTCTTACCAAAAGTTAGGCATGCAATTCACTGTCAGTTACCAGATTTCATGATTTTTATGATGAAGTGCGCACCAAGGTCACACCAGGGGTATTTTGCTGCGTTTTCATCAAAAGTGTTTTCGTTACATTGTGGTTCGCCTGAACATGTTTGCTTTTGAGGAATTATTTGCTACAAATGATGCATAGCACTCGTGATGTAGACATTGGTCATCTTAGCACAGATAAAATTTAATGTATTCTGTAGTGCTTGTGCTCTGCTTAGTTGAAGTAAGGCATTTTTTAAACTTGCCATTTGATCTTAGCTGGAAGAAGTAGCTTAACTCTTGCCAAACTTTCATGCTAAGATCGCAGCATCATTTCCTTTTACCAGCATTCAAGGAGAAATAAAATAAACATTGGCTGTTGTTAATGATATTACATTTAAAGCTCTGTTATACAATCACATGTGATTTTGCTAGTACGTTGGAAATGTTTGTGGAAACATTATACCAATCATTTATAAGCATTCATTCCATTTACCCTCAACAATTAGATTTTTCATTCAATTTTTACTTTTCAAAAGGCGTTTTTGACATATCATATTGAAATTAAGCACACATCGTTATCAGTTGTTAGATTATAGGACTTATATCTGCACAAAAGTACTCTTGAGTGGCCCTAAAGATAGTGTATCCATGTTTTATCAAGACTTGCACGATCATTTGCCATGCATTACCAGGCTTTTGTCACCAATTTGAAGATACATTCAGCATGACTGCTACATACCACTAACAATATAGGGATTCGCCATTTTAACTTGAATCGACGTGTGCATGCAAACATAACCGAACTACAGTGAAATATTTGCGTTAATGGTCAACATAAAGAAGCCTTTCACAGAATATCCCGAAAGGTGTCCCTTTCATTCAATGAAAATTAACTGCGAGTAACACAGGTTTTTGCTTTATCTTTTTTTATATTTTCCCCCCCACCTATTAGGGCAAGTCCCAAGGACTTATTGGGGGTACAACAGAAGTACAAATAGCTTTTTATAGCAATTAAGCACAAAAGTTAATGCAGAACAGTAAAAACGTTTGTTGACGTCTTCGTTTATCTGGTCTCTTCTCTGGCATGGCTTCGTCATACAGGTAGCAGTTCAGCTTCGTCGAGCCACCTCGTCCATATTCGTCCGTCTTCATATCTCCTCCAGAAATATTTCAACATTCTGGCGGAGATTCCATTCATAGCTGCTTGCACGTGCATTCCATAGTCTGGTTTGAGACCACGAATCCGGTCATTTACGTCGTGCCCCTTTTACCAAGCTGTAAGAAGTTGTACATCTGCTGGCATAATCAAATAATATACGTCCGGAGGGCGATTAGTCCCATCCGGCCGCCCCTCTCATTAGCCCACAGAGTTGCCCCCGGGGTTACCGGTGGTCGCCACGAGGAGGTTGAGAGTAAGTCTGACCACCACGTCTGATGTTCTGCAACACAAACTCCAGTTCATTTTGCAAAAAATCAAGTTAATTTGTGCCGCTGGAAATTCACATCTCTTCAAACGATGTGCGAAGACAGCAGGTTTTTGCTACTTTTTTCAAGGCATTTTCAAATTAATCAGTCTAATCCTGAAAAAATGAACCAAATTTTTTTCTAAAAGGTATATAATTTGTGTCCATAAGCTTACGAATCAACGGTTAATTAACCTACGGACTATCAGCAAACATTAGTTTTATGTACAGAGGTTGTTAGTCAACTTCGATAAATCAAGTTAGTTAAATAGGACTATCCGTCTGATTCGTGAAATTAAAATTTAAAAAAATTTAAATAAATATGAATCGGCAGTATTTTTGAATTTTGTGATGAGCATGATCGTCATATTCGAGTATATATACCATAAAAACACAGCTTTGCATGGCTGATACTCACGTCGCATATCAGGAAAGTGATGTGCATTTTTGTCAGCGAATATGCATTTGGTTTCTGAAAGTAGAAACTACAGATTTATATTTTCGCCATGCGTAGGAACCAAATAACAGTAAACACGCCTTTATAAGCTACAGAAAGGTGAAGGTAGTTTGCAAATAGTGATTCCAGAATAGCATTTCGGCAAAACTTGAAGAGCAAACTGATCGAATGGAACTGCTATGAAAATTTGTAAGACTGTTTCATTTGCTGCTGTTTATGGTTTATTTGGATTATTTGACAATGACTTTTGTTGGAGAGCAATTCAAAAATTACAATGGTCACCATGAATTAAAGCAGTCCGCACTGGCGTGTCTACAACCAACAAGTTATGACCAACAGACTTGTCGATTTTGAAAGTAAAACAATCGTAAAGATTAAGACGTGCGTCATTGTGGTATTTGATCATTTAGATTAAAAGTGAACCTATGCAGTTAGAATAACCAAGAGGTGCGAAACCTTTTTGCTGACCGAAAAATATCAACAGAAAAAATTTACGATTTTTGTCGGCTGTAATCCCTTAAAGAGTCCCTGCAAGTTTTCAAAGGTTTCTAATATCGGTTTTGAAAGGTGCTGAAGCCGTCCTGTTTCCTAACTACAAGCTGAAAGTTGAATTCCTTGACAGACAATTATCTGACTATTGTTAGCACTGATAGACATTATGTATTCCGTGAAAACTGAAACGTTCTTCTGGTTGTCATGTTGTTTTATTCTTCAAATCAATGTAGGCTTGTGAATCCATTTGTATTTAACTAGCTTAAAGGAGAAATGACCTTGGTGACACTTGATCTGTAAAAGACAATTTATTGGTCTTAAATCCTTCTGGAAATTCGTTATTGAAGTTCAGTGGTTTCTTCCAAGTTTGCTTTGATCAGATGAACCGACCGGTTCATTGAAGCAGTGAATAGTGCATTCCAAAATCCGAGGAATCTCAGCGCACATCCAGTCGACTTGATTTGAATGTTTCCGCTCTAATTTGCCTTGTAATATAAACATCAAGGATATACATTTTTTAATAACGTGCTGAAGTAATTAACAGCTTCTCTGACCATCCTTTGGGGTTGACATGCACGGGCCCGTTCCAGATCAAAAGCGTCGAGTGTTTTTCGGTATGTTTGTATGTTCATTCGCAGATAGTTCTTAAATAAACAGACATTATGATTAAATAATTTTGGTTTTTTTTCTCGTTTGAAGATAACTGCGCATCTCGAATTGAATATTTTGACTCCGTAATTTGACTGTAATCTTTCGGAACACTTTATAACACTATGGATAAGCCTAAAAATAACTGATACCTTTGCACAGTCATAGGAGTGATTTTTCAAGAAAAATTACGTAGTAAAAGTTTTTAGGCTGTAATTAAAAAGATCAGTGTGTTGTCTCCAGAAAATCTGGAAAAAACAAATTAAGCTCAGTTCCATCTACGGGCTTGAATGACCATATTTCGTGCAAATAGCGTTAGCCGTCAAGTTAAATAAGGCGTTTGAGGCCTTGTTTTCCTTGAAAAAAAACAATAGCTTAGCTTTTATTATTATTTTTAGATCTAGTGCTTTTTTAGACGTGTTGAATAGATTCAAATCTTTCTTTCAAAAGTATTCATGCACCTTCACACCTAGCTGAAGGCTGCGTTTATTGTCTCTTTCAGGTGCGGATTGAGATTTACAACCCCAAAAATGTAATTTTATGCAATACAAGTGAAATAAAAAATATAAAAAACAATAACTGATTTTTTGCTTAATGCAATGGTCAAAGTTTGATTACAATCGGTTAAAACTAAGCTAAATGCGAGAAGGACGCCCTCTGAATCCCAAGCACGTGACGAGAATCGGTGGACAACGCCGATCGGAAAATTGGCTGGAAATGCGTGAATTTAGTAACTTGCACTAGTACGATGGTACCAAGTAAGTAATGAATGCTTGGTAATGGAAGTAGTAGATAAATTTAAACACATTAGTGATAGTAACAGGTTTTACTGCTTTTTGATTGAAATTGTTCAGAGAACCGTCAAAATCTAAATGTTGGAGAAGCGGTTTCAAGGTGGCAAGATTGGGTGTAAAATGTGAGGACTGCCAAACTAGGATTTGTTTACCCATAGAAATAGAAGGTATACACTGACACACGTACCAGTCATTTCCACATATAATAAACACACGTAATAACCAGTAAAAAAATTGAAATTTATTAAGGACAAACATTTCGTAGACTTGACTTAATGAGTGAATTTGAGGTATGATAAGCGGATCTGATATTTGCTTACTAATTCAAGTAAAGCAAGGGTGTAGATTTTATGAACAACCCAAAGCTATGTCCAACCCATTGCTGCTAAATCTCTTTGGATGCTCTTTAAATTTGAAACTAGTTAACATTTAATATTACCCACTGATAGAAAATATTTTGAAAATTGCAACCTTCCAAAGTAGAGCAAATGTGGACCACAATATTAGATTTTATTTATTTATTTATTTACTCCCCATCTATTGAGACAAGTTCCAAGGACCTATTAGGAGGACAACAGAAGTAAAAATAGATTCTACAACAGGCAGCACACAACAGTTAACACAGAAGACAGTTAAAGCCTTTATCATCGCTGGTATGGTTTCATCGTACAGGTAGCAGTTCCACTTCGTAGTTGCACCATGTCCATCCTCGACACCGTTGAGGGCAGACAATCTTCATACTTTTATCACAAGTCTTTTCAACTTTCTGGTGGAGATTTTTCCTTTACTGCTACATACACGTACATTGCACAGTCCAGTTTGAGACCATGAATTCGGTTATTACCGTCGTTCCTCGTTTACCAAGCTGTGATTTTCGACATCAAAAGATTGTATTTTGCCATTTGTCAAATGTTTTGAAAGTAATAAAAACTCAAAAACGCTACCTATTATAATAGTGATGCATGTACTCATCAATTCGCATCGGTTTTAAAACAACGTTCTTGATTAATCTTTTAATTCGTAACTAGGCTAGTCCTTTCTTTCGTGGCTTTTTAGTAGATCATAATTATTTCAATTTTTTGAAATAATCTTCTTTATCCAATTAAAAATTTTCAGTATCCAAACTGCAGCAGTTTCTGAGCTTTCATTTTAAAACTTTACAAGTGAGTGATGGCAACGGACTACAGTGAAATGTAAGATTAGATTTACCGTTGCAGACATTTCATAACCGCATGGCAATATTGCATTGAATTTTATTATTGCGTTGATGAAGCTATTCGAATACATTGCCACATTAGAGGCTTATTTCCGATTATTTTAAATTACCTTTCAAAGGGAAGGTGCAAACTCTCATTGATACTACTAATGTGAAATTCTGAAGACACACCACTGTGATTGAATGAATGCAGATTAATGGGATAAATGTTCAACATTTCAGTAAATAGTTAACAAATAATGGATATTCATTGCATCGCCTGTAATGTTAAAACATGAATATTGAACTTGAATTAAAAAAAATGCAGTTTTCTCAAAAAGAATTAAATTGTTGAAAAGAAAGTGAATGGTGCGTTTTCGACTCTCGTCGTAAGAAAACTGGACTTTATATTCAGTATTCTTGGTTCGTTTTCTGGTTAAATTCTTAATGTTACTTAAAAAACAATGCTCGATGCTATCCTAAACCCTGAGCTCTAGCAGCAAAACTTAGGAATGTATCTTGACACTTAGTAGACATCATTCGCAATTCCTTGTGCTTTCAGCAACGAATCATTATTAGACAAGGAGAAATCAACTTGCGTAGTAAAGTTTTGAAAGATTATCAGAGATCCAAGAATTTAAGAAAATTAATGAGGCGAACTCCTAACACCAAAGGCTAACCCATTGCTAGGAGGCTACTGCATCCTACCTAGCCCTTTTCATTATTCAGATAAGTATCTGTTATCTTTGGTAGCTGCATTAAAGCACAACCAGAAAGGAAAACTTATGCCACAAGTTTAATGCAAGATTAAAGTAATTCTGCACAAATCATTAGCAGTTAACAATAAAATAAATGCTCAAAGTGCTCATAAAAAATCCCTTTTCAAAACACAGAACATTTAATAGATAGGAGCTCTTTGGGATCTCAGTACTCTGGTCTAAGATGAACGGATGATATAAGTTGCCAGTGATGCTGTCGGAATTGTCGGCTTAAGAACATGCCAAATTTTGTTTGACGGATTCTATCCATCTAAATTTGTTTTTAGAATAAATAGTGAAGGTGGCGATAATTTTAGCCCACTTGCCAATCAGTCGCTAAAAAACAAGCCAAATAAACAAGAAATTTGACGATTGAAAGGACATTTCAAACTAATGAAGAAATTATCTGTTATAAGAGAAGCGAGGGCAGTGAACCGAAAGCAAACAATTTTTGAAAACCAAACACCTTAAGGAATTTCTGTTCATTCAAATTAAACAAGGTTCATTCATATAAGTGGGAGAATCATAGAATCCAAGTAATGTTGTCCCTTATACCGCTACTTCCTAAGACATCTATCAGTCTACTAACCCTGAAAGAACTGCTTAAACTGTAGCGAATGAGTAAAAAAAAATAAAATGCTGTAATTGTTTAAAAGCTACGCAACATCTCGGTTCACTCCAAAATTATCATTTTCCTGCATTTAATTTTGAGAAAACACTATCGACACAAACTGCACCAAAAAGCAAACTCGTCTGATCAGTCAGGTGAAAGGGTGGCTGCAATGGCTTTGATATCAACAGACAAAGTCACAAAGGTTTCCTTTACGAACTACGTTCAGTTGAAAGTTGATCAACTACATTCTGAGGCCGACTCAGGCCTAGTAAATTGATTCGCTGACGGAAACTCACCAACTCGAGTGAACACGTCACAGATAAATAAATAAATAAATACATGGTTTTAGCGAAAACAACGGGTAGGCTGGTGAATAACGCGTTGTTGTATAAACAACGCGCACTACTGTCAGCAAATATTTAAGTAGGACTGAAGGAAAAAGGAAGCAATACGTGGCTTTCACTTTATTTCCTACAGACAACAATACATACAATGCATACAATTTTTAAATATCCGAGATCTCTAACGAACGTACAAGTTTGAGAACCCCACAAACGTTCGTAGATAGAGTATCAGAAATTATTATAATTACAGGGATATCAAATTTCGCAGCGTTAACTTCTGCTGAATCCGCGACCGGTTGTTCTCATTAGTCTTGATGCCCAATGTCACATCCTCCCAGAAAGCCTCAGCTGTCGCATTTTCCAATTTCGTTGACAATGCTTTGAGAAGCCTAGTTTAAGATGAAAATAAAAAGCAACAATTGCAGAAGTGTCGTTTCCTTTTAAAAGTGCAATATCCAAAATACCAGTGTGAGGAAACGGTAATAGCCTGTGTTTGTTGCAGACAGAACACGTTTGTTTCGACAATAACGGCAGAAGCACTCTAGAACGAGGTATTCAGGTTTACTGTAGATTCGTCTAAAGTTCTGAGGTCTTCTATGAGGGAGATTAATATCAATGGTTTGATCTAGATTATTATTAAATCCTTTTGAAGAAAAACTAAAACAGAAGCACATCTTATTTTGATAAAATATTCTTTAAGACTCAAACGATCTGAAATATGAAAAGTCTGCAAGTCTGTTGCCACCCAGGTTGGCAAGAACAAGCAAGCTTGTTCTAGCATTTCTTGATTCAGTTGCCAAGTTTGGCATGAAAGGCTCCAGTATTTAACCCTCCAAGGCCATGATATTCAGCAAGACTATGTCCATTCACTCATGTAAGTCAATCTTTGTTCCGTCCATTTCTTTCCAACTTGTTAAAGCCATCGATAACTTTAGAATGTCCCCCACACTTCGCCAGTTTGAGTTTGCTCACAACAGTCAATTATGATTGAGCAGCGAAGTAGGAACTCCATGATTTTCAGCAGTTCTTGTTTAACTTCCTTCATATACCTCTAAAATGTCCAGTTAAATAGTAAGCTTAGCATGTTTAACAAAGAGTCGATGTGAAGTACAAATTGTAATGGTTGGTTTAACAGAGTCAACTGCATAAGCTTTCATTCGTAAACTTGAACAAGGCTTTCCATTCTATTTGCCTTGTCTTGCTCAACGATGAACTTCCTGCAGCATTATGAAAAACAAGAGTTTAACCTTCTCAAAGTAAAATATTCCTTATCGCAATGGTCATTGAATATTCTTTATGAATTCCTTACCCATCAGGACAAGTCCCAAGGACTATAAAATCATGCTACTCAGTCAATTGCACAGTCAATAAGCTAAAACGACTTCGCCTTGGAGTTTCAGAGCTTTTTAATCGTTGATTATTATCATCTGCATCTGGTTTAATTAGAAATTGTCAAACGCTTAGGGTTGCTTACTAACAATCCTTATTTGCTGTCGTGTACGACGTGTAAGATATTTATTATTTATGGCATTCGATAGGGGCTGAATGATATCTATTTTAGCGAATTTCCTATAAGGAGTTGGTAATCCCTACTTGAGAACATGCCATGGTGATAGTATTAATAACAATTTCGAATCAGGCTTGAAAGAACGCTAGAAAGCAACGATGCTCAGAATGCACTTAGATGGAACGCTTGACTTTCGAAGATATTTTCGCGATAATAGCCTTAATAGTTGTCCTTACCTTATATAAGAAACCCACTACCAAAATGTTTCGCTCCACTGGAGTCTAAAACTTTGATTCAATTCACCATTGAGCTTTGCTGATGCCTTGCATCAAGCCATCAACGATTTCATTGCATCTATGTTTTTTTACTTTGGATGTAAATTGTTGAACAACTTAAAAATATGCTTTTACTATTGAGAAAATGTATCGAACTTCGTGTTGCTTCACTGCGAATTGCAATTTGTAACCAATTTGTACTTTTTCTGCAATATTGCACCAACTTAGTTGCTTTGGAAAAATTGCACACTTCTCTGCAGCTTGACACTTGAGCAGTCAAATCTCTTGAATGACTTCGACTTCATTGAAATATAAACAAATCGGTTAATATGTTTATACCTTGGCCTATATTCCGAATCAATGTTGGCATTAAACATTTCAAGTTGTACCGCATTTCGTTATTAAACAGCAGATTAATGCTATCTACTAACAACAGCATTTCATTCACCTAGGTCATGCTGTAGGGAGAAAAAAGCAAATCTTCATGCCAAGACAAAATTTAGATCTCTTTCGGCATGAGGGTTTAAAAGAGCCTAACAGGCACTTTCAAAGGTGTTTATTAATCTCATATCTTCAAGGACATGCCTTTATGCAATATTAAGAAGTAGAAATAAAGAATTAAGTGGGTACCTTTAAAGCTATGGTGTTCCGTTGTAAGTACATTTTAGTTGGAGTCCATGAAACACAATTTACTGGCTTGCTTTGAAGCTGCCCCTTCGGCGTCAAATGAATAGCGTTATTGGCAAGTTTGATAAATATTCTTAAAAGAGACTTTTAGATGATTAAAAATAAATTTATTATACAGTCTTATTAGTTACAAATCGTTTTCATTTGCCATTTTGCACTGAACAATTCATAACACCAATAGAACTACATTGTAACCTCATGAACTATCGCACTTACAATCATGCATGGGTAGCCATGGTAATAAAACGCATCAGTCTGTGAAAAATGTTTGGAAACAATGCCATTTTAAGTCCATATTTTAGCATAATTTAAAATCGTACAACACTCATCTTCAAAAAATTTTGTCTTGCAACCAATGCGAATCACGTTTTTCTACAAATTAAGAGTTTCGATTTTATTTTAAACTTAAAAATCAAATTCCTAGTATATTTCACTTGAGTTTTTCATATGATTTCTTACTGTGAAGAAGTTTTTATCTAATATTTTACCGCAGAATATTTGCGGATGTGTGTCTAGGGAGCAATAGCAGCTATTGTATGTGGAACACAGACTTAAGATTTTAGTCATGCAAACTTGCATCAAAGTGACGAAAAGATAGTTTTTGCTGGGAAAAACTAACTTATTTATCCCTCTTCATGATAATTTTGGAGAAATCTTAAACTTTTACTGAAGCTGTCTTAATATAATCCTAGATTCTACATGGTCGCAAGTCCTTATTGCTGAAGTACTCATTTATAGCAATTCGAAGCCCTTACATGCTGCATGTAGTTCAATAGCAATGCGACGGCAAATTAACAAGCTCCTGTCTGCTTTTCATAAATTTACTGGTTAAGGAGTCATAACGATAACTGCTAAAGCCGCAAATTAAGGAGTTAGTATTCAAATTCCTTCAAGTTTTTTTATTCATCCCCATCCGTTGGGCAACTGTGCTCAAAAGTATCAAAAAACAACGATTTTCGTTAAGCATTTTGGTGCATTTAATGAAACATAAATCAGTAAAACTCATCTTATTTCATAACCAGCTGATCAAAACTTTTTTGAAACCATAAGCAATCAACAAATTTAGCTGTTGGTTATTTACTGTTCTTCGAAAACGATGATCTTTACCCGAGCATTACAAAACGTGCAAGATTCGATTGACAGCGGTTTATAACAGGGTTTAACATCATTTGCTGTTGCTGTGAACCACTGGATATTCAAATGATCTCGAAGGCAAAACAGTACAAAAAGAGTAAATTCGGAAAACTAAAATTAAATTAAATTTTTGAAGGTCCCGCCGTTCAAAATTGTTAACACAGGCTGATGGCGTGACACGCCGAATCAAGATCAACGCACTAAAAGTCAGCCAACTCATTGCTTTCGTCGGAGCTATTTATACTCAATGCTGAGACATATTCTCGAAACGGTGCGGTAGATCAACTGGCAATTGGATGTCGTTCATAAGGTGCAGCCACGAGAGATTGTTTGCCGGTCAGTGCTGAAACTGCTAAAACAGCCAGCATGAAACCTGGTTCTACAACGGGTGATTTGCGTCGATGCTAAGAATGCTTCTGTCGTTGCTGTCGAAACAAGTGTGTTTGTAATGTGAAACGAGATACGAAATTGATTTTGATGGTCTTAACGTAAGGCGTGATGCTCTGGTTCTCCCCAATTGTTGCCGTAAAACCCCTTTCCTTACACAAGGGCTCGACTGATGACCTGCTCAGATCTAGGAGCAGTCTTGAAAGTGCTAACAGATTATCGCTTTATATTTACCTGCCTGTAAACTAAGCAAAGAAAGAGCCACGGAAAGGCATTTTTTGCACGAGGAAGCACATATAGTATGAGTATGGATAAAAAATAACATTACTGGGTCCAAAATTTTAACTTGGTCTAAATTTAGGGCAAACAATAAATATTTACCGTGAATTGAATTCACTACTAAGACCAGGGAGGTTTACAATTGTGGGGGTTTTCACTCAAACATCCGACTGTGAAATTTAACCTTGAAGTAATGGTAGAAACAAGATCCAAGAAAAAACATTCTATTAAAGTTAGAGTTAAGAGGCATGCCGTAGGCAATGTGGACCCAAACAAAGCGGTAATTAACAAGTAACTTAACTTCCGTGACCTGCAGTACTTACAAGCCTTTGGTCGAAGTACTTTCAACACACTTTTGATGGCCATTTTTTGAGAAGTGGGGGTTAAATCAGTAACCTTTCCAATGCTTTGTTGTTTGTTAATATTCAAGTTACTGTATCCGCTATGAGATAAACCAAGAAACGTGAAATAATAAACTGTTTGCACTTTCAAGATTGCAGCAAGGCATAAACAGCTTATCAATCAAATGTCTGACTAGAGGAGATTCTTAATATGCCGAATGTAATTGTGCTGTGCCGGTGGTGATTTCATAGCAAAGATTGGCTAGAAGCATTATTTTATGCTCTAAATTTAAACTTCCGAGATCCAATTCTGGTCTTGCATCACATTTTCACTTCTGTGGTCTTCTCAATTATACCTCACGCACTCTCTGCATTGACAAGCATTGTCCATCGCATAGCAAAGTTTTCACAGCACTCAAAAAAATGAATGTTTCAGCAGTTTTAATACATACCAATAAATATTTAAGGCTGCCATTCACTCGACCGATCCTATCATGTTCCATGACTGGATGGCGAAATCACCGCTGCAATTGAACTGCAAGAATCGACACATTTCATCTTACTTTTGCTTTCAATGAACATCCAAAATGAGTACCTTCAAACTAATGTAACTCATGACAGTGAATCTTAACGCAACTTCCTCACACTGATAGATCATCGTCTGAACGAATTGTCTGGTATTTTGAATATTACACTTTTAAAAGGAAACAACGTTACTGCAATTGTTACTTAATATTCTCATCTTTAACTCAGCCTCTCAAAGCATTGTCAATCTGCGTGTTAGTTTCCAAATTAGAATATGTGACAGTTGACGCTTTTTGGGAGGCTGTGACATTGTGCTTCGTTTCCATATTTCTCCAAGACCAATGAGAGCAACCGATCGCGGATTCAGCAGAAGTTAATGCTCATAGCCGATAGGAACGCTGCGAAATTTGATATCCCTGTAATTATAATATTTTCTGATACTCTATCTACGTACGTTTGTGGATCTCTCAATTTTCCCTTTAGTCTTGTACGTTCGTTAGAGATCTCGGATATTTAAAAACTGTATGCAATTCAGTAAAGTTGCTGTCTGTAGGAAATAAAGTGAAAGCCACGTATTGCTTCCTTTTTCCTTCAATCCTACTTAAATATTTGCTGACGTTAGTGCGCGTTGCTTAAACAACAACACGTTATCCACCAGCCTACCCGTTGTTTTCGCTAAAACCATTTATTTATTTACTTGTGACATGTTCACTCGAGTTAGTGAGTTTCCGTCAGTGAATCAATTTAGTAGGTCTGAGTCGGCCTCAGAATGTAGTTGATCAACTTTCAATTGAACGTAGTTCGTAAAGGAAACCTTTGTGACTTTGTCTGTTGATATCAAAGCCATTGCAGCCACCCTTTCACCTGACTGATCAGACGAGCTTGCTTTTTGATGCAGGGTTTGTGTCGGTAGTGTTTTCTCAAAAGTGAAATTCAGAATAGTGATTTCGTTTCTGCCGAAGCACATGCATTTATTACTTAAAAAGAATTTACGAATTTGAATTCGAAAATTTTGGAGTGAACCAAGCTGCTGCGTAGCTTTTAAACAATCACAGCAGCGATTCCTAATGCCTCACGTTGTCAAAAGCTGCAAATTCTACAATTTTCATTTTATTATATACTAAGTAGTTTTGAGATCTTCTGAAGAGCTTATTTATAGACAAAATAAAAGCAGCAACAAGGCAATTGTTCTATTTTTTCTTTACCCAGGATCGCGACTTATTCTACATTGTACAATATTTCTAATGCTTATGGACGGCATCCGAAAGGATACGTAGAAGATGAGCATTTGCTAGATCAGCGAGCTAGTGAACCTTGTCTCTATGCCTCATGAATGGAGGCTTTTGCAAAGTAGCTATTTTGTTCTGTGAAGGCTAGTAAAGAGGTGGAACATCATTTTACGTCGTCATTTCGTATTTAAGTTTTGCTTTACTTGTCAAAAAAGGTTAGTTGGGCCATTTTTGTAACAACTAGCTCAGTTGCAACCAGTTAAATTAAACTGATGTGATTTATTCCTTCTAGTTCACTCACATCAACAATTTCCCCTAAAGACTTTTTAAATTTCAACCCAGAGAAGAAGTGGGCAAGACTGAAATGCCTCTTAGTATTAAGCAGTTTGCAATATGTCTTTTAGGGCTTCTGGTGTACTCATCAACGAGTAGATCTAGATATATCTGAAATACTTCATATTTCAAAAGGACAATTAAAGTCTACTTAATTTGCAATGATTAGCTTCCTGACCCAATGTATTCTAGAGCATTAGTTCAGTGCGGGTCGGAAAGAAAAATTAAGGTTAAGCATTGTGGTCATTTAGAGCTAGGTCAGTCACATCTCCTCATTTATTGCACAATGTACATTCATAAAAATTCCCACCTATTTAAAGATACCAATTTGAGAAAAGAGCTTGGAATCATTTAAGGACCCCAAGAAACGGTTTTTAGTCATCGCTGACCTGGATTCTCCTCAATGAAATCAAGAACCGCAAACTCTGAACTACAGAACAAGTCGCAAATCTGCAGATCAGTTATTTCTCATTTGTCAGTTATTCACATTGATCCACTACCTTTACCCTCCTTACCGAATCTTTCTTGCCAAATATTATTCATAACCCTAACCCATTGTCGATAGCGATTCTTATTAGCGATAGGAAAGAATGATGATATTCTTCAATGAATCGGTGTCTAAATTCGCCATATTTCCTCCTTTATGCAAACCTTTGCATACCTTCTTGTGCAGTTGATATTTTTCCTTGCGTATGACCTGCATTGAAGGCATTAGCTTTCTCCAAGTCTCAGTTTGTAACTATGGTAAAATAGGTTGGATTCGAAATCGTAATTGCTTTAATTTTTCCAGTTTTGCTTCAACTGTAAAAAGCTGATTATTGGCATTGGTAGAAGCTGGATATACTTTAGAGCCTTCAAATGGTACTACTTAGCACACACACGACACAAAAGAAAGTGATATTACTAGAATGAGCATTTCAGTAAGAAGTGGTCTCAGACTTCAATTAAGATTACAAGTCATCCAAGCTGCAGTAAGTTGAAGTTCGAATGTTTATAAAAGCCAGGTACATTCGGTGCACCAATAGAGCTGATTTGTTGCCTGTCATTTATGATTCGTTATGCGTTCACATCAGTGCATACGAAAGCGTCGTTGAAACGAAATTTGCTTATATTCATGTACACGTCAAGGTTTTATAGAGAAAATTTTGCTTATTCTCCCTTCTAGATTTAGCTCTAGATACGATACCCTTTATTACTTTATTGGAGTCTTTCAACTTGGTTTTGTGCTCGCAAAAAACATCGAATATGCGGCTTTGATGTTAACATTGCTGACTGTGAGGAATGCTCTGTAGTCTGATATGTATGACCAGACGAAGGCAGAAGTCATCTGCAAACATGTTTACCAGAAGTCTTGCAAAGGATTAGGTTACTTCGAGTATCAGGTTAATTTAAGCCTGAACATGGTTATTATAAATCACAGGGGCTGAAACAGAGTGGCGTTAACATCGTTGGCTTCTCACGCATTGCCAGAAAAAGAGGTGCAGAGCAACAAGCACGAAACTAATTTTTGACAGATGAAGATGACAACTTTTTTCAAAAGTTCGACTCATTGACGATCCAAACGCTAGTTCAAGGCAGGTCTAAAAAATATGAAATTTTTGTTAATTTTTGTATTATTAAACTAATGATCAACAATATGTGGCAGCATCTTTAAATCTGTCGACTGCAACCTGAGTGATCCAGCTGGATTGGTCACATATAAACTGATCGACGTAGAACATCAAATGTTATAAATGTGCAAAGTTTGTAGTGATCTGCTGTAATTTCGAATTTTTATTCATCTCCACACATTAGGCAAGTCCCAAGGACTTATTAAGGTTACAACAGAGATACAAAAAAATATTAAATGGGACACCTTCGGCTCCTTGGTCATCTATCAGCCTGTTTTCGTCGCACAGTAACAGTTCATTCTTCAGTTGCATTTCTTGCGGCGCCTCGTTGTCCTCGTCTGGTTGTCCTTATTCAGATATTCTTATTCTAGTGACCAAAGTGGGTAAGCATCATTCAAGATAGAGCAGAATTGATTGGGAGATTGCCTAAAATAGAAAATTTCTTTAATAATTATATTCCAGACAGTCTTTTTGATGATTTTATTTTTCTCTCACCAGATACGTAAACTAAGACACATGAAATATAAAGGCCTTAATGAATAATGTTTTACCGTTATCCAGATGTCAAAATATGCTCATTTAATAAATCAAATAATTTTAAAAATTTTTTGTATTATTTTGGACTCAGTGGAAGAAATATCCCTAAAATAATTCTTAAAGTTCAAAAGGCAAGCATGTTACTTTCGATGAATTAATCGCAAATGGGTACCTAATTTCTAAAGATTTGGCGAGCTGAAGCCTTTTGAATTTAAAAAAATTGTGCATAAAAATGTTGCTACAATTTTTGTCCTATGAGTGAAAATAATTTCTACGAAAAAAACATTAGCACTACCGTTAATGCAAATATCTTAGAGTCGCAGAAATCGTTCATTAATATAATAAAACCCTTGAACATTATCCAAGTTGCAGTTTAAGTAGACTTCCGCTTATAAAATGCAGCCGACCTAGTCTTATCAACCTAGAGCTTGGTGCATCGCTTGTTAATTGTTTCTGAATTGCTCAAAACGGCAAAAATTTATTCAGCCTTATGCTTAAGAAATGTATTTGCTCAAAAAGTGAAGAGACTTAAAGTGATACACACATACACACACCCAGAGAAGTCGAATGAAATTGGTTCTCTGTGGGAGAGGATTTGTGGATCTTAATATATCAGACAAAAGCTGGGCCTGAGTTAGTAAAAATTAGATTTTATTGTCTGCATATTACATACGAGCAAATTTTACTTTATGCAAATATCAAATTAAAACCGAAGAATCAAATTTCAGGAAGAATAAAATTTGTGAAAAAAACTGAAAAAAATACGAATAAAAAATATTATTTTTTCGAATATCTTTCGAAATGTGCTATTTAAATGCAGTTTTTTACACAGTTATTACATTTATTTGAGAATCGCACGTCATCATTCATTGTTGGCTTCATTTGACTATTTCTGCTATTAATGGAAAAGAATCGAGTCTCGCCATTGACCCTGATTTTAGCCAGGCATGTAAAAGTCTTCGGGTCTATTTTGAGTATATCCTAAACGTTAGAATGAAAGCATTACGTGACACATTATATAAAAATATAAAAAAAGATTATTAACTAGCGTGGCCAAGAAGATGCAGTAAATGTATTGTGCTATCGGATTAAAATCTCGAAACACCTTTAACTAAAAAATAGTTTCAGCATTGTGAGAGTAAATCGATTTCTTACAAAAGTTAACGATTACTCGAAAGCCACTTTTTAAACAGCTTTGTAAATTGCGCCAATTATCAATTTGAATGTCGGTTGTGTTTAATTTATACTTTTGAATAACTAAACATTTTGTCTAAAATTATCATTTATTTTGTTTGTACCTATTTGAATGCCGACGAAGCAATCAATATTTTAACTGCTATGTCATTAAATGTGAACAAATAAATTTTTGGCACCCTCGTTTACATCATTTAAAAAATACAAAAAAATTTTTAGCTATTTTTAAAAAAAAATGTTCCATCTTACTAAAAATAGGCTAAGACCTTCAAATATAGTTGAAATATTCTCATCGCCTTGGCAAAAATCAACTATCCTCTACTAATTTGTGTTTCATTAAACTTATTCTGCCCGATTATTTAAAAAATTTTCTCAGTTTTGTCGTTAGGAAAAGTAAAACGTACTTATTAGAAGATTTTGTTATTGCTGGAACGTGCGCATATTTGATATAGCTTAACTGCGGAAGTATAGGACGTTTATCATCAATTTTATCCTTATTGTAAAAGCGGCAAACAAGCGTAGAGTTCTTGGGCGTTTGAATTTGCTTTTTCATTGAATGAGATGCCGAATCGTCTAAGTGGAATCGTGTCACAAAGGCATAGAGAAGCACTATCTTAAACGAAAGTATGTTCTATTCTGTAACGAAAAATGTAAATCTCAAACACAAGTCTGTCTTGCACTAAACCTCTTCGAAAAAACTTTCCTTACAAAATTCTATTTGCATATGCATCCCGTTATAATAATTTGAGGCAACGACTGACTACTGTCTACGAAAAGCAGTTGCATTCGTCTACACAGAGCATCTCAAAACACCTTTTAATTTATCAGAAATTTTCAGATTCATTTTTGTAAGAACACTCGCACAGATATTTTGTTGGGATTGACCTACATCCTTTCGCTCGTTTGCGAATCGTTTTACTTTGAAATAACTCTGGGTTGATAGACAAATTTTTAGTAAATCTGGTAAATTTATTGAACTTTTGAGTTATTCACTTCTACCACCAGCAAAGTTGATGAAAAATAAAGTGTCGAAAAGGTTAATAGCACCCAAATATACAGTTTAGACAATGATAAAGAGCTCTTTCAATGCAATCGTCCAGTCAGAGTTAAGCAACAGCACATTGTATCCATAACTAACATTTTGTAAAAATGAAGCAACATTTGCAAAAAAATAAAAGTTTTAAACCCATTTATGCATTTTAGCAGTTGTTTAACGTCAAAGCTGAAAACTTGAAGCGGAAAGATGCACGTTAAACTTTCTGAGCTTAGTCCTTTAACTTATCTTCAACAACATCCAATTCTTATAGACAGTGTTAAAGTTAATGGTTTGAATGTGATTGCGTTGGTTAAATAATGTTTTAAATTTGTTATATAACTGAATTTGGCTAGCGAGGTTAAAAATATCCTAACAATGTTATATTACACCAGAGTGTATATCGCTTTATCACTTATGATTAACGTCCCTTTATATCTATGCTTGGAAGAGAATTTTAAAATACACCAGTGCTCAGAGTTGTTTTAGATAGAACCCTTACTTATTCAAAGATATACGGCAAAACATATTCAGGATAGTGGTTGTCTTTTTCAGTGTCCTACGTGGCCTATTTCTAGTGTCGGAAATTTCAAATGATCTTGTTACAAATGACCTTAGCTGATGCCGTTTCATGGCGTGATTATCATTTTGAATTGCATTTATTATTTAAAAACTATTCATATCGTACCCGTTAATATCGTCAAGCATGTATTTTTTCCCTTTCCCTAGAGCTGCACTTTGCTGTACTACAAAAAGTAAAATTAATTTTGAAAATATTGAGCTTTACCTGGAGTATACTACATGGGCAGTAAATTCTTTTGCATGATTTTGACCCCCGAAAAATCCAAGCAAATAGATTAGTACGTTTTATAACTCTTTTTCCTTCAAGCCTCTGAGATGAAACAAGTTTTAGACCATAAATTGGACCTTCTGCTGCGAGGATTAGAAATGCGTTGCATTGAGATTCAGCAGATGGGCTAAACTGTATGCTAAATTAATAGTGGCATTGTTATATACATTTTTCTAGAACACAACCAGGTTGTCCCTCTTCTTAAATAATGAGAGCACAATATTTACCCAAGATCTATTTAAATAATCTTCATGCCTGGTGCGTTCGGCATACAAATATTAGAGAGAGCTGTCGCTATATGAAAGATAATAATGTAAACGCTGTGTCTAGATACGAATTCGATGACGGCAATGTTACTTTCTAATCTGCGAAAAAGACATTAAATGCCAGGAAAATGAACATAAATTGCCAATGCAAAAGCAAAAGCGTGTTTAAGCTACATTGTTTGATTCAAGTCTTTCTTAATTCGGCGTCTGGAAATAACCAATGATTCACTTGCCTCTAAGCTAACTTTAAGCATTAAATATACTGAAATTTGATTTCAGATACAATGAGAACAATCATATTTATAGTGTATTTTTGATAAATATTCAGACAAAACGCTGTACGACCTCATGATCTATCACAATTTACACTTCGCAATTAATTTTAGTGTTTTAGGAACGTGTGGAAAGTTTTTCAAAAAAAATATAAATTGAATTTCGAATGAAACCTGCATTACTAGAACGAAGCGTTAAAAGTATAATTTTACATGTTTCCTACAGTTCATTTATTTCATATGATTGGATATACATTTGACCTTCAAAACACTATTTTAAAGAATGTGGTTACATATTTCAGTCAATCTCAAGTTAATTACTACCAATGAGTTCAATTTTCGTAGTTTTTTCAGTATGGTTTCTTACAACTGTGAATGCCTGCCTCAAAGAAAACCCCCCTTCAAGTCCAAAGTTTCAAATAAAAGGCCTATATTCAAGTAAATTCAAAATAACAGACACCTTTTGCTTTTTAGATAATTGTCCTTCAAAAAAGACGAGCTGGAATGTCATTTCAAATGTGACGAGTTTCTTAGTATATCAGGCGTATAAATCTACAATACTATCAAACTCAGCTGGAAATATTTTTATGGCAAAGGAAGGACAGAAACATCCGAAGGTAGAAGCAGCCTGCGGTCATCCGTTTGAGTATTCTCGAGACGCATTCGAATACTTTCAAGTATACTTCTGCGAAATTTATGTTCGAAATATATGCTTTGGCTATGTAGTTTGTTCAGAGGAAAGTTCGATGTAGGTAGAAAACATAGTTTGTAAGATGAGTTATTATTTTAGTGAAGGTGATTGTGCGCTTTGGTACAATGACTTTGAGCACGTGTCGGCGGTTGCAGTGGATTGGGCAGGAAATGTGAGGATAATCTTTATTTCACCACCGTATGCGAAAGTGATGTCAAAAGATGTCAATTTTGTGGGCAACGAAAGTGCAATTAATTCCTTGATTTTTCAAAGTATTGAAAATATCCTTAAGTTTATCTCTTGTAAATTAATTTAAAATGAATTAAAATTACATGTTGAAATATTTTTCTTATTCATTTTTACCAATGGCAAGCTGAACATTAGATTGGGTCTAACATTAATTGATCTAAAGAAATTTGTTACCGTTCTGCGCATTGAGTAGCTTCATTGGCAATGTAGTAATCTCATTGTTGAAAATGGGTCAACAGCAGAATGGCAAGAAAGCTGTGCAAATTTTGACTCTTATTGTCTTTAATCAGGCTCAAGGAAATTGTTGAATTGAATTTAACAGAAAAAGAACTGATTCATAGCAATTTTCAATGCTTGCAGCTTGCATTTTAATTGTTCAATACGACAGTACTCAGAAATGGTCAAATATGAGTGGCTAGTTTAAATTGCTACCTAACCAGTATTGCGTGTTTTCTTCTTTTCTGTTTAAATGTTAACAAGTTGTGATACTAGGTGTATTGAGTTCAGCTGTATGCTAAATGAAAATCTCAAAAACATTTGAATCTGTGCTCAACATTGTCACTCTATTGTTCTCGCAACATTCCAACTGAAATGTGTGGACTTTGCAAAATTTTGCATTAAAGATTGACATCCAAATTCAGCAGATTTCCATTTTCTGTAGAAACTTCTGCTGAAAGTGTTTGCTGCATTACTTTGCAGTGTCTTCATTTGACTTCTAGTGCTTCACTGTTATGTTTCCGGTGCAATTTATGAAATAGATAATGGTGCAAGAGTTTTTTGCGCTTTATTCATGTCAAACATTGTGCTGAGTTCATAAAAATGCTGAAACAACAGACGCATATCATCGACCTTGAGTTTCTGAGATTGGAAGGTAGATGAGGTTCGAAGATGACCATAGCTTGGTTCTCAATAATGTGGGATCGTCAAAGCAGCCATTTAAGGGATTTAAATCTGATGAAATTGCCTTTCGATTAAGAAGCAATATTTTTATAAAATTCTTATGACAAAAACATTTAGCTTTATTGCTGCTAGTTGTAACGCCTTTACTCCGATAAAATAATTTATATTGCTGAACTATTTCAGAAGTAACTTTAAATTTCTCTTTCTTAGATTTTGGACAATGATAGACAATAACAGGCACTTGAAAACTCTATAGTTTGACCCTTAACTTGATATTAGTATCTAGGCAATGTTTTGCGCGCAAGCAAAGACACAGAAATAGCAGTGCATTTCCATTAACTAAGTTTTTGGTATTCGCCTGACCTATAAGGACCTGGAAATTCAGACCGTGGCGGAATCAGGTTCATTTTAATTTTCTCCAACAATTTTGCCGAATTTGAAATCCTTTTCAAGTGCTGAGAAATATGATTTCATTTAAGCATCGACCCAAGCACATTCTTAGCAGGTTGATTGAAAATTAAAAAATTGCAATGTGTAGAGCATGTTTGAGCTTAAAATACTAGAATTAGTTTTAAATTACTTGACTGGCTGCAAATTTGCTTTGTAGACTAATTAGACTGCAGCTAAAAGCTCTTTACTAGTAAATCTAAGGTGCTAAACGTAGCAATCATGACCTTATTGCAAAACTTTAACCATCTTCTGCCATTAATAAATGGCACAAACAGGCTGCTTCACTAATTGTTTGTTTTATACTTGCTTGATTAAAGTGATTTAGCAAGGCAACAGACAGAGTTATGAACAAAGCCGTAGAACTCCTAATAGATGGCTGGATATTGTCTTTTAAAGGGCAAAAAGACTCCAAATATTTGCTATAATTGGTAAAAAGACTCAACCTTCTTGTTTGAATGAAACTATGCAATGACAAAACTCCAACTAAATTTTGATAATTTTCTCCTTTCATACAATGACCTCTACTTTAAAAATGCATGTTCTCTTAAAAATCAACACCTAATTGGTCATTTAATTGCTTAGTTTTTGGAATACATTCTGATGGTGTCTGTTCAGCAACGATTACCATTACAATGTTAGGCAGACTGAAATGTCTTGTATGTGAGAGGTATCTAAAAAAATTGTTGTTTTAATCTTGGGTCTTACAATCTCAGCCGAATTGCTTGGAAAATTGCCGAAATGGGAATGCGCCTTCTTTGCGGAAACGATGGCTGAATTCAATCCCAGTCAAACGAAAGTTCAAATTGGGCTTCCTTGAAAATAGTTGATCATTTACAATTATTCACAATTAACGTACGTAGTAGTGCAAGAATGCATTGTAAATGTTGTTATGTAAAGTAGCTCACACTAGCAAAATTTAAATGCAGAAACAGAATAAAATTGGGAACGTTCAATTCAAGACATTGTTAGTCACTGAAATGTCAGTAGCGTTTTTTGTTACAGCATTTCATTGCGCAGTTATTCAAATTTTTAATGAGTTAAAAAGGAAGATCATCTTTTAATTGAAGAAACTTAAGGAAACTATTGCCATTTATGCCCAAAACAGTGATGTGGCTAATAAAGCACAACGATCCTCAAATATCTGAGATTAAAACTAGGAAATCTGGTTCATACCTTTAAAAAAATACATTATTACACAGGCTGTACAAACTTACGAGCAATTTAAAAAATAATATGATTTTTTTGATAATTATTAACAAACATAAAAGCTATTTAACCAAAGTGATTGATTTAAAAATTTTCGGAGAGTTTCATTTAAAAACATTTAATTTGAAGGTAGTAGTGAATAAGAAGTGGTTTTGAATCAATCAGGCATAGAAAATTCACTTCAAATATTTCAACCCAACGTGTATTTCCATATGATTGGACGCATTTTCGGCCTTCATATAAATCTACCTTCATTGGCTGGCAGTGAACAGAAATGCAACTATTTATTTAGTACGTTTGCATAAAATCAAAATCGCAATTGACCCAACACATTGTAAGGGCTGCCAAAGTGCAAAAATTTATTTGCATTAGTATATAATAGCAATAGTTCAATCACATTTTTTGCTTAAAACCAGCTTATTCATTATCCTAGTTTATAATTTTTAGAGGCGCGTTTTCCATGCCTTTTTTAAAATTCATCTACCTGTTCATACTACTTGTTTAAATTCGGGCCCATGAATTGGAATAATATTGCGAAAAGAAAGGACTTATTTCCCAAATATTTTAACAATATCCTCTGAAATGATGGAATTACGCTTAAAATGGAAAACAAGATGTCCTAAAGTACTTTATCATGAAACTTTAACAAATTAGGTAGTTTTTTTATAAAAACCTGGGCCTTAAATGTCCCTAACTAGAATGGCCAAAAGTATTTAGATTTTATGGATATTTCTACAGTTTCAAATAATTTAAATATGCTTAGCGACAGTGCTGACTATTGAAACAACTGTCTTATCACAGTAGACGCCAAGTAAAATCTCTATTCAAAATAAGCTCAGTTTGCTAAAAAAGCAGACATTTTGTAAAAATTAATATTGACATGCTGCCGATAGCTGACTTAGTAATGGCGATAGTTCATCAGAATAAGAAGGATTCGTACTAACGATTTGAGTAGTATTGCTATTTAGTTCTTTTTCAGTTTTGCATTTCACTTAGAGATTTTTGCCATGTTGTAGTGAAAGCGACACTGTAGTACAAAATACCGTATGATAATCACAAAGGGAATAAAATTTAATGCTACGCTAATCAAAATATCTTCTAATCACCAATGCTTGGTCAAAATATTTAAGTTTGTTGACTTAAGCTAAAAGTTAGGCCATTTATCATTGCAAAATTGTTCTTGTTGTTGCCTGATCTTTTCATTTAAAGATAGAAAATGTGAGATTTTACTGATTTGCGCAAGCTTGATGCTACCATTTGCCGCAATTTCTGTGTAAAAGTACTCCTTTAAGTAAATGCATCAATACCTTAAAGAACACAAACAAGAGTCTTACGAGCATTCTGAACATTCATTTCAAAAGCACAGATTCTCTTAATCTCTTAATTACGGGGATTGCTAGTACCACAGATTATTCCAGGTTGATGATAACCTGACCTGCATTGAGTAGCACTAACTTTACATAAAATGGCAAGAGTATTTGTTAGCGTAGTACTTATTATTCCATAAAAATTATTTCACTAGCTTGATGTTACTGCCCTCAATTGAAACAGCTATAGAAACCTATTTTAGCTTTACTGAAACAACTGAGAAATGGATCACTTGGGAATCATAATATAATCAATGCTGAGTTTTGGCAGTATGATTTATCTGTCCTTTCAAACGTCATTGCGATTAATTAAAAGATTTACTTTTTATGCTTATTAATTACTTTTAGCCAATCAGTAATAAGACTTGATCATCAAATTTAAGACTAAATGAAAACAAGTCTGTGCTGTTTTATGCACTTCTTTTCTTCGATGAATCGCCAATGCAAATATTTCAATCGTCATAGTGGCTTCGTAGTGCAGTGACAGTTCATTCTTTAGCTGCACTTCTCTGTGTGTGGTTGATGGGTGGAGTTTCCATTCGTTGCTACACGCATGCTCGTTTCACAATCCAAGTTTAAGATAATGAAACCAAGTATTACGTCGTATCTTGATTAAGAGGTTCTTAGTGGACTCAGGTTGTGCTTTTTCCGGCATAATAATATATTGGTATGTCAGTTGGGTGAATGGTCCCATTTGCTGGTTCATCTCTTTAGCCCTCAGGATGCCCCTGAGGTTACCGGTGATCAAAACGAGGAAGTTGAGTGTAGTACTAGCCATCAATTTTTACGATAAATATTTTCCCATCCGGTGGTGATTTGTGGATGTAGACAAAGCAATTGTCATAAATAGCATTCACGCACCAACATACTTCGCAATAAATTCAAAAAATCATTATCGTCCGTTTTATTAAAATCAAAATCGAAAGACTTTTATTTCAAGCTACTCAAATAAGATCACCTTCATTATATTTCAAAGTGGAATTCCTCCCAATTTTGCTTTAGCATGTATTCAAGAACTTTTTGCTCAATTCGCAAATTGCCTATATTCTTAAATATCAACGTCTACTTTACATTCACGTTCCATTTTCTACTTGAGCATAGGGAAAATTAGCGAATGTCGAAGCAAGATTAGCAGAAATTAGAACAATTTATCTCATTTATATTTGAGAATCAAGCCTTTATTGGAGCGATGGAAAAATGGCAGCACATCGGCTTCAATGAGAGAAGCATTGAAATTTACATCACAAACTGGGCAACCAATTTTATATTACAATGTCGGTATTATTTTTTCTGAGAAATTAGTAAAATCATTAAGCTACATAGACTAATAAACCTTTATATATGCAATGATATAGCTTTAACTGGAATGTGTTAGAAGAAAATAACACTATTTATTAATATTGATGCAGTTTATTGGGTTGTTGAATTTGAAAAAAATCACCGATTCCATATTTATTGAAGGCACGAATTGGTTACAAAGAAAATTATAAGTGTAGCTTTGCCTTTCTAGTTGGCTCGGCTTTTTAAATCAACCAGATCCATACCTGTCAGCTTAGTTTTTTTAACAAACCATTTCTAATGATTCAAACTGTGCAAAAAATGAGCACATTCAAAAATTTTAGCGTTTTTTAAGGGTTTTTAATGGATCAAAGCTTACTTGCACCTCGAATAGCGAACTTGTTCGAATATGGAGAGTTTCACGAAAGCTGGAATAAATTTTCACAGGAATCAAATGTTAACTAAACATTGTTTTAGTTGAATTATTCATACATAACTTAACGGTATATCGTTGCTCTTTAGGGTGTACTAATGATTTTTCCACATTTATTTTAATTTTCTCAAATAAATACGTAAAAATTGAGTAATTTCATAAGATGTGGTTAAATTTGCACTGATTATAACATTAAGACGGCCATTGCCGTGCACGTAGCGGAATAAGTGCGATTTCAGCATTGAGGTATTTCACTCGAGTTCGGCATAAACGGTTGAGAAAAATGCGTTTACACCTCTTCTACTGGATGTCTGCGTCGAGGCATTTTGACTCTTACTTGCATCTTGTCCAAGCTCATCAAGAAGACGATATGGACAAACACTTAGAACCATCAAAGTGCACTTGCTTTTCCTTATTTAACTAGCTCTTGTTGGGCATAATGCAGACGTTGAGAATAAATCTACTGAATTTCCTTGAAATTTTGGCTTTAGGCTTGGTCAGTCATCAGCCAATAGTGTTAAAAATATGATCTGTAATTATTTGTTTGGGTTCTAAGAAATGCCATTTGGCGATTACCTTGAAGTTGCAGCAAAAGAAGCTGTCTCGTCATCAACCAAATTATGCATATTATTTGCACTTCATTCCAGATTTGGAATTAGATCTGCCTTTTACAATATTGAAAATATTATTTATTAACTTCAATTTGTGGAAGGCATACTCGTGTAACGGTCACCCGAGTGGTTCACTTAAGATTAGTTGAGAATAATCCATTATGCTAATAACGAACCAGACTAATTCTTTAATGGTAAAGTACCAGCCGTGTTTTCATAATGTATGAACTCAGTTATGAAGGTCGTTGTTGTTATATGTACAATTTCAAATGAAAAAGTACTTTTTTAATCAATGTTTAGTGCCACTGTCAAAATAATACAGCGTCAATGCAACCAAGTTTTTTGTACTATGGTGTAGTATGGTTCTCATATTATAGTTCTTACAGTCAATCATATCCAAATAATGCAATGTTTAAGGATTCTCAGCTAAAAATTGAAGCATTTACGAATCACCAAGCTTTGTGGGCCTTTAAAGATTCAAAAATATCTGCGCTGACGATAACATGCATTATTTTTTTGAAAATATGCAAAATTTCAGCCAACTGACTGCGTTCCATATTGGTTTATATAGTCATTACTGGCAATAAATGAAGCTAAAAATTAACTGATTCATAGTTACACTAAAGATAGACCTCACTGAACAGGCGATTAGCAAACACATTTTGGACTGTAAGTTATTCAAACCAGAAGTGTGTTTCAGTGTGTATTTATTACCTTATCAATAATAATAAACAAATTTAGATCATGCGATACATGCTCGATCAGCTTTATTCCACAGGAGACGAGCTTAACAAAGCAGTTTTATTTATCAAAATAAATGAGGTCATGCAAAGCTGTCCTATCAGTACCATCAACTATCTTGAATCCTATTAATTAAGACTAAGTTTAAGTTTTCAGCATTTTGTGTGCTCTCAGAGAGTTCTATTAACCATATATTTCAGAAAATCATACATACATCCTCATCAAATACAACGTATAAGCTTCTTCCAGTTTAACTTCCTAAGCTTTTGTTTCAATGAAAAGCACTAGTATATGAAATTTCGTTTGCTTACTATCCCAGTATCATTAAAAATGTTTGATTTTGTCAGCCTTGATTTCATTAATCAACAGCACGTGAGTGCTCAACGAAAAAACAAAACTTAATTTCACTCCACATGAATGGGCTAGCAAGCGATTTTTCTTCATTTCTTTTGAAGCCTAGACCAAAAAATGCATAAAAATACGCACTTGCAACGGTGCATATTTTGCATTCTTTTATGAAATAAGAGCCAAGCGCTTTGCTTCATATTGGTGAACATGTTTAAAATCCGTTAATAAATGCGGTCAATGAAGACAGTATGGTTGCTAAGGGGGATCAAGAAATGGATAGCATTGCATTTGTTGCGAATCAGGGCAGATCAAGCATGTTTTCATGCCATGAACTTAATGTTTTCTGCTAAGACCGTTGAGTGTTCACTGTTTTCACTGCAATGCAAAAGAGGCCTGCGTTTTTACATAAAACGCAACATATCGACTGTTTAAGGCCTGTAGATTTGGCTATTCCAACAATTTTTAACCTAAAATCACCAAATTCGAAAGAGTGGAAACGCATTCGAGAGCGTAATATAAGAAAACTCGTTTCACGCGCTTCGTAAGGTTTTGTTTTTCAGTCATGAACGAACTGCTAGAATGGTGAGGCTATAAAAACATACGGTCAGAAATTAGCTCATTTTATTTATTTGACGTGACTTCATGAAGCAAAACCACTATAAAATACTAGCCGACAAAACGGTTTCAAACGAAGGTCTCTTCAAAGCCAAGTAAAGCTTCTTTATCAAATATTTACCAGTTTTACGGATGTTTCCTTGAAATCGCCAAGTGCAAAAGTTGCTTTTATTAAGCATATATGCAGTTCTAAAAGTGACTTGTGCTATGTTTGCATTCAAATAATACGAAGCCAATTTGGGCTCTTAAATTTTGACTTACTTTATCTTACGAAATGCCAAAATCACTGCCACAATGGTCCAAACTAAAAAGTATTGCGTGCCTTTTAGCAATTTTTAATAATATATAATAGTAGTAGCTAAATCTGTATAGTATCTTCGATGTTGCGAAACGAAATGTAGAAGTATGCTAAGGATTTGCGCCCTGTTTGATGTATGCAAGAATACAAATTCAGTTAATTTCAAGAACATCCAATTGATATACGCTGCCAGGTAGACACATGGTTTTCTTTCAGCGATGTGCGTTAGAGATATCTATAGGTTATTTACTCCTTATTTGAAGTGCTAATCAACACTAATTTTATGATTCTTAGCATGATTTCAATCAAGAGTGAGCGAACAATATCATTGAAGCGCTTATGATGATCCTATCTTGATAAACTTTTCAGCTAAAAGCCCCGAAAAATGTATGGAAACAGGATAATTTACATAAACTACTTGTATATTAATATGTGCTTAGCAAAATAAATGAGTTTGTATTCCGATAAGTTTTGACTTATGCAGCAGAGAGAAATTTCAGATATAAATTAAAAGTTTTATAAATTTAACGATAAGAATGTGATAACTTTCGGTTCAATTACTTGAACAGAGATTCGATTTAGTATCATGCCAAAATATTTTGGATTGTATGAGACTCGTTATTAAACCTACTCTCAACTTCCTCTTAGTGACCAAGGGTAACCCAAGGGGCAACTTTGAAAGGTTAATGAGAGGGGCGGCCGGTTAAGACTAATCACCCTCCGAACGTATGAAATTAGATTATGCTAGCAGAAGAAGAGTTTCATACAGCTGGGAACACGAGGCACGATGTAATTAATCGGATTCATGGTTTCAAACTGGGAAGATTGCTTCTAATCTCTGATAATTTAAGATCGTTATCTAATTTTGAGTAATCGCTTTGCAAGCTTTGTGTTTAACAATAAAATTCGGCGTCTCGAAACAAGAAGCCCTGCTTTGACTGCTGTCTTGCATTCTGAGGCTGCCGATTAAGATTGAAAACTGGAAAAATTCCCGAACTCATGTTTATTGTAGGCGCAAGCGATAAGCGTTATAGGAAGCTTCTACATCTCTGGGTGGGAAGCATTCAATTCTCATGTGGATGAGAACAATCTAACTTTACGGTGGCTGCGCAATTGTTTCAGTTATTCACGTTGAGCCGCATACAAATGTAAATCCTCTTCTCTTGCAAGTATTCAATGGATAAAAATTTGCTGAATTCTTGAGCAGCAAACATATAGGAATAAACAGGACCGGAAAAGCTCAATGATTTGCTCCTTTGAAGATTGTTTTTGACAGAGTTGGACATATATATAACTCATCTTCGTTCCGCTTGGTCTGAAGCTGAATAAGAAAATTATTTAATCGAAATTTCAGAGCTTTTGCTGTTGTAAATTTCAACTGGTACTGAGTGAATTGGAAATTTGATGGAGCATCATCAAATGCCGTTTCGTTCATGTTTGTTCTGGTTTGTTGGTGTGACTGCGAGAAATAAATACTGAAGTGGTTGGTTTCTTGATCTTTTGTAAAAGTGTAGGATAGTCCAATTTTCTGGCTTATTTTAAACAGTAGTTTGTGCAGCTCTACATTTGGTGAGAAAAATTGACAATAGGAAAATGAAAGCGAGTGTGTACTGCAGTCATTAGTATACCATCTATTACTATAATTTTGACAAGTCCTCACTTAAGATAGAGACTGGCTATCTTAAAATCCCTTTTAACTAATAATAATAATAATATTAAAATAAAAATTGTTAAGTCAAACAACTGGACTGTGTTGTTCTGAAATATCTCTGATATTGCATTTCGTTTCAAAAATAATATTCAAGCGAATCGCGCTACACTGACTCAATTGAAACGAGCACATTTGGTACCCAGAATGATGTCAGTTTAATTTAAAATTTAGCGGGTCATTATCAATAAGTTAAGAAGAAATTCGAAACGGAAAAACGTGTTCGCATGAGGTGGCGAATGCTGGTGAACTTCGAGTGCAAAAGCGTATTCGCGGGTAGTTTGTAAAGGAAGTCGGGCAAAAATAACAGATTGTTTTTGAAAAAAAAATAATGAAAAGCATTAACTAAATACACAAGTACTTAACAAATTGATGAATTTGTAATAGTTATTTTGAGGGAAGGATCATGCTGGGTGCAAGTTGTTTAAATGCATTCGCCAACTGTGGTGGTGGCGAGGTCACAGATTCATTTGATTAAGACGCTTGCTGCAACAAGGAGAAGATGTCGAAGTCATCTTTGCGTCGGATGGTGAAAACTTGTGGTATTATCACTTCGTCACCAAGACACCAGGTGGAAAATTGGTACGATGTGTTTGCCCGAAAATTGGTGGATCGGCTATGCAAATGGGAAACCGCGGATCTAAGGAAGCTGGCACTCTTTGTGTGGAAAGTCTTAAACACCTACACGAATAATAATTTGTTGATCAAATTACTTCCTAAGAAGCGATTGTGCACATACTTCGACGAGATTTGTGACGAAAATGCAGTGATGTCGAGGTCTCGCATTCTGTGCATTATTTCCGAGGGTGCTTTCGCGGCTGTGGCGCTGGCCTTGGTCACCTGCGTGTACACACAGGATGTGAAGAAATGCATTGATTACATTCTCGATGAGTATATTGCAAAATACCAAATGTGTAGACGCTGTGAGCCCGAAGAAGACATCCTGCTACTGAGCATCCGCCGTCAATATTGGGATCCCATTAGAGGCAAAGACAATCCCGCAATCAGACGAGTGATTGCAAAGGTGGAAAGTTGGCGTGTAGGACACTCTGTTCAGAGAATGCGCCGAGTGTTCCCTTTCCTTCGAAGCTTTCCCTATGGCTATTTCCGGCAAGCATTTAATGTACTGCCCTCAATCGTAGAGGAGATGGTTGGTGATCTGGAGGAGACGCGAAGACTGGAAATTGCCGCCTACATTTGGAAAAGAATTGGCAGGCTCACTATCACGTACTTCGAAGATTTCCTATTCCTGGTGAAGCGTGACTTCCATTACCGCATGCTTGCAGTGGGTTTGTCAGTGGAGAAAATTCGCGAGCAGTGCTGTCGCCTTCTCATTTACGAGGGCATATTGGCATGGGTTGCTTGCCATGTGAACCGTGGTCCTGTATATGGGAGAGCACTGAAGTGGAACCTTCGGAAGAAATTAGATCACATGGTGTATATCACCGGCTCCGACCCACAGCTTACGTGCAATGTAACCACTACTATTTTTGGCTATTTCCAATAGAGCAGAACTCGGCTATCTAACAAACTTGTGTTTCTTTATTTCACTATTGACGCAAGACTCGGACCTCCATTGTAGCTAGTAGTAGCTGATTGAGCGATCAGCTGGAGTGAGGTACATAAAATTGCTAGCCTAGGATTAGTAGGGATCGAACATATTCGATTAGGCAGATGGGCAAGTGGTCACAGCATTATGGAGACATTTTGAGCACAAGGTAAATGAATGAAATGCTTGATGGGGTGGGAATACAACGATCGGTGGAATCTGATTGATAGATAGATATATAGATAGATAGACTTAATCTCGAGAGGCGTTTGCAGTAGACTCTGGCATATCGCTAGCAGGAATCAGCTGATTAAACAATCAGTTTCAGTGAGGTGTATTGAGTCGTTGAGTGAGTAAAAGGACTCATCTAAAATGAGCTGTAAAGCCTAACAGAAAAGAAAAGTTCTTTTTTGAGCATTAGCTCACACCACGTTCTGTTACAAAATGGTCCTTTGTTCTTCTTGATTTCGCCTCCGGTGAGTCCACCAAGGTGTTCTGAATAGTTCACTTTCCAAAAGTGGCTCAGATCTATCATTCAGTTGATAATCACAGCTTTAGGCAGTGAGTTGAAGGAATATTTCAGGTAGATTAACACAAGCACATATTTCCCCTTATGGTTTACATCTTTCTATGCAATGGTTCTTACTAAATTATAGCCTGACCGGTTGATCGTTCCTTGCAGAATCCAAATTGGGTTCTTGAGTGTAGTTCGGTGAGGTGGTGCCACGAACGATGGCACAGAATAGATGCATATAACTTGCCTAATGTATCTGGAAGGAAAATTGATTTAGAGATCGCAGGATCTGTCTGCGAACATTTACGCTTGTAGGTAAAACTTAAGCATCAATGCAGGCTCAAGTTATTGGAGTGAGGGCATCGCAAAATTCGTTGAAAACTTTTAGAAAGAAGGCATTCAGATACTAGGCATTCCATTTCAGTAACTCAGATATAATTCCATTTTTGCCGCGACTTTTGCATAGTTTTAGTCTACTTTTAGCTGCCTCAATCTTCTCCATTGTAAAAGAAGTGTCTCTTCGTAGGAGATCATAATTTTTGATTTCTTCGGTAGTTCTGTCCTTCAACAGTTCCTGATAGTGTGTCACCAGGTCTGTCTGTTTGACTAGAATCCTTGCAGTTTGTGTTTTCCATGAGGAATTTTCCTCCATCGTTTCCCTCAACTGCATGAATGCTCTTCGAGTTTATCTCTCTGTGACATGTTCTGGAAAGTTGGTTAGTCTCTCTTCTTGATATGCTTTTTTCCAGCTTTAAATCATCTTGTCCACCCTATTTCTTTGTTTGAGAGCCAATTTGCTCTCAACTGCTTTTGTGGCAGTAGATCTCTGTCCTTCTTCTTGCGGATAGAACCTGTATGCCATCCGTTTGGCTTACGCTCAGCTTTTATGCCTCACTGTTTTGGAAGCAGCTTTTCAATAAACTTCAAAATAGCCTCGTATGTTTTTATCAAAGGGCACTGAGGTAGTCTCCTTTTGAGGTTTTCCTGGTGCTTTTCCTTCAATTTTCATGTTTGTTTGATGCCTTCAGGCAGTTGCCACAGTTGCTTTTCACTGCTTATGCCTTCCATCAAAGTTCTATTTTTTCCTTATCTCAAGCGCTTTCAGATATGTCATTTGAGCTTGGGGATTATTGTTTGTGGGCAATGATTGGAATCTGCATCTGCCTTTCTAGAAGCTCGTATGTCAGGTATTGGGAACAGATTAGATCTTTTCATCAGAACAAAGTCAAGAATAGCACCTTTCCCTATAGCATGGTACCAAATTATATTTCAAAAAGCCTTAGTTCCTCCTCTGTGATGTCTTCTAGATCCGAACGTCGACTGACTTGTTTCGCATTAATAGTACGTGCATCAGAGCCCAGTCTAGGACTTAAATCGCCAAGAATGATTTCTTGTGTATATTTAGAGAGGAGAAGTTTATAGGTTTATGCCGTGTAGGTTTGTAGAAGTATCCTTAGGCAGTTGCATCCTCCGTGGACTGGGTCGGAGCATAGCATCATATCAGTCCATCTCTTACTCACACTTGTTGGGATGTTAGCCTGGCAATACTGTCTGAAAGAGGGTTGAATACAGCCTATCTTAGTTATTTTGACCAGAAAGGCGACGCCACCATTCGGTTTAGAGCTTTCACTGTGCCAAGAGCTGAAGACTCAGGCTGTATTTCCGCTGGCATAATAATATATTCATACGTCTCGGGGCGCCAATCTCTTTAGCCCTCAGCGTTGCCCCTGATGTTTCCGCAGATCACCACGTGGACGTAGGGAGCAAGATCGACCAGCACAAGCATGATAAGGCCTTTTTCACCTTATTCATATCAAATAATGGCCATTCGAGCGCGTCGCATATAAAAATTAAAATTTACGCTTAAAATACAGGTTTGGGCGCAAAGAGAAACTGAGGCCGTCTATTACAACTAATATTATTACGAGAACAAAGGGAGCACTTTGAACGTCTCATTTACTATGTTTAAGTGCTACTAACTTTTTATTGACCAGTAGCTGCTAAAGTTTCCAATTTCACGTGAATACCAAATGCGGTGTAAAAAAATGGCTAATTAAAGATGCAAAAGGGATTAGTCGGGAATACATTATCAGTTAAGGCTCAAATTGCCACAATAAATTGGATACGGTACATGGGAAATGCGGTTCAATGAAAACTCAAAGACATTACTACGCAGTCAAACACCGGCGCCACAATGACCGACCCACCAACATTCTCTGCATAGCAACGTAAGTAAATCCCTCTCGTAAGGGACAGCACCTAGCGACAATTAGTGATTCGCCAGGTGACAGCGCCCTAGAATCGACCAGCTACATCAAGGTATCTTCAGGCTTGTGGCAAGCAAGGCACCAGATCAGGATTGGAGATCCTCAGCCTCACCAAGGCAGACAAGGCAACAATCAAATTGTCATTTTGAGGTGAGGTTTCGAACACGAATCAGGCAGAAAAGTTGGTTCAGCATGGGTCTGCGGGGTAGAGTAGGGCCTTGCGACCAACACATCTGTTTCAATTCCCTGACATGTTAGCGTTTGTTTTCTACCGATTCATGTTGACCTAACTTATAGGTAAGCGAATGTAGTGCTCCAAAATGCGAAATTTGCACGAATGATCATGATCAAGCACATATGCAATTCATCGAAGTACTTTGACCTGATCTGTTGAAGTCTCGTCATAAACGCACCCCAGTTAAAATTAGCAGGTGAACAAACCGATGTCGTCTTATTCGACATTAAAAAGATGTTAACAACATTAACTGGCCTGAAACAAGTCATCATTACCGTTTGTCACATGGCAGCCACAAATGTTTACTATTGACAGTCCTAAGCACAACATATAGGCCATCGTGCCTCGAGGGCAGCAGCCATGGCTGAATCGGTCAGATTGGAAAGGCTTTGTTAGGCCAAAATTTCACTACATTTTGTCCCGAGAAACCGATTTTTAATCAAACAGGGCCGCTAGTTGTGCACTTGTGCTCCGTCGGGCAATACGGCAAAGACTACCAAAAATGCCTCTCGAGATTAAATCTATCTATCTATCTATCTATCAAATTCCACCGATCGTTGTATTCCCACACCATCAAGCATTTCATTCATTTACCTTGTGCTCAAAATGTCTCCATAATGCTGTGACCACTTGCCCATCTACCTAATCGAATATGTTCGATCCCTACTAATCCTAGGCTAGCAATTTTATGTACCTCACTCCAGCTGATCGCTCAATCAGCTACTACTAGCTACAATGGAGGTCCGAGTCTTGCGTCAATAGTGAAATAAAGAAACACAAGTTTGTTAGATAGCCGAGTTCTGCTCTATTGGAAATAGCCAAAAATAGTAGTGATTACATTGCACGTAAGCTGTGGGTCGATGCCGGTGATATACACCATGTGATTTAATTTCTGCCGAAGGATCCACTTCAGTGCTCTCCCATATACAGGACCACGGTTCACATGGCAAGCAACCCATGCCAATATGCCCTCGTAAATGAGAAGGCGACAGCACTGCTCGCGAATTTTCTCCACTGACAAACCCACTGCAAGCATGCGGTAATGGAAGTCACGCTTCACCAGGAATAGGAAATCTTCGAAGTACGTGATAGTGAGCCTGCCAATTCTTTTCCAAATGTAGGCGGCAATTTCCAGTCTTCGCGTCTCCTCCAGATCACCAACCATCTCCTCTACGATTGAGGGCAGTACATTAAATGCTTGCCGGAAATAGCCATAGGGAAAGCTTCGAAGGAAAGGGAACACTCGGCGCATTCTCTGAACAGAGTGTCCTACACGCCAACTTTCCACCTTTGCAATCACTCGTCTGATTGCGGGATTGTCTTTGCCTCTAATGGGATCCCAATATTGACGGCGGATGCTCAGTAGCAGGATGTCTTCTTCGGGCTCACAGCGTCTACACATTTGGTATTTTGCAATATACTCATCGAGAATGTAATCAATGCATTTCTTCACATCCTGTGTGTACACGCAGGTGACCAAGGCCAGCGCCACAGCCGCGAAAGCACCCTCGGAAATAATGCACAGAATGCGAGACCTCGACATCACTGCATTTTCGTCACAAATCTCGTCGAAGTATGTGCACAATCGCTTCTTAGGAAGTAATTTGATCAGCAAATTATTATTCGTGTAGGTGTTTAAGACTTTCCACACAAAGAGTGCCAGCTTCCTTAGATCCGCGGTTTCCCATTTGCATAGCCGATCCACCAATTTTCGGGCAAACACATCGTACCAATTTTCCACCTGGTGTCTTGGTGACGAAGTGATAATACCACAAGTTTTCACCATCCGACGCAAAGATGACTTCGACATCTTCTCCTTGTTGCAGCAAGCGTCTTAATCAAATGAATCTGTGACCTCGCCACCACCACAGTTGGCGAATGCATTTAAACAACTTGCACCCAGCATGATCCTTCCCTCAAAATAACTATTACAAATTCATCAATTTGTTAAGTACTTGTGTATTTAGTTAATGCATTTCATTATTTTTTTTTCAAAAGCAATCTGTTATTTTCGCCCGACTTCCTTTACAAACTACCCGCGAATACGCTTTTGCACTCGAAGTTCACCAGCATTCGCCACCTCATGCGAACACGTTTTTCCGTTTCGAATTTCTTCTTAACTTATTGATAATGACCCGCTAAATTTTAAATTAAACTGACATCATTCTGGGTACCAAATGTGCTCGTTTCAATTGAGTCAGTGTAGCGCGATTCGCTTGAATATTATTTTTGAAACGAAATGCAATATCAGAGATATTTCAGAACAACATAGTCCAGTTGTTTGACTTAACAATTTTTATTTTAATATTATTATTATTATTATTATTAGTTCAAAGGGATTTTAAGATAGCCAGTCTCTATCTTAAGTGAGGACTTGTCAAAATTATAGTAATAGATGGTATACTAATGACTGCAGTACACACTCGCTTTCATTTTCCTATTGTCAATTTTTCTCACCAAATGTAGAGCTGCACAAACTACTGTTTAAAATAAGCCAGAAAATTGGACTATCCTACACTTTTACAAAAGATCAAGAAACCAACCACTTCAGTATTTATTTCTCGCAGTCACACCAACAAACTAAAACAAACATGAACGAAACGGCATTTGATAATGCTCCACCAAATTTCCATGAATGTTGTAGTTTTTCAAATGGCTCTTTGTAAGGTTATCAGTTATGACCAAGTTACATTTTCAGTTCGGATACTAAATAGAAAACTTTTACAAGAGCGTATTCAAGATTATTCCCAAAGAGATTCTCAAAGAAGTATAAGGATCCTTAAGTACGATCCAATCACCACCGTTACTTCAAGAGTGAAATAAGCGTTTAAGCAATTATGGCCAAATTTTTGGTAAATGGCTCAAAAGAATCAAAAAGATAGCTTCAAGAAATGATTTAAAGTATTGGAATAAAAAGAAAGGTAGAAGGAAGAATGGATGACTTAAGCGGCACAGCTTTTTGTCAGCTTTCCAACGCTAACGAGATGTGCGTTATCTAACAATGCTGTCGGATCGAACCAGAAACATTTGAATGGAAGGTCTTATAGCAAACTGGTAGTATTGAAATTTGGAATATTAAAGTCTGGAACACTAACTGTTTAGCCTTGTTTGCAAGTAAAGATAAAAGAGGCCGTATGGCCATTCGAATGTGTCCCAACATTGATGATGCCCTTCTACTGGCAGTGAACGTTTCTTCTTGGGTACCCATGGAATTGATTTTGAACTTTCCAGCTCTGACATTCTATTCGAATTTCGGTTCATGCCTGGCGACTTGCCAAAGCATCTTGCTTACCTCACGACATGCAAGCTTTTAAATGCTATTTGCAACTTTCCCACTCTTTATTAACGAAATAAAATTATGCTCAGTTACATTTTTGATAAGAAAATATGGTTTTAAATGAGTACTTTCAGTATAAAATCACAGTCCAGTTATAAGTTCAAATGTATAGAATTATCAGAAATTTTTTAGAGTTTCTTTGACGCGTATTCACGCATATTTTGGAATCGAAACGATCCAGGATTATTTCCCATGTGGTTATTTGCATTTCTGCTGTACTCCCATTAGGTCCTTGGGACTTGCATTATGTGTGGGGGCGGTAAGCTAGGGCTAAATACCCACTGGACCTCTGAACTTATAAGCATTCCAGCAGAAGTACAGCCTAAGTCTATCAAGAGGCTCTTAATTAAGGTACGACGTAGTACCTGAATTCGTTGTCTTAAGCTTTGAATGTGAATTGCGTGCATGTAGCAATGACTGGAAACTCGAACAACTAGGTAAAGAGACTCCTGGTAGAGGTTTGTTGATCGATGCCCTTACAGAATCTCGAATGAAATCTCGGTCCGCCTGCATAGAAAATGATGCTTCCTGTAATTTTAGACCAAATGGTGAGGTCGCAGACATACCATTTATTTGAGCTTGGAACACAAGGCATGATGTAATTAACCGGATTCATGGTTTCAAACCGGAGTGTGGAATACACGTGCATGTTGCAATGAACGAAGTCTGCATCAGAATTTTGAAAGATTTTTGGTAGGAGACATGAAGAGGGACGAAGATGGACAAGCTGCCACGACGAAGCTGAACTGAAGAGACCAGACAGCCCAGCCGAAGACGTCAACACAAGTTTTTACTGTGTTTTGTGTTAACTGTTGTGCTTACTTGTTATAAAAGCTATTTGCACTTCTGTTGTACCCCAAATAAGTCCTTGGGACTTGCTCTAATAGGTGGGTAGGACATAAAAAATAATACATCCTCAAGCTCAAATCGCATGCTAGAAAGCGCTTTGGAATATTAAAAAAACAGAACTTTTGTAGAAGGCCTAATCAGCCAAAAGCAAATGCGGTAACTGCTTAAAGGCATCAAACAAATAAGAAAATCGCAGAAAACTTACTAAGAATGCCTCAGGATCCTTCGACAGCTATATGTGAGGATATCTTGAAATCTATAGAAAAAGTTGGGCGAAAGAAAAACCGACGGTGTACAGTTGCACTCAAAAAAAGTTGTGAAAAAATTAGATCTCGACCCCATCTCAAGAAACGCTGTTAAGATATACAGAACAAAGAAACAGGTTGAACAACCTGATTTGAAAACGGAAACAAGGGATTCAAGAGGAGATAATAACCTAATTCTTAGTATAGCTCGCGGAGAGAGAACCTCGAAAAGCCATCATGTTTTTGGAGGTTGTAATGGAGAAAAACTCCTCATGCGGTTCTTTTAACTTAAAACAGGCAGTATAAATCATAGCATTATCATATTTAATCCTTGCTTTATTAACAAACATGGCTGTCGTTGGTGTCAACTTTGTTTTCCCTTGAGTTGATTATTTCTAAATGAAAGCAAGGCAGAATAATGCGGATAAACAGAACTTAGATTAACGAAGTCAAAATTGGATTTAAGCTGAGCATTTAAATTTCAAAGGCCTACTTAACGAAATCATAATTTATCAAACGTCTTTCAATTGTCAATATTTTAGTCTTGTTTATTTGAAGAAGATGAATTCCCATTCAACGCATAAGTAGCATCTTTGTTAAAGAGATTTACGGGTGATATCTGTGATTCAAGGGAACGATAGTTTTATTGGAAACTTGATACCTGCTTAGAGCTGCAGATGAATACCGATCAAAACACTAACTATGCAGACAGAACTTGTGTTTAACTCCGTATTTCGGAGTTTGTTTGGAGTTGTGAAACAAATTCAGCATCAAGCGATCGGATGACATTCGACAAATTCGCTTTACTTTGGGAATTGGCTTTGCTTTTGGTTAAGACTGGATCGCAAGAGCTTGAATTTGTATTTTCGGAAATACAGCTTTGAGTAATCACAAGTGTTCCTTCAAAACGGCTATCCTTTCGAATCTACAGTTCAAGTAATGTTAAACATGCAGCAATATTTTGTCATTTAAGTAGACCCCTTTCTCATGTGGATGAGAACAATCTAACTTTACGGTTATTCACGTTGAGCCGCATACAAATGTAAATCCTCTTCTCTTGCAAGTATTCAATGGATGAAAATTTGCTGAATTCTTGAGCAGCAAACATATAGGAATAAACAGGACCGGAAAAGCTCAGTGATTTGCTCCTCTGAAGATTGCTTTTCGAACACGAATCAGGCAGAAAAGTTGGTTCAGCATGGGTCTGCGGGGTAGAGTAGGGCCTTGCGACCAACACATCTGTTTCAATTCCCTGACATGTTAGCGTTTGTTTTCTACCGATTCATGTTGACCTAACTTATAGGTAAGCGAATGTAGTGCTCCAAAATGCGAAATTTGTACGAATGATCATGATCAAGCACATATGCAATTCATCGAAGTACTTTGACCTGATCTGTTGAAGTCTCGTCATAAACGCACCCCAGTTAAAATTAGCAGGTGAACAAACCGATGTCGTCTTATTCGACATTAAAAAGATGTTAACAACATTAACTGGCCTGAAACAAGTCATCATTACCGTTTGTCACATGGCAGCCACAAATGTTTACTATTGACAGTCCTAAGCACAACATATAGGCCATCGTGCCTCGAGGGCAGCAGCCATGGCTGAATCGGTCAGATTGGAAAGGCTTTGTTAGGCCAAAATTTCACTACATTTTGTCCCGAGAAACCGATTTTTAATCAAACAGGGCCGCTAGTTGTGCACTTGTGCTCCGTCGGGCAATACGGCAAAGACTACCAAAAATGCCTCTCGAGATTAAATCTATCTATCTATCTATCTATCAAATTCCACCGATCGTTGTATTCCCACACCATCAAGCATTTCATTCATTTACCTTGTGCTCAAAATGTCTCCATAATGCTGTGACCACTTGCCCATCTACCTAATCGAATATGTTCGATCCCTACTAATCCTAGGCTAGCAATTTTATGTACCTCACTCCAGCTGATCGCTCAATCAGCTACTACTAGCTACAATGGAGGTCCGAGTCTTGCGTCAATAGTGAAATAAAGAAACACAAGTTTGTTAGATAGCCGAGTTCTGCTCTATTGGAAATAGCCAAAAATAGTAGTGATTACATTGCACGTAAGCTGTGGGTCGATGCCGGTGATATACACCATGTGATTTAATTTCTGCCGAAGGATCCACTTCAGTGCTCTCCCATATACAGGACCACGGTTCACATGGCAAGCAACCCATGCCAATATGCCCTCGTAAATGAGAAGGCGACAGCACTGCTCGCGAATTTTCTCCACTGACAAACCCACTGCAAGCATGCGGTAATGGAAGTCACGCTTCACCAGGAATAGGAAATCTTCGAAGTACGTGATAGTGAGCCTGCCAATTCTTTTCCAAATGTAGGCGGCAATTTCCAGTCTTCGCGTCTCCTCCAGATCACCAACCATCTCCTCTACGATTGAGGGCAGTACATTAAATGCTTGCCGGAAATAGCCATAGGGAAAGCTTCGAAGGAAAGGGAACACTCGGCGCATTCTCTGAACAGAGTGTCCTACACGCCAACTTTCCACCTTTGCAATCACTCGTCTGATTGCGGGATTGTCTTTGCCTCTAATGGGATCCCAATATTGACGGCGGATGCTCAGTAGCAGGATGTCTTCTTCGGGCTCACAGCGTCTACACATTTGGTATTTTGCAATATACTCATCGAGAATGTAATCAATGCATTTCTTCACATCCTGTGTGTACACGCAGGTGACCAAGGCCAGCGCCACAGCCGCGAAAGCACCCTCGGAAATAATGCACAGAATGCGAGACCTCGACATCACTGCATTTTCGTCACAAATCTCGTCGAAGTATGTGCACAATCGCTTCTTAGGAAGTAATTTGATCAGCAAATTATTATTCGTGTAGGTGTTTAAGACTTTCCACACAAAGAGTGCCAGCTTCCTTAGATCCGCGGATTCCCATTTGCATAGCCGATCCACCAATTTTCGGGCAAACACATCGTACCAATTTTCCACCTGGTGTCTTGGTGACGAAGTGATAATACCACAAGTTTTCACCATCCGACGCAAAGATGACTTCGACATCTTCTCCTTGTTGCAGCAAGCGTCTTAATCAAATGAATCTGTGACCTCGCCACCACCACAGTTGGCGAATGCATTTAAACAACTTGCACCCAGCATGATCCTTCCCTCAAAATAACTATTACAAATTCATCAATTTGTTAAGTACTTGTGTATTTAGTTAATGCATTTCATTATTTTTTTTCAAAAACAATCTGTTATTTTCGCCCGACTTCCTTTACAAACTACCCGCGAATACGCGTTTGCACTCGAAGTTCACCAGCATTCGCCACCTCATGCGAACACGTTTTTCCGTTTCGAATTTCTTCTTAACTTATTGATAATGACCCGCTAAATTTTAAATTAAACTGACATCATTCTGGGTACCAAATGTGCTCGTTTCAATTGAGTCAGTGTAGCGCGATTCGCTTGAATATTATTTTTGAAACGAAATGCAATATCAGAGATATTTCAGAACAACATAGTCCAGTTGTTTGACTTAACAATTTTTATTTTAATATTATTATTATTATTATTATTAGTTCAAAGGGATTTTAAGATAGCCAGTCTCTATCTTAAGTGAGGACTTGTCAAAATTATAGTAATAGATGGTATACTAATGACTGCAGTACACACTCGCTTTCATTTTCCTATTGTCAATTTTTCTCACCAAATGTAGAGCTGCACAAACTACTGTTTAAAATAAGCCAGAAAATTGGACTATCCTACACTTTTACAAAAGATCAAGAAACCAACCACTTCAGTATTTATTTCTCGCAGTCACACCAACAAACTAAAACAAACATGAACGAAACGGCATTTGATGATGCTCCATCAAATTTCCAATTCACTCAGTACCAGTTGAAATTTACAACAGCAAAAGCTCTTAAATTTCGATTAAATAATTTTCTTATTCAGCTTCAGACCAAGCGGAACGAAAATGAGTTATATATATGTCCAACTCTGTCAAAAGCAATCTTCAAAGGAGCAAATCGCTGAGCTTTTCCGGTCCTGTTTATTCCTATATGTTTGCTGCTCAAGAATTCAGCAAATTTTCATCCATTGAATACTCGCAAGAGAAGAGGATTTAGATTTGTATGTGGCTCAACGTGAATAACTGAAACAATTGCGCAGCCACCGTAAGGTTAGATTGTTCTCATCCACATGAGAATTGAATGCTTCCCACCCAGAGATGTAGAATCTTCCTTTAACGCTTATCGCTTGCGCCTACAATAAACATGAGTTCGGGAATTTTTCCAGATTTCAATCTTAATCAGCAGCCACAGAATGCAAAACAGCAGTCAAAAGAGGGCTACTTGTTTCCAGACGCCGAAATAGAATGCCTAGTATCTGAATGCCTTTTCAACAAATTTTGCGATGCCCTCACTCCAATAACTTGAGTCTGCATTGATGCTTAAGTTTTACCTACAAGCGTAAATGTTCGCAGACAGATCCTGCGATCTCTAGATCAATCTTCCTTCCAGATACATTAATCAAGTTATATGCATCTATGACGATGCATGCTTATATGCATATAATTCAGCACCCTTTGTTCTCGTAATAATATTAGTTGTAATAGACGGCCTCAGTTTCTCTTTGCGCCCAAACCTGTATTTTAAGCGTAAATTTTAATTTTTAGATGCGACGCGCTCGAATGGCCATTATTTGATATGAATAAGGTGAAAAAGGCCTTATCATGCTTGTGGTGGTCGATCTTGCTCCCTACGTCCACGTGGTGATCTGCGGAAACATCGGGGGCAACGCTGAGGGCTAAAGAGATTGGCGCCCCGAGACGTATGAATATATTATTATGCCAGCGGAAATACAGCCTGAGTCTTCAGCTCTTGGCACAGTGAAAGCTCTAAACCGAATGGTGGCGTCGCCTTTCTGGTCAAAATAACTAAGATAGGCTGTATTCAACCCTCTTTCAGACAGTATTGCCAGGCTAACATCCCAACAAGTGTGAGTAAGAGATGGACTGATATGATGCTATGCTCCGACCCAGTCCACGGAGGATGCAACTGCCTAAGGATACTTCTACAAACCTACACGGCATAAACCTATAAACTTCTCCTCTCTAAATATACACAAGAAATCATTCTTGGCGATTTAAGTCCTAGACTGGGCTCTGATGCACGTACTATTAATGCGAAACAAGTCAGTCGACGTTCGGATCTAGAAGACATCACAGAGGAGGAACTAAGGCTTTTTGAAATATAATTTGGTACCATGCTATAGGGAAAGGTGCTATTCTTGACTTTGTTCTGATGAAAAGATCTAATCTGTTCCCAATACCTGACATACGAGCTTCTAGAAAGGCAGATGCAGATTCCAATCATTGCCCACAAACAATAATCCCCAAGCTCAAATGACATATCTGAAAGCGCTTGAGATAAGGAAAAAATAGAACTTTGATGGAAGGCATAAGCAGTGAAAAGCAACTGTGGCAACTGCCTGAAGGCATCAAACAAACATGAAAATTGAAGGAAAAGCACCAGGAAAACCTCAAAAGGAGACTACCTCAGTGCCCTTTGATAAAAACATACGAGGCTATTTTGAAGTTTATTGAAAAGCTGCTTCCAAAACAGTGAGGCATAAAAGCTGAGCGTAAGCCAAACGGATGGCATACAGGTTCTATCCGCAAGAAGAAGGACAGAGATCTACTGCCACAAAAGCAGTTGAGAGCAAATTGGCTCTCAAACAAAGAAATAGGGTGGACAAGATGATTTAAAGCTGGAAAAAAGCATATCAAGAAGAGAGACTAACCAACTTTCCAGAACATGTCACAGAGAGATAAACTCGAAGAGCATTCATGCAGTTGAGGGAAACGATGGAGGAAAATTCCTCATGGAAAACACAAACTGCAAGGATTCTAGTCAAACAGACAGACCTGGTGACACACTATCAGGAACTGTTGAAGGACAGAACTACCGAAGAAATCAAAAATTATGATCTCCTACGAAGAGACACTTCTTTTACAATGGAGAAGATTGAGGCAGCTAAAAGTAGACTAAAACTATGCAAAAGTCGCGGCAAAAATGGAATTATATCTGAGTTACTGAAATGGAATGCCTAGTATCTGAATGCCTTCTTTCTAAAAGTTTTCAACGAATTTTGCGATGCCCTCACTCCAATAACTTGAGCCTGCATTGATGCTTAAGTTTTACCTACAAGCGTAAATGTTCGCAGACAGATCCTGCGATCTCTAAATCAATTTTCCTTCCAGATACATTAGGCAAGTTATATGCATCTATTCTGTGCCATCGTTCGTGGCACCACCTCACCGAACTACACTCAAGAACCCAATTTGGATTCTGCAAGGAACGATCAACCGGTCAGGCTATAATTTAGTAAGAACCATTGCATAGAAAGATGTAAACCATAAGGGGAAATATGTGCTTGTGTTAATCTACCTGAAATATTCCTTCAACTCACTGCCTAAAGCTGTGATTATCAACTGAATGATAGATCTGAGCCACTTTTGGAAAGTGAACTATTCAGAACACCTTGGTGGACTCACCGGAGGCGAAATCAAGAAGAACAAAGGACCATTTTGTAACAGAACGTGGTGTGAGCTAATGCTCAAAAAAGAACTTTTCTTTTCTGTTAGGCTTTACAGCTCATTTTAGATGAGTCCTTTTACTCACTCAACGACTCAATACACCTCACTGAAACTGATTGTTTAATCAGCTGATTCCTGCTAGCGATATGCCAGAGTCTACTGCAAACGCCTCTCGAGATTAAGTCTATCTATCTATATATCTATCTATCAATCAGATTCCACCGATCGTTGTATTCCCACCCCATCAAGCATTTCATTCATTTACCTTGTGCTCAAAATGTCTCCATAATGCTGTGACCACTTGCCCATCTGCCTAATCGAATATGTTCGATCCCTACTAATCCTAGGCTAGCAATTTTATGTACCTCACTCCAGCTGATCGCTCAATCAGCTACTACTAGCTACAATGGAGGTCCGAGTCTTGCGTCAATAGTGAAATAAAGAAACACAAGTTTGTTAGATAGCCGAGTTCTGCTCTATTGGAAATAGCCAAAAATAGTAGTGGTTACATTGCACGTAAGCTGTGGGTCGGAGCCGGTGATATACACCATGTGATCTAATTTCTTCCGAAGGTTCCACTTCAGTGCTCTCCCATATACAGGACCACGGTTCACATGGCAAGCAACCCATGCCAATATGCCCTCGTAAATGAGAAGGCGACAGCACTGCTCGCGAATTTTCTCCACTGACAAACCCACTGCAAGCATGCGGTAGTGGAAGTCACGCTTCACCAGGAATAGGAAATCTTCGAAGTACGTGATAGTGAGCCTGCCAATTCTTTTCCAAATGTAGGCGGCAATTTCCAGTCTTCGCGTCTCCTCCAGATCACCAACCATCTCCTCTACGATTGAGGGCAGTACATTAAATGCTTGCCGGAAATAGCCATAGGGAAAGCTTCGAAGGAAAGGGAACACTCGGCGCATTCTCTGAACAGAGTGTCCTACATGCCAACTTTCCACCTTTGCAATCACTCGTCTGATTGCGGGATTGTCTTTGCCTCTAATGGGATCCCAATATTGACGGCGGATGCTCAGTAGCAGGATATCTTCTTCGGGCTCACAGCGTCTACACATTTGGTACTTTGCAAGATATTCATCGAGAATGTAATCAATGCATTTCTTCACATCCTGTGTGTACACGCAGGTGACCAAGGCCAGCGCCACAGCCGCGAAAGCACCCTCGGAAATAATGCACAGAATGCGAGACCTCGACATCACTGCATTTTCGTCACAAATCTCGTTGAAGTATGTGCACAATCGCTTCTTAGGAAGTAATTTGATCAGCAAATTATTCTTCTTGTAGGTGTTTAAGACTTTCCGCACAAAGCGTGCCAGCTTCCTTAGATCCGCGGATTCCCATTTGCATAGCCGATCCACCAATTTTCGGGCAAACACATCGTACCAATTTTCCACCTGGTGTCTTGGTGACGAAGTGATAATACCACAAGTTTTCACCATCCGACGCAAAGATGACTTCGACATCTTCTCCTTGTTGCAGCAAGCGTCTTAATCAAATGAATCTGTGACCTCGCCACCACCACAGTTGGCGAATGCATTTAAACAACTTGCACCCAGCATGATCCTTCCCTCAAAATAACTATTACAAATTCATCAATTTGTTAAGTACTTGTGTATTTAGTTAATGCATTTCATTATTTTTTTTTCAAAAACAATCTGTTATTTTCGCCCGACTTCCTTTACAAACTACCCGCGAATACGCGTTTGCACTCGAAGTTCACCAGTATTCGCCACCTCATGCGAACACGTTTTTCCGTTTCGAATTTCTCCTTAACTTATTGATAATGACCCGCTAAATTTTAAATTAAACTGACATCATTCTGGGTACCAAATGTGCTCGTTTCAATTGAGTCAGTGTAGCGCGATTCGCTTGAATATTATTTTTGAAACGAAATGCAATATCAGAGATATTTCAGAACAACATAGTCCAGTTGTTTGACTTAACAATTTTTATTTTAATATTATTATTATTATTATTAGTTAAAAGGGATTTTAAGATAGCCAGTCTCTATCTTAAGTGAGGACTTGTCAAAATTATAGTAATAGATGGTATACTAATGACTGCAGTACACACTCGCTTTCATTTTCCTATTGTCAATTTTTCTCACCAAATGTAGAGCTGCACAAACTACTGTTTAAAATAAGCCAGAAAATTGGACTATCCTACACTTTTACAAAAGATCAAGAAACCAACCACTTCAGTATTTATTTCTCGCAGTCACACCAACAAACTAGAACAAACATGAACGAAACGGCATTTGATAATGCTCCACCAAATTTCCAATTCACTCAGTACCAGTTGAAATTTACAACAGCAAAAGCTCTTAAATTTCGATTAAATAATTTTCTCATTCAGCTTCAGACCAAGCGGAACGAAAATGGGTTATATATATGTACAACTCTGTCAAAAGCAATCTTCAAAGGAGCAAATCGCTGAGCTTTTCCGGTCCTGTTTATTCCTATATGTTTGCTGCTCAAGAATTCAGCAAATTTTCATCCATTGAATACTTGCAAGAGAAGAGGATTTACATTTGTATGCGGCTCAACGTGAATAACTGAAACAATTGAACAGCCACCGTAAAGTTAGATTGTTCTCATCCACATGAGAATTGAATGCTTCCCACCCAGAGATGTAGAAGCTTCCTTTAACGCTTAACGCTTGCGCCTACAATAAACATGAGTTCGGGAATTTTTCCAGATTTCAATCTTAATCGGCAGCCACAGAATGCAAAACAGCAGTCAAGACAGGGCTTCTTGGTTCGAGACGCCGAATTTTATTGTTAAACATAAAGCTTACAAAGCGATTACTCAAAATTAGATAACGGTCTTAAATGCACAGAGATTAGACGCAATTTTCCCAGCATGATTGAGGCAGCTGAAAGTGGACTAAAACTATGCAAAAGTCGCGGCAAAAATGGCATTTTATCTGAGTTACTGAAATGGAAAGCCCAGTACTTGAATGCCTGCCTTCTGAAAGTTTTCAATGAATTTTGCGATGGACCCATTCCAATACCTCGAGCCTGCATTGAACTGTGGGAGAAACCACAGTGGGAATTATTTCGATACTAACTCGGAACTACATTAGTTGTATCAATTCGAATGCGTGTAGGGTAAAACATTCTCTTAGTGCACCATAGAGTTTTCGTTAGGAATATCTTACAAAAGTAAAATGATTTCGATATTTACTACTAAATTTGAGCTTTACTTTGATATTTCAATCCACCACTTAATGCTGGCAGTGCCTTGTTTCGACTGAGGTAAATTCATAATTTTTAAGAAGCTTCTGCTAAACGGCATAATTCAAAATCTACAACCACTCCTTACGATATTTTAATTCCAGCTCTTCAGGGGGGCGAGCAATCACAGTGGTTGTAGTAACATACGAGTGTGTTAACTCGAAGCATATATTTAGGCTTGTGCGTTAAATACCTAGCTTCCTCATCCACTGGCCAAGCTATTACACCTAATTTTTCAGGATTCAGTTCAAAAGCTGGAGTATTACAATGTTGACAGTCATCTGTTTACTTCCTATGAATCAAATATGTCCCTAGCTTAAAACGTGACCGCCAATGCTTGCACTGTAGAATTGAACTTACGAATTAGTAAAGTAAAGTAAAAGTTATTAACACCATCATTAGCTTTTGAAATTAACCAAAGCAATGCTCATTGAACTTAGTCAATAACGGTACGAAAATCTAGGTACATCATCCACCGCACATTCTATGCATTTATTCTTGCACTCAAAATTACTTCAAAAGCCCCTGTAAATAGGAGGAAACACGAGAATAATTCAGTGACAGCAGAAATGTTTAAGTAATTTTTCCAACCAACTGCGAGGAATCCTGAAATAAACTCCCAGGTGAGTTGTTAAGCTTAAATCTAAGCAAATTAGCTGAAACAGCATCAATCTCATTGAAATGCTGTTTGTACCTTTATCAACAAGAATTAAGACAAATAACAGCGTTTATTTAAAAGCAAAAGCGTCAAAATTTGTGTGCTATTTTTGATCATATTCATCTGTGGTCAACATCAAAATTGTTTTTAACTGATCGCAAGAAGCTGCATGAATTAGTTGCTTACTGCCGACCGGAAACTGGACTGGTGAGGAGAAACAAAGCCCCTTTTATCCTTAAAATCGCTTTTCTCATGCCAAAGAAACTAGGCAATATCAACAAACACTGCAATTTATTTTAAGATGTCCAACTTAATTGCATGGGTAATTTTGATTATGCTTCAGAGCACAAGCGGTTCAAAGTGCCAACAAGGAGATAAGTCCAAAAAAACATTCCTGACTTTCAACTCGAATCAAAACTGCGTATTAATTTAGATCCGAGGTAAATTTAAAATATGATCTTAAAATTCATCTGATCGAAACAAGTTGAGACAAATGTAGCACAGTTGTCTTTAGAATCCTGCTTGAAGAAAATATCACTAATGCTTTTTTAGACTTAGCAATCAAAAATTTTCACTGCAAGCCAATCGTAATGATAAAAGGGGGCTTTCTTACATGGTGTTTGTTGCTGCAGTTTTGCGATTTTTGTGATTTTTTACTGAAAGTACTCATTTAAAACCATGTTTTCGTATCAAAAATGTAACTGAGCATAATTTTATTTCGTTAATTAAGAGTGGGAAAGTTGCAAATAGCATTTAAAAGCTTGCATGTCGTGAGGTAAGCAAGAGGCTTTGGCAAGTCGCCAGGCATGAACCGAAATTCGAATAGAGTGTCAGAGCTGGAAAGTTCAAAATCAATTCCATGGGTACCCAAGAAGAAACGTTCACTGCCAGTAGAAGGGCATCATCAATGTTGGGACACATTCGAATGGCCATACGGCCTCTTTTATCTTTACTTGCAAACAAGGCTAAACAGTTAGTGTTCCAGACTTTAATATTCCAAATTTCAATACTACCAGTTTGCTATAAGACCTTCCATTCAAATGTTTCTGGTTCGATCCGACAGCATTGTTAGATAACGCACATCTCGTTAGCGTTGAAAAGCTGACAAAAAGCTGTGCCGCTTAAGTCATCCATTCTTCCTTCTACCTTTCTTTTTATTCCAATACTTTAAATCATTTCTTGAAGCTATCTTTTTGATTCTTTTGAGCCATTTACCAAAAATTTGGCCATAATTGCTTAAACGTTTATTTCACTCTTGAAGTAACGGTGGTGATTGGATTGTACTTAAGGATCCTTATATTTCTTTGAGAATAACTTTGGGAATAATCTTGAATACGCTCTTGTAAAAGTTTTTACCAAGAGCCATTTAAAATACTACAACATTCATTACTACTTCCAATGACAGTCTGTCAAAATCATTAATAATCATAGCTCACTCAACACCTATTTATGTCATGAAGGTTTATCTGCTTCTAAATAAATCATTTTGCAGGACAGTAATTTGAAAGTAGAATCTTCTCAGACTTTAATGATGAATTTCGTGCAAATAGATATAGTAGGGCTTTTCCACCAGTTTCGTCAAGCAAGGCGAGTTTTCTGATATCCAGCGTTTCGAAATGCAAAGGCGAACCGTAGCTTTTCCAGACATTGATAACTTCGTCTAACATTTGTGAACTGTTAAACGGAACATGTCGATATGGCAGAAGTGCTTTTATTTCGGCACTGTTTTTTGAATATTAAATAAGGACGAGTTTGAATACACTGATGCTCTTCTTAGTTTAAATCACATGCACACAATTTCGATATTTTTAAATATGCCTTTTGAAAGGAACGGATGAGCAAGCATGAAGCTGAGGTCTTAAACACAGTTTGCGAAAATCAAATTGGGATTTTCCACTTAAATGAATCCAAGTTTAGAGGCACACCAATCGAATTCAAGTTAGTTTCTTATCACCAGTCAAATAAAAATTAGTGAAGAAATTAAAAGAATAATTTCAAATACGATCAACTCTTCAGGTGCTATATAAACAGGGAAATGCGACATCGGCTAAGCTGGTTGAAAGCACGTTATTGGAGAAATGATGTGTCGTATGCCTAGCATATAACTAATCAGATGTTGAAATTTCAATAGAATAATTGTTTCTAATCTCTGTACATTTAAGTTTGTTATATAATTTTGAATACTCGCTTTGCAATCTCCGGGCTAAGCAATAAAATTTAGCATTTTAGATCGAGTATATCTGATTTAGATAGCTGGTGTTTTGCATTCGTTGGCTGCTGATTAAGATAAAAATTTGGAAAACAAATTCCGAATGCATGTTTACCGTAAGTGCAGATAAAAAGCGTTTCATACTCCTGGGGATAAAAAGAATCTAGTTTTAAGTTGGCTGATCAGCTTGAAAAAATTTCCAAGTGCCTACTATTCCTAAGTGTAGACAATAAGCGTAAAAGAAAACGTTCAATGATCATCTGGATAAGAAAAATCTAGTTTCCAGTTGGCTGAGCAACTGATCCTCTCTCGGAGTATTTCAATTAATCACGCTGAGCCAGCCAAAAATATAGAATCCGTAAATGAGTATCAATCGTCTTATTAAGTGTTTATTGATAATTCAACCTCTGCAAGCATTCAATGGACAAACATACCGGCACTAAAAGCCCAATAATTGTTGATGGAAGTTTAAATTTTTGGCTTTATCAAATTTATTATTCAAGCAGCTGCAAATTTGATCCAATGCACCATTAGAAAAAAAGTAAATAAGAACGAGAATTGCCAGGTTCCCTTAAATTATTAATTGTTCTGAAAACAGGCAAAAGTGATGAAGCTGGCACAATAAGTTCAATAAAAAATGTGCATGAAATTGTAGATTTATCCTTCATGAGGTTCATTATCAATTGACAATAATTTTTAGAAATAACAATGCATTGCATGGCGAATGCTGTTGAACTTCGAGTGCAAACGCGTATTCGCGGGTAGTTTGTAAAGGAAGTCGGGCAAAAATAACAGATTGTTTTTGAAAAAAAATAATGAAAAGCATTAACTAAATACACAAGTACTTAACAAATTGATGAATTTGTAATAGTTATTTTGAGGGAAGGATCATGCTGGGTGCAAGTTGTTTAAATGCATTTGCCAACTGTGGTGGCGGCGAGATCACAGATTCATTTGACGCAAGACTCGGACCTCCATTGTAGCTAGTAGTAGCTGATTGAGCGATCAGCTGGAGTGAGGTACATGAAATTGCGAGCCTGGGATTAGTAGGAATCGAACATGTTCGATTAAGCAGATGGGCAAGTGGTCACAGCATCATGGAGGCATTTTGAGCACAAGGTAAATTAATGAAATGCTTGATGCGGTAGGAATGCAACGATCGGTGGAATCTGATAGATGGATTTAATCTCGAGAGGCATTTTCGGTAGTCTCTGCCATATTGCCTGACGAAGCGTTTTTTCCTTACATACACCCACAAGTGCACAACTAGCGGCCCTATTTGATTAAAAAAGGGTTTTTTGGGACAAAATGTAGTGAAATTTGGCCTAACAAAGCCTTTCAAATCTGACCGATTCAGCCCTGGTGGCTGCCTTCGACTCAAGATGGCCAATGTGTTGTGCTTAGGACTGTCAATAGTAAACATTTGTGGCTGCCATGTGACAAACGATAATGATGACATGTTTTATTCCAGATAATGTTGTTTACGCTACTGCCACAAAAGCAGTTGAGAGCAACTTGGCTCTCAAATCCATCTCAAGAAAAGCTCATGGGGATACGAGGGGCAAAGAAGTAGGATGAACAAGCTGATTTGAAACTGGAAAAAAGCATATCAAGAAGAGAGACTAACCAACTTTCCAGAACATGTCACAGAGAGATAACCTCGAAGAGCATTCATGCAGTTGAGGGAAACGATGGAGGAAAATTCCTCATGGAAAACACAAACTGCAAGGATTCTAGTCAAACAGACAGACCTGGTGACACACTATCAGGAACTGTTGAAGGACAGAGCTACCGAAGAAATCAAAAATTATGATCTCCTACGAAGAGACACTTCTTTTACAATGGAGAAGATTGAGGCAGCTAAAAGTAGACTAAAACTATGCAAAAGTCGCGGCAAAAATGGAATTGTATCTGAGTTACTGAAATGGAATGCCTAGTATCTGAATGCCTTCTTTCTAAAAGTTTTCAACAAATTTTGCGATGCCCTCAATCCAATAACTTGAGCCTGCATTGATGCTTAATTTTTACCTACAAGCGTAAATGTTCGCAGACAGATCCTGCGATCTCTAGATCAATCTTCCTTCCAGATACATTAGGCAAGTTATATGCATCTATGACGATGCATGCTTTTATGCATATAATTTAGCAGCTGATGAAATTTGCAAGGAATTAAATAAATTTCCCTGCATACCAAAATCCAAGAACTCGTCAAAGTGTAAAAAGACAAAATTGTGAATTCGCATCATTAAATGGATCTGACATTCACAAACGCTCAATTGAAAATATCTTTACAAGGCAAATTAAATAAAGGAACTCTACTGCCATTTCTTTGGTTTGAGTTTAATCGTAGACTCCGTGCACGTGCTTATAAATGCATTTGACGCGATGAATGCTGTAGCTTGATGCAAGGTCAATCCAAATGGAATCGTAAATTTTGTCACTGGTACTAAGGGTTTCTGCCGGTATATATTTGCATAAATTTCATATTTACGTTAATTATACTGAATTATGTGCCAACATAATTAAACTGACGGCATGATTCGCGCGCTGCTAATGCTTTGAAAAACCGAGAACCTAGACATTTTTATGAGGAAAATTGTCAAATATGCATGTTATATTACATATTACATAAATTTCCCAGAAGTTGTAGTTAATAAAGAAAACAAAACTTGCACATTTGGCATTCGAAATTGAATTCGCACAGGGAAAGTTCTGTTAAATAGTAAATAAACCCAGTAAGAAGTGAGTCTGGCTTGATTTGAAAGGAGTAAATAGAGGTGTTTGCCTAATCTCGAAGTCAAGCAATATTGCTTTTAGGTATGCCGGCTATTAGAATCACATGGGTGCCAATACCGCTTAAGATTTATTTTGATACATTTTGTTAGACCATAACAGTTTGCTTCACTTGGATTTGCAAAGGCTAGTAAATGACAGGCTTTTCGTCAAGGGGTAGGAGATTAATCGCAGCACCTGCAGCAACAAGAATCCCTAATTCAGATGATTCCTTCTAGCTAGCCCAGGACCCTTCTTTTTATTTACAAGCGGTTTCATTCAAAGGATTCACTATTTATTAATAATGCAAATTAATAGCGTTATATTTCATAAGTTAACACATGCGGTTTTACCGAGACAATAGCTTTGGCTAAGACTGAGCATGTTTGAATTCTATGAAACTCAAACTTAGTTTACTTGCGCAGTAAACTAAAGGCTGTATCAAAATGGACTCCCAGCAGGTAGCAACTCCGATTACGAATGTAAAAGTTAGAAACTAACTGATCAAGTTTCTCATCACCAAAAATCTGTTAATGGTTTGCATTACCGATTCTACCAAGAAAGGTTCCACTAAATAAGTCAAATTAAGTCGCCATGTTAAGGAAACGATGCGGTGTAACTCCTGATGCAAGCTTTACTACCTTATTGCTAGGCCAGCAGTCAAGCATAAAGATATGCACAGAATTTACAAGAATCTTGAGACAGAGGAGGAGAGACTAAAACGCCAAGCTGGTTAGCGATTTCAAATTGACTTTTACTGAACTTTTTATTGCTCCTATTGTTGAATATCGGTTGCGTCCTCGGGTTTATTTGTGAGACACTTGGCACAGAAAATGGACTTTCATGATAGCAGCCTTGGACGCCTTTCCACTTATATGTGCCTTGCGGATATTCATCTACTTCCTCCTGTGTAGCTGTTCTCCACCCGTCTTAACCAACCTTCAAGCACGATTTCCAGTTTTTAACCACTGCTTACTCTTGCGCGGTGGTGGTGATGGCTAGTAATCCGTCTTTTTTCTCTCATAAAAGTGTTCAACTGCGATGTTCCCTCAAAGGTGCTTGAAATGCGCCTGTAGCTTTCATGGAGAAACATTTGTATTTGGAACACGTGCTCACTAATTAAGCTTTTCATATACTTCGTAACTTACTATGACTACATCAATTTCTGGCAATGGGCTATCATTGTGCCATGCAGTCATCCTATGCCGACTGACGCTCGGCTCGCTTTCACATGGTCCAAGCATCTCGACTTGCAAACCCGGTCATCTTTCAACTCCTCCTTTTACTAGAGCCTTGTGGTAAGGCAAACACTGTCCATTCACTCTGCGAAGGGACAGTTTCTGAACAAGTTCAGCAAGTCTTTGCAGGAACTGAGGGTGTTCTAAAGGCCCAAAGTGTACCCTTGGATCCACTGTGGACTTCAACGATAACTTCCGACTCTCCCTCCTAGAAAGCAAACTCATATCCCTTACCGATTCATTCTCTCAATGCCATGATCTACAGCCTAGCATATAAAAGTAAGCTCCATATGGGAAACTGTGTCTTAAGGACTAGATTCGCATTCAGAATAGGGCTTTGGATTCAGTTCGCTTGTATCGACAATTGGAATCTATAGGAAAGCAAAGGTCAGACCATCAGTCTTAGAGGGCACATTGAAATTGCTTTTATCATTAATGTTATTTCGCTTATAGCCACTTGAAGTCGTCAGACTTGTCGTTGGAATACGTTCTGCTATTTATTCATGCATGCGCGTTCCTTCGCAAAAGTTCTGCACTTTCAGGTGGTTGGATTCCATATATTTTTTTATACGAACAAATCGAACTCTTTTAAGGATGATTTTGGATAGGCCTTTTGAAAAACAGTGACTTTTTTCTGTCAAATTCTTATATTGCACTCTTTTATTTTCCACGTCTCTGGCATTTCAATCAAGCATTCCAAATTTTCTTTGCATTGGCCTTTCTAGTGTGGCTGATTCGAACCGAACTCAAACTGAACGCGATTAATAGAACGTCAGTGATGGTTCAAAGCATTTCTCGTATTGGCAAAGCGTTGGCATTCAAGCACCTTGGTCTACATACAGATTGCAGGTTTCTAAGTTTAAATTAAGTCTATACTCCTCTCAAACTGCGCAAGCTCACGACAATCATTACGAAATTCCCTAGACACTAAGAGTCTACGAAGCGGGAATTTATACGTAGAGAACTGTATGTTGGCATAGGTCTAAAAAGATTCCTACGTGTCTTTGATTGCTGCCAATGGATAGGATCTTCCGCCATAAGCAGTTGGATAGGATTAGACGTCGATGATGAAGCTAGCATGGACATTACAATAGCACACTGTTCTGCAGGACAGGAAGATTGGCATAATGCAAGAGTACAACTATGCGGTAAGCGTAACGGCTAGTTGCTTTTCGGCCACAAATGTGCAGCTCTTCTGTCGAGGTAACAGCGGATGCAAAACTGAGAGCAGAAAGGCTAACTTATTCGGCTCAGGGCAAATGAAATCCCTTCCTGTTCTGGCTGGATAAACCTAGAATATCAAATTTTTGCATAAGGATATGTACTAGGGGCGATTTGCAGCACCACTTTCTAACTAGGACATATGCAACCAAAAATGTACTTTTGAAGTTGAGAAAATTGATTAGTCGTCGCATTTTATGGGGAATGATGCGAACTGAAGATAAGTTCTTTTTCAAAAGCCACACAGTAATCTCCACTATGTGATCACCATATTTTCAATCGTTTTTAAAAACATCGGTGATTTCTGCAGCGGACCTTCTCTGCCAAGGTTTGAGCTGGGCAACTCAGGATCCGAATTAATCTTTTGCAAAATGGTTAAGTTTTGTAATGGCCAAGATGGTTGAGTGTTGATTCGTTTATGTTGTCTAAGGGTACAGGCATCAATGAAATATGATCCCTGTGGTTGTGATTCACAATCGTTCCCTATCTATCAAACTATTCCATCAATGGCTACTAATTTTATAGATGTCTGTGTGATATATACTGGTTCAAAAGCGCACCGGATCTATAACAACGCGCGCTCAACCAGTTGAGTCCTCGCCGTTCCCATGACTTACCTAAGTAGCTTCGGCCGAGCTATTCACCGCATGGTTCTGCGTGTATTGAGCTACCTACGTCAATAGGTGTTTAGCGACTCTTTTCTACATTCATTTAATATTCAGTTTGGTAGATGAATGTTTTTCGTTCATCTGACTAACTCCTGTTCCACACAGCATTTTTGAAGATAAGCACTGAATTTCTGTGTTGAACTAGGTTTGCCGTTCAGGAATAATTTTTAACGAATGGTGTATCGCTGTTTCCTAGCATTATATTAAACCAATTATACTTGACCAAAGTAATTTTACTAGGAATCGTTCTGTAAATTTTTATTTATAAATGCGTTTAAGCTAATCATTTTGGCTTGCAGAACTATGTTTAACACAGGTCGTTTCAAAGTGGTAACCACCGTCCTTAATAAGTACATGAAATGTACATTTCAAGTCGTTTGACTTTGAATTTTTAAGTTAAATTAGCTTTGAAAACTTATCAAAAACAAAGCGATTCAGATATTTCGTCATCATATACTGTCTCACTGATTAACCTTTGAAGTGACTGAACAAAATTCATGATACCTATCGTTTTATAGCTCTCTGATGCATTCATTTCGCTTTCATTTAAAATTCAATTTTTTTAACCGAACTAACCAAGAGGAATGGCAAATTTAAGATGATCCACGCAAACCCATTTGTTTTTGTGATTGCACTTTGATGCAAGCTTTAAACTCTTTAAAGCAGGAATTACGTTTTTTTAACTTACTTATTTGCCCATTTTTAACACATTTATCTCTTTGTTTATCAATGAATACTAGAAGTAACTGAAATTATAAACCTACTTCCTTACCATTTTTTTAAGAAGTAAACATGATGTGCTTCTGCAGAAAATGTGGCTTGGCTGATGTTGATGCATTACATTGCAAAGGAAAATTCTTATTAGTGCCCACCTACCAGGTTTTCTGAGTTGCTCAATTCTTGTAGAAGATTTGATAGAAAAGTAAAATTAGTATGGCCATCGTAGCTTCATGGACTTCTGTTAAAACACTAAATTAAAGTCAATGAAACTCACTGTGTTGACATCAATAGAAGCAGTTTTAATCGGGTATTCTTTGACTCGTTGATTTTCGGTTTTCTGCCTCTCTGCTAACTGAAAAGCGAATTTAAAAAAATTTCTTTTCAGACAGCCATTGAGCACATTTGGTACCCAGAATGTTGTCAGTTTAATTTAAAATTTAGCTGGTCATTATCAATAAGTTAAGAAGAAATTCGAAACGGAAAAACGTGTTCGCATGAGGTGGCGAATGCTGGTGAACTTCGAGTGCAAACGCGTATTCGCGGGTAGTTTGTAAAGGAAGTCGGGCGAAAATAACAGATTGTTTTTGAAAAAAATATAATGAAATGCATTAACTAAATACACAAGTACTTAGCAAATTGATGAATTTGTAATAGTTATTTTGAGGGAAGGATCATGCTGGGTGCAAGTTGTTTAAATGCATTCGCCAACTGTGGTGGTGGCGAGGTCACAGATTCATTTGATTAAGACGCTTGCTGCAACAAGGAGAAGATGTCGAAGTCATCTTTGCGTCGGATGGTGAAAACTTGTGGTATTATCACTTCGTCACCAAGACACCAGGTGGAAAATTGGTACGATGTGTTTGCCCGAAAATTGGTGGATCGGCTATGCAAATGGGAATCCGCGGATCTAAGGAAGCTGGCACTCTTTGTGTGGAAAGTCTTAAACACCTACACGAATAATAATTTGCTGATCAAATTACTTCCTAAGAAGCGATTGTGCACATACTTCAACGAGATTTGTGACGAAAATGCAGTGATGTCGAGGTCTCGCATTCTGTGCATTATTTCCGAAGGTACTTTCGCGGCTGTGGCGCTGGCCTTGGTCACCTGCGTGTACACACAGGATGTGAAGAAATGCATTGATTACATTCTCGATGAATATCTTGCAAAGTACCAAATGTGTAGACGCTGTGAGCCCGAAGAAGATATCCTGCTACTGAGCATCCGCCGTCAATATTGGGATCCCATTAGAGGCAAAGACAATCCCGCAATCAGACGAGTGATTGCAAAGGTGGAAAGTTGGCATGTAGGACACTCTGTTCAGAGAATGCGCCGAGTGTTCCCTTTCCTTCGAAGCTTTCCCTATGGCTATTTCCGGCAAGCATTTAATGTACTGCCCTCAATCGTAGAGGAGATGGTTGGTGATCTGGAGGAGACGCGAAGACTGGAAATTGCCGCCTACATTTGGAAAAGAATTGGCAGGCTCACTATCACGTACTTCGAAGATTTCCTATTCCTGGTGAAGCGCGACTTCCACTACCGCATGCTTGCAGTGGGTTTGTCAGTGGAGAAAATTCGCGAGCAGTGCTGTCGCCTTCTCATTTACGAGGGCATATTGGCATGGGTTGCTTGCCATGTGAACCGTGGTCCTGTATATGGGAGAGCACTGAAGTGGATCCTTCGGCAGAAATTAAATCACATGGTGTATATCACCGGCTCCGACCCACAGCTTACGTGCAATGTAACCACTACTATTTTTGGCTATTTCCAATAGAGCAGAACTCGGCTATCTAACAAACTTGTGTTTCTTTATTTCACTATTGACGCAAGACTCGGACCTCCATTGTAGCTAGTAGTAGCTGATTGAGCGATCAGCTGGAGTGAGGTACATAAAATTGCTAGCCTAGGATTAGTAGGGATCGAACATATTCGATTAGGTAGATGGGCAAGTGGTCACAGCATTATGGAGACATTTTGAGCACAAGGTAAATGAATGAAATGCTTGATGGGGTGGGAATACAACGATCGGTGGAATCTGATAGATAGATAGATTTAATCTCGAGAGGCATTTTTGGTAGTCTTTGCCGTATTGCCCGACGGAGCACAAGTGCACAACTAGCGGCCCTGTTTGATTAAAAATCGGTTTCTCGGGACAAAATGTAGTGAAATTTTGGCCTAACAAAGCCTTTCCAATCTGACCGATTCAGCCATGGCTGCTGCCCTCGAGGCACGATGGCCTATATGTTGTGCTTAGGACTGTCAATAGTAAACATTTGTGGCTGCCATGTGACAAACGGTAATGATGACTTGTTTCAGGCCAGTTAATGTTGTTTACATCTTTTTAATGTCGAATAAGACGACATCGGTTTGTTCACCTGCTAATTTTAACTGGGGTGCGTTTATGACGAGACTTCAACAGATCAGGTCAAAGTACTTCGATGAATTGCATGTGTGCTTGATCATGATCATTCGTGCAAATTTCGCATTTTGGAGCACTACATTCGCTTACCTATAAGTTAGGTCAACATGAATCGGTAGAAAACAAACGCTAACATGTCAGGGAATTGAAACAGATGTGTTGGTCGCAAGGCCCTACTCTACCCCGCAGACCCATGCTGAACCAACTTTTCTGCCTGATTCGTGTTCGAAACCTCACCTCAAAATGACAATTTGATTGTTGCCTTGTCTGCCTTGGTGAGGCTGAGGATCTCCAATCCTGATCTGGTGCCTTGCTTGCCACAAGCCTGAAGATACCTTGATGTAGCTGGTCGATTCTAGGGCGCTGTCACCTGGCGAATCACTAATTGTCGCTAGGTGCTGTCCCTTACGAGAGGGATTTACTTACTCGCTGCTATGCAGAGAATGTTGGTGAGTCGGTCATTGTGGCGCCGGTGTTTGACTGCGTAGTAATGTCTTTGAGTTTTCATTGAACCGCATTTCCCATGTACCGTATCCAATTTATTGTGGCAATTTGAGCCTTAACTGATAATGTATTCCCGACTAATCCCTTTTGCATCTTTAATTAGCCATTTTTTTACACCGCATTTGGTATTCACGTGAAATTGGAAACTTTAGCAGCTACTGGTCAATAAAAAGTTAGTAGCACTTAAACATAGTAAATGAGACGTTCAAAGTGCTCCCTTTGTTCTCGCAATAATATTAGTTGTAATAGACGGCCTCAGTTTCTCTTTGCGCCCAAACCTGAATTTAAAGCGTAAATTTCTCGCAGTCACACCAACAAACTAGAACAAACATGAACGAAACGGCAGTTGATGATGCTCCATCAAATTTCCAATTCACTCAGTACCAGTTGAAATTTACAACAGCAAAAGCTCTGAAATTTCGATTAAATAATTTTCTTATTCAGCTTCAGACCAAGCGGAACGAAAATGAGTTATATATATGTACAACTCTGTCAAAAGCAATCTTCAAAGGAGCAAATCACTGAGCTTTTCCGGTCCTGTTTATTCCTATATGTTTGCTGCTCAAGAATTCAGCAAATTTTCATCCATTGAATACTCGCAAGAGAAGAGGATTTAGATTTGTATGTGGCTCAACGTGAATAACTGAAACAATTGCGCAGCCACCGTAAGGTTAGATTGCTCTCATCCACATGAGAATTGAATGCTTCCCACCCAGAGATGTAGAATCTTCCTTTAACGCTTATCGCTTGCGCCTACAATAAATATGAGTTCGGGAATTTTTCCAGATTTCAATCTTAATCGGCAGCCACAGAATGCAAAACAGCAGTCAAGACAGGGCTTCTTGGTTCGAGACGCCGGATTTTATTGTTAAACATAAAGCTTACAAAGCGATTACTCAAAATTAGATAACGGTCTTAAATGCACAGAGACTAGACGCAATTGTCCCAGCATGATTGAAAAGGCTTTGTTAGGCCAAAATTTCACTACATTTTGTCCCGAGAAACCGATTTTTAATCAAACAGGGCCGCTAGTTGTGCACTTGTGCTCCGTCGGGCAATACGGCAAAGACTACCAAAAATGCCTCTCGAGATTAAATCTATCTATCTATCAGATTCCACCGATCGTTGTATTCCCACCCCATCAAGCATTTCATTCATTTACCTTGTGCTCAAAATGTCTCCATAATGCTGTGACCACTTGCCCATCTACCTAATCGAATATGTTCGATCCCTACTAATCCTAGGCTAGCAATTTTATGTACCTCACTCCAGCTGATCGCTCAATCAGCTACTACTAGCTACAATGGAGGTCCGAGTCTTGCGTCAATAGTGAAATAAAGAAACACAAGTTTGTTAGATAGCCGAGTTCTGCTCTATTGGAAATAGCCAAAAATAGTAGTGGTTACATTGCACGTAAGCTGTGGGTCGGAGCCGGTGATATACACCATGTGATTTAATTTCTGCCGAAGGATCCACTTCAGTGCTCTCCCATATACAGGACCACGGTTCACATGGCAAGCAACCCATGCCAATATGCCCTCGTAAATGAGAAGGCGACAGCACTGCTCGCGAATTTTCTCCACTGACAAACCCACTGCAAGCATGCGGTAGTGGAAGTCGCGCTTCACCAGGAATAGGAAATCTTCGAAGTACGTGATAGTGAGCCTGCCAATTCTTTTCCAAATGTAGGCGGCAATTTCCAGTCTTCGCGTCTCCTCCAGATCACCAACCATCTCCTCTACGATTGAGGGCAGTACATTAAATGCTTGCCGGAAATAGCCATAGGGAAAGCTTCGAAGGAAAGGGAACACTCGGCGCATTCTCTGAACAGAGTGTCCTACATGCCAACTTTCCACCTTTGCAATCACTCGTCTGATTGCGGGATTGTCTTTGCCTCTAATGGGATCCCAATATTGACGGCGGATGCTCAGTAGCAGGATATCTTCTTCGGGCTCACAGCGTCTACACATTTGGTACTTTGCAAGATATTCATCGAGAATGTAATCAATGCATTTCTTCACATCCTGTGTGTACACGCAGGTGACCAAGGCCAGCGCCACAGCCGCGAAAGTACCTTCGGAAATAATGCACAGAATGCGAGACCTCGACATCACTGCATTTTCGTCACAAATCTCGTTGAAGTATGTGCACAATCGCTTCTTAGGAAGTAATTTGATCAGCAAATTATTATTCGTGTAGGTGTTTAAGACTTTCCACACAAAGAGTGCCAGCTTCCTTAGATCCGCGGATTCCCATTTGCATAGCCGATCCACCAATTTTCGGGCAAACACATCGTACCAATTTTCCACCTGGTGTCTTGGTGACGAAGTGATAATACCACAAGTTTTCACCATCCGACGCAAAGATGACTTCGACATCTTCTCCTTGTTGCAGCAAGCGTCTTAATCAAATGAATCTGTGACCTCGCCACCACCACAGTTGGCGAATGCATTTAAACAACTTGCACCCAGCATGATCCTTCCCTCAAAATAACTATTACAAATTCATCAATTTGCTAAGTACTTGTGTATTTAGTTAATGCATTTCATTATATTTTTTTCAAAAACAATCTGTTATTTTCGCCCGACTTCCTTTACAAACTACCCGCGAATACGCGTTTGCACTCGAAGTTCACCAGCATTCGCCACCTCATGCGAACACGTTTTTCCGTTTCGAATTTCTTCTTAACTTATTGATAATGACCAGCTAAATTTTAAATTAAACTGACAACATTCTGGGTACCAAATGTGCTCAATGGCTGTCTGAAAAGAAATTTTTTTAAATTCGCTTTTCAGTTAGCAGAGAGGCAGAAAACCGAAAATCAACGAGTCAAAGAATACCCGATTAAAACTGCTTCTATTGATGTCAACACAGTGAGTTTCATTGACTTTAATTTAGTGTTTTAACAGAAGTCCATGAAGCTACGATGGCCATACTAATTTTACTTTTCTATCAAATCTTCTACAAGAATTGAGCAACTCAGAAAACCTGGTAGGTGGGCACTAATAAGAATTTTCCTTTGCAATGTAATGCATCAACATCAGCCAAGCCACATTTTCTGCAGAAGCACATCATGTTTACTTCTTAAAAAAATGGTAAGGAAGTAGGTTTATAATTTCAGTTACTTCTAGTATTCATTGATAAACAAAGAGATAAATGTGTTAAAAATGGGCAAATAAGTAAGTTAAAAAAACGTAATTCCTGCTTTAAAGAGTTTAAAGCTTGCATCAAAGTGCAATCACAAAAACAAATGGGTTTGCGTGGATCATCTTAAATTTGCCATTCCTCTTGGTTAGTTCGGTTAAAAAAATTGAATTTTAAATGAAAGCGAAATGAATGCATCAGAGAGCTATAAAACGATAGGTATCATGAATTTTGTTCAGTCACTTCAAAGGTTAATCAGTGAGACAGTATATGATGACGAAATATCTGAATCGCTTTGTTTTTGATAAGTTTTCAAAGCTAATTTAACTTAAAAATTCAAAGTCAAACGACTTGAAATGTACATTTCATGTACTTATTAAGGACGGTGGTTACCACTTTGAAACGACCTGTGTTAAACATAGTTCTGCAAGCCAAAATGATTAGCTTAAACGCATTTATAAATAAAAATTTACAGAACGATTCCTAGTAAAATTACTTTGGTCAAGTATAATTGGTTTAATATAATGCTAGGAAACAGCGATACACCATTCGTTAAAAATTATTCCTGAACGGCAAACCTAGTTCAACACAGAAATTCAGTGCTTATCTTCAAAAATGCTGTGTGGAACAGGAGTTAGTCAGATGAACGAAAAACATTCATCTACCAAACTGAATATTAAATGAATGTAGAAAAGAGTCGCTAAACACCTATTGACGTAGGTAGCTCAATACACGCAGAACCATGCGGTGAATAGCTCGGCCGAAGCTACTTAGGTAAGTCATGGGAACGGCGAGGACTCAACTGGTTGAGCGCGCGTTGTTATAGATCCGGTGCGCTTTTGAACCAGTATATATCACACAGACATCTATAAAATTAGTAGCCATTGATGGAATAGTTTGATAGATAGGGAACGATTGTGAATCACAACCACAGGGATCATATTTCATTGATGCCTGTACCCTTAGACAACATAAACGAATCAACACTCAACCATCTTGGCCATTACAAAACTTAACCATTTTGCAAAAGATTAATTCGGATCCTGAGTTGCCCAGCTCAAACCTTGGCAGAGAAGGTCCGCTGCAGAAATCACCGATGTTTTTAAAAACGATTGAAAATATGGTGATCACATAGTGGAGATTACTGTGTGGCTTTTGAAAAAGAACTTATCTTCAGTTCGCATCATTCCCCATAAAATGCGACGACTAATCAATTTTCTCAACTTCAAAAGTACATTTTTGGTTGCATATGTCCTAGTTAGAAAGTGGTGCTGCAAATCGCCCCTAGTACATATCCTTATGCAAAAATTTGATATTCTAGGTTTATCCAGCCAGAACAGGAAGGGATTTCATTTGCCCTGAGCCGAATAAGTTAGCCTTTCTGCTCTCAGTTTTGCATCCGCTGTTACCTCGACAGAAGAGCTGCACATTTGTGGCCGAAAAGCAACTAGCCGTTACGCTTACCGCATAGTTGTACTCTTGCATTATGCCAATCTTCCTGTCCTGCAGAACAGTGTGCTATTGTAATGTCCATGCTAGCTTCATCATCGACGTCTAATCCTATCCAACTGCTTATGGCGGAAGATCCTATCCATTGGCAGCAATCAAAGACACGTAGGAATCTTTTTAGACCTATGCCAACATACAGTTCTCTACGTATAAATTCCCGCTTCGTAGACTCTTAGTGTCTAGGGAATTTCGTAATGATTGTCGTGAGCTTGCGCAGTTTGAGAGGAGTATAGACTTAATTTAAACTTAGAAACCTGCAATCTGTATGTAGACCAAGGTGCTTGAATGCCAACGCTTTGCCAATACGAGAAATGCTTTGAACCATCACTGACGTTCTATTAATCGCGTTCAGTTTGAGTTCGGTTCGAATCAGCCACACTAGAAAGGCCAATGCAAAGAAAATTTGGAATGCTTGATTGAAATGCCAGAGACGTGGAAAATAAAAGAGTGCAATATAAGAATTTGACAGAAAAAAGTCACTGTTTTTCAAAAGGCCTATCCAAAATCATCCTTAAAAGAGTTCGATTTGTTCGTATAAAAAAATATATGGAATCCAACCACCTGAAAGTGCAGAACTTTTGCGAAGGAACGCGCATGCATGAATAAATAGCAGAACGTATTCCAACGACAAGTCTGACGACTTCAAGTGGCTATAAGCGAAATAACATTAATGATAAAAGCAATTTCAATGTGCCCTCTAAGACTGATGGTCTGACCTTTGCTTTCCTATAGATTCCAATTGTCGATACAAGCGAACTGAATCCAAAGCCCTATTCTGAATGCGAATCTAGTCCTTAAGACACAGTTTCCCATATGGAGCTTACTTTTATATGCTAGGCTGTAGATCATGGCATTGAGAGAATGAATCGGTAAGGGATATGAGTTTGCTTTCTAGGAGGGAGAGTCGGAAGTTATCGTTGAAGTCCACAGTGGATCCAAGGGTACACTTTGGGCCTTTAGAACACCCTCAGTTCCTGCAAAGACTTGCTGAACTTGTTCAGAAACTGTCCCTTCGCAGAGTGAATGGACAGTGTTTGCCTTACCACAAGGCTCTAGTAAAAGGAGGAGTTGAAAGATGACCGGGTTTGCAAGTCGAGATGCTTGGACCATGTGAAAGCGAGCCGAGCGTCAGTCGGCATAGGATGACTGCATGGCACAATGATAGCCCATTGCCAGAAATTGATGTAGTCATAGTAAGTTACGAAGTATATGAAAAGCTTAATTAGTGAGCACGTGTTCCAAATACAAATGTTTCTCCATGAAAGCTACAGGCGCATTTCAAGCACCTTTGAGGGAACATCGCAGTTGAACACTTTTATGAGAGAAAAAAGACGGATTACTAGCCATCACCACCACCGCGCAAGAGTAAGCAGTGGTTAAAAACTGGAAATCGTGCTTGAAGGTTGGTTAAGACGGGTGGAGAACAGCTACACAGGAGGAAGTAGATGAATATCCGCAAGGCACATATAAGTGGAAAGGCGTCCAAGGCTGCTATCATGAAAGTCCATTTTCTGTGCCAAGTGTCTCACAAATAAACCCGAGGACGCAACCGATATTCAACAATAGGAGCAATAAAAAGTTCAGTAAAAGTCAATTTGAAATCGCTAACCAGCTTGGCGTTTTAGTCTCTCCTCCTCTGTCTCAAGATTCTTGTAAATTCTGTGCATATCTTTATGCTTGACTGCTGGCCTAGCAATAAGGTAGTAAAGCTTGCATCAGGAGTTACACCGCATCGTTTCCTTAACATGGCGACTTAATTTGACTTATTTAGTGGAACCTTTCTTGGTAGAATCGGTAATGCAAACCATTAACAGATTTTTGGTGATGAGAAACTTGATCAGTTAATTTCTAACTTTTACATTCGTAATCGGAGTTGCTACCTGCTGGGAGTCCATTTTGATACAGCCTTTAGTTTACTGCGCAAGTAAACTAAGTTTGAGTTTCATAGAATTCAAACATGCTCAGTCTTAGCCAAAGCTATTGTCTCGGTAAAACCGCATGTGTTAACTTATGAAATATAACGCTATTAATTTGCATTATTAATAAATAGTGAATCCTTTGAATGAAACCGCTTGTAAATAAAAAGAAGGGTCCTGGGCTAGCTAGAAGGAATCATCTGAATTAGGGATTCTTGTTGCTGCAGGTGCTGCGATTAATCTCCTACCCCTTGACGAAAAGCCTGTCATTTACTAGCCTTTGCAAATCCAAGTGAAGCAAACTGTTATGGTCTAACAAAATGTATCAAAATAAATCTTAAGCGGTATTGGCACCCATGTGATTCTAATAGCCGGCATACCTAAAAGCAATATTGCTTGACTTCGAGATTAGGCAAACACCTCTATTTACTCCTTTCAAATCAAGCCAGACTCACTTCTTACTGGGTTTATTTACTATTTAACAGAACTTTCCCTGTGCGAATTCAATTTCGAATGCCAAATGTGCAAGTTTTGTTTTCTTTATTAACTACAACTTCTGGGAAATTTATGTAATATGTAATATAACATGCATATTTGACAATTTTCCTCATAAAAATGTCTAGGTTCTCGGTTTTTCAAAGCATTAGCAGCGCGCGAATCATGCCGTCAGTTTAATTATGTTGGCACATAATTCAGTATAATTAACGTAAATATGAAATTTATGCAAATATATACCGGCAGAAACCCTTAGTACCAGTGACAAAATTTACGATTCCATTTGGATTGACCTTGCATCAAGCTACAGCATTCATCGCGTCAAATGCATTTATAAGCACGTGCACGGAGTCTACGATTAAACTCAAACCAAAGAAATGGCAGTAGAGTTCCTTTATTTAATTTGCCTTGTAAAGATATTTTGAATTGAGCGTTTGTGAATGTCAGATCCATTTAATGATGCGAATTCACAATTTTGTCTTTTTACACTTTGACGAGTTCTTGGATTTTGGTATGCAGGGAAATTTATTTAATTCCTTGCAAATTTCATCAGCTGCTAAATTATAAGCATATAAGCATGCATCGTCATAGATGCATATAACTTGCCTAATGTATCTGGAAGGAAGATTGATCTAGAGATCGCAGGATCTGTCTGCGAACATTTACGCTTGTAGGTAAAAATTAAGCATCAATGCAGGCTCAAGTTATTGGATTGAGGGCATCGCAAAATTTGTTGAAAACTTTTAGAAAGAAGGCATTCAGATACTAGGCATTCCATTTCAGTAACTCAGATACAATTCCATTTTTGCCGCGACTTTTGCATAGTTTTAGTCTACTTTTAGCTGCCTCAATCTTCTCCATTGTAAAAGAAGTGTCTCTTCGTAGGAGATCATAATTTTTGATTTCTTCGGTAGTTCTGTCCTTCAACAGTTCCTGATAGTGTGTGACCAGGTCTGTCTGTTTGACTAGAATCCTTGCAGTTTGTGTTTTCCATGAGGAATTTTCCTCCATCGTTTCCCTCAACTGCATGAATGCTTTTCGAGGTTATCTCTCTGTGACATGTTCTGGAAAGTTGGTTAGTCTCTCTTCTTGATATGCTTTTTTCCAGTTTCAAATCAGCTTGTTCATCCTACTTCTTTGCCCCTCGTATCCCCATGAGATGGATTTGAGAGCCAAGTTGCTCTCAACTGCTTTTGTGGCAGTAGCGTAAACAACATTAACTGGAATAAAACATGTCATCATTATCGTTTGTCACATGGCAGCCACAAATGTTTACTATTGACAGTCCTAAGCACAACACATTGGCCATCTTGAGTCGAAGGCAGCCACCAGGGCTGAATCGGTCAGATTTGAAAGGCTTTGTTAGGCCAAATTTCACTACATTTTGTCCCAAAAAACCCTTTTTTAATCAAATGGGGCCGCTAGTTGTGCACTTGTGGGTGTATGTAAGGAAAAAACGCTTCGTCAGGCAATATGGCAGAGACTACCGAAAATGCCTCTCGAGATTAAATCCATCTATCAGATTCCACCGATCGTTGCATTCCTACCCCATCAAGCATTTCATTAATTTACCTTGTGCTCAAAATGCCTCCATGATGCTGTGACCACTTGCCCATCTGCCTAATCAAACATGTTCGATTCCTACTAATCCCAGGCTCGCAATTTCATGTACCTTACTCCAGCTGATCGCTCAATCAGCTACTACTAGCTACAATGGAGGTCCGAGTCTTGCGTCAAATGAATCTGTGATATCGCCGCCACCACAGTTGGCAAATGCATTTAAACAACTTGCACCCAGCATGATCCTTCCCTCAAAATAACTATTACAAATTCATCAATTTGTTAAGTACTTGTGTATTTAGTTAATGCTTTTCATCATTTTTTTTTCAAAAACAATCTGTTATTTTTGCCCGACTTTCTTTACAAACTACCCGCGAATACGCGTTTGCACTCGAAGTTCAACAGCATTCGCCATGCAATGCATTGTTATTTCTAAAAATTATTGTCAATTGATAATGAACCTCATGAAGGATAAATCTACAATTTCATGCACATTTTTTATTGAACTTATTGTGCCAGCTTCATCACTTTTGCCTGTTTTCAGAACAATTAATAATTTAAGGGAACCTGGCAATTCTCGTTCTTATTTACTTTTTTTCTAATGGTGCATTGGATCAAATTTGCAGCTGCTTGAATAATAAATTTGATAAAGCCAAAAATTTAAACTTCCATCAACAATTATTGGGCTTTTAGTGCCGGTATGTTTGTCCATTGAATGCTTGCAGAGGTTGAATTATCAATAAACACTTAATAAGACGATTGATACTCATTTACGGATTCTATATTTTTGGCTGGCTCAGCGTGATTAATTGAAATACTCCGAGAGAGGATCAGTTGCTCAGCCAACTGGAAACTAGATTTTTCTTATCCAGATGATCATTGAACGTTTTCTTTTACGCTTATTGTCTACACTTAGGAATAGTAGGCACTTGGAAATTTTTTTCAAGCTGATCAGCCAACTTAAAACTAGATTCTTTTTATCCCCAGGAGTATGAAACGCTTATTATCTGCACTTACGTTAAACATGCATTCGGAATTTGTTTTCCAAATTTTTATCTTAATCAGCAGCCAACGAATGCAAAACACCAGCTATCTAAATCAGATATACTCGATCTAAAATGCTAAATTTTATTGCTTAGCCCGGAGATTGCAAAGCGAGTATTCAAAATTATATAACAAACTTAAATGTACAGAGATTAGAAACAATTATTCTATTGAAATTTCAACATCTGATTAGTTATATGCTAGGCATACAACACATCATTTCTCCAATAACGTGCTTTCGACCAGCTTAGCCGATGTCGCATTTCCCTGTTTATATAGCACCTGAAGAGTTGATCGTATTTGAAATTATTCTTTTAATTTCTTCACTGATTTTTATTTGACTGGTGATAAGAAACTAACTTGAATTCGATTGGTGTGCCTCTAAACTTGGATTCATTTAAGTGGAAAATCCCAATTTGATTTTCGCAAACTGTGTTTAAGACCTCAGCTTCATGCTTGCTCATCCGTTCCTTTCAAAAGGCATATTTAAAAATATCGAAATTGTGTGCATGTGATTTAAACTAAGAAGAGCATCAGTGTATTCAAACTCGTCCTTATTTAATCTCCAAAGACAGTGCCGAAATACTAGCACTTCTGCCATATCGACATGTTCCGTTTAACAGTTCACAAATGTTAGACGAAGTTATCAATGTCTGGAAAAGCTACGGTTCGCCTTTGCATTTCGAAACGCTGGATATCAGAAAACTCGCCTTGCTTGACGAAACTGGTGGAAAAGCCCTACTATATCTATTTGCACGAAATTCATCATTAAAGTCTGAGAAGATTCTACTTTCAAACTACTGTCCTGCAAAATGATTTATTTAGAAGCAGATAAACCTTCATGACATAAATAGGTGTTGAGTGAGCTATGATTATTAATGATTTTGACAGACTGTCATTGGAAGTAGTAATGAATGTTGTAGTATTTTAAATGGCTCTTAGTAAAAACTTTTACAAGAGCGTATTCAAGATTATTCCCAGAGTTATTCTCAAAGAAATATAAGGATCCTGAAGTACAATCCAATCACCACCGTTACTTCAAGAGTGAAATAAACGTTTAAGCAATTATGGCCAAATTTTTGGTAAATGGGACGAAAGAATTGAAAAGATAGATTCAAGAAATGATTTAAAGTATTGGAATAAAAAGAAAGGTAGAAGGAAGAATGGATGACTTAAGCGGCACAGCTTTTTGTCAGCTTTTCAACGCTAACGAGATGTGCGTTATCTAACAACGCTGTCGGATCGAACCAGAAACATTTGAATGGAAGGTCTTATAGCAAACTGGTAGTATTGAAATTTGGAATATTAAAGTCTGGAACACTAACTGTTTAGCCTTGTTTGCAAGTAAAGATAAAAGAGGCCGTATGGCCATTCGAATATGTCCTAACATTGATGATGCCCTTCTACTGGCAGTGAACGTTTCTTCTTGGGTACCCATGGAATTGATTTTGAACTTTCCAGCTCTGACACTCTATTCGAATTTCGGTTCATGCCTGGCGACTTGCCAAAGCATCTTGCTTACCTCACGACGTGCAAGCATTTAAATGCTATTTGCAACTTTCCCACTCTTTATTAACGAAATAAAATTATGCTCAGTTACATTTTTGATAAGAAAATATGGTTTTAAATGAGTACTTTCAGTAAAAAATCACAAAAATCGCAAAACTGCAGCAATATACACCATGTAAGAAAGCCCCCTTTTATCATTACGATTGACTTGCAGTGAAAATTTTTGATTGCTAAGTCTAAAAAAGCATTAGTGATATTTTCTTCAAGCAGGATTTTAAAGACAACTATGCTACATTTGTCTCAGCTTGTTTCGATCAGATGAATTATAAGATCATATTTTGAATTTACTTCGGATCTAAATTAATACGCAGTTTTGATTCGAGTTGAAAGTCAGGAATGTTTTTTTGGACTTATTTCCTTGTTGGCACTCTTAACCGCTTGTGCTCTGAAGCATAATCAAAATTACCCATGCAATTAAGTTGTACATCTTAAAATAAATTCCAGTGTTTGTTGATATTGCCTAGTTTCTTTGGCATGAGAAAAGCGATTTTAAGGATAAAAGGGGCTTTGTTTCTCCTCACTAGTCCAGTTTCCGGTCGGCAGTAAGCAACTAATTCATGCAACTTTTTGCGATCAGTGAAATACAATTTTGATGTTGACCACAGATGAATATGATCAAAAATAGCACACAAATTTTGACGCTTTTGCTTTTAAATAAACGCTGTTATTTGTCTTAATTCTTGTTGATAAAGGTACAAACAGCATTTCAATGAGATTGATGCTGTTTCAGCTAATTTGTTTAGATTTAAGCTTAACAACTCACCTGGGAGTTTATCTCAGGATTCCTCGCAGTTGGTTGGAAAAATTACTTAAACATTTCTGCTGTCACTGAATTATTCTCGTGTTTCCTCCTATTTACAGGGGCTTTTGAAGTAATTTTGAGTGCAAGAATAAATGCATAGAATGTGCGGTGGATGATGTACCTAGATTTTCGTACCGTTATTGACTAAGTTCAATGAGCATTGCTTTGGTTAATTTCAAAAGCTAATGATGGTGTTAATAACTTTTACTTTACTTTACTAATTCGTAAGTTCAATTCTACAGTGCAAGCATTGGCGGTCACGTTTTAAGCTAGGGACATATTTGATTCATAGGAAGTAAACAGATGACTGTCAACATTGTAATACTCCAGCTTTTGAACTGAATCCTGAAAAATTAGGTGTAATAGCTTGGCCAGTGGATGAGGAAGCTAGGTATTTAACGCACAAGCCTAAATATATGCTTCGAGTTAACACACTCGTATGTTACTACAACCACTGTGATTGCTCGCCCCCCTGAAGAGCTGGAATTAAAATATCGTAAGGAGTGGTTGTAGATTTTGAATTATGCCGTTTAGCAGAAGCTTCTTAAAAATTATGAATTTACCTCAGTCGAAACAAGGCACTGCCAGCATTAAGTGGTGGATTGAAATATCAAAGTAAAGCTCAAATTTAGTAGTAAATATCGAAATCATTTTACTTTTGTAAGATATTCCTAACGAAAACTCTATGGTGCACTAAGAGAATGTTTTACCCTACACGCATTCGAATTGATACAACTAATGTAGTTCCGAGTTAGTATCGAAATAATTCCCACTGTGGTTTCTCCCACAGTTCAATGCAGGCTCGAGGTATTGGAATGGGTCCATCGCAAAATTCATTGAAAACTTTCAGAAGGCAGGCATTCAAGTACTGGGCTTTCCATTTCAGTAACTCAGATAAAATGCCATTTTTGCCGCGACTTTTGCATAGTTTTAGTCCACTTTCAGCTGCCTCAATCATGCTGGGAAGATTGCGTCTAATCTCTGTGCATTTAAGACCGTTATCAAATTTTGAGTAATCGCTTTGTAAACTTTATGTTTAGCAATAAAATTCGGCGTCTTGAACCGAGTAGCCCTGTTTTGACTGTTGTTTTCCATTTTGTGGCTGCTGATTAAGATTGAAATCTGGGAAAATTCCCGAACTCATGTTTATTGTAGGCGCAAGCGATAAGCGTTAAAGGAAGATTCTACATCTCTGGGTGGGAAGCATTCAATTCTCATGTGGATGAGAACAATCTAACTTTACGGTGGCTGCGCAACTGCTTCAGTTATTCACGTTGAGCCGCATACAAATGTAAATCCTCTTCTCTTGCAAGTATTCAATGGATAAAAATTTGCTGAATTCTTGAGCAGCAAACATATAGGAATAAACAGGACCGGAAAAGCTCAGTGATTTGCTCCTTTGAAGATTGCTTTTGACAGAGTTGTACATAAATATAACCCATTTTCGTTCCGCTTGGTCTGAAGCTGAATGAGAAAATTATTTATTCGAAATTTCAGAGCTTTTGCTATTGTAAATTTTAACTGGTACTGAGTGAATTGGAAATTTGATGGAGCATCATCAACTGCCGTTTCGTTCATGTTTGTTCTAGTTTGTTGGTGTGACTGCGAGAAATAAATACTGAAGTGGTTGGTTTCTTGATCTTTTGTAAAAGTGTAGGATAGTCCAATTTCCTGGCTTATTTTAAACAGTAGTTTGTGCAGCTCTACATTTGGTGAGAAAAATTGACAATAGGAAAATGAAAGCGAGTGTGTACTGCAGTCATTAGTATGCCATCTATTACTATAATTTTGACAAGTCCTCACTTAAGATAGAGACTGGCTATCTTAAAATCCCTTTTAACTAATAATAATAATAATATTAAAATAAAAATTGTTAAGTCAAACAACTGGACTGTGTTGTTCTGAAATATCTCTGATATTGCATTTCGTTTCAAAAATAATATTCAAGCGAATCGCGCTACACTGACTCAATTGAAACGAGCACATTTGGTACCCAGAATGATGTCAGTTTAATTTAAAATTTAGCGGGTCATTATCAATAAGTTAAGAAGAAATTCGAAACGGAAAAACGTGTTCGCATGAGGTGGCGAATGCTGGTGAACTTCGAGTGCAAACGCGTATTCGCGGGTAGTTTGTAAAGGAAGTCGGGCAAAAATAACAGATTGTTTTTGAAAAACATTGACGTAGTTCAGTGAGCTCAGTTGTTAATAACCTGGTCAGCGGATGAAAAAACTAGGTATTTAACGTACGAGTCGAAATATATGCGTCGAATAAACACACTTGCATGTTGACCAACCACTGCGATTGCTCGCCCATGGACGGCTGGAATTAAAATATTGTAAGGAATTATTGTATCTTTCAAAATGTGTCTTTTAGCTTAAGCGTCTTTAAATTTACGATTTGACCTCAGTCCAAATAAGCACATCATTGGGAGATGTTATTCTCAAAATCTTAGTACAAAAATTTTAAGCATGTTTAAAAATCAAACCAAAAAACAAACCTACGCCATGGCTGTTCAGATAAGTGTGTGATAACAGGCCAACTTCAAGTGGTAGATTAGAGTTTTGGATTACTGCACATACATTCATTGATGAATTTCAATCATAAGCTACTAAGCAGTTACTAGTGGTTCTGCATGTCCTTTAGCAGTTAAATAGAGGCAATTTGCTCTTGCATTTGATCTATTCAATTGCTTATTCAGAAACAAGATTCAAGGGTGGTTAGGAAGACTTATCAGGGACTGTCACCCTTCGGTCGAAATCAGAGAAAGTGAGAAACCAACAGAGGAGGGGAAAATCAAATTAAAGTAGGGAAATTAGTAAAACTGAATTCGTAGGAGAAAAATGATACAGTTGGAGACAGGATAAAAGATTGCGAAGAAATGTTCCATCAGACAGGATGAAAAACACATCTGCTCCTTCTCGGCCGTGGAGGTGCTGCAGAAGAATGAATGTCATTACACCACGAAACCATGCCGAGAAAAGACCAGCGAGCCAAAAATCATCAAATAATTGCTTCTATGCTAAGATGTAATTTTCTCGTATTTCTGTCGTACCCCTAATAAGTCCTTGAGACTTACTTTGTTTGGTTTGGAACGAATAAAAAGAAAGTTCTGTTATAAAAATTGGTGAAGTAAAATAGTTTTTTGAAATTCATTTGAATAAAAATATATTTCCTTTAGGCTACAACTCCTAAAAATTTTGCTGTTTGACTATAAGGCCTTAATCTTTAGAAGCTTACTATTTTTCTGCAGCATCAATACTTGGATGTTTTGCAAGATAGGCCATAGCTCGCCTCTGCTAAAATCACGTTGCTATGTGCTGCCGTCATGGCACACCTCTTCTTCCTTCGATGCGCACGTGAAGTAGCCTTGGAATTGGAGCTTACTTGCAGTACTTATACCCTCTTCAAAACACTGCTGAGCGCATATTATGTTGATTTGAAATAAAGCTCATGACTTTGCGGTTAGTTTTACTTATTTAACATTTGCGATATGATGAGCAAGTGATCAAAGCCATTTTTAAAATATTCGCAAATTACAATTATGGTTAGACCATTCAAAGACTTGAAAAGATTAAAATCAGTTAAATGGAAATTTTCTTTCAAACACAGATAAATATGTTTGGAGAGATTATTTATAAAAATTAAGTTAAGCAAAGTCTCAAACTTGAATGACCTTTTGACACTGGGTCTATAACTTACTATTTTGTAGGACGGAACCTAAAAGGTGCAACTGGGCTGGGAGACATTAAAACGTTCAAGTACAAGTGTTGGTTAAAAAAGATAAATCAAGCAAAGCTTTAGTCTACTTTCAGATGACGCTGCACTTATCAAGAACATTAAGCTACAAAGCGGCACGTAGGTTCATGCTGTTAGACCATTGAGGTTTCATGGCATTAAGGACAGAAAAGCAATTGTGTCTTAAAGTTCAGCAAAATTTTTCAAAGATTATATTGCAAAGTAAATAAAGAATTGAAGTTACCATTTTGCCTTTTTATTTTGCTTGAATTGATGTGACACAATTTAGCATGTTCGGCAAATAGACATCAGTTTTCAATCTGCATTTTGTCGATTTATTTAGCAAAATCGGAGAAAAAACTTTATTGAACACTTTTATTTTTGTCTTTACAGACTAAGTAAGCCTTGACTTGCAATCTTTCATGATTTTAGTATTTTGCACAGTTGGGTAGTTTAGTGCACAGCATGACAGCTTACTTCTTTAAGGCTTATGAATGTGTTTTTTGGGCTTGTGTATCTAAGTTGGACTAGGCAAATATTTAATGATCAAGATAGTCCTGATTTCAGTTTCTACGCTGAGTTATCTAACAGAAAGCAACAGACGCAAATAAATGTACTTCTTTTTTTACCAAAATGGGCATCACTTAGTCATGATTTTTCTTTCGCTCATTGTTAAAAGGGAGAGCTATTTCCATAAAACATAGAAACGCAGTAGACACACGAGCTTTAAGTTTTATACTTTGATTTTGAATTCCAAATATATTAGGTCAGTGAACATATACTGCAGTTCAGTAAAGGCAGCTTTGTAGCTTAAATGTTTCAAATATCAGCCATTCAATGGCAGGTGCTGTTTGAATGACACCTTTTAGGATGTTCTCTTAAAGTCTTAATTTTTTGATATGCTCTTGTTATGAGTATATTAGAATAATTTATGTGCGTGTACAAATACTAAGCATTGATAAGGTGATTTTTTCACTGAAATGAAGGTTCAGAGGAACTTAAAAAGGCTTTAAGCAATTGAATCGATGCAGAATTAACAGAAGGGAATGGCAATTAACAGAGCTGTTTGCTCATTGAATCTGCAGTATTCAAAGGCAACTCATAGATACAGGCGATCGAGTTGTTTATGTCATGCTGTTTTAATTCATTCAATCTTTAGCGACAGCATCAAACAAATGATGCATGCTTTGGGTTCAAGCTAGCATGGTTTTAGTCTCTTTATTAGAAATGCTTTGGAGCATTAATCCATCAGCTTATGCTGCAATTCAGTTGAAGCCACTCAAAAGATTTGGTTCCTTAGAAGTCAAATTGCGGGTAGATTCTAATTTTTTTTTCAAAACTGATTTCATTTGCATTTGAAGGCAGAATATCACGAACTTATTTCTAATTTTTAAATCCACAGCAAATGAAGATGAACTGGTAGCGAATGTGCTCGTTAAGAAGGACATTTCCGATTATAAAACGGCCAAGTTTAAGTTTAATGGTTAACACAGGCTAATTATAGTCAGAATTGCCAGAAATATCATAAAATTGGTATGACTATAAGTAAAAGACAGCTATTGGAGTAAAAAGTGTTACTAGTAGCATGATTTACTAGTGGGAAGGCGCATTTTAAAAGGATGTTTCTTTACATAGGAATGCCTTAGACTGGCATGATCAGAATGAATTTTCTTAGCTTGCGTTCATTTTGCAGTGATGAAAGAGCTTAAAAAGGTCTTAAGATAGACTAACTTTTATTTTAAATATTGTAAATCTCTAACTGAAAGTTAATGCTGCTTCATTTGCTTGGCAGAAATTGTATTTACAAACCAACCAGTTGGGGTTGAAAGGAGCGGACTAAAAGCTGATATCATTCAAAATTGAAGGCTTCAAAATTTTAAGTCAATTGCATCAGCATATTTTTCAAAAGAAGTGTCAATTTTTTCTGATCAAACATTGGCTCTCAAGGCAATTACATCCTCAAAAGAAAAGTGCATTTCTGCTCCACAGAGTCTGAGGAAGCACCAAAAGCTTAGGCGCAACAGACTTTGTGCTTTGCGTCTATTTTTTTCTTGAGATGTTAAGGTGAGAACAAACCTTTCATTTTCAATGAAGTTTGCAGCGCATATTAATCACTTATTTGCTTGAGTCAGTCAAATGACTGCGCATCTAAGAAAGCTGTCAATTACAAGATTGACAAACAGCACTTATTTTAGACTAAAACATTTGAAACGCCAAATAATAGACCTATATACGAGAAAATACGTATTCAACATCTGAAAAAGCTCTTAAAAGCGGGTTTTAGTCCCCTTAAAGTAGCGCACTACTTAAAAAAGAATAAATTATTTGAATGAAATTAATTTTGTCTCAGTTCACAACAATTTGATTGCGCAATGCACTTATTAACAAGCTAATCCTCGGGTTAAACATAAATTTCCTTTGATGATTTACAGCACTGGATAAAGATAGAAGGTATTTCTTAGCAAGATGTCAGTTTAAAGCAAATCCATTTGTAAAAGCTATTAAAAATTTTAAATTCTCTAAAATTTATGCATTAATTTAAAAAAAATCAATTTGCATTTAATCGGATTCGCTATTTATTTACTAAATTGAAATCATTCTTTTAATTTCAGCTCCGATTCGGCTGAATACAAAGTGTATTGATGCAAGATTTATCCATCGAAACTGATAGGTTCTTGTAGGTGCGCAACTTGTAAAGCAAGGTACAACCACAAATTCCGACAGTGTCCGAAGGCAGAGAATGAATTTGTACAGTAACGATATTTTAAGGACCGGACATGTTCCCTCTCATTTCCTGCAATGTTCTTCAACAGCTTAAATAGCAATATATTCACTGTCAAGTTAAATGAAAGTCCTTTCAAATGAATTTACGAAATCAAACTTCTAGAAATAAGAAGTACTTATTAATTAGTGCTTTCTCCAAAATTTGCACGAAACTAAATTAATAGCTTATCAACCATTCGAATTGATTTAATTTCAGCAAATCGTTCAAAAAATAGGAATCATCTTCAAAAATCTGACCATGCATTCATTTTTTGCTAGATATTACATTACAGTAAGCAAATCACAGCGATAGTAACGCGAGAAATTCATTTATGTATAAGCAAATTTAAATAGCTGGCTGCACTTTGCTGTCGCATCAGAATTCCAAAGGCATTTTCGTTCTTAATAAGAACCCAGAGTTTGATAACCAAATCAATCTGAAATCAACTTCACCACCAGAGAAGTTCCACCATTATTTTGCATGTAGACACTCACCCAAAATATAAGAAAAGCTTTAATGGCACTGTGCTTTTAGAATTTCTGTAAAGTTGATCCGCGGTGGCTAATCAGACGACATAAAGTAGCAAGCATCCCCAATTCCAATTCAAAGAAAAAAGCGAAAAGCAAAACCGATGTCCTCAATGAAAAGCCATAATTGGAGATGAAATATCTGACCCAACCAGACACACATTCGCAAGGACTGCTTGTATCTCTATAAGCTTCGCATACAAGGAATTGGATGCTTCAATTAATTACGTATGCGAAAGAAATATGGCGAGAGCATTCAGATTCATGGCTACTAGATCCGAAGACTGGTAGGAGAAAGGCAACGTTATATTGTCTGTTCCAACACAAACTGCCAAAGATCCTTCGCCAGAATATGGGATATGCGAATGCACGTTAGACAAGATCATTAAGAAGAAAACCTTACAACTGAAGAGACATTGGACCATCGACTAAAGTGCCCTCTTACTGACTGCTTTAAAAGATGTAAGACTCAAGGGTGGTTAGAAAAACATATAAGGAACTGTCACTCTTCGGTCGAAATCACAGAAAGGGAGGAACTAACAGAGGAGAGGAAAGAATCAAACTGAAGTAGAAAAAACAGAAAAGCTGAATACGAATGAGAAAAACGTTAAGGTCAGAAAAACATTTTAAACTGAATACGACCGAATCGCGGTTCCTGTCAACTGTGATTCTTGACAGCTTTATGTCTTATTATGGTCAACTTCTGACGAGCTTCAGGTCTTGTTTTTGTCTTTGCAACATGAATTCAGCTTTTGAGGTTAATAATGGTTGCATGTTGCTAAGTTAAATAAATGATATATGCTTACAATGATATGGGCATAAGTGAATATGTCTTCCATTGTCAAACCCAACTTAAGATTGACGATCGCGTCAGATCAATATTCTTGTAAATAAATAAACTGAATAATCTTAATAAATTTTCCATCATATTTTTTGACTGACTTATGTCAATCAATAAAAATAAAGTCAATACTTAACCACTGTGCTTAAGTCAATATGAGATATTCATATCACTTTTGCCATTCTGCTTAGCTGCTAATGCTAGTAGCCATTTTTGGGAATTTATCAGCTGGCACAGGGTGGCAGCAAACATGGAGAAAATGTTTACTGAACGCCCTAAATTTTGTATACTTTTCCAAATCGTCATATCTAATCATTTTTGTACCTGCTTAGACAAGCTAGCTTAAAAAAAACACAATATCAAAAAACAGTCACTTAAAAGGAACAGTTGGTCCATAACTTTAGAAGGAATCCTGTCTATTACAAGGAAGCTAGGATTAAAGAAGACACTTTGGCTCCTTTTACAAGGAAGTTAGTCACAATCTTAAAGGAGAACTACCGCTTCACGAATATAAAAAAATAAATATATAAAATTTAAGTAGGTTATAGAGATAGAAGACATATAACTACAATATTGAAATGCTGCTTATCGCTATTTTCTCCGCTTACGAATTTCCCTCTATAAAAAGGACAAGTTAATAATGTTTCTTCCCACAGATCAACTTATTCAGCATTACTAATTCCACTACTTTCCCAAATCTGTTCCATTCTGAATTCATTTACAAATTATATAATCTTGAATCTGCATTTTGTAAGCTACAGAGAGGGGAATATGAGTTTCGCACCTCAAAAGTAGCTTGTGAAACTTGATGTGAAACATTGGCTTAAAAATTGAAACCATCTCGGCTTGATATCATAAATTGAATAGAAATCAACGAGGATTTTACCTAATTTATGTTGGATCTGATTACTTCTCTTCATTTATCTTCATTTGCTATGCATGTTAAAAAATGCGGTCTTAACTAATTTGGTTTAATACACAGTTTTGATTAGATGATGCTCTTTGACCGCCAGTAACCTCAGGGGCAACTCTGGAGACTGATGACAGTGACGGTCGGATGAGACTATTCTCCTACCAGACGTATTGATTAGATTATGCAACAGAAGTATAACTTCGTGCAGCCTGGTAAACGGGGCACGACTTAAATACCTGGATTCATGGCTTAACCTCGACTGCGGACAGTGCGTGTAAGTAGCAGTGAATGGAATCTTCGCCAAAAAGTTGGAAAAACTTCTGCAAGAGGTATGAAGACTGTCTGTCTTAACAGTGTCGGGGACAGATGAGTCCCCACTATGAAGGTGAAATATTGCCTGTACGATGGAACCATACCAGGGAAGAGGCCAGAACCGAAGACGTCAATAACTGCTTTTCCTCTCGTCTGTGTTAACTGTTGCGTGCTACTTGTAGCAAAAGCTAGTTGTACTTCTGTTGTAACCCCAATAGGTTTTTGGAATTTGCCCTAATGGGTTGGGTATAAATAAGAAATTTGATGCCTTTAAGGGCCAAATACGGCTGTTCAGTCCACACTAGTTGACGATAAGAAGAGCAAAGGCCCTTTCGTCAAAAGACGGATGTTATAAAAGACGCAATATGTAGGTACGAAACATTGCGATGATGAGTATAGGTGATGAAAGGCTTCAACAGTGCAATAAAGACTCAAATATCGCACATGGCTTTGCTTATTTAGGTTGGAATTTACCATGAACTCTAAAGTGACACAAACATAATCACTTCCATGGAGCAAACTAATCTGCTTACAAACTTTGCCTTTACAAGGGCTGTTATTTTGGCACATTGTCTAACTAAGAAATAGTTTGATGATCTGAAGAAAGTGATTTGAAGTTTTACCTTGCAAATTATGAGGGTGAATTAGTCTGAATTCGCCTCAACACACCATCATGAGTAAGTTTGCAAACCAGTTTTAAATTAACTTGATTTTTGTGAATTTTAGTTGCCTTCTTTGGGGTAGATTGAAACAACCGTGCGAAGTTGATGTAAATATTTGTCAACGCTTTTCTTACATCAAAGATTTCCAAAAGATTTCTTTTGCGGAAAAGCATCAGAAGCACCAGCTTCATCATCTCTGCTAGTGTAGGTTTCAGTCCCATCAAATGAACTTGAGCGCGCTGATCTATTGAAACTTCCCATTGCATTGCATCTCTTTGATTTCTCTTTGTACTCCAACTACAAGTTTATATTACTTTCAAAGATGTATCGGCACTTTTCAACTCTTTTTCTTAAGGAAACCAATTTGTTAGTGCTCAAAACAACACCATCATTATTGCTTGTTTTCAATTTGAATATAATATTTCAGAGTATAATTTTTGGAGGAGAATTTAAAAGCATGAAAGTGAATAGTTTCAAAAATTCATTCCTCTATTGTTTGAAATTCGTCGTTAAAATGAATAATTATTAGCTGCAACAGCATATTTTATTCAAGTCCAAATGTTGGAGAAGTGGTTTTAAGGTAGCAAGATTGGGTGTAAACTGCGTAGACTGCTAAACTAGGTTCTGTTTACCCATAGAAATAGAAGGTATACACTGACACATGTACCAGCCATTTCCATACCTAACAAACAAACGTAATAACCAATAAACAAATTATTTAATAATTGAAAATAATCACATATAATTAATTTAATATTTTGCTTCTATTTTTTTCTAAAAATCAAAATCTATTTAGGACAAACATTTCGTAGACTTGACTTAATGAGTGAATTTGAGGTATGATAAGCGGATCTGATATTTGCTTACTAATTCAAGTAAAGCAAGGGTGTAGATTTTGTGAACAAAACAAAGCTATGTGCAACCCATTGCTGCTAAATCTCTTTGGATGCTCTTTAAATTTGAAACTAGTTAACATTTAATATTATCCACTGGTAGAAAATATTTTGAAAATTGCAACCTTCCAAAGTAGAGCAAATGTGGACCACAATATTAGATTTTATTTATTTATTTATTTACTCCCCGTCTATTAGGGCAAGTTCCAAGGACCTATTAGGAGGACAACAGAAGTAAAAATAGATTCTACAACAGGCAGCACACAACAGTTAACACAGAAGACAGTTAAAGCCTTTATCATCGCTGGTATGGTTTCATCGTACAGGTAGCAGTTCCACTTCGTAGTTGCACCATGTCCATCCTCGACACCGTTGAGGGCAGACAATCTTCATACTTTTATCACAAGTCTTTTCAACTTTCTGGTGGAGATTTTCCCTTTACTGCTACATACACGTAGATTGCACAGTCCAGTTTGAGACCATGAATTCGGTTATTACCGTCGTTCCTCGTTTACCAAGCTGTGATTTTCGACATCAAAAGATTGTATTTTGCCATTTTTCAAATGTTTTGAAAGTAATAAAAACTCAAAAACGCTATCTATTATAGTAGTGATGCATGTACTCATCAATTCGCATCGGTTTTAAAACAACGTTCTTGATTAATCTTTTAATTCGTAACTAGGCTAGTCCTTTCTTTCGTGGCTTTTTAGTAGATCATAATTATTTCAATTTTTTGAAATAATCTTCTTTATCCAATTAAAAATTTTCAGTATCCAAACTGCAGCAGTTTCTGAGCTTTCATTTTAAAACTTTACAAGTGAGTGATGGCAACGGACTACAGTGAAATGTAAGATTAGATTTACCGTTGCAGACATTTCATAACCGCATGGCAATATTGCATTGAATTTTATTATTGCGTTGATGAAGCTATTCGAATACATTGCCACATTAGAGGCTTATTTCCGATTATTTTAAATTACCCTTCAAAGGGAAGGCGCAAACTCTCATTGATACTACTAATGTGAAATTCTGAAGACACACCACTGTGATTGAATGAATGCAGATTAATAGGACAAATGTTCAACATTTCAGTAAATAGTTAACAAATAATGGGTACTTATTGCATCGCCCACAATGTTAAAACGCAAATATTAATTTTGAACTAAAAAAAACATGCAGTTTTCTCAAAAAGAATTAAATTGCTGAAAAGAAAGTGAACGGTGCGTTTTCGACTCTCGTCGTAAGAAAACTGGACTTTATATTCAGTATTCTTGGTTCGTTTTCTGTTTAATTCTTAATGTTACTTAAAAAAACAATGCTCGATGCTATTCTACACCCTGAGCTCTAGCAGCAAAACTTAGGAATGTACCTTGACACTTAGTAGACATCATTCGCAATTCCTTGTGCTTTCAGCAACGAATCATTATTAGACAAGGAGAAATCAACTTGCGTAGTAAAGTTTTGAAAGATTATCAGAGATCCAAGAATTTAAGAAAATTAATGAGGCGAACTCCTTACACCAAAGGCTAACCCATTGCTAGGAGGCTACTGCATCCTACCTAGCCCTTTTCATTATTCAGATAAGTATCTGTTATCTTTGGTAGCTGCATTAAAGCACAACCAGAAAGGAAAACTTTTACCATAAAATGATACAAGAATGAAGTAATTCTGCGCAAATTAGTTTCAGTTAACAATAAAATAAATGCTCAAAATGCTCATAAAAAATCCCTTTTCAAAACACAGAACATTTAATAGATAGGAGCTCTTTGGGATCTCAGTACTCTGGTCTAAGATGAACGGATGATATAAGTTTCCAGTGATGCTTTCGGAATTGTCGGCTTAAGAACATGCCAAATTTTGCTTGACGGATTCTATCCATCTAAATTTGTTTTTAGAATAAATAGTGAAGGTGGCGATAATTTTAGCCCACTTGCCAATCAGTCGCTAAAAAACAAGCCAAATAAACAAGAAATTTGACAGTTGAAAGGACATTTCAAACTTTCGTTTCAAGAGAATGACAATAAACTAATGAAGAAATTATCTGTTATAAAAGAAGCGAGGGCAGTGAACCGAAAGCAAACAATTTTTGAAAACCAAACACCTTAAGGAATTTCCGTTCATTAGAAATAAACAAGATTCATTCATTTAAATAGGATAATCATAGAACACAAGTAATGTTGTGCCTTATACTGCTACTTCCTAAGACATCTATCAGTCTACTAACCCTGAAAGATCTGTTTAAACTGTAGCGAATGAGTAAAAAAATAAAATTAAATGCTGTAATTGTTTAAAAGCTACGCAACATCTTGGTTCACTCCAAAATTTTCAGTTTCCTGCATTTAATTTTGAGAAAACACTATCGACACAAACTCTGCACCAAAAAGCAAGCTCGTCTGATCAGTCAGGTGAAACGGTGGCTTTAATGGCTTTAATACTAAAAGACAAAGTCACAGAAGTTGCCCTTACGAACTACGTTTAATTGAAAGTTGATCAACTACATTCTGAGCCCGACCAAGACCTACTAAATTGATTCACTGATGGAAATTCACTAACTCGAGTGAACACATCACAAGTAAATAAATAAATAAATAGTTTTAGCGGGAACAACGGGTCGGCTGGTGGTTAACGTGTTGTTGTTTAAGCAACGCGCACTAATGTCAGCAAATATTTAAGTAGGATTGAAGGAAAAAGGAAGCAATACGTGGCTTTCACTTTATTTCCTACAGACAACAACTTTACTGAATCACATAAATTTTTACCAATCGGAGATCTCTAACGGACGTACAAGTCTAAAGGGAAAATTGAGAAATCCACAAACGTACGTATATAGAGTAACATAGAATATCATGATTACAGGGACATTAAATTTTGCAGCGTTCCTATCGGTTATGAGCGTTAACTTCTGCTGAATCCGCGATCGGTTGTTCTCATTGGTCTTGGAGAAATATGGAAGTGTATGCAAAGTGTCACAGCCTCCCAAAAAGCTTTGAGAGGCTGAGTTTAATATGAAAATAAAAAGCAACAATTGCAGGAACGTTGTTTCCTTTTAAAAGTGTAATATTCAAAATACCAGGCGAATTGTTAAGACGATGATCTATCATTGTGAGGAAGCGGTAATGGCCTGTGTTGATGATGGCTTGCAAACAAGTTGCGTTGGGATTCACAGTCATGTTCAGGTATGAGCAAGTCTCCAGTCAAATCCCTGTAAGAAAAGTGGTTTTACGGCAACGCTCTACGTTAAAATCATCAAAATCAACTTCGTATCTCGTTTCACATCAAAAACAGGCTTGTTTCGAGAGTAACGACAGAAGCACTCTAAGCATCAACGCACATCACCTGTTGCACAACCAGGTTTTCATGTTGGCAGTTCCAGCAGTTTCAGCACCGATCGGCAAACTTTATGAATGAGAGCCGATCACCAGTTGATCGACCACATTGTGAAGACAACTCGGGTTCATTCATTGATACAAATTTACAGTTGACCAAAATGTCTCAGCATTGGGTATAAATAGCTTCGACGAAAGCATTGAATCGGCTTACTATTAGTGCGCTAATTTTCATACAGATTTAGTGAAATTCTGTGCACTAATGGAACATTTGTGCAAATTATCTTCTAATTTTTTGATTAGCACCTAACTTTCCATACTGTTTGCTCAATGATATTTTTCAATGTTTATGATACAAAGTGCTTAGCTGTTATTTTGTTGGCGTTTAAAATTCAAAGTATGGGGCATTGTGTCTTCTCTCCTCGCCTAATACTAAGCTTTACAACGCTAAATAAGCTTAAAACATATATTTGTTGTGCAGTACAACATTAATTAGTGTATCTAAGTGCATCCTCTAGTAGGATGTCTGGTTTCAAAACGTTATCCTAGTTAGAAAATTTGCATCTGATCATCGCCTTGTAGATCATAATTAAGGAGTTGAACTTCCATTTATTTATTAGCGATGATACTTGCTCATCCACCAGCTATAAGCAACAGTCGAATTTATCCATTGCTTTACGCCTGAGTGAATCCGGTGAATACTAAAAAATATCCGATTTCCATTCAACCGATCAGCTTAAGACCACAACCGTGATCTTGTTCCTTGGATAATTATCCTTGCCTGATAAAATATTATCCCATTCATTTGATGGCATTTCAGGAACTCGAATTTTGGTAGACCGTTTATTGTAGATTCATCAAAGGCTCTGCGGTCTTCAATGAGGGAGATCAATACCATTGGTTTGATCAAGATTATCATAAAATCCTTTTGAAGTAAACTAAAACAGAAGCACATCTTATTCTGATGAAATATTCTTTAAGACTCAAACGATCTGAAATATGAAAAGTCTGCAAGTCTGTTGCCACCCAAGTTGGCAAGAACAAGCAAGCTGTTTTAGCATTTTTTGATTCAGTTGCCAAGTTTGGCATGAAAGGCTTCAGTATTTAACTCTCCAAGGCCATGATATTCAGCAAGACTATGTCCATTCACTCATGTAAGTCAATCTTTGTTTCGTCCATTTCTTTCCAACTTGTTAAAGCCATCGATAACTTTAGAAGGTCCCCCACACTCCGCCAGTTTGAGTTCGCTCACAACAGTCAATTATGGTTGAGCGGCGAAGTAGGAACTCCATGATTTTCAGCAGTTCTTGTTTAACTTCCTTCATATACCTCCAAAATGTCCAGTTAAATAGTAAGCTTAGCATGTTTAACAAAGAGTCGATGTGAAGTACAAATTGTAATGGTTGGTTTGACAGAGTCAACTGCATAAGCTTTCATTCGTAAACTTGAACAAGGCTTTCCATTCTATTTGTCTTGTCTTGCTCAACGATGAACTTCCTGCAGCATTATGGAAAACAAGAGTTTAACCTTCTCAAAGTAAAATAATCCTTATCGTAATGGTCATTAAATATTCTTTATGAATTCCCCACCCATCAGGACAAGTCCCAAGGACTTATCAGGGTAAGACAGAAGTACAAATGGCTTTTATAACAAGTAGCACAACAGTCAACAGAAGACAGTTAAAGCGCTTATAGATTTCTTCGGTTCACTGGTCACTTCTCTTACATGGTTTCATCGTACAGGTAGCAGTTCCACTTTGTAGTCGCACCTCGTCCGTCTTCAACATTGTTAAGGACATACAATTTTCACAACTCATCCAGAAGTCTTTTGAACCTTCTGTCAAAAACTCTACTCATTGCTACAAGCGGGTGCTTTCCACAGTCCAGTTTGAGACTATGATTCTGGGTATTTACGTCGTTCCTCGTTTACCAAACTGTCCTAAGTTGTATTTCTGCTGGCATAATCTAATTGTAGACGTCCAGTGGGTGATGAGTTCACTCCTCTTTAGCCCCCAGAGCTGCTCCTGGGGTTACCGGTGGTCACTACGAGAAGGTTGAGAGTAAGTTTGACCACCATCATTAGCTATGATCTCTTCTGCACCTATTTCAAATATTTACATTGAAAGATGAGTTAAAGCACCGAATAGATGTTACACCTCGATTAAATAAATAACTCAAATTTAAAGTCATGCTACTCAGTCAATTGCACAGTCGATGAGCTAGAACAACTTCGCCTTGGAGTTTCTGAGCTTTTTTTCGTTGATTATTATCATCTGCATCTGGTTTAATTAGAAATTGTCAAACGCGTAGGGTTGCTTACTAACATTCCTTATTTGCTCTCGTGTACGACGTGTAAGATATTCATTTATTTATGGCATTCGGTAGAGGCTGAATGACATCTATTTTAGAGAGTTTTCTATAAGGAGTCGGTAATCCCTACTTGAGAACATGCCATGGTGATATTATTAACAACAATTTCGAATCAGGCTTGAAAGAAAGCTGGAAAGCAACGATGCTCAGAAAGCACTTAGACGGAACGTTTCCTTTTCGAAGATAATAGATTATTGCTCTATATTTACCTGCCTGCAAACTAAAAAAATAAGAGCCATGGAAAGGCAATTTTTTGCGCTCTCGTTCCTCAACCAACAACAACCGAACAGTTCAGAAGCTCTTCACTCCAAGACTTGCACATAGCCAAAATTTTGAACTCGAAGATGTTCAATTTTATAATTGTTCATTGATTCTTTTCGTAGCAGGAGCTTCTGCGCAAATAGGTTCGAATAACTATGCCTGTGCTTTCGTGGAGCTTTGCGAAAACTTTCATTAGCGCACTCGAGTAGAAAATACTTTGCTATTTCCTGACCTCGTGTAAGGAACAATGGCTGACGGTTTATTCCATAATGGCAGAGAGATATCTGTACTCGCTTAATCACTTTATTTTTCTACTAGCTCTTTATTTGTTGTAGTCATTTTGCCGTGCACACACACGCAACACTTTTAACATTGTCCAGGAATGTAGAAAACGTCCGCCATACCTACCACCTAGTAAGACAAAACAAATGCCTGCGTCTTCGCAGGGACCGGCCGCGGTTGCATCCTTGCCACCTCAGCAGCAAAATAAATTGTAACATTATCATTTTTGTGATTAATACTTGGCAATAGGAAGCACACATGGGTCCGAAATTTATCTTGGTCTAAATTTATGCAAACAATGAATAACTGCCTTGAATTGAATTCAGTACTAAGACCAGGTTGGTTTTCAAATGTGGGGGTCTTCACTCAAATATCCCATCTACTTTCAACGCTCTTCGATGGCCATTTTTTGAGGAGTGGGGGTTGAATCAGTAACCTTTTCAATGCTTTAATTTTCGCTGATATGCAAGTTACTTTATCCGCTATGAGATAAACTGAGAAACGTGAAATTATAAACTGTTTGCACTTTCAAGATTGCAGCAAGGCATAAACAGCTTATCAATCAATTGTCTGACTAGAGGAGATTCTTAATATGCCGAATGTAATTGTGCTGTGCTGGTGGTGATTTTATAGCAAAAATTGGCTAGAAGTATTATTTCACGCTCTACATTTAAACTCCTGAGATCCAATTCCGGTCTTGCACCTCATTTTGACTTATGTGGTCTTCCCAATTTCATCTCACGCACTCTCTGCATTGACGAGCATTGTCCGCTGCATAGCAAAGTTTTCACAGCACTCAAGAGAAATGAATTTTTCAGCCAAATCGCCGACGCAAATGAACTGCAAGAAACGCAACATTTCATCTTACTTTTGGTTGCAATGAACATCCAAAATGACTACTTCCAAACTCATGTAACTCATCACTGTGAATACTAACGCGACTTAATCTACTTTATTTTTGTTTGCAACTTGTTTGCAAGCCATCATCAATACAGGCTATCGCCACTTCGCCTAAACGAATTACCTGGTATTCGGATACAATGTTCCTGGAATTGTGGCATGTTCTTGGGTTTCTCAAATTACACTTTTGATATTTAAAAATTGTATGCGATTCAGTAAAGTTGTTGTCTGTAGGAAATAAAGTGAAAGCCACATATTGCTTTCTCTTTCCTCTAGTCATGCTTATATATTTGCTGATATTAGTCCGCGTTGCTTAAACAACAACACGTTAACCACCAGCCGACCCGTTGTTCCCGCTAAAACTATTTATTTATTTATTTACTTGTGACGTGTTCACGTGAGTTGGGGACTTTCCGTCAGTGAATCAATTTACTAGGTCTGAGTCGGCCTCAGAATGTAGTTGATCAACTTTCAATTAAACGTAGTTCGTAAGGGCAACTTCCGTGACTTTGTCTGTTAGTATTGAAGCCATTAAAGCCACTCTTTTACCTGTCTGATCAGACGAGCTTGCTTTTTGATGCAGAGTTTGTGTCAATGTTGTTTTTTCAAAAGTGAAATTCAGCAAACTAATGTCGGTTCTGCCGAAGCACATGCATTTATTACTTTAAAAGAATTTACGAATTTGATTTCGAAAATTTTGGAGCGAACCGAGCTGCTGGGTAGCTTTTAAACAACCACAGTAGCGACTCCTAATGCCTCACGTTGTCAAAAGCTGCAAATTCTACCATTTTCATTTTATTATAAACTAAGTACGTTTGAGATCTTCTGAAGAGCTTAGTTATAGACAAAATAAAAGCAGCAACAAGGCCATTGTTCTATTTTTTCTTTACCCAGAATCGCGACTTGTTCTACATTGTACAACATTTCTAATGCTTATAAATACTTCCTAACCAAAACGTAGATATAATGCGATGAAAAGCAGCATTTTATGGCATCATGTCAGCTTATTAATATTTTTCCTTTGGTTTGCTTGAGGTTTTAGCCAGAAATTTTGGTTAATATTTTGTTTTATGGATGGCATCCAAAAGGATACGCAGACGGTGGGCATTTGCGCAATCAGCGAGCTAGTGAAACTTGTCTCTCTGCCTCGTGAATGGAGGCTTTTGCAAAGTTGCTATTTTGTTCTGTAAATGCTATTGAAGAGACGGACCATTGTGCATTTAAATTTAGCTTTACTTGTCAAAAAAGGTTAGTTGGGCCATTTTTGTAACAAATAGCCCAGTTGCAACCAGTTAAATCAAACTGATGTGATTTATTCCTTCTAGTTCACTCACATCAACAATTTACCCTAAAGACTTTTTAAATTTCAACCCAGAGAAGAAGTGGGCAAGACTGAAATGCCTCTTAGTATTAAGCAGTTTACAATATGTCTTTTAGGGCTTCTGGTGTACTCATCAACGAGTAGATCTAGATATATCTAAAATATTTCATATTTCAAAAGAGCAATTAAAGTCTGCTTAATTTGCAATGATTAGCTTCCTGACCTAATGTATTCTAGAGCATTAGTTCAGTGCGGGTTGGAAAGAAAAATTAAGGTTAAGCATTGTGGTCATTTAGAGCTAGGTCAGTCACATCTCCTCGTTTATTGCAAAATGTACATTCATCGAAAATTCCCACCGATTTAAAGATACCAATTTGAGAAAAGAGCTTGGAATCATTTAAGGACCCCAAGAAACGGTTTGTAGTCTTCGCTGACCTGGATTCTCCTCAATGAAATCAAGAACCGCAAACTCTGAACTACCGAACAAGTCGCAAATCTGCAGATCAGTTATTTCTCATTTGTCAGTTATTCACATTGATCCACTACCTTTACCTTCCTTACCGAATCTTTCTTGCCAAATATTATTCATAACCCTAACCCATTGTCGATAGCGATTCTTATTAGCGATAGGAAAGAATGATGATATTCTCCAATGAATCGGTGTCTAAGTTCGCCACATTTTCGGGTAGTTTTATTTCCTCCTCTATGCAAACTTTTGCATACTTTGATGTTTTTCCCTGCGTATGACCTGCATTGAAAGCATTAGCTTTCTCCAAGTCACAGATTGTTACTGTGGTAAAATGGGTTGGAATCGAAATCGTGATTGTCCTAATTTTTTTTTTGGGTTCCTCAAATTTTCCTTTTTCAGCGATTTGCACAATTGGGCACAGCATGATACCTTACCTCTCTAAGGCTAACAAGTGCTTCTTAGACTTACGTTTTTAAGTTGATTATTAAGATAGTCCTCATTTCAGTTTCTACCTTGAGTTATCTATCAGGTAGCAACAGGCGCAAATACTTTTGCTTCCGTTTGTACCAAAATGCACATCACTCACTCACGATGGTTTCTTTTGCTCATTGTTAAGACGGAAAGCCGTTTCCTTAAAACATAGAAACACAGTAGACACACGAGTTTCAAGTTTGTTTACTTTGATTTTGAATTCCAAATCGATTAGGTCAGTGAACATATACTGCAGTTCAGTGAATGAAAACGATTAAATTAAAGTCAGCTTTGTAGCTTAAATATTTCACATATCAGCCTTTCAATTTCAGGCCATTTTTTGAATTACGACTTTTAAGTTGTTCTATTAAAGTCTTAATATGTTGATATGCCAACTCGGGCTTATTTCAGAAATATTCTTAGCTCTCGTTATGAGGATAAGTGATTAATTTTTGTGCGTGTACAAATACAATGAATTGATGAGATAATTTTTTCATTGAACTGAGGGTTCAGAGAAACTAAAAAGAAGCTTCCAGCAACTGAATTGATGCAGAATTAACAGAAGGGAATGGCAATTAACAAAGCTGTTTGCTCATCGAATCTGCGGTATCTAAGGACAACTTGTAGATACAGGCAATCAAGTTATTAATATCATGCTGTTTAAATTCATTCAAACAAATGATGCTTTTGGGGACCCATTTCGAAGTATCTTGGTCTTAACGCTGCTTATTTTATATTGTTGATATTTTTTGAACATAATCATTTTTTGGAGTTACAAGGCTTGTGTCGCACTTTTGGCTCGATTCATTTCGAGAAAATATATACATATAAAGAGCTTTCTAAGATTCATCAAGTTTTTATAAAATATGGATATATGCTTCAAACCTCAGTGTACGTGTTTTGCGGCTGATTCAATAAACCTCCCAAACCTAAACTGCACATGATGGTGCGAAATTAGGAAATAATGCAAACATGTTGGCAAACGCGTAGAATTGTTTTCTTAATAAAACAATATTATGTTCATTGCATTCTTTGGGTTCGAGCTAGCATGGTGTAAGTCTTCTTGTTGGAAATAAAAATTGACAACGCTTAATATATTTCATCAAACTGCTTTGGAGCCTACGAATTGTAAACTTATTAATCCATCTGCTTATGCTGCAACTCAGTTGAAACCACTCAAAAGATTTGGTTCCTTAGAAGTCGAGATGTGGGCAAGTTCTCAATTTTTTTTCAAAACTGATTTCACTTGCGTTTAAGAGCAGAATATCAGGAACTTATTTCTAATTTTTAAATCTACATCAAAAGAAGACGAACTGGTAGAGAATGTGCTACGTTTAGAAGGACATTTTAGATTATAAAACGGCCAAGTTTATGTTTAATGGTTTACACATGCTAATTTTAGTCAGAATCGCCAGAAATATTACAACGTTGGTATAGCTAGAAGTAAAAGACAGCTATTGAAGTAAAAAGTGTTATCAGTAGCATGATTTACTAGTGGGAAGGCGCATTTCAAAAGGATATTGCTTTACATAGGAATGCCTCAGACTGGCATTATCGGAATGAATATTCTTGGCCGGTGTATATATTGCAGTAATAAAAGAACTTTAAAAGGACTTAAGATAAATTAACTTGTTTTTTACATATGGTAAATCTTTAACTAAAAGTCACTGCTGCTTCATTAGTTTGGCAGAAACTGCATTTACAAATCAACCAGTAATATGTGCGGTGGAGTTGAAAGGAGTAGACAGAATACTGATACCAATCAAAATCAAAGGCTGTAAAATTTTAAGTCAATTGCATCAACAAACTTTTTCTCAAAAGAAGAGTCAAACTGCAAAAAAGGCAATTTTTTAATGTTAATATGGCTGCGCTTAAGGTTACACAAAAACAAATCAGAAATCCTTAAATAGGTATAAATAGGTATTTGAATTATTTCGAGAGATTCTTGACTTTAAATACAACCAAATTCTCAGAAGAAAAGTGCATTTCGGCTCCATAGAGTCTGAGGAAGCACCAACAGTTTCATTGCACAGTGAACTTATTTACAAGCTAGTCCCCTCGTACAAAACAAGTTAATCACAAAATATCTCTTTTACTGTGCAAGTTAAACATAAATTTTCTTTGAAGATTCACAGCATTGGATAAAGATAGAAGGTTTTTTTTGGCAAGATGTCAGTTTAAAGCGAATTCACTTGTAAAAACTATCGAAAATTTTACATTCTCTACCATTTATGCATTAATTTATAAAAAATAATTCGCATTTAATCAGATTTGCTATTTAACTACTTAATTGAAATCATTCTTGTGAATTCAGCTCCGATTTAGCTGAATACAAAGTGGTCATTGTCAAGTTGTTTGCAAAATGACCAACTGTACTTGCACTATGCGATTTCACATGAATGCGTAAGATCTGCATCAAAAAAATGCCACGTTAAAATTAAAAAAAATTAGTTAGGATTAAAATTAATGAGCAACTTAGCAAATGTTGTGGCTAAATCTGATGAAAATTTAGTGGAAAATTTAAGACTAAACATTTTACCATTCTTGACTGATGAATCATGATCGAAGAATCGGTAAAAACGATCCATTAGTCAAAAAATTTTCCCAAAAAATGGTGTCAGCAGATGATTTTTTCGGCAATTCTTTAGTGTTTCGTTATTAATTAAAGAATGCCGCAGCTTGGATACTATGATTGTTGAGTGAAAATCCTGAAAAGATGTCCAACTTGCTGAAACTCGAACTTTTGAATGAACTAGTCCATTTGCTAGGAAGTAAGTAGCACTTGCACCATTTTGACCCTTACTTATCAACAAATTGTATCAGCAAATATACTAAACTACTTGTGAAGCCTTATCAGAAGTCTTTTTTATCTACTAAGCTGAGTTTCCATTCATTGCTACATGCACGCTTGTTCCACATTTAACACTTAAGACAGTGGGTGATAAGCCCTAGCCGATCGCTCCTCCCTTCAACCCTCAGGGTAGCCCCTGAATTTTCCGGTATTCATCACGAAGAGGTAGAGAGTAGGATTGACCAACATTATTCGTCCCCACACATTGAGCAAGTTCCAATGCAAATAAATACAGAAAATGATTCCGGATCAATTTCAGTTCAAAGCATTCTGATTTGCAATAAGGATCGAATTTCTTCTAGTTTGTTTCATTTTATGCAAAATATCTAAATGGAACTGAGTAAAATAATGAACGATCAACGTTAGACATGCAGATGCGCAATCAATTTTGTTTCTTGAGTCCAAGATAAGGCGTTTAGTTGGTTTTGAGTTTGATATATCTACTGAAGGTTGAATTATCCCCAACAACAACTCTGTTTAAACCAATCCGTAGTGCCCTGCGATAAAAATCCCTGGCTTTTATCGAGTCCTGTTTATTCCTATGCGTTTGCTGCCTAAAATTTGAATGCTTGCAGAGCTTGAATTACCTAAGAATACCTTGTCAAGATGACAGATACTAAATGCAAAGTTGTCATTCACGAATTGAATTTGTGGCTAACTTACCGTGAAACAGCGCGAGAGAGGATTAGATGCTCAGCCAACTTAGCATTTGATTGCTCGCATCTAAATGATAATTAAATGCTTTATTTTACGCTTTTTGTCTGCAATTATAATTAACGAGCGCTCGAGATTTTTTTCCAGATTTTAATTTTAATCTGCAACTAAAGATTGCAAAACAGCATTTAACCAAATCAGAGCTACTTGATTTAAAATGCTGAATTTTATTGCTCAACAAAAATCTTGCAAAGCAAATATTCAAAATTAGATAAATAAAGTGGAACGAGAGTTTCTAGACCCCAAACACTTGGCATCTTTTCCTTAGTGTGCATCATCCGTTATTTTGCGTAGACAGAATGGAAACTTGGAGTTGCTTCATTTGATCACAGCAGAATGCCCTTAGGCAGAAAGCTTGAGCTCAGCCGCTTACACCCCACAATTTCACAGTGTTGTTATTTTAAAATAAGCCTCCAAACATTCGCTAACGTTAGCTAAAATAATGTCGAGCGATTTGGCATGCTATCAATTTTTAGATTCCTTTTTCCATCAGTACATCGGTGGTTTATCGACAATTTTAACCAAATTTGCTAATGAAAAGCAAAGTTTTGGGCTGCTATTTCGTGAGAAAGGGCCAAATAGGCGGCATCACTTTAGTGCACACTTGGGGCGAATCGTTGAAAAGGGCTTTGCTAATACAATGGTTTGAAGTAAAAGTATGTCCAGTTTCCTCGTAAAGCAGTTACGCGCTACTAATTTATAAAATCGAGTTTACAAAATCAAAATTTTGAATAAAAGTTGAGGAACCAATTTAAATTCTAACGGCCTAGCGCAAAAAGATTATTTGCATGTGTGAATTAACAGGTTCTAGTAAAACTACAGTTTTGCTAAGTAAATGAGCATTGTTTGATGCTTCAAAATTCAGAAACAACAGAGGCAGAATGATTAATTTCAGTGATTAATAGGTGTCAAGTGTTAAGTAATTATCCACATTTTTGTATTTGACAAACATTGTTTATTTCAACTATTGCTACTAACGTCAGATTCTAGTAATTTCTCAAAGTGCTTTTAGATTTAAGGTTCAAACAAAGTTGCTGTGCAAACAGCCAGAACAGCTAAGCCAAATCGAAGTAGTTAGAGCACATTTAAATTTCTGATTGTCTAGTGCTTTTGGAGAGGGTTTATCGTTGCGTCGATCCCACAAATGTTAGGAGTATAGCATAAAACTATTGCAAAATCCAGCAGCTTAAATATAATTCAGTAAACAGTCTCATGCTTACAGGTGTCTTTTTGAATCATTCACCACTTTAATTTAGACTGGCTGGAATTCGATATGAGCTGATGAGGCAGTACGTGTCATTTTAATTCCTGTCAAAGTCAAAACTGGTAATCAGCAACAACTGATTGCAATTAGGCACCAAAAGTAAATATTCTTCATGATAAGAAAAGAGAACTCCGCGCACTTGGAAGAAGGATATCTCTCCACAAACAAGCACACGCAATTTATGCTGAAACTGTAGCGTATCATCTCCTTTATGATTAGCTAAAAACCGGCTTATCAATGGTACGCTTCATTTGCCTAAATGAGCTACACTGGTCGTGAAGCATCAATGTTCAAAGGAGCTTGGTATTTATAGATGGCCGTTTAATGAAAATTTGTAGAGTAAAACATAATAACTGGCTGCAAGTCTATTTCCAATGAATTTGATCTGAATTTATATTAATTCAAATTGAAATGCAATTTTATGGTATGGGGTAAAGTGAAATCGGACTCAGAAAAAAGGCATACCAAATTCGAGCCATACTTAAAGAATTTTGTTTGAAACGTGGCCGAAATGAAGCAAAAGTCTCAAATGCTAGATGTGATTGATAGGCTCCTCACATCAACAATGTGGTTGTGATTTGATTTTCGACTTGGAATTGATCTTACCAGAGCAAATTTACCATTCACTGGATGATTTGACAAACTGAAGGCAATGGTTTTGCATCTCTGCGACCCACAAACGTTTTTCCACTGTGTGATTTTCATTTCACTTACATGAACAAATTATGTTTTACTTGCACAAGAAATTAAAAATGTTGTAATATGCTTTTTCAGAAACATCAGTTTTGTATAAGAACTGGTGTATGACAAGTACGAAATCGTCTTTCGAAAATGCAAAATGATCTGGGACTTTTGACCATAATTTGTTGATTCTGCAAATGAGTCGCCAAACTCATTTTGAAGTAGCTGACATATTTAATGTAGTGAAATATGTGTTGATTAAATGTTTTGATATGGATATCATTCAAAGTTGATAGGGATAATAAGGTTAATGGAGCCCCGTATTACGGTCAGAAACTGTCAAATGGTGGGACATCAAGTTTGCACCGCTGACTGACCACCACATATATCAACCAACAAGCTGTCAAAAGTACGGGCGCCTGTGCTGAACTGCAGTGCTTATTCAATTAAAGACCAGTGATATGAGTACCTGCCCATTCCACAGTTACAAACTACCACACCCTTATGTGAGCCTTATATTAAACTGCAAACCACCTTCTTAGGGGAATATTCGATGTGGAAAATCTTTCGTTTCAATATTCTAAGCGAGCTTTCAGAAGCTATTGGACTTTCATTTGAAAAGTCAATATTCAACCGAAGTTGAACATCTACCTATAAAATGAAAGCATATCAGGGAAGTGAACAAATAGCTGAATACGTCGATAAACGGTTTACCGTCTTCTGTGTCAACTGTTGTGTGCTGCATGTTATAAAAGCTAGTTGTACCTCTGTTTTACCCCAACAAGTGCTTGGGAATTGCCCTAATGGGGGGAAAGTAAATAAAAATCCTATGTGGGTACTCCTTTAATGAACTCAAATTCACATCCAAATAAGAACATTGTGCATGCTATGATCAAAGGCTTTAAAATAACACTCTTGTTGATTTTCTGCTTAGAGAGCTGTAGCTGCCTGAACTTGTCGTGGAAGAACCTGAGAGCAATTTCTCACTACTTTGCCATAAAAGACAATTATAATCTCACAGTTCGAATTCGGTGAACTTAAAGCAATATTTCGCTTTGCATGGGTAAGTGTTTATTCATATCCGTTTGAAACATTCAGATTCAGCATCTGAGTTCAAAGTAATAGGCTAGCGAATAAATCAGTGTAATCAAAAACAGTCATGATTTTAATTTTTTTTATAACTTACAAAATTGAGCAGTTGGAAGTAAACATTCTTTTTGGAAAGAAACGCTTTGAATGTAGCAAATATATGGCCTTTTCACTGTATGGTGAATGACTGTGAAATGCCTGAAGTCTGCCAAGCATAAGCTCAAACCAACGTTAGATGGTGTCGATTGGGGTGCAGTTCTGCAAACAGAAGTTTTAAAACGCAACTTTGTGGTCACCAATCTGATGGGCTAACTTGTCACGTCTCCTTAAGCACAATTAAAGAAGAGATTTTAAACGAGCGAACCGCTGAGTCGCTGTTGCTTAAGAATCATAAGGTTTTACAAAAGGTTGGTTACGAATCTTCATCATCCTGAACAACAGTTCTCATAACCGTTTCCAATAAAGCATTTACAATGTCGGAACGCATGTAATGTTTCATGTTATTTAAAAACGATTCTGCAGGTCAGGACTTCGGAGGTGAAGACTTGACCCTATATTAATTGCAACGCCTATAATATAGGCTAAAGTTTACAAATGTCTCGTGAGATTCCTAACATAAGGTTTTATTTTAACGAGGTCAATTTTTTTTTAATTTACAGAGGTCTCCTTAGAATTTTCGAAGGTACCAGAGTGAATAGAATTTTGTGCTCAGTCTCCTAGAAGTGGCATTGAAAAATGTCAGATTCCTTCTACTTCTCCGCGACTGTTTAAAACTCAAAATTTACAAGGTCGGAACAACTAAAAATGCTTAAATGCATATTTATTTCAAAAATCCAAACATGTAATCACTAGCCCTTTCAAGCACTAATTTTTGAATTAATACGCTAGCCTGATGAGAACGTTTGTTCGAAAAATGTGAAGAAATAAAACAATATAGAAATGAATGCCTCTCTGCGCCAATGACCATTTACCCATCAGAAAGACAATTTACTTTATTTAGATCTCTTCAAGCATCCAACGTCCATTTGTTACTTCAAAATAACGAGCATTGCAATGCTACCTTGAGGCACTGACAGCACTAGTCGCTGGCTTTGCTCATTCGCAAAGAAGTTTTCGTTTCTGAATCGCAAGTTTAAGTTATCCGTTCCAGAGCATAGTTTTCCTCCTACAACATGAAAATGTGTGTTTCAGCGATTCGTACACTAGGTGGCAAATAGTTATGGGGAATGGTTAACTGCCGTTTGATCTTTAATAGTACGAAGGCAAATCATTTTTAGTAAACGTATTCATGGCGTAAAGGTTGTTAGTTTGACTGAACATGTCACAGAAATATACATATATGATTTTGACAGCAGCGGAGAAACAGCTGATTGAAAGCGTCTCACTGTGGAATCGAGACGTGCATGAATCAGCCTATATCAAATTATGAACGTTGGGAACTATAATGTTAGTTGAGTTCCACTTCATTTCGCACAGACAAGCATACAAATAGCGTTAAAATATATTGATAGTAACGAAAAGGACCAAAACGGATGCTCATAACAACAAACCCTCGTCAGCTTTGAGATAAAGTGTTTTGTCCGAAAAGTGGGCCTTAAATCACGGGACTGATCGTAACGCTTCAGTATTTTGACGATTTGTTAAACGAAACTAGCCAATTAATGAGAATGCTTACATTAAAACAGACTTTAAATCTGTGGCTTACAAATAAATATAAAAAAGGGGAGGTCAATAGCACAGGCTTATTTTAGAGTTTGAATCAGCTTATTTCATAGAGCCCTCAGTTTGCGGATTGGAGCGATTTCAATGACCGATGAAATTAAGAAAATTCATCAAAAATAACTTTTTCACCGAGGTCATTATAATGTCCAAAAATCGGAGACCGGAATGGCTTAAACTCAAGTGCACTTTTTTTGGGAGGACTGCTACTTTGATAAACCTAACTCAACCATTTTCCAGTCTTTTAATATGTCAAACCTCATTCAGCATGTTAAGCAAGAAGATTTAAGTTCAAAAATGAATGCATAGCATGCCAAATGATAGCAGCAGAGGTTGTTAAAATTTATTTTGAGACGATATCTAGTTTCCAGCTTCAAAATCGTCGGCAGCTATTTGAAAGTGCACCTGGCGATTTACCAGGTCTTTAAGCTAAAGGTGCGCCCTTAAATATTGTAGAGCCTTGGTCCAAAACAGAAAGAACTTAGTCACACGAAGAAGCGTTTAATGATCAGTGTAATCCTTCTCAAATCTCATCGCTTCATGAGCCAAAAATCAGCGTTTGGTCTTAACGTGCATGTTTTGCAAAATCGAGAGTGAATTTGAGTTCAGTACAGATAGACTCATCTATGTGTAATGCATCATTGCTACTCCACATAACAATCAAAGATCCTAATCAAATGCCAGTTGACCTCTATTGCGATTTTCGATTTCAAGTATGCTCCTGAATTGATCCATCTATAGGTAGGCGCACTTCATCCCAAAGCTGCGTTTGCATTGCAGTGTGATTCAGTTGCACTACTAATCACATTATTGCTTACTAGCCTCAAAGTTCATTCACCATTAGAGTGTCCTCTGCTTCCTTCGAATTTGCCAAAGAAACATTTTGCACTGTTGGCATCATTTTGCTCCAAGCTGACTAAACGGTCTCTAAAATCGGAATCGCAGTTTTTGGCATGTGGGTTCGCAGCTGAAATAATCGCATTTATATCAATTCTTAAGCAGTTCATGAAGTCAAAAATATTATTGCTGAGATTTTCGAAATTTCGGACCATATCTAAACTGTCGTTCAATCACTAGTCACTTGACATAATTTAAAAGTTGTCACTCCCTAGCGATGTTGCACTGTTAGAGAGGACTAACATCAAAACTTTTCAATTTTTCCACATTGATTATGCACTTAACCCTCTGTTGATTCTAAGCCAAAAAATACAAATTTTCATGTCCGGAATTTCATACTGACATATTTGCAGTGATCTAAGGAATGTACTTTTGGAATTGTATTCTCATCTTTTGAAAGTTAAAAGATGGAATATCGATCGAGTTTGTAGTACCATTGTCTACACTTCATTTACGGGGTTCCAACCTCAAAGTCAATTTAGGTTAACTAGGAATTTTAACAATGAAACCAGTCTTATTGTCGCTACGGGACTGGGGCATCAAGGCTACCCCCAGGCGCTATATCATCTGATGTTCGATCATGAGGCACAAATGCCTACAACATTCGGATAGTTCTGAACAAATCTGTATCTCAAGAGACTGCGTCTCAAACCTGACACTATATACAGATTAAAGACTCATTTGATGGTACGATTTTGAGATTTCATGGCCTCATGATTTCTCCGCAAATGAGCAGTTATCATACAGAAGTATTTTAATCTATGTCCAAAATGGAGCATCTTAGGATAGCCTTAGTACTCTATCCTCACAATGAATTTCCACCATTTATGCTCAGAAAAAGGTGCGGTCATTGAATGAGTTCGAAGTCATTCAACCTTTAGTCTACGAGTCTTGCGTTTCCCATTTCAGAGCGTTAGTCTTTGAAAATATTTGACGAAAGTCAGACCATGTCTCGACAAAAAATGCAAGACTAAAAAGGTAGCAGAAATAAGAATACACCCTATAGTTCAGATCAAAGGTTCAACAGACCTTACATTTGCAGCTACGGTAAATATTTTCGAGACAGTACTGTTCAAACCTTAAAGTTTTCCATGTTTAATAGTCACCTCTGAGTGAGAATGAGTACTGAAATGTAAGACCAATGTTGTTGCTCTTCAAGATAGACTTGCTATTATATGCACAGAGAGCAACTAATAATTTGATTCATTGAATGCAGAGAAGACTCTGAAACCTTCCGAATTTTGACAGCAGCTCAACTACATGAATTTCTAACCCAGCCGAAAGTCAGTAGAGTAGTATATTAAAGCTGATGAATTGCGAGAAGCAATTTCTGGTCAATAGATTGTCTAGTATATCGACCATTTAGGAGTTGATTTATCCATTCGCTACCCTCAATTGTACACAGTTGCAAATTCGAACGAAAACGACTGGTGACAGAAATCGGCTTAGATTTACTTTTGCACTAAAAAGGATAAAGTTGTTTGCAAGCAAAGGAAAGGTTATTTATTCCATTGGTGGTTAGTCCTACTATAAACCTCCTCTTAGTGACCACTGGTAACCCAAAAGGTAAATCTGGGAGCGAATGAGAGGTTCGGCAAGATGGAACTAATCACCCACTGGATGTATAAAATTAGATAATGCCAGCAGTAGTACAGCTGGATTAATGAGTCCAACCTTGACGGCAGAAATCGAATGCCTGTATCAATAAATAGAATCTCCACCATAAAGTTGAACAAACTACTGGAAGAGGAATGAAGATTGTCTGTCTTAGCAGTGTCGCGGACGGACAAGGTGCCGCTATGAATTTGAACTGTTACCTATTCGATGAAACCATGTCAGAGAGCCAAAGATAACGATAAATGCGTGCTATCAGTTGTAAAAGCTATTTGTACCTCTGATATACCCCTAATAAGCGTAAAGGAATAAAAAAATTCATTCCATTATTGAGTTATTTCTTTTGTTTATTTCCACGCAGTTTAAAAATCTTGTCTGGAAGAATGACAATTTCCTTAAAGTAGCGACAGTTGGTTCACAATGATAACAGCATCTTTGGCAATTCTCTGCTTACTAACTCCTTTGAGCTTCAATGCTCAAATTATTTGCAGGCGTTTGGGCAAATCACTGCAAACTCCAAGTCAGTAGTTGCTTACAAAATGAGAGTGGAATATCCAAGCTTTCTGTTGACTACAAACTTTTTGATTTACGAACTACTTAACCCATTCGAGTATAGGCTGGATTATTAAGAGTCAACTGTTGGACATAATTAGCTCACCAATCAGTCAACTGAAAAACGCGTTTTCTTGAAGTATTAATGTGTCAGAAGCGGTTTTTTGGCAAAAGCTGACCAGGATTTAATTGCCAAGCTTTACGCTGCATTTTCCAAAATCAACTTCAAATCTTGTTTCAAGCATTGAATGCGCTTGCTTTGGTATTCACAACAACAGTTCTTTCTATTACATTTTTGTTGACATGCGTTATCTATTACTTAGTGAATTTCTCGTGTCAGTCAGTAGAAAGGGTGGTCTTAGCAGCTGTGACCCTAACTGAGAAGTATTTGTTCAAGAATGCATTTTATGAAAAAGGATCAGTTGCCAATGGATCAGTCACATTATGAGGGCAACTCAATCGTATTCAATGTTTTCACTAACTTGAAGTAACAATTTGATATGAACTTGTCGCAGCAAAAGGTATAAATGATTTCGGCAGAAACGAAGAGTTGGCTGTTGATTAACGTGTTGCTGCAGATCCAGCGCGTAGTATTATCAGCTTATATTTAATTCAGATACAAACTCATTGAGTTTAGCTTCCTACATGCGACCTCGCCGACAAACGTTTATCTTTTACCACTGTAATTACATCCAGGCGCCTTGACGGCAAGGAAATCAGGGGTACTTTAATTTCCTTTAACTGGCCTATTTATCAAGGGTATTACAATCAGGTTCTTGTCCTAACTACCTATCCATACCTGCATTTCGATTATTTTTACCTTTGTTGGTCAAAAGTAAGATGTCAGCCAGAATTTCAAATCCAACTGCTTTATGAATGGCCCTCAAAGTAATGCTGTAACCGCAAATGTGTAAAACGGTGATTGTCGGTTCACACTAATAACAGCGTCTAGAGGGCCCAGGGATATCAGGCAGTTTAAAGGCTGTCTGCAGTGGTCGCGTTCATTTTTATTACCGAGATAACAGATGAAATTAAGCTAAGTTAGGCACTCCCGTTTGGAATGAGCCATTTGCTACGTTACGCCTAGGGTTGTGGTAGATGTTGTGCTTCATGACTTAACATGGCGTGATCCTTGTGCACTCTTGTAAGGCCAATTTAAGACTGTTTTAAAGTCGTTTCTATGAAAACAGTAAACACTTGAGTTTCAAAAACTTGAGTAAGCATATGGATATCAAAAATTGAACGGTCTCAGAGTTTTCTTCTGTTTTAAATCGAAATTGTCGAATGCAAAGTACAAGTAGTCACCCATTCAAGCACTCAAATTCATCATGTATTGCTATTTAAGCTTTTTCAATACTCAGGTTCAATCACTGATGTTGACTTCAATATGAACTTTGTTAAGGGTTAGCGGCAAACCATTTATCGGATGACAAGTTTAGATGCCGTTTTATTAAGGTGAACCACTTTTATAAATGAATGAACATATTAGGTTAATGAAGATTGCGAGATCACAATGATGCAGGGTCTGCATTGCAATCAACTGCTTCTGAACAAACGCCACTTAGCACAATCTATTCGTTTCAGAAGTTCGAGTCCCAAATTTTTCATATCAAATGTGAATTCACAAATTTCACAAAATTCGATTACTGTTGCAATGGGATTCAGGGAGAAAATTGTGCCATTTTATGTGCTAGTTTTTACTGTGTCACTGTTTTGTCTACTTTAGTGAAACTATGAATGTCTGCATTTGGGTCCAAGAATCTATTCAGGACGCCTTCCTCCAGAAACGTCTGAATTAAATACCACTCGCTACCTCAAAGAACAATTTTTAACAAAAATCTTGATAAAAATAATGCAAATGTATTTTTTTATCAAAATTTAAAACTATGCATCTATCGAATTCCGCTGAATGTAGTTCGATAACAGACAGATAACCGAAAATGTGCCAGTTAAAATGACCTTACTGATTTCCATTTGAGTACACTCGAGACTCAATGAAATACTCGCAAGTCTACTCCTCTGAAATTTTCGTATACAGCATTATCGTTGATCGTGTGATGCATTCACGCGTTCTAACACAACATCCTTAGACTAGAAAGTAAGTGTTGACATAGCTTTACTTTTATCTCGTCTGAAGATAGCGAAAATCGAATATATATTTTAATGTTTCAAGGTTATTTGAAGTTCTGCCATCTATCGCATTCGTAAAAAGTACAGAATTATTAGGCACCACCATTCCACACTTCAGATCAATCCTTTGATTAACTGATCTTGAGAGCCGGTTTAACACTCAACGTATTAGCGGAATGGAAGTACTATTAGTTTGTCAAAGCAGCTCTTTACTATTTCAATTAGTAAAAATCTGAGCTAGAAGAAATTTGTTGCGTGAATGTCTGGAAGAACTGCATCATAATGCTCATAATTTGATATAAAATCTCATTTATCTAAACATATTTCGGACTGAAAGTCATTCTTGCTTATTTTATGACATTGACAAATTCGTTTATAATAATGAACTAAGGGATTTAAAACATTTACTGGTCCTTATAACTTGCAGTAGGTTTTATAAATTCAGCATCGTTGACTAGATGCGTATCATTTTCTTCACCAAAAAAGAGAGTCGAACAGGGTCAATCACAAGCGATGAGATTAAATTCATAGGAACAGATGAATTAATTTGCATGAATCTGGCACATCCCTTGACCTTGGATATATTGAGTTTGACTGTTCCTTCAGTCAAAATTTAAGAGTTTTATAAATGTACTTTTCAAATTCTAGCTGTGTCGTCTATAATATTTTAACTTAACCATCTTGAGAAAAGGGATTCTTGATGCGAAAAAAAATGGCAATGCTTTCATTTAGAAACAGTGGGTTGCAATGTTTCAATCCCATCATGTAGGACATGCTCATTAACGACTTTTCCTGCTTTTCATTTAGTAGATTCAACATCTCCAAAGCATTTTTCTAAAATTGATTTCTAATTGATAGTACTTTTTTAATGAGAGTTAGTATCAATGCACATTTATGTTTTTGCTTCTGTCGTTATTATATGAATGTATTTGATCGTATCCATTTCAAAGTACCAGGTGATAAGAAGGCTGCAATTTTCTCTATTAACTGTTTCACAATATCCAATGCAATGTCAAAATCAAACTAGAGAGACAAAAAGTAGCTTATTAGACAGCACTTTATAAAAATGTCCCTGGGGTTCCTTGATGATTCTATGAATGTTAACAGCAACGAAAAATGTTTTTAATCTTGAAAAACTGTAAAGATAATGAAAGCATGCCATAGAAGAAATTTCAATCAGAGGATCATTAACATTAAAACGTGATACTTGTTGATATGTATTAGGAATATTGTAATCTGAAAAGCAAAGTCGGGTCATCATATTTGGTTGTTATTGTCTCGGAGATCTTCCAGGTTAAGAAATCGCACGTACATGAAAAAAAAATGGTATATACTTTTGCGCTTGCGCTTTGGTTTTGAAGGTTGTTTATCGAAATAAATTTAAAAGAAAGATAACTCTTCTCTTTTTAGTCATTAGTTGATAAAGTTAATACTTAGCGCATTTATGCGTTAATTTTCATTCAAGACTGATATTAAACAACAAGATAAAAAGATTGCCTTCTTGAATGCCACCCGGCTTTTGAAAGATGCTATTCTGTAGTAATTCTACAAAAGCATTCATTGAACCCTAGAACACAATTTCAAATTCTTAAATCAACCTTAATTTTTAGTAAATCGTCGGAGCTGCCTCACTTGAGTGTCTTGAAATGGGCAATTTTTTTCCAAGCACAGCACGTCGCGATATTGCATTAAAAATAATTTTTACAAATTTCGCCCCATATTTTCTCACTCCTTTTAAAAAAGTGTCTAGTTAACGTGTTTTTACATTTTCATATTTCATTTGCTACACTTGCGACCCTTTAAAAGTATTCCATAGAAGGAAAACGTCATAATTTTCTGTGGTATAACAGATGTGTTTTTTATTCTGCCTGTTGGTCTTTTCGTCACAGCCTTTTTTCCCATCTCCCAATCTATCATTATTATCCTTCTACTTCAGTTTGATTCTTTCTTCTCCTCTTTTAGTTTCTCTTTTTCTTTGATTTCGGCCAAAGAGTGACAGTTCCTAATATGTCTTTCTAGCCACCTTTGAGTCTTGCATCTTTTAAAGCAGTCAGTAAGAGGGCAATTTAGTCGATGGTCCAATGTCTCTTCAGTTGTAAGTTTTTCTTCTTCATGATCTTGTCTAACGTGCATTCACATATCCCTTATTCTGGCGAAGGATCTTTGGCAGTTTGCGCTGGAACTGACAATATTACATTGCTTTTCTCCCACCAGTCTAGGTGTGTAAATTTCGTCTCGAACTTTAGGGCTTTCCTTTGGATCTAGTAGCCGTGAATCTGAATACTCTTGCCATATTTCTTTCGCATCCTTAATTAATTGAAGCATCCAATTCCTTGTATGTGAAGCTTTCTTCGTTTCGGCTTTTTCAAAGTAACTGTCAAGTACGGAGATTATCAGGCTATCTTTGTCCACCTTTAAGCTCTTACATAGGTTCAACCTCCTAGTCTGTATAAGATTTGCCAGGTTACGCATTGGGAGTTAAGTTCGGCCTTTTCCAGGTCGACAAACACTAGCACTATTTTTTGCTTCTGGTCCACGGCTTTCGGTATAATGGTTTTCACTCCAAGTATAACCTCTTTGGTTGATCTTTCTTCACAGAATCCAAGTTGGGTTCTTGAGGGTAGTTGGGTAAGATAGTGCTTCAACCGTTGGCACAGAATAGATGCATATAACTTACATAATGCATCTAGAAGGAAGATTGATCTATAGTTTGCAGGAAAAGTCTGGGAACCCTTCCACTTTTAGATACTTACAACTGCAGCATTGATCCAAGCTCGAGGTATAGGAGTAGTCCCGTTTTAGAAGTCGCTGAACAATTTTAGTGGGTAGGAATTTAGACACTGGCTGTCCCATTTCAGTAGTTCGGATCTAATTCTATTTCCATTCAAAATAGAGGAGTATCTTGGTAGATGAGCATAGTTTTAAAATTCCTCAGTGGTTCTTTCCTTAAACAGTTCCCGGTATTGTGCGACCAGATCAGTTGATTTAACTAGTGTCCTTCCAGTTTGTATGTTCCATGATGAGTTTTCCTTCATTATGTCCTTCAGCAACATGAGGGCATTTTGCCTTTGCTCTACGTCACACACGAATCCTTTTCATTATGAAACGTATTTTTTCAAATTAAGCATGTTTGTAATGCCCTAGAAACATAGTAGAGATCTGGGATGCACACAGTTACTCCTCATTGGATAAAAAGGCAACCTTTAGGAGTGGTCATAAATCTGAAAGTAAAATTTGGTGCGGATTTTCGCAAAATATATTTTAAATTTGAGTCCCCTAAGGAACCAAAGCAAAAGCTGTCACATATGCAAATACATACATGCACGCATATCTGGCCGTAAAGGCTTTTTTATGCAAACATGAACGAATTACATCATAGCTACATGAAAGATAATGCTTCAACGAAAGACGATCACATTGTAAGGTTTGTCTAAAAAATACTAGTGGATCAAATGCAAAAGTCAACTGGTCAGGTGCTGGAACTATGGATTTTCAACAGCAAAATTGTACTTTCATAGATCAGTAAATGACTATTTCTATTATAATGGAAAATTATTAGAATAGCCTGAGTATTTTACGAAATTAACAATCGCTTAAGTATTTTAACCTATAAATTATAAACAATTGCATGCAGTCTTTGAAGTGTCATGTACTTTCAAAGAACATGATAATTAGCCCGTTTTAGTAGATGAATCTAAGTGCATAAAAATAGTAATGGTGCCATTGTAAGCCAGTTAGACAGAAGTTTGTTTTGATTGCATTTTTAACAAACTGTCTTCTTCACTCCGGTGACCTCATCTCAGGAAACTCTTCTGTCGCTGTGCTAATCTAGAAAAAGCCGTCATATTCACTAAATTTGTTCTTGAAGACAATTAATTGCTTAGATAAAAATCACTCATGCATGTCTATTGCACAGAGATACAATTGCCTATTCCATAATAGGACGAACACTGCTTGCCAGCTATCATTTTAGTTACGATCAGAATCACTAGTCACGGTGGCTTACCACCGCAAAATTCTGCTCTAAATGTATTGATTGACTCTTCTTGTAGATAATAATAAATCAAGGAAGTCACAGGTGCAATCAAACAATCTTCAGAAATAAAATGTCATCCCCACACGCACACACATACGAACTGTAGTTCTTCACATCTCAGTTCCTAATGCCGCTGCTGCTGCTGGCTTAGCCGCCCCGTCGCTCAGTTATCAGTAAAACAAGAAAATACACACAGAAGTTGTTAGACCTCGGAGACAGAGGAAGACAAACTAAAAGGGATGATTGATCATCGAATTCGGATCGGCCTCTTTTTCTATACATTGGGAGACGGTGAGGAAGGGTTGGCATTAGCTGGTAACGTCCACAGTGAATGTAGGGGCGCCCGTTGGGCCTTTAGAACTCGCTCGGTTTTTGCGAAGACACGCTAAATTTGTGCCAGAACTGTCTCATCATAAAGTGAACGGGCAGCGTTCGCCTGACAGAAGGGTTCTAAAGGAGAAAGGGGTAGTAACTGAGGTAAAACCGCAAGTCGACCTGTTTAGGTCATGTGACTGAGAGCTAACCTTCAACGAATATCTTAAAAGAAGTTGAAGTGTGAGCCTGCTCCTGAGGAGGAAGACATTTGGTAGCCACGTCAATCGGTACAGGATGACCACAACGCACGGAGATGGCCCATTACTCAAAATCGAAGTGGGTGCAGTAACTGATGAAACCGATAAATAGCTCACTCAACGTCGAAGTGTTTGAACTACGCATATCTGTCCATGGAAGCTGCAGATGCATGTCTTTAAGGGACGATCGTAGTTGAACACTTTCTAGCAGAAGGTACATGCGTTACCACACCACCGCTGTCACTATGGAAAAGTAATTAGCAATTACTAACCGGGAATCGAGCTTGAAGATTAGGTAGGATGGGCGGAGAACAGCCACATTGGAGGAATAGGATTAGCATCAACAAAAGAGGATAATTGGAAAGACGTCCACGACTACCGTCATGAATATCCATTCTTTGGACCCAGTGCTTCACGAACAAGCCTAAGAGACGCAGTCGAAAATCAACTTTAGAAAGAAGAAAAACTCCACTTGAAAACTGTACTGGAATCAGTATTCCACAAGAAAATTGGGAAATACCTCGAGCATATTATCTGTTTTTCTGTCGTAACCCGAATAAATCCTTGAGACTCGCCCGATGTGTGGAGATGAATAAAAAAATTCGAAATTACAGCATGATAATACGAACTTTGCACATTTATAACATTTGATGTTCTACGTCAATCAATTTATATGCGATCAATCCAGCTGGATCACTCAGGTCGCAGTCAACAAATTTAAAGATACTGCCACATTTTGTTGATCATTAGTTTAATATCACAAAAATGAACAGAAATTTCATATTTTTTAGACTTGCATTCAACTAGCGTCCGGGTCATCAATGATTCAAACATTTGGAAAAAATTGTCATCTCCATTTATCAAAAACAAATTTCGTGCTCGTTGCTCTGTACCTCTTTTTCTGACAATGCGTGAGAAGCCAGTGATGTTAACGCTACACTGTTTCGGCCCATGTGACTTATAATAACCATGTTCAGGCGAAAATTGACCTGATGCTCCAAGTGACCTAAGCCTTTGCAAGACTTCTGGTGAACAGGTTTGCAGATGACTTCTGCCTTCGTCTGGTCATGCATATCAGATAACAGCGCATTCCTCAAAATCAGCAACGCTTTTAAGAGCACAAAACGAAGCGGAGTGACACCAATAAAGTAATAAAGGTCATCGTATCTATAGCTGAAACTCATGTTGATATTAATGCTTAAAAATGAAACAACTTTAAATGTTTTGCTTCCCCTCTGGAAGGGATTATAAGCAAAATTCTCTCAATGAACCTTGACGTATACATGAATATAAGTTTATATCGTATCAACGATGCTTTCGTATGCGCTGCGTAAGCACAACCAACCAATCAGCTCTATTGGTGCACCGAATGTTCCTGGCTTTTATAAACATTCGAACTTCAACTTACTGCAGCTTGGATGACTTGTAATCTTAATTGAAGTCTGAGATCACTTCTTACTGAAATGCTAATTCTAGTATTATCACTTTCTTTTGCAAGTGTGTGTGCTAAGTAATACCATTTGAAGGCTTCAAAGTATATCCAGCTTCTACTGACGCCCATAATCAAGTTTTCAATTTGCAGCTTTTGACGACGTGGGGCATTAGGAATTGTTGTTGTTATTGAACAAGAGCTACGCGACATCTCAGTTCACTTCAAAATTTGCAAATTTAAATGCTTTATTTATTTTACAGTAATGAATGCACCTACTTTGGAAAAAACGACGTCAGTTTTCTCAATTTCACTTCTGAGAATAAACTGTCGACACAAGCTACGCATCAAAGAGCAAGCTCATCTGATCAGTCAGGTGAAAGGGTGGCTTTAATGGCTTTAATACTAACAGACAAAGTCATGGAAGATTCCTTTATGAACTACGTTTAATTGAAAGTTGATCAACTGCATTCTGAGGCCAACTCAGACCTAGTAAATTGATTCACTGATGGAAAGTCACCAACTCGAGTGAACACATCACAGATAAATAAATAAATAAATAGTTATAGCGAAAACAACTGGTCGGCTGGTAGATGGCGTGTTGTTGCAGAAGTAACGCGCAGTAATGACAGCAAATATTTAAGTATGATTTAAGGAAAGTTGAAGCAATACGTGGCTTTCACTTTATTTCCTACAGACAACAACTTTACTAAATCACATACAATTTTTAAATATCCGAGATCTCTAACAAACATACAAGTCAAAAGGAAAATTTGAGGAACCCAAAAAAAAAATTAGGACAATCATGATTTCGATTCCACAGTAACAATAACAGTAAGCTACAAAGCTGACTTTAATTTAATCGTTTTCATTCACTGAACTGCAGTATATGTTCACTGACCTAATCGATTCGGAATTCAAAATCAAAGTAAACAAACTTGAAACTCGTGTGTCTACTGTGTTTCTATGTTTTAAGGAAACGGCTTTCCGTCTTAACAATGAGCAAAAGAAACCATCGTGAGTGAGTGATGTGCATTTTGGTACAAACGGAAGCAAAAGTATTTGCGCCTGTTGCTACCTGATAGATAACTCAAGGTAGAAACTGAAGTGAGGACTATCTTAATAATCAACTTAAAAACGTAAGTCTAAGAAGCACTTGTTAGCCTTAGAGAGGTAAGGTATCATGCTGTGCCCAATTGTGCAAATCGCTGAAAAAGGAAAATTTGAGGAACCCAAAAAAAAAAAATTAGGACAATCACGATTTCGATTCCAACCCATTTTACCACAGTAACAATCTGTGACTTGGAGAAAGCTAATGCTTTCAATGCAGGTCATACGCAGGGAAAAACATCAAAGTATGCAAAAGTTCGCATAGAGGAGGAAATAAAACTACCCGAAAATGTGGCGAACTTAGACACCGATTCATTGGAGAATATCATCATTCTTTCCTATCGCTAATAAGAATCGCTATCGACAATGGATTAGGGTTATGAATAATATTTGGCAAGAAAGATTCGGTAAGGAAGGTAAAGGTAGTGGATCAATGTGAATAACTGACAAATGAGAAATAACTGATCTGCAGATTTGCGACTTGTTCGGTAGTTCAGAGTTTGCGGTTCTTGATTTCATTGAGGAGAATCCAGGTCAGCGAAGACTACAAACCGTTTCTTGGGGTCCTTAAATGATTCCAAGCTCTTTTCTCAAATTGGTATCTTTAAATAGGTGGGAATTTTCAATGAATGTACATTGTGCAATAAACGAGGAGATGTGACTGACCTAGCTCTAAATGACCACAATGCTTAACCTTAATTTTTCTTTCCAACCCGCACTGAACTAATGCTCTAGAATACATTGGGTCAGGAAGCTAATCATTGCAAATTTAGTAGACTTTTGAAATATGAAGTATTTTAGATATATCTACTCGTTGATGAGTACACCAGAAGCCCTAAAAGACATATTGTAAACTGCTTGATACTTAGAGGCATTTCAGTCTTGCTTACTTATTCTCTGGGTTGAAATTTAAAAGGTCTTTAGGGGAAATTGTTGATGTGAATGAACTAGAAGGAATAAATCACATCAGTTTGATTTAACTGGTTGCAACTGAGCTATTTGTTACAAAAATGGTCCAACTAACCTTTTTTGACAAGTAAAGCCAAACTTAAATACACAATGGGCCGTCTCTTCAATAGCATTCACAGAACAAAATAGCAACTTTGCAAAAGCCTCCATTCATGAGGCAGAGAGACAAGTTTCACTAACTCGCTGATCGCGCAAATGCCCACCGTCTGCGTATCCTTTTGGATGCCATCCATAAAACAAAATATTAACCAAAATTTCTGGCTAAAACCTCAAGCAAACCAAAGGAAAAATATTAATAAGCTGACATGATGCCATAAAATGCTGCTTTTCATCGCATTATATCTACGTTTTGGTTAGGAAGTATTTATAAGCATTAGAAATATTGTACAATGTAGAACAAGTCGCGATTCTGGGTAAAGAAAAAATAGAACAATGGCCTTGTTGCTGCTTTTATTTTGTCTATAACTAAGCTCTTCAGAAGATCTCAAACCTACTTAGTTTATAGTAAAATAAAATTGTAGAATTTGCAGCTTTTGACAACGTGAGGCATTAGGAAACGCTGCTGTGGTTGTTTAAAAGCTACGCAGCAGCTCGGTTCACTCAAAAATTTTCGAATTCAAATTCGTAAAATCTTTTAAAGTAATAAATGCATGTGCTTCGGCAGAACCGACATTAGTTTGCTGAATTTCACTTTTGAAAAAACAACATTGACACAAACTCTGCATCAAAAAGCAAGCTCGTCTGATCAGACAGGTAAAAGAGTGGCTTTAATGGCTTTAATACTAACAGACAAAGTCACGGAAGTTGCCCTTACGAACTACGTTTAATTGAAAGTTGATCAACTGCATTCTGAGGCCGACTCAGACCTAGTAAATTGATTCACTGACGGAAAGTCACCAACTCAAGTGAACACGTCACAGATAAATAAATAAATAGTTTTAGCGGGAACAACGGGTTCGGCTGGTGGTTAACGTGTTGTTGTTTAAGCAACGCGCACTAATATCAGCAAATATATAAGCATGATTAGAGGAAAGAGAAAGCAATATGTGGCTTTCACTTTATTTCCTACAGACAACAACTTTACTGAATCGGCATACAATTTTTAAATATCAAAAGTGTAATTTGAGAAACCCAAGAACATGCCACAATTCCAGGAACATTGTATCCGAATACCAGGTAATTCGTTTAGACGAAGTGGCGATAGCCTGTATTGATGATGGCTTGCAAACAAGTCGCAAACAAAAATAAAGTAGATTAAGTCGCGTTGGTATTCACAGTGATGAGTTACATGAGTTTGGAAGTAGTCATTTTGGATGTTCATTGCAACCAAAAGTAAGATGAAATGTTGCGTTTCTTGCAGTTCATTTGCGTCGGCGATTTGGCTGAAAAATTCATTTCTCTTGAGTGCTGTGAAAACTTTGCTATGCAACGGACAATGCTTGTCAATGCAGAGAGTGCGTGAGATGAAATTGGGAAGACCACAGAAGTCAAAATGTGGTGCAAGACCGGAATTGGATCTCGGGAGTTCAAATGTAGAGCGTGAAATAATACTTCTAGCCAATTTTTGCTATAAAATCAGCACCAGCGCAGCACAATTACATTCGGCATATCAAGAATCTCCTCTAGTCAGACAATTGATTTATAAGCTGTTCATGCCTTGTTGCAATCTTGAAAGTGCAAACAGTTTATAATTTCACGTTTCTAAGTTTATCTCATAGCGGATAAAGTAACTTGCATATCAGCGAAAATTAAAGCATTGAAAAGGTTACTGATTCAACCCCCACTCCTCAAAAAATGGCCATCGAAGAGTGTTGAAAGTAGATGGGATATTTGAGTGAAGACCCCCACATTTAAAAACCAACCTGGTCTTAGTACTGAATTCAATTCAAGGCAGTTATTCATTGTTTGCATAAATTTAGACCAAGATAAATTTCGGACCCATGTGCGCTTCCTATTGCCAAGTATTAATCACAAAAATGATAATGTTGCAATTTATTTTGCTGCTGAGGTGGCAATGATGCAACCGTGGCCGGTCCCTGCGAAGACGCAGGCATTTGTTTTGTCTTACTAGGTGGTAGGTATGGCGGACGTTTTCTACATTCCTGGACAATGTTAAAAGTGTTGCATGTGTGTGCACGGCAAAATGACTACAACAAATAAAGAGCTAGTAGAAAAATAAAGTGATTGAGCGAGTACAGATATCTCTCTGCCATTATGGAATAAACCGTCAGCCATTGTTCCTTACACGAGGTCAGGAAATAGCAAAGTGTTTTCTGCTCGAGTGTGCTAATGAAAGTTTTCGCAAAGCTCCATGAAAGCACAGGCATAATGATTCAAACCTATTTGCGCAGAAGCTCCTGCTACGAAAAGAATCAATGAACAATTATAAAATTGAACATCTTCGAGTTCAACATTTTGGCTATGTGCAAGTCTTGGAGTAAAGAGCTTCTGAACTGTTCGGTTGTTGTTGGTTGAGGAACGAGAGCGCAAAAAATTGCCTTTCCATGGCTCTTATTTTTTTAGTTTGCAGGCAGGTAAATATAGAGCGATAATCTATTATCTTCGAAAAGCAAACTTTCCGTCTAAGTGCATTCTGAGCATCGTTGCTTTCCAGCTTTCTTTCAAGCCTGATTCGAAATTGTTCTTAATAATATCACCATGGCATGTTCTCAAGTAGGGATTACCGACTCCTTATAGAAAAATCTCTAAAATAAATGTCATTCAGCCTCTACCGAATGCCATAAATAAATGAATATCTTACACGTCGTACACGAGAGCAAATAAGGATTGTTAGTAAGCAACCCTACGCGTTTGACAATTTCTAATTAAACCAGATGCAGATGATAATAATCAACGAAAAAAAGCTCAGAAACTGCAAGGCGAAGTTGTTCTAGCTCATCGACTGTGCAATTGACTTTGTAGCATGATTTTATAGTTGAGTTATTTATTTAATCGAGGTGTAACATCTATTCGGTGCTTTAACTCATCTTTCAATGTAAATATTTGAAATAGGTGCAGAAGAGATCATAGCTAATGATGGTGGTCAAACTTACTCTCAACCTTCTCGTAGTGACCACCGGTAACCCCAGGAGCAGCTCTGGGGGCTAAAGAGGAGTGAACTCATCACCCACTGGACGTCTACAATTAGATTATGCCAGCAGAAATACAACTTAGGACAGTTTGGTAAACGAGGAACGACGTAAATACCCAGAATCATAGTCTCAAACTGGACTGTGGAAAGCACCCGCTTGTAGCAATGAGTAGAGTTTTTGACAGAAGGTTCAAAAGACTTCTGGATGAGTTGTGAAAATTGTATGTCCTTAACAATGTTGAAGACGGACGAGGTGCGACTACAAAGTGGAACTGCTACCTGTACGATGAAACCATGTAAGAGAAGTGACCAGTGAACCGAAGAAATCTATAAGCGCTTTAACTGTCTTCTGTTGACTGTTGTGCTACTTGTTATAAAAGCCATTTGTACTTCTGTCTTACCCTGATAAGTCCTTGGGACTTGTCCTGATGGGTGGGGAATTCATAAAGAATATTTAATGACCATTACGATAAGGATTATTTTACTTTGAGAAGGTTAAACTCTTGTTTTCCATAATGCTGCAGGAAGTTCATTGTTGAGCAAGACAAGACAAATAGAATGGAAAGCCTTGTTCAAGTTTACGAATGAAAGCTTATGCAGTTGACTCTGTCAAACCAACCATTACAATTTGTACTTCACATCGACTCTTTGTTAAACATGCTAAGCTTACTATTTAACTGGACATTTTGGAGGTATATGAAGGAAGTTAAACAAGAACTGCTGAAAATCATGGAGTTCCTACTTCGCTGCTCAACCATAATTGACTGTAGTGAGCGAACTCAAACTGGCGGAGTGTGGAGTACCTTCTTAAGTTATCGATGGCGTTAACAAGTTGGAAAGAAATGGACGAAACAAAGATTGACTTACATGAGTGAATGGACATAGTCTTGCTGAATATCATGGCCTTGGAGAGTTAAACACTGAAGCCTTTCATGCCAAACTTGGCAACTGAATCAAGAAATGCTAAAACAAGCTTGCTTGTTCTTGCCAACATGGGTGGCAACATACTTGCATACTTTTCATATTTCAAATCGTTTGAGTCTTAAAGACTATTTCATCAGAATAAGATGTGCTTCTGTTTTAGTTTACTTCAAAAGGATTTTATGATAATCTTGATCAAACCAATGGTATTGATCTCCCTCATTGAAGACCGCAGAGCCTTTGATGAATCTACAATAAACGGTCTACCGAAATTCGAATTCCTGAAATGCTATCAAACTAATGGGATAATATTTCATCAGGGAAGGTTGATTATCCAAGGAACAAGATCACGGTTGTGGTCTTAAGCTGATCGGTTGAATGGAAATCGGATATTTTTTAGTATTCACCGGATTCACTCAGGAGTAAAGCAATGGATAAATTCGACTGTTGCTTATAACTGGTGGATGAGCATGTATCATCGCTAATAAATAAATGGAAGGTCAACTCCTTAATTATGATCTACAAGGCGATGATCAGATGCAAATTTTCTAACTAGGATAACGTTTTGAAACCAGACATCCTACTAGAGGATGCACTTAGGTACATTAATTAATGTTGCACTGCACAACAAATATAAGTTATAAGCTTATTTAGCGTTGTAAAGCTTAGTATTAGGCGAGGAGAGATGACAAAATGCCTCATACTTTGAATTTCAAACGTCGACATAATAACAGCTAAGCACTTTGTATCATAAATATTGAAAAATATCATTGAGCAAACAGTATGGAAAGTTAGGTACTAATCAAAAAATTAGAAAATAATTTGCACAAATGTTCTATTTGTGCACAGAATTTCACTAAATCTGTATGAAAATTAGCGCACTAATAGTAAGCCGATTCAATGCTTTCGTCGAAGCTATGCTATGCTGAGACATATTTTGGCCAACTGTAAATTTGTATCAATGAATGAACCCGAGTTGCCTTCACAATGTGGTCGATCAACTGGTGATCGGCTCTCATTCATAAAGTTTGCCGATCGGTGCTGAAACTGCTGGAACTGCCAACATGAAAACCTGGTTGTGCAACAGGTGATGTGCGTTGATGCTTAGAGGGCTTCTGTCGTTACTCTCGAAACAAGCCTGTTTTTGATGTGAAACGAGATACGAAGTTGATTTTGATGATTTTAACGTAGAGCGTGATACTCTGGTTCTGGCCAATTGTTGCCGTAAAACCACTTTTCTTACAGGGATTTGACTGGAGACTTGCTCATATCTAAACAAAGTAAGAGCCATGACTGTGAATCCCAACGCAACTTGTTTGCAAGCCATCATCAACACAGGCTATTACCGCTTCCGATGATAGATGATCGTCTTAACAATTCGCCTGGTATTTTGAATATTACACTTTTAAAAGGAAACAACGTTCCTGCAATTGTTGCTTTTAATTTTCATATTAAACTCAGCCTCTCAAAGCTTTTTGGGAGGCTGTGACACTTTGCATCCGCTTCCATATTTCTCCAAGACCAATGAGAACAACCGATCGCGGATTCAGCAGAAGTTAACGCTCATAACCGATAGGAACGCTGCAAAATTTGATGTCCCTGTAATCATGATATTCTATGATACTCTATATACGTACGTTTGTGGATTTCTCAATTTTCCCTTTAGACTTGTACGTCCGTTCGAGATCTCCGATTGGTAAAAATTTTATGTGATTCAGTAAAGTTGTTGTCTGTAGGAAATAAAGTGAAAGCCACGTATTGCTTCCTTTTTCCTTCAATCCTACTTAAATATTTGCTGACATTAGTGCGCGTTGCTTAAACAACAACACGCTATCCACCAGCCTACCCGTTTTTTTCGCTAAAACCATTTATTTATTTATTTATCTGTGATGTGTTCACTCGAGTTGGTGACTTTCCATCAGTGAATCAATTTACTAGGTCTGAGTTGGCCTCAGAATGTAGTTGATCAACGTTAAATTAAACGTAGTTCGTAAGGGCAACTTCTGTGACTTTGTCTTTTAGTATTAAAGCCATTAGAGCCACCATCTCACCTGACTGATCAGACGAGCTTGCTTTTTGGTGCAGAGTTTGTGTCAATAGTGTTTTCTCAAAATTAAATGCAGGAAACTGAAAATTTTGGAGTGAACCGAGATGTTGCGTAGCTTTTAAACAATTACAGCATTCAATTTTATTTTTTACTCATTCGCTACAGTTTAAACAGTTTTTTCAGGGTAAGTAGATAGATTTCTTAGGAAGTAGCGGTATAAGGCACAACATTACTTGTGTTCTATGATTATCCCATTTAAATGAATGAATCTTGTTTATTTCTAATGAACGGAAATTCCTTAAGGTGTTTGGTTTTCAAAAATCGTTTGCTTTCGGTTCTTTGCCCTCGCTCCTCTTATAACAGATAATTTCTTCATTAGTTTATTGTCGTTCTCTCGAAGCGAAAGTTTGAAATGTCCTTTCAATCGTCAAATTTCTTGTTTATTTGGCTTGTTTTTTATCGACTGATTGGCAAATGGGCTAAAATCATCGCCACCTTCACTATTTATTCTAAAAACAAATTTAGATGGATAGAATCCATCAAACAAAATTTGGCATGTTCTTAAGCCGAAAATTTAGACAGCATCACTGGAAACTTATATCATCCGTTCATTTTAGACCAGAGTACTGAGATCCCAAAGAGCTCCTATCTATTAAATGTTCTGTGTTTTGAAAAGGGATTTTTATGAGCACTTTGAGCATTTATTTTATTGTTAACTGCTACTGATTTGTGCAGAATTACTTTAATCTTGCATTAAACTTGTGGCATAAGTTTTCCTTTCTGGTTGTGCTTCAATGCAGCTACCAAAGATAACAGATACTTACCTGAATAATGAAAAGGGCAAGGTAGGATGCAGTAGCCTCCTAGCAATGGGTTAGCCTTTGGTGTTAGGAGTTCGCCTCATTAATTTTCTTTAATTCTTGGGTCTCCGATAATCTTTCAAAACTTTACTACGCAAGTTGATTTTTCCTTGTTCAATAATGCTACATTGCTGAAAACACAAGAAATTGCGAATGATGTCTACTAAGTGTCAAGATACATTCCTAAGTTTTGCTGCTAGAGCTCAGGGTGTAGAATAGCATCGAGCATTGTTTTTTTAAGTAACATTAAGAATTAAACAGAAAACGAACCAAGAATACTGAATATAAAGTCCAGTTTTCTTACGACGAGAGTCGAAAACGCACCGTTCACTTTCTTTTCAGCAATTCAATTCTTTTTGAGAAAACTGCATGTTTTTTTAATTCAAGTTTAATATTTGCGTTTTAACATTATGGGCGATGCAATGAGTACCCATTGTTTGTTAACTATTTACTGAAATGTTGAACATTTGTCCCATTAATCTGCATTCATTCAATCACAGTGGTGTGTCTTCAGAATTTCACATTAGTAGTATCAATGAGAGTTTGCGCCTTCCCTTTGAAGGGTAATTTAAAATAATCAGAAATAAGCCTCTAATGTGGCAATGTATTCGAATAGCTTCATCAACGCAATAATAAAATTCAATGCAATATTGCCATGCGGTTATGAAATGTCTGCAACGGTAAATCTAATCTTACATTTCACTGTAGTCCGTTGCCATCACTCACTTGTAAAGTTTTAAAATGAAAGCTCAGAAACTGCTGCAGTTTGGATACTGAAAATTTTTAATTGGATAAAGAAGATTATTTCAAAAAATTGAAATAATTATGATCTACTAAAAAGCCACGAAAGAAAGGACTAGCCTAGTTACGAATTAAAAGATTAATCAAGAACGTTGTTTTAAAACCGATGCGAATTGATGAGTACATGCATCACTACTATAATAGATAGCGTTTTTGAGTTTTTATTACTTTCAAAACATTTGAAAAATGGCAAAATACAATCTTTTGATGTCGAAAATCACAGCTTGGTAAACGAGGAACGACGGTAATAACCGAATTCATGGTCTCAAACTGGACTGTGCAATCTACGTGTATGTAGCAGTAAAGGGAAAATCTCCACCAGAAAGTTGAAAAGACTTGTGATAAAAGTATGAAGATTGTCTGCCCTCAACGGTGTCGAGGATGGACATGGTGCAACTACGAAGTGGAACTGCTACCTGTACGATGAAACCATACCAGCGATGATAAAGGCTTTAACTGTCTTCTGTGTTAACTGTTGTGTGCTGCCTGTTGTAGAATCTATTTTTACTTCTGTTGTCCTCCTAATAGGTCCTTGGAACTTGCCCTAATAGACGGGGAGTAAATAAATAAATAAATAAAATCTAATATTGTGGTCCACATTTGCTCTACTTTGGAAGGTTGCAATTTTCAAAATATTTTCTACCAGTGGATAATATTAAATGTTAACTAGTTTCAAATTTAAAGAGCATCCAAAGAGATTTAGCAGCAATGGGTTGCACATAGCTTTGTTTTGTTCACAAAATCTACACCCTTGCTTTACTTGAATTAGTAAGCAAATATCAGATCCGCTTATCATACCTCAAATTCACTCATTAAGTCAAGTCTACGAAATGTTTGTCCTAAATAGATTTTGATTTTTAGAAAAAAATAGAAGCAAAATATTAAATTAATTATATGTGATTATTTTCAATTATTAAATAATTTGTTTATTGGTTATTACGTTTGTTTGTTAGGTATGGAAATGGCTGGTACATGTGTCAGTGTATACCTTCTATTTCTATGGGTAAACAGAACCTAGTTTAGCAGTCTACGCAGTTTACACCCAATCTTGCTACCTTAAAACCGCTTCTCCAACATTTGGACTTGAATAAAATATGCTGTTGCAGCTAATAACTATTCATTTTAACGACGAATTTCAAACAATAGAGGAATGAATTTTTGAAACTATTCACTTTCATGCTTTTAAATTCTCCTCCAACATTTATACTCTGAAATATTTTATTCAAATTGAAAACAAGCAATAATGATGGTGTTGTTTTGAGCACTAACAAATTGGTTTCCTTAAGAAAAAGAGTTGAAAAGTGCCGATACATCTTTGAAAGTAATATAAACTTGTAGTTGGAGTACAAAGAGAAATCAAAGAGATGCAATGCAATGGGAAGTTTCAATAGATCAGCGCGCTCAAGTTCATTTGATGGGAATGAAACCTACACTAGCAAAGATGATGAAGCTGGTGCTTCTGATGCTTTTCCGCAAAAGAAATCTTTTTGGAAATCTTTGATGTAAGAAAAGCGTTGACAAATATTTACATCAACTTCGTACGGTTGTTTCAATCTACCCCAAAGAAGGCAACTGAAATTCACAAAAATCAAGTTAATTTAAAACTGGTTTGCAAACTTACTCATGATGGTGTGTTGAGGCGAATTTAGACTAATTCACCCTCATAATTTGCAAGGTAAAACTTCAAATCACTTTCTTCAGATCATCAAACTATTTCTTAGTTAGACAATGTGCCAAAATAACAGCTCTTGTAAAGGCAAAGTTTGTAAGCAGATTAGTTTGCTCCATGGAAGTGATTATGTTTGTGTCACTTTAGAGCTCATGGTAAATTCCAACCTAAATAAGCAAAGCCATGTGTGATGTTTGAGTCTTTATTGCACTGTTGAAGCCTTTCATCACCTATACTCATCATCACACTGTTTCGTATCTACATATTGCGTCTTTTATAACATCCGTCTTTTGACGAAAGGGCCTTTGCTCTTCTTATTGTCAACTAGTGTGGACTGAACAGCCGTATTTGGCCCTTAAAGGCATCAAATTTCTTATTTATACCCAACCCATTAGGGCAAATTCCAAAAACCTATTGGGGTTACAACAGAAGTACAACTAGCTTTTGCTACAAGTAGCACGCAACAGTTAACACAGAAGAGAGGAAAAGCGGCTATCGACGTCTTCGGTTCTGGCCTCTTCCCTGGTATGGTTCCATCGTACAGGCAATATTTCACCTTCATAGTGGGGACTCATCTGTCCCCGACACTGTTAAGACAGACAGTCTTCATACCTCTTGCAGAAGTTTTCCAACTTTTTGGCGAAGATTCCATTCACTGCTACTTACACGCACTGTCCGCAGTCGAGGTTAAGCCATGAATCCAGGTATTTAAGTCGTGCCCCGTTTACCAGGCTGCACGAAGTTATACTTGAGGGTATCGATGTTGCTTTTCGTTTTTTTCTTTGAATTTGAATTGGGGAGGCTTGCTACTTTATATCATCCGAATCACCACTGTGGATCCACTTTACAGAAATTCTAAAAGCACAGTACCACTAAAGTTTTCTTATTTTTAGGGCGAGTGTCTGCATGGAAAAAAATGGTGGACCTTCTCTGGTAGTGAAGTTGATTTCTTGGTCTATCAAGCATTCAGATCGATTTGGTTGTCAAACTCTGGGTTCTTATTAAGAACGAAAAATGCTTTTGGAACTCTGGTGCGACAGCATATTGCAGCAAGCCTATACATAAATGAATCGCTCGAGTAATTCTTGGACGAAAGTACTAAATAATAAGTACTTAATATTTCTAGACGTTCGATTTCCTAAATTCATTTGAAAAGACCTACATTTAAAATGACAGTGAATATGTTGCTATTTAAGCTGTTGAAGAACATTGAAGCTTACAAAATGTAGGTTTAAGATTATATAATTTGTAAATGAATTCCGAATGGAATAGATTTGGGAAAAGCTGTGGAAATAGTAATGCTGAATAAGTTGATCTGTGGGAAGAAACATTCTTAACTTGTCCTTTTTATAGAGGGAAATTCGTAAGCGGAGAAAATAGAGATTAGCAGCATTTCAATATTGTAGTTATATGTCTTCTATCTCTATAACCTACTTAAATTTTATATATTTATTTTTTTATATTCGTGAAGCGGTAGTTCTCCTTTAAGATTGTGACTAACTTCCTTGTAAAAGGAGCCATAGTGTCTTCTTTAATCCTAGCTTCCTTGTAATAGACAGGATTCCTTCTAAAGTTATGGACCAACTGTTCCTTTTAAGTGACTGTTTTTTGATATTGTGTTTTTTTTAAGCTAGCTTGTCTAAGCAGGTACAAAAATGATTAGATATGACGATTTGGAAAAGTATACAAAATTTAGGGCGTTCAGTAAACATTTTCTTATGTTTGCTGCCACCCTGTGCCAGCTGATAAAGCGATTTCATTGAAGAAATTCCCACAAATGGCTACTAGCATTAGCAGCTAAGCAGAATGGCAAAGGTGATATGAATACCTCACATTGACTTAAGCACAGTGATTAAGTATTGACCTTATTTTTATTGATTGACATAAGTCAGTCAAAAAATATGATGGAAAATTTATTAAGATTATTCAATTTATTTATTTACAAGAATATTGATCTGACGCAATCGTCAATCTTAAGTTGGGTTTGACAATGGAAGACATATTCACTTATGCCCATATCATTGTAAGCATATATCATTTATTCAACTTAGCAACATGCAACCATTATTAACCTCAAAAACTGAATTCATATTGCAAAAACAAAAACAAGACATGAAGCTCATCAGAAGTTGACCATAATTAGACATAAAGCTGTCAAGAATCATAGTTGACAGGAACCGCGATTCGGTCATATTCAGTTTAAAAAGTTTTTCTGACCTTAACGTTTTTCTCATTCGTATTCAGATTTTCTGTTTTTTCTACTTCAGTTTGATTCTTTCCTCTCCTCTGCTAGTTCCTCCCTTTCTATGGTTTCGACCGAAGAGTGACAGTTCCTTATATGTTTTTCTAACCACCCTTGAGTCTTACATCTTTTAAAGCGGTCAGTAAGAGGGCACTTTAGTCGATGGTCCAATGTCGCTTCAGTTGTAAGTTTTCTTCTTAATGATCTTGTCTAACGTGCATTCGCATATCCCATATTCTGGCGAAGGATTTTTGGCAGTTTGTGTTGGAACAGACAATATAACGTTGCCTTTCTCCTACCAGTCTTCGGATCTAGTAGCCATGAATATGAAGGCTCTCGCCATATTTCTTTCACATGCGTAATTAATTGAAGCATCCAATTCCTTGTATGCGAAGCTTATAGAGATACAAGCAGTCCTTGCGAATGTGTGTCTGGTTGGGTCAGATATTGCACCTCCAATTATGGCTTTTCATTGAGGGCATCGGTTTTGCTTTTCGCTTTTTTCTTTGAATTGGAATTGGGGATGCTTGCTACTTTATATTGTCTGATTAGCCACCGCGGATCCACTTTACAGAAATTCTAAAAGCACAGTACCACTAAAGTTTTCTTATTTTTAGGGGGAGTGTCTGCATGGAAAATAATGGTGGACCTTCTCTGGTGGTGAAGTTGATTTCAGATCGATTTGGTTATCAAACTCTGGGTTCTTATTAAGAACAAAAAATGACTGGAAATCTGGTGCGACAGCAACTTGCAGCAAGCCATTTATATTCGCCTATACATAAATGAATTTCTCGTGTTACTATCGCTTACTGAAATGTAATATCCAGCAAAAAATTTATGCATGGTCATGTTTAATTAACTTGACATCTCTACTATTGCCGCTTTAAATTGGAATGGTTTTTGAAGATAATCCCTATTTTCGAACGATTTGCTGAAATTAAATCAATTCGAATGGTTGATAAACTATTAATTTAGTTTCGTGCAAATTTTGGACAAAGCACTAAGTAATAAGTACTTTTTATTTCCAGAGGTTCGATTTCGTAGAATTATTTGAAAGGACTTTCATTTAACTTGACAGTGAATATATTGCTATTTGAGCTGTTGAAGAATATTTCAGGAAATGGGAGGGAACATGTCCGGTCCTTAAATTATCGTTACTGTACAAATTCATTCTCTACCTTCGAACACTGTCGGAATTTGTGGTTGCACCTTGCTTTACTAGTTGCGCACCTACAAGAACCTATCAGTTTCGATGGATAAAACTTGCATCAAAACACTTTGTATTCAGCCGAATCGGAGCTGAAATTAAAAGAATGACTTCATTTCAGTAAATAAATAGCTAATCCAATTAAATGCAAATTAATTTTTTTTAAAAATTAATGCATAAATTTTAGAGAATTTAAAATTTTTAATAGCTTTTACAAATGGATTCGCTTTGAACTGACATCTTGCTAAGAAATACCTTCTATCTTTATCCAGTGCTGTAAATCATCAAAGGAAATTTATGTTTAACCCGAGGATTAGCTTGTTAATAAGTGCATTGCGCAATCAAATTGTTGTGAACTGAGACAAAATTAATTTCATTCAAATAATTTATTCTTTTTTAAGTAGTGCGCTACTTTAAGGGGACTAAAACCCGCTTTTAAGAGCTTTTTCAGATGTTGAATACGTATTTTCTCGTATATAGGTCTATTATTTGGCGTTTCAAATGTTTTAGTCTAAAATAAGTGCTGTTTGTCAATCTTGTAATTGACAGCTTTCTTAGATGCGCAGTCATTTGACTGACTCAAGCAAATAAGTGATTAATATGCGCTGCAAACTTCATTGAAAATGAAAGGTTTGTTCGCACCTTAACATCTCAAGAAAAAAAAATAGACGCAAAGCACAAAGTCTGTTGCGCCTAAGCTTTTGGTGCTTCCTCAGACTCTGTGGAGCAGAAATGCACTTTTCTTTTGAGGATGTAATTGCCTTGAGAGCCAATGTTTGATCAGAAAAAATGACACTTCTTTTGAACAATATGCTGATGCGATTGACTTAAAATTTTGGAGCCTTCAATTTTGAATGATATCAGCTTTTAGTCCGCTCCTTTCAACCCCAACTGGTTGGTTTGTAAATATAATTTCTGCCAAGCAAATGAAGCAGCATTAACTTTCAGTTAGAGATTTACAATATTTAAAATAAAAGTTAGTCTATCTTAAGACCTTTTTAAGCTCTTTCATCACTGCAAAATGAACGCAAGCTAAGAAAATTCATTCTGATCATGCCAGTCTGAGGCATTCCTATTTAAAGCAACATCTTTTAAAATGCCCCTTCCCACTAGTAAATCATGCTACTAGTAACACTTCTTACTCCAATAGCTGTCTTTTACTTATAGTCATACCAATTTTATGATATTTCTGGCAATTCTGACTATAATTAGCCTGTGTTAACCATTAAACGTAAACTTGGCCGTTTTATAATCTAAAATGTCCTTCTTAACGAGCACATTCGCTACCAGTTCATCTTCTTTTGCTGTGGATTTAAAAATTAGAAAAAAGTTCTTAATATTCTGCTCTTAAACGCAAATGAAATCAGTTTTGAAAAAAAATTGAGAACCTACCCATAATTTGACTTCTAAGGAACCAAATCTTTTGAGTGGCTTCAACTGAATTGCAGCATAAGCTGATGGATTAATGCTCCAAAGCATCTCTGATAAAGAGACTAAAACCATGCTAGCTTGAACCCAAAGCATGCATCATTTGTTTGATGCTGTCGCTAAAGATTGAATGAATTAAAACAGCATGACATAAACAACTCGATCGCCTGTATCTATGAGTTGCCTTTGAATACTGCAGATTCAATGAGCAAACAGCTTTGTTGATTGCCATTCCCTTCTGTTAATTCTGCATCAATTCAATTGCTTAAAGCCTTTTTTAAGTTCCTCTGAACCTTCATTTCAATGAGAAAATCACCTTATCAATGCTTAGTATTTGTACACGCACATAAATTATTCTAATATCCTCATAACAAGAGCATATCAAAAAATTAAGACTTTAAGAGAACATCCTAAAAGGTGTCATTCAAACAGCACCTGCCATTGAATGGCTGATATTTGAAACATTCAAGCTACAAAGCTGCCTTTAATTTAATCGTTTTCGTTCACTGAACTGCAGTATATGTTCACTGATCTAATTGATTTGGAATTCAAAATCAAAGTATAAAACTTAAAACTCGTGTCTACTGCGTTTCTATGTTTTATAGAAATAGCTCTCCCTTTTAACAATGAGCGAAAGAAAAATCGTGATTAAGTGATGCCCATTTTGGTAAAAAAAGAATTACATTTATTTGCGTCTGTTGCTTTCTGTTAGATAACTCAGCGTAGAAACTGAAATCAGGACTATCTTGATTATTAAATATTTGCCTAGTCCAACTTAGATACACAACCCCAAAAAACACATTCATAAGCCTTAAAGAAGTAAGGTGTCATGCTGTGCATTAAACTACCCAACTGTGCAAAATACTAAAATCATGAAAGACTGCATGTCAAGGCTTACTTAGTCTGTAAAGACAAAAATAAAAGTGTTCAATAAAGTTTTTTCTCCAATTTCGCTAAGGAAATCGACAAAATGCAGATTGAAAACTGATGTCTATTTGCCGAACATGCTAAATTGTGTCACATCAATTCAAGCAAAATAAAAAGGCAAAACGGTAAATTCAAACCTTTATTTACTTTGCAATATAATCTTTGAAAAATTTTGCTGAACTTTAAGACACAACTGCTTTTCTGTCCTTAATGCCATGAAGCCTCAATGGTCTAACAGCATGAACCTACGTGCCGCTTTGTAGCTTAATGTTCTTGATAAGTGCAGCGTCATCTGAAAGTAGACTAAAGCTTTGCTTGATTTACCTTTTTTAACCAACACTTGCACTTGAACGTTTTAATGACTCCCAGCCCAGTTGCACCTTTTAGGTTCCGTCCTACAAAATAGTAAGTTATAGACCCAGTGTCAAAAGGTCATTCAAGTTTGAGAATTTGCTTAACTCAATTTTTATAAATAATCTCTCCAAACATATTTATCTGTGTTTGAAAGAAAATTTCCATTTAACTGATTTTAATCTTTTCAAGTCTTTGAATGGTCTAACCATAATTGTAATTTGCGAATATTTTAAAAATGGGCTTTGATCACTTGCTCATCATATCGCAAATGTTAAATAAGTAAAACTAACCGCAAAGTCATGAGCTTTATTTCAAATTAACATAATATGCGCTCAGCAGTGTTTCGAAGAGGGTATAAGTACTGCAAGTAAGCTCCAATTCCAAGGCTACTTCACGTGCGCATCGAAGGAAGAAGAGGTGTGCCATGACGGCAGCACATAGCAACGTGATTTTAGCAGAGGCGAGCTATGGCCTATCCTGCAAAACATCAAAGTATTGATGCTGCAGAAAAATAGTAAGCTTCTAAAGATTAAGGCCTTATAGTCAAACAGCGAAATTTTTAGGAGTTGTAGCCTAAAGGAAATATATTTTTATTCAAATGAATTTCAAAAAACTATTTTACTTCACCAATTTTTATAACAGAACTTTCTTTTTATTCGTCCCAAACCAAACAAAGTAAGTCTCAAGGACTTATTAGGGGTACGACAGAAATACAAGAAAATTACATCTTAGCATAGAAGCAATTATTTGATGATTTTCGGCTCGCTGGTCTTTTCTCGGCATGGTTTCGTGCAGTACCGCCACGGCCGAGAAGGAGCAGATGTGTTTTTCATCCTGCCTGATGGAACATTTCTTCGCAATCTTTTATCCTGTCTCCAACTGTATCATTTTTCTCCTTCAAATTCTGTTTTACTACTTCCCTACTTTAGTTTGATTTTTCCCTCCTCTGTTGGTTTCTTTCTTTCTCTGATTTCGACCGAAGGGTGACAGTCCCTGATAAATCTTCCTAATCACCCTTGATTATTGTTTTTGATTAAGCAATTGAATCGATCAAATTCAAGAGCGAATTGCCTCTATCAAACTGCTAAAGGACATGCAGAACCACTAGTAACTGCTTAGTAGCTTATGATTGAAATTCATCAATGAATGTATGTGCAGTAACCCAAAATTAAATTTGAGATTTACTGATATTGTAATCTACCACATAAATATGGCCTGTTATCACATACTTATCTGAAGAACCATGGCGTAGATTTGTAGGAGTATCGAATTACATACCCCTATCAGAAGTCTCTTTCAGAAGTTGGCCGAGTTTCCATTCATCGCCACATGCACGCATGTTCCACGTTAAAAGCTTAAGACAGTGAATTCAGGTATTATGTCATGCCTTGATTAAGAGCCCCTTGGTGGACTCAGGCTGTACTTATGCCAGCATACTCATATGTTCAAAGGTCCAGTGGGTGATCTGTCCCAGCCGACTGTCCCTCTCTTTTGCCCTCAGGGTTGCCCGGAAGTTTCCGGACGTCATCACTTAGAGGTAAATATTAAGGTCAACCACCATTATTTGTACCCACCCATTAAGCATCTCCCAAGGACTTATTGGCAGTACAACAGAACCTCAAATAAATTCATAGAAAAATGATCCTGAATCATTTTAATTTCAAAAAAATGCGAGAATACGCGTCAAGAAAATTCTATGACTATTCTGATACTACTATATATTTGAACTTTTAACTGGAAATCAAACTGTGTGAAAGTCATTTTCGGGAGATTGGAAATTTTTCCTTCTTAAGGCATCAAGTTATTAATTACTTGATACTACACTTCATTTTCTAATAACTAACAAATTTCTTCTGGTTCACTTCTTTTCATACCAAAAATCCTAATAGAATTTATTATTAAATAAACAATTTACATCAAGGATGCAGATTTGCCCATCAATTTTGTTCCTTGAGTCCAAATAAAGGTGTTTTTGTTGGTTTTTAAGTTGAATGAAATGGAATAAAGTAGTTTGTGGTGTTTGTGTTACTGAACCTAACTTGAGTGTGAAATATAAAAAATGAAGTTGATTTACATTCGCTTATGGAGATGCAAGCAATCTAAGCGAAGCTTTTAGGATACTTAGGGTGAGTGTCCGCTGGATGAAAACGGCGGACCCGCTTAAGTAGTGCAGTTGATTTCTTGGTTTATCAAGCACTTAAATAGATTTGGTTATCAAACTCTGGTTTCTTATTAAGAACGAAAAAGACCTGCGAAATTCTGGCGTAGAAGCAACCTGTAGCAACCCATTAATATTCTTCTATACATTAACGAATTTCTCGAGCTTTTATCACTGTAAAATATCTGTACGAGATTGTTGCTATGATCATGAGGCCTTTGAAGGATAAGCAGAAAATGTGATTTTTCCACTGAAACATAATATCTAGCAAAGACGAATGCGTAGTCAGATTTAATAAACTTGAAATCTTTGCTGTTGCTGCCAAGAATCGGAATGATTTTTTGAAGATAATCCACATTTAAGAGCGATTTGCTGAAATTATATCAATTCAAATGGGTGATAAACTTCCGATTTAGTTTCATGCAATTCTTGGATAATTCACTAAATAATAGGTGCTTCTCATTCCTAGATATTAAATTTTGTAAATTCATTTGACTTGACAGTGAATATATTGCTATAGAGCTGTTAAAGAACATTGCAGGAAATGGAACGGAACAACTTTGGTCCTGAGGATGTCGTGATTGTACAAATTCATTCTAACTATGGCACCTTATGATGATTTTGACAAATCGAAACATTTTCTGCCTGAAGACGCTGTCGGAATTGGTGATTTTACTTTGCTTCACAAGTTGCGCATTTACAATGAACTTTCGGTTACGATGGATAAATCTTGCATCAAAACAAAGCTGATATTCGACACTGGAAATCTATTTAACTGAATTAGTTTAAATCTGATGATGGGTCCGAACAAGTTAGGCTAAATCACTTGATTGTGAGACCTTTGCAACAAACTGCATTAAGAAAATGGGCTTCACAACTAGTTTACTATATTTGTTTATGCGGTTCTTTGATCAGTAGGGATCAACATGGTGCAAGTGTTGCTTACCTCCAAGTAGATGAACTAGTACATTCAAAAGATTCTTTAAGGAATTTCACCCAGCATTTATTCTATCCAAACTGTAGCATTCTTTACCTAGTGTAGTAGAATTTTAAAGCCTTGCCAAAAAACGATCTTCTGAAAAAAACTTTTTTAGACTACTGAATCATTTTTAACCGATTCTTCGATCGTAATTCATCAGTCAAGAATAATAAAATACTTGATCGTTGAATGCTTCATCAAATTTCAATCAGTTCTAGCTGCAATATTTGCAAATCTATTCAAAGAATTTAATTTTCATTTTTTTAATCTTAAGGTAGATGTTTTGTTAAGCAGATCCTACTCAGATCCTATTCATTCATGTTAAAGTGATTGGTGCATGCGCAACGGATCATTTCGCCAAATAACCTGATATTGGCCACTTTAAATTTGGCCAAATCAGAGCAGAAATTACAAGAATGATATTCATGAAGTAAATAAAAGCAGATCTGATTGTATGCTTGGCGAATCGGGTTTTGAAAATTAATATAAAATTGCCAAAAATGTCTTCTATCTAAATCCAGTGTTGTTAATCCACCCAGGAAAACGTGAAACTAGCATAGTGAAAAGAATACTCCATGATTAAATTGTTTCGTATGATGGGACTAGCTTGTGAATAAGTGCAATGTGCGATCAAATTCTTTTGAAACGAATCAAAACTAACTTAATTCAAATTACCCACTTTTCAAATGGTACGCTTCCGTAGGGTGAATAGATGTCGAATACGTATTGTCTCGTAAAAAGGTCTATTAATAAGCGTTTCAAATCTTTTAGTCATTTGACCGATTCGAGCATCGAGCTTCATCGCAAATGAAAGGTTCTTACTCACCGTAACATCTTGAGAAAAAATGGACGGTCAAGCTTTTGATGCTTCTTCAGACTGTATGGAGCATGTACTTCTCTACTCAGGAAATTATTGTATTTAAAGTCAAGAATCTCTATGAATAATTTCAATATTTATTTACACACATTCAAGGATTTCGGAATATCCATCTTTTCTCTTTTAAATCAATCAGTTTCATTTGCTTTAGGATTCATTTTCGTTTTCTTAACCATATTCGATGCACTGAATGATATCAAAACAGTAAAGTTTAATCCGCATAGTGACGAAGTCTCTAACAGTAACCCGGCTTACCAAAGGCCTAGGTGTGGTAGTACTCAAATCTTCCTCTGTCGGTACAATGTTTCTTATAGCTAACAACAAATGCTCTAAATATAAGTGCTATCACTTCATGCGTTCGCGCAAATCATGCAGATACAGCACCCATGCTAAATGAAAAGGAAGGTGATGTGTCAGGTCACGATTGTGGCTAATCTTAAATGCCCAGACATGCGTTTTTGTTTATGAGCTTATTCACTTTAACTATCACCAAGCGCATCTGATTTTATCAGACAAATAAGATCTTTATGTACATTTTGTTGTTAACGAAGCCAAAACACGGTGCAAACTCATCACACTTACAAAATTTCAACGATTTCATATAATGAAGTTTGGCTTATGAACTGAAGGAATCTGAAACTATTTGTGACGCCCAGTTTTCCTAAGCTTGGTGAAGAACCGGAAAAAAGTTAAAATCGAAATCGCTCGAGATAGGAACTTGGACTTTTAAGGACATACGATGGTACTATTTCCTGATACTGATAACACTTTTCACTTCAATGCCTGTCTCCTACTTCTAGCCATACCAATGTCATGATATTGGATGCTATCGCTAACAGTTGACTCCCGTCTTTACTGCGGTCCTTGTGTTTATTTATGAAAATGGCTTTCCTTTTTTACATTGAACAAGAGATACTTTGGTGAGTAAGTAATGTGCTTTTTTTGGTACAAACGGAAGCAAAAATATTTGCACCTGTCACTTTCTGATAAATAACTCAACGTAGAAATTGAAGTGAGAACTCTCTTGATTAGCCTTAAAGAAATAAGGTATCATGCTTTGTACTAAACTGCCCGTTTGTCCAAATCGCTGAAATCTGAGAAAACTCCATGGCAAAGCTTACTAAGTCTGTAAATAGTGTCCAATAAAGTTTATTTTCTCCAATGTTACCTATGAAACCAACATGAACGCGAATTGAAAACTTGTGCCTATTCGCCTTAAATGCTAAATTATGTTGCGTCAATTCTGGCAAAAAAAAACTAAACTGGAAATTCGATTCGTTATGTATTTTTGCAATATTATCTCGGAAACAATTTTACTGAAATTTGAGACAAAACTTCTTGCCTGTCTTCAGTGCCATGCAACCTCAATGGTCTTGACAGCATCAACCCACGTGTCGCTATTTAGCCTAATGATCTCGATGGGTACAGCGTAGTCTGAAAGTAGACTTGGGCCTAAATTGATTTTACTTTTCTAACCATCACTTGCACTTGAACGTTCTAATGTTTCACAGCCCAATGGCACCATTTAGGTTCCGTTCAGCAAAATATTGTCAGAAGGTCATTCAAGTTTGAGGTTGTGCTTATTTCAACTTGTTAAAATAATTTCTCTGTCAGCAAAATTTTCATTAAACTGATTTCAACCTCTTCAAGTCTTCGAATGGTCTAAACACAAATATGATTTGCGTAGATTTTAATATATGCATTAAATGTCAACTTCTTAAATAGGCTTCTATCACTCGCTCATCTCCTCAAATGTTAAATTAGTCAAACTATCCGCAAGGTTAAGAGCTATCTTAAAAAAAAACATAATTTACGCTGAACAGTGCTTTGAAGTGGGTGTAAGTACTGCAAATACGTTTCAATTCCTAGGCTGTTGTCTTGACACGTTGAGTGAAGAAGAGGTGTGCCAAATCGGCAGCATATAGCAACCTTTTCTGAAAAGGCAAATCATGGTCTATTTTGCAAGACATCAAAATTTTTATGTGGCAGATTTCAGATTTATCTCTGCATTCATTTTTGATTCAACTTTATTAAATTGTTGATAAACGTAGAATTCTTAGCAGTGACGCATGGCACTGTAAAATCAGTATATTTTCAGATATAAATCAATGCTGAATATTCCAAGCTACCATCCATCAGCTTTGCTATGTCTGGAGAGCAGCTGAAGCAATGCCCGGTTAAGCAAATGGCATCTATTTAAGATTTACTATTTTGACCAACTTAAATTCAATTTGTTTTCATAATGACTGTATACATATATAAGCGTGTATATACATACAAACGATTTTCTATGCAGCAACACTTTTATTTTGTGCAAATGAAAAATTTTTGAGAAAATGCTGATTCTGTTATTTTATCAAAGCATCACCCGCAGCCTTTCACCAATGCTTGTTCCGGTTCTGCTTGCTGATCAACTTGGAATATTCCAGTGCATCAATGGTGTCAACGGTGCGATTTCATTATACAAATACTTTTTTAAAATGCAAGACTAGGTCTTACTTTGGACCTAAACTCGACTCAATAATAATCTAGTAAGTCGCTGTGCCTTGGTTCAACTCATCCGCTTAATTTAGCTTGATAATGTTAAAAATATCCCTTTGGATGGACCAACGCTATCAATTCTAGATTCTGGCTTTTATTTAGGAGCCTAAGTGATCGAAACCACAGAAGTCATTCAATGAGCTTAAGATGGAATAGGCAAAAGTTGTGTTTGATGAAGAAGCAAGCTTTTAGAGGCTTTAAGTCTCGCCATGTTCCTCCAAGCCAAACCGGGATCTAATGAGAAAAAATAATCCCATTTTTCAGTGTGATTATATTCTCTTTAGCAGACAATAGCCTAAGATTCGGTTGGCAAAGCTAAAGTACTAACTTAACTACTAGAACTACTCATTGGTTCAAAAGTAGCCCCAATTATCCCTCCACAGTTCACTTGCTTTACACTCACATATCCGTCTACCAGACTGCAGCAAGGTGTTGAAAGAGGAAAATACGCAAAATACCTCAAAGCCAAGATTCCTGCAAAAATTCACCTTCTAAGTTAGATAAAAATGATTGTCCATCCAAACTAATGGCTGGTAAATGCGCTTTTTATAGAGTGCCAACCAATGCTTCAATGAGATTCAAGTTCCAAATGACAAGAACAATCCTCTGAAAACAAGGTAACGAATGACAGACACGGGAAGAGTTTTAAAGTTCATTTCATTTTCCTATAGATGCCTGTCACTCACTACTTGAAATACTGATAGCCAATTAAGTTCTGTTTTCACTTATTTTAATTATGGTCAGGTTTAATCAAGAATTACACCTTTGATTGCAGACGTATTCATAAGCCGGTGCTAATCTGCCGTTATACTTGGTTCACCGCTTCCGGTGTGGTCTTCTAAATGAGCGCATTCTTTAACGAGTTCATGGTGTTTGTACCACTGAAAATGCCGCGATTGCGTGCTTTTTTGAGTAGGTTAGGTTAGGAGCACTATGCCCTCCTTGTCCACAACTACTTTCTTAAGAGTGGTAAACTCGGCAACGTGGCCATGTAGCTCACCCTAATAGTAAGTCAACCACTGGCTCTCTACATGTATTTTCACGACTACTACGTTATCCACTTTCGTTAAGAGCTCTCCTAATCCTTCTTGTCTCTATATCGCTTGTGCAGTTCGATAGCCCCATTCACATTTCTTATATATGCAGGGTCGACTTTTTCTATAGGTTTTTTCCTTGATGTGTAAAAACTTGAATTGGAAAATTAAATAATATTTTTTTTAACATTTGCTTGATTTTCAATGCTATTTTGAATAAAGGTATTTCATATTACGAAAATTTTTGTCTATTCATTTCGGAGGATGGGCAGCGAAATCTACGATGCGTTGATTTGACTAAAAAAGGCTATTTGATCATGGTTGTATGAGACAAGCTTTAAAACGTTGCCTTGGACATGCTTTAACTATTTCAGCATATTGAGGTTTGGAAGGTTACCTTTCAATCGGCCTGCAAATATACTTAGGGTCAAGAGCCTATTGAAGCAAATAACCTTACAGCTGCGAAATTAGATCCAGGTCTAGAGTCTGTCACAAACATAAGTATAACAAGGTTTAATGTTGCATGATGAAACCAAGTATCTGGTCAGTAAAAGCTTGAGGAATATGAACACTACCGCTTGACACCTTGAAACCCATGTTTAACCAAAGCAATTCGAATACTAAATGAGTTTTTATTAATGATCTACACATCTTTGATAGGATAACAGCATTATTACTCTAGGGAAGCACGCAAATGAGCATTTCATATTGAAGGAGAAGCCTCACTAATGGGAGAGGAGAAGGGAGCCAGGTTATCAGTCATGAGGTACAACATTTTCTTATTTGACCACCAGATTCACTGGCCTCTTCTAAAAAGGCTCTTATCGATATTTCCTCTGAAATACATTACTCACCAGGTTGTCTTGGGTCAAAGACGCTAATGTCTTGATTCGTGAGGCATATTGGTGACTCCCTCTGGCTTTAAAGCAACTGAATCACATACGCAAATTACTGCATCTGCACCATGGTGAAATTCTATTGCTATTCGAAAATAACTGCATTTATATCTGAAGACTTTGACCTAACTGGGATCTCCATAGTCCAACCAATCATGTTTGTATGTATGCAGTCATGTACATAGAAGTTCCTTGTTTGAAATGCAATCATGTAGTCGATGGGGTTAATTCATGCTCAATTTCTTTTATTTATTTGCTCTCCCACCTGTTTGGGGAATTCTCAAAGGCTTTTTAGGGGTACAAAAGAAGCACAAATAGCTTTTATAACAGGCAGCACACAACAGTTAATACAGAAGGCAGTATAAACGTTTATTAATGTCTATAGTTCTCTGATAGATTATCTGGTATTGTTTGGCCAATCAGGTAACAGTTCCACTCTAGGTCTAATTCATTTCCACTTCGTTGTGGCACCTTGTTTGTCCTTGACACTGTTAAGGGCAGACAATCTGGCGGGACTCCATTCACTAATACATGCACGCCCTGGAATTAAGGTATTTAAGCCATGCCTCGTTTACTAGGCTGCAAGATGTTGTATGTCTGCTGGAATAATCTACTTTTATGCATTCAATGATTGATTAGTCCTACGCGGCAACCCGGTTACCGGTGATTACTACGAAGGGGTTGAGAGTAGGGTTGACTACCTTGTCATGCTCATACGTCTCCTATCGCCTAATATCTATAGCACATGACGGACGAGAGTTTGATCTGCAGTGACAGATAGGATCGCTGAGTAAACAATAGCCTGGTTACTGTTGTAGAATCACTCCAAAAGAGATTGATTGGCACACTTATCATTACCACTAAATGCAAGCTCCCCGTCACTGTAAAAACTATCTTGTGTAAACAAGGTATTACTTAGCGCATCTGGCGCTCATCCGAATAAACAAAATAGTAGCAATCATTAATACTTACAGAGCATACATGTTTTCAGTCATGTTTATGATAGAGTTTAAATGTATAATCTAGGCAATCTCGTTCACTGCATCTACTATTACTTTTAAAACTGCTGTAAATAGGAGGACACACAAGATTAATTCAATGACAGCAGAAAATTTTACGCATTTATTACAAACGACTGCAAGGACTCCTGGAATAAACTCCTAAGTAAGTTGTTAAACTTAAATCATCAACCTCACTCAAATGCTATTTGACCTTTATCTACAAGTTCTAGATTATTAACGGCGTGAGATAGGATGACACATTCTTGGTTATCGCAGCCTCTATTTGGACGGATCTCAACATTGTCTCTTCAGAGAACATGAATTCATGCTCGTCGAAATACTCATCTTACAAAAAATGTATAAGTGGAACTAGTTTGTCATTTGCATGTAAATAAAGTCACATATTACTAAAATGGTAGCCGCTATAACAGCTCAAACTGCTTCTTTGCTTAAAATCCCCCTTTTTAATCAAACGGGACCACTTTATGTGCATTTGTGGATGTACTAAAGAGAATATGTTTAGTTTGGCAATATGCTAGAGACTACCGCAAACGCCTCTCGGGTAGCAATGTCTCTTTCAGATAACAGCGTATATTAACGTTCCAGCACTGTTGCCACAACGTGCTGACTAACCCCGTCAAGCATTTCATTAACTTACCATGTGCTAAAAGCGTCTCAATGATGCTATTAACACTTGAAAATCAGCGAAATAGCTCGTGTTCAATCCCCACTAATCCTAGGCTTGCGATTCCAATAAACCTTAGTCCAACTGATCACTCAATTAGTTAATACTAGCTACAATGGAAGTCCCATTCTTACGTCAAAAGGGAAATAAAGAAACATAAGTTTGTTCAATTACCAAACTATGCTCTGTGGGTAGGCGCCAATGATCTATGTTCCGTCGAAGTATCCATTTCAGTGGTACTCCATACACAGGATCATGGCTCATGTGGGAAGCAACCCAAGCCAATATGTCCTCGTAAATAAGAAGGCGAAAACTGACAACCGATTCTCACATTACTGTCTGTCAAAGAGAATATCATCACACTGAAAAATGGGATTATTTTTGCTCATTCGATCCAGGTTTGGCTTGACCGATCACACCGAGGAGGAACATGGCGAGACTTAAAAGCCTCTAAAAGCTTGCTTCTTCCGTTTTAGGCTCATTGAATGACTTCTGTGGTTTCGATCACTTAGGCTCCTAAATAAAAGCCAGAATCTAAAATTGATAGCATTGGCCCATCCAAAGGGATATTTTTAACATTATCAAGATAAATTAAGCGGATGAGTTGAACAAAGAAGTAATCTAACCAGCCCAGAAAATACAGAACTCTGAGTTCATATACCTGAACCAAGGCACAGCAACTTACTAGATTATTAATGAGTCGAGTTTGGGTTCGAAATAAGACTTATTTTTGCACTGCTTCACGTAAATATTTTTTTTTTTCGAAAATAGCTCATGATTTTGCTGACAATTTTACTGATTTAACATTTTCGGAGATGAGCAGGGGATAGGAACCTATTTTAGATTATAACCTTCAATGCATATTTTAAAATCCACGTGAATGATATTTGTGTTTAGAGCATTCAAAGACTTGAAGAGATTAAAATCAGTTAAATGAAAATTTTGCTGTCAAACACAGATGACTATGTTTAGAGAGATTATTTTAACAAATTAAAATAAGCGAAATCTCATACTTGAATGACCTTTTGACACTGGGTCTATAAAATCACTATTTTGTTGAACAGAACCTAAAAGGTGCCATTGGGCTGGGACATATATAAACGTTCAAGTGCAAGTGCTAGTTGGAAAAGTTAAATCAATTTAAGCTTGAATTTACTTTCAGACGACGCTGTACTCATCGAGACCATAAAGGGACAAAGCGGCACGTAAGTTGATGCTGTCAAATTATACAAAGCAATTTGCAGACTCTGCTTTTTATTATAAAATATAGGGTCCCTGAATACATTTGTTACTTTAATTGCCAAATCTTTCTTGCTTACTTGAATCTGTTGTACTTCTCCAAATTGTTAAAGAGAAGTACTACAACTCCATGTTTTGATTGGTGTTATCCACCAATCCTCGTAAAGGGTAAGTGTTACAAGGGCATAAGTGTTATATTCAATTTGGCTCCAACCTGTCGTTTATGACTCTAAGCCATACAAATGCTTGTGTTCTCGGTCTTGATATAAAAGGATGAGTTTAAATAACCTCTATTAGGCACCATCAATAACCACCTCCAATTCGAACTGCCCTATAACTCATTTAAGTAAAGTTCGAAAACCTTTAGATATGCCTTTGGCGAATATATATAGTACTGTAAATACTGCACAAAAGTTCGCATCTTTTATTTGACATTCGAAACTTTTTTTAACTCTGTGATTTATGCATCATGCTCAAGATTAATAACTTACTATTAATCACAATATTTTAGATATCAGCTCTTTGTGATGCAAGATTCAAGAACCTAAAATTAAATTTTCTTCAAACTGGTGATCTCGCTATTTCTAGCTGTTATAATTTTTGCATTAAGTACTATGTATTCAAGTGACTTAGTTCATAAATTCAAACTTTAAATGACTTTGATTACCTGCGTGTTAAAAGACTTACAAATACGGAGTAAACTCATTCTAAGGAAAGTATTTTTTGTCTACAAGAATCGAAGAACTCGAAAACCTGGTAGGTAGGCACTAATAAAAATTTTCATTTACAAAGTAATGCTTCAACATCTGCTAAACCCCATTTCCTGCAAAAGCATATCATGTTTACTTCTTAAAAACGGTAATGAAGTAGTTTTAATATTACCATTGATTCTATTGTTTATTGATAAGCAAAGAGACAAATGTGCCAAAATGGTCAAATAAGTAAGTTCAAGGAACTAATTTCTTGCTTTAAAAAAAATTTTGTTTTTGGATTAAAATGTGATCACCGGAGTAAACGAATCTGCTCGGATAATCTGAAATGTTAGCACTCATTTTGCTTAGTTTGATTAGAAAAATAATCTATTAGTAAAAGCAAAATGAATGCGTCCCTGAGCAATGAAATAACATGTATCACAAATCCTGGTTTAATTTCTTCGAAGGTTAATAACATAATGAGAAAATAATTAATGGCAAACTTTCAACGGTGAGTTTTCAAGGCTAAGTAAACTTGAAAAGTCAAACTCAAACAATTTGATTCAAATATTTTACTTGCTAATTAAGGACATTGGTTACGAATCGGAAACAACTTTTGGTAGATATAATTCTTCAAATCAAAATGCTTAGCTTAAACGCATTCATGATTAAAAATTTGAAGAGCAATTATAGTAAAATAACTTTGGTAAAGTATAATTTGTATAAAAAATGGCATGGAACAGCAATGCACTGTTCGATAAAAAATTATTCCTGAATGTCAAACCTATTTCAACTTATAAATACAGTGCTACTCTTCGAATACGCTATGCTACTTAAAAATGATAAAATTCATGGCGAACACAGTGCAGTCTATATAGTTCTGGTTCTTAACAGGGGTAAGACTAATGCAGATGAATGAAAAACATTCAGAATTTTATGAAAAGTGTCTACCTAAGCGCATATTTAATGAACGTAGAAAAGAGTCGGTAAACACCTTTTGATGCATTTAGCTCAATTACAAACAGAACCTTTCAATTAGTATTAAGATCAATTGGCCAGACATAAATTCAAACCCATGTGTAAAAGTATGTTTGGAATTTATTAAGATGGGGCTTTTTATATCGATACTTTCAGCCACCATTGGGTTGGCAAAGAATTTCAACACTTCAAATAAGCTTACATACTTCTATCTAACAGATACACCTTGTAATGTTTAGGAAAAACTAGGCGCAGTGCTTAAACTTTGCAGATATCATGCATGGCGCATTCGTCTTTTCAAATAGCTTGTACGTTTTTGCCACAGTATCATGCTGTGCAAGTGTTCTTAAACAGATCACTGCATTTTGGGTTTATCAGGAGAGATTTTTCTTTTTCCCAATTTATTACATAATGCTAAAGAAATTTGAAAAAGGAGCTCCTTAAATGACCAAATATTGCTGCATTTTGACATTACGTAAACCTTCGACTCAGAAGAGTATCCGTTTTGAAGAAACACTTGAGGTTACTCAAAGTCATCCTTAAATATATTAATGAATTGCATTTCCGTTCATAAAATGCAAGCTCTTATGATTCATTCCAAACCAAAAACAGAGCAAGTTGCCAAAATAGTGCAAGTGAGCCAAATTCGATCCATTAGCTCGAGGTTGAACTTTTTTCTACTTCCAACCAAACTCCGAAATATGAAATCAAACAAAATTTCTGTCTGCATAGTTAGTATTTTGGTCGGTTTTTATCTCCGGCTCTAAGCAAATCAACTTAAGTATCAAGTTTCTAATAAAAAATAGCTCTTTTTTTTACCCTCACAGATATCACCCATAATTCTCTTTAACAAAGATGCTATTACTGTGCCGAATGGGAATACATTTTCTTCTAAGAAATGAGATTAAAGTATTGAAAATTAAAAGACCTTTGGTGCGAAATGATTATGTTAAGTAGGCCTCCGCAATTCAAATGCTCAGCCTAAATCACATTTTAAATGCATTGGTCTATTTTCGTTTTGTTTCTCTGCCTAATTCTGCATTTCTTTAATTTAAAGATTGCCAGCTCAAGGAAAGAAAACAAATTTGATACCAACACCAGCCAGGTTTGTCAATGGAGCAAGGACTGAATGTGATAATTTTATGATTTAAGTGCCGGTCTTGAAATCAAAAATCGCAGAAAAGCGATAATGCTTTAGCTACTGAAGTAATTTTGACAAAATCATAGATCACTGAGTTGTACAAATAGTTAAAATATCATCAAAAATGATTGATTTCATTATTTTTAAAAGCCATTTCATCAGCAAAATAAAGCTTTGATTTCAAATTTTAGATAGTTGCAAACCTAACCTTCTACTTACAAGTAGGTCACATATTTATTGCCTTTTTTAAATATAAGATAGATTTTTAATTAGGTCTAAAGGAGGTATTCCTGTCAAAACTTTTTAGGGGCTTAAATTTTAGCAGCAGCAGCAGCAGCTGAATTTTCCGATTATTTTCAACTACACCAGTATCCTTGCACTTTTAGCTTTCCATTAGGAACATTCTCCCATCATTTCATTCAGGATCATGGATGTTTTTCAAAATGCTTTCTCTATGTAGTACGCTGGGAAGCCTGTATTCTCTCTTCTCAATATGCTTGTTTCCATTTTGTATCAGGTTTATCACCCTGTTTCCTTTCTCTTTGTTTTTCAATAGCGTTCCTAAAGATAGATTTAAGAGCTCGTTAGTCATCAAATGCTTTTGCAGAAGGAGTTCTCTGTCTCCCTCGTCGCGTATGGCTGCGTACCGTCTATTTAATTTTGCTCAGCTATTTGCCTCGCTGTTTTGGCATCAACTATTTCTATAGATTTCAAGATATCCTCATATGTAGTTATCAAACGGGCCTGAGCCAATTCCTTTTAAGGTGTTCAATTTTCTTATTTCCTTGATGCTTTTCAGCAATGTTAAGCGTTCCCTTTTGACTGTTTATTCTTTTTGCCAAAGTTCTATTCTTTCATTTTCCTGAACGCTTTTAAGTATGCGATTTGAGCTTGAGGATCATTGTTTGTAGGCAGCGATCAGAATTCGCATCTGCCTTTCTAAAAGCTCATATATCACTTATCAGGAAGAGGTTTGACCTTTTCATCAAAACAAAGTTAAGAATAGCACCTTTTACCGTGAAATGGATCATTCGATTCCAAAACATGCTAGGATATGCGTCAAAGAAATTTTTTAACATTTTTGATACTGCTATACATTTGAACTTGTAACCGGAAATCATATACTGTAGAAGTCTATATTGCGGGATGGAAAATTTTTTTTAAGCATCAAGTTTTAAAAACTTGATTCTGGACTTCATTTCTTAATAAGGACTAAATTTCTACTAGCTTATTACTTTTCATACCAAATATTTACGTAGAATGCATAAAAATAAACCTTCGTTAAACACGTAGATGTGCACATCAATTTTGTTCCCTAAGTCCGAAGTAAAGCGTGTTTTGTTGGTTTCAACATTTAATGTATCTACGGGAAGTTGAATTATTTCTAATGAAATATCATAGGAGATTTTTGTGATGCTATTAAAGTTTTCATAGAAAGAACGTGCAACAGCAGATGTTATTTTGTTGCAAAAAGCGGATTTTGTGGTGTTTGTGTTACTGAACCTAATAAATGCGTACAATATCAAAAAATAAATTAACATTCGCTAACAAAAAGGTAAGCAATGCAAGTGTTTGTGTATCTGTTTGCGTAAGATATTTTACCTCAAGTTATGATATTTATCGATCTTGCAGTCATTGTAACTACAAATAAACAGTTAAAACTTTGAGTATGGACAGCGGTTAGGCTTGTGCATTTTCTTTGTATTGAAATTGGGGATGGTTGCAAATTTACAAGATTTGAATCGCCATAATGGACACACTTTGCAAAAACTCGAAAAGCAGAGTAACAGCAAAGCTTTTCTGATTTTCAGAGTGCGTCCGCTTGGAAGAAAACGGCGAACCCGCATCGATAGTGCAGTTGATTTCTTGGTTTGTCAAGCATTCATACCGATCTGTAACCTTTATGATGCTATGTGCCAAAAAAAAATTTTTGCAGTTCATTAACAATAAAATTAAATAGCCATTTGAAAATGCATTGGTATAATAACCAGTGCAAACGATACCTAGGGGAAACTTGTTTGCATGAGGCGGCGAATGATGTTGAACTTCGAGGGCAGACACGTATTCGCGCGTAGTTTGTGAAGGAAGGCGGGCGAAAATAATAGATTGTTTTTGAAAAAAAGATAGTTAAAAGCATTAACTAAATGCAAAAGTACTCAACAAATTGATGAATTTGTAATAGTTATTTTGAGGGAAGGGTTATGCTGGGTGCACGTTGTTTAAATGCATTCGCCAACTGTGGTGGTGGCGAGGTCACAGATTCATTTGATTAAGACGCTTGCTGCAACAAGGAGAAGATGTCGAAGTCATCTTTCCGTCGGATGGTGAAAACTTGTGGTATTATCACTTCGTCACCAAGACACCAGGTGGAAAATTGGTACGATGTGTTTGCCCGAAAATTGGTGGATCGGCTATGCAAATGGGAATCCGCGGATCTAAGGAAGCTGACACTCTTTGTGTGGAAAGTCTTAAACACCTACACGAATAATAATTTGCTGATCAAATTACTTCCTAAGAAGCAATTCTGCAAATAATTATATTTGCAATACTCGTTTGTTTTACCTTTTATTCTAATGGCCCCTCCAATCAAATTTACAGCTGCAAAATCAATAAATTTGGTAAACCCAAAAATTTAAACTTCCTTACATAGGAACTAACATGAACAGAAGGATATTTGTTGATACTCCATCAAAGTTCGAAACCAAAATCAAACAAGTGAAACGAATATCCGATTATATTTGCTTCTATTGACGCCAACACATTGTCCTCCATTGTTTTCAATTTTTTAAATTTACAAAATTTCATGAAACTATAATGATGCATATTAAATTTAATTTTTAAATCAATCTTTTAGACTGACCTCCAGCTAATGCAATCCTGTCCAACGATAACAGCGAAAAACTTGAATACAAATGACAAACACTCTTTCACTTATCCTTAAATGACGATACATCCTTTTATATAAAAAAAATTAGCAGCCTTTGAAATGTGCAAGATATAAAAATTTTCTGCATACCAAAAACCATGAAGCTTGCCTAGGTGTTAAAAGGACACAAATTTAAAGGAGCGTTGTTAACAGGATCTGCAATTCGAAAATGCCCAATTTAAAATACTTTTACAAGGTAAATCAAATGAAGCAATTTTATTGCCATTTCTTTGGTTGGAGTTTAATTGAGGACTCCACTTTTCGTTTCTAACTGCATGGTGTAAATTGTTACAGAGAGGCATTACAAGTACACATTTTGATTGATGCTGTCACCACTCCTCTTTAAGTGACTGCTTTACAAGGGCATGAGTTTTGCATTCAATTTGACTTCAATCTGTCGTTTCTGACCCTATGCCATACAAATGCTAATATTTCCAGCCTTGGTAAAAACGGATGAATTTGAATAAAAACTCTATTAGGTAACACTAATCACCACAGCCCTACCGAATTGCGTAAAACTAATTTACATAAAATTCAAAAGCCTTAGTAATAGGCATAGACAAGAAAACAAAGGAATGCAATATGAGGATCCTATAGAAAACAGCCCATGTTTTTCAAAAGGCGTATCTAAAAGCATCCCTAAAAGGGTTCAATCTATTTGTTTAAGAAAATATATAGAATCCAACCGCCTGAAGATGCAGAACTTTTGTGTAGGAACGCGCATGCATGCATCTATAGCAGAACATATCGCGACTATATGTCTGATGAGTTCAAGTGGCTATAAGCGAAATAACATCAACGATAAAAGCTAGTTTAGGTTTTAAGTACATTCCAGTAAGAACTGAAAGTGCCCTCTAAGACTGATGATTTGAACTTCGCTTTTCTAGAGTTTCCAACCATCGATACAAGTGAGTTAATTCCGAAGCCCTTTTGTGAATGCGAATTCAGTCTTTAAGACGCAGCTACCTATATGGGGCTTACTCTAATATGCTAGGCTGTAGATCATTGATTGAGAGATTGGATTTGTAAGGGATATGAGTTTGCTTTATGGGAGGGAGAGTCGGCAGCTGTCGTTGAAGTCTGCGGTGAATCCAAGGGCACACTTTAGTTCTTCAAAACACGCTCGGTCTTTGCAAAGACTTGCTGAGCTTGTTCAAAAACTGTCCCTTTGAGGAGTGAAAGGACAGTGTTCGCCCTACGGCACGACTCTAATAAAAGAAGGTGTTGAAAGACAACTGAGTTCGCAAGTCGACATGCTTAGATCATACAAAAAACGGCCGCTCAAAATTGAAGTGTTTGTAGTAAATGATGAAGCCGATGAAGAGCTTTCTCTCCATAGAAGCCGCAGGCACATGTCAGGCACTTTTGAGAGACCATCGTAGTTGAACTTTTTCTATCAGAGAAAAAAGACAGATTACTAAGCCATCACTACCACCGCGCAAGAGTTAGCAGTAGATAACAACTGGAAATTGTGCTTGAAGGTTGGTTAAGAATGGTGGAGAGCAGCCATACTGGAGGAATCGGATGAAATACCGCAAGGCACGTGTAAGTAGAAAGGAGTCCATGGTCGCTATCATGAAAGTTGATTTTCTGTGCCCATTGTCTCGCAAAAAACCCGGAGGACGCAACCGATATTTATCTATGGAAGCAATAAGAAAAGTTCAGTGAAATTCGATTCTGTCTCAAGATTCTTGTAAATTCTGTGCATATATCTGTTTTATTGCTGCCTTAGCAATGAGGTAGTTAAGCCTGCATCAGCAATTTCACCAAAGTATTTCTTCAACAAGTTGGTTTAATTCGGATTTTTGCTGAAAGGAAACTCGATCAGTTGGTTTCTGACTTTTAAATTCGTAGGGCAGAATTGCTGCCTGCTGTGAGTCCTTTTCGATACAGTCTTTGGTTTACTGCGCAAATAAGCTCAGTTTGAGTTTCATGGAATTCAAGCATGTTTGATCTCAGTCGAGGCTACCATCTCGGTAAAAACGCATACGTTTACTTATGAGATATAACGCCATTTATAAGCATCATTGTTTAATGGTGAACCATTTGAATGGATCCGCTTATAAATTAATAGAGCAAATTTTGGTTCCACATATTTAGTTTAAATGTCTTTCAGCTTCATTGAAACACATATAGAAGGAATCATCTGAATTAGGGATTCTTGTCGAGGCAGGTGCTGCGATTAATCTCCTACTACTTGACAAAAAGCATGCCATTTACTCCCTTTTGCAAATCCAAGTGAAGCAAACTGTTGCGTTTCGACAAACTTGAATCCAAATAAATCTTAAGCGCTATTGACACCCATGTAATCATAAAGGCCAGCATACTTGAAAGCAATATTGCCTGACATGCGCCTGCGGTTTCTATGGAGAGACATATGTAGTTGGACATATGCCTCTTTTTACTTCTTTCAAATCAGGCCTAGCTTACCTCCTACTGGATTTATTTACTATTCAACAGAGCCTTCTATGTGTGAGTCTAATTTCAAATGCCAAATCCGCAAATTTTGTTTTCTTGATTAACTATGATTATCAACGAATTTAAAATTTAATGGAGCCTCAAAAAGTACCATTCTGTTCATGTTTGTTCCTGAATTTTTACTTTATCAGATTTATTGTTTTGCAGCTAGTATTGAAGCTGGTACAATAAGTTCATTAAGCAAAGGTAAGACAAATATATTATTTGAATGTGCATTTCTTGACATGGTGATGAATGAATAGAGGCAACAATCTGAATTCCTACTGCTTCATTTATTTGGCAGCAATATGTGGAGGAGTTGAAAGGAATTGACAAAACGCTGATTTTGTTCAAAAGTAAATGTTGTACAAGTTCAAGTTTATTCCAAAAACATTGTTGACTTCGGCTAACAAAACGCATTCAGCATTTTGCATTCACACACAGAAACATCCAAAAAGTAAAAACCAGTATGAAAACATAACGAAAATTACCAAGAATTTTTAAATGCCACTGCCAGAAATAGGATCATTAGTTTTGCTTCAATATTAAGTGCAATTTCTTCGACTTATAAGACATTACATTGCATTTTGCATGCGCATTGTTAACTGATGCAGCCCACCCCACGTATATCAAACATTTTCACATGGTTTTTTTCAGTTACTACTCTCTCGACCCACAAGAAGCGTTGCAAATGCACTGCATTTATTTTGAAGCGGAAAACTCTTGCCAATACGGGTGACGTTTTATATTTTCTAGATAAAAATAGCATTACTTGGAGCAAAATAAGTAAACCCGTTACTTTTAGCTGTTCCCCACTTGTTTACTTTGGCGTTCCAGCGTTACATACTGGTCGTTCATTCTAACGATGTTCATCTTGAGCTTCTCCAGTTTCGGTCTAGTAGGCAATCATGGTACTATGATTTACAACTCAATGCAAGTTTGCCTGTTTTCATGATGATGTGATTTTCAAGATCGCTTTTTATCTTGTAATATGAATCAAAATCAGTTAAGTCAAACAGTTCATTGCAAAGGAATTGCATCAAACTGGCTATATTTTAGATATTCCAACGATCTGATTGACATATGACTGCAACAGTCAGTCAACAATCAGTAAAGAATGCAGTAAATATGAACATTTTTAGTAAGGATTCATAATCATTGATAATGCAACGGGTTCGCGTAATAGGCAACGTATTTTCAATTAAGTTGAAAAAAAATAAAGCCGTTATGAAATTTGTGTAAGGCAATATAAGCAAGTTCAAACTTGATGTAACACCTTATGTCTTACCTTATTGACTTGAATTGAAAAGATTTTTCCTTCTAAGCCGGCATTTACGTAATTCTACGCAGCATTTTTATTTATTTTTATGCTCAACAATTATGAAAGAAAATTCGAAGTATTAATGGACAGAAGGGTACGTCCAATGAAACGAAATAATTTGTGGCCGCTGACTGAAAGCAGATAGCATTAGCGGTTGGTAGTTTTTGGCCACAGGAATTTCCAACAATGGTGTAAGCGTCAACGAAATTATGCTGTTAGTTCTTGGCTTTAAAAAAAAACATGTGACCCTAAAAAGAGATTTTTGTATTGACAAGGTGGTAATGCTAGTCGTTAAGTGATCACATCGATAGGTCTGATGTGAACCTATCATGAGATACCCTGAAATTTTGAGTTAAAAACCATTCCAGTCCATTCTCAGTAGGCAAGCTTTTACGTCTTACATGTACATATTCGAAGAGTTAAACCATATCATAAGTGTTCGGCTGATTTCATAGGGCTTAGTTGCATTTCGTTTCCGCATTTCCGAATTCATTCATTCATCCCAGTTCTGAAGAAAATAAAGTTATATTTAATAAGTAGATATTTTCTCGAAGTTAGGGAACATTACCACTGCTAAAAGGATAGATTTTTTAACGCATTCATGTTTTACGTGTAATTCACGAACATTTACAGATAAGGTTTGTTTTCACTTTCTAACCAATGCTAACCGTTCAATCAGAGATTATATTTTGATTTTTTTTCCTCCCCACCCTTTAGGGCAAGTCCCAAGGGCTTATTGGGGGTTACAACAGAAGTACAAATAGCTTTTATAGCAAGTAAGCACAACAGTTAGCACAGAACATAGTAAAAACGTTTGTTAACGTCTTCAGCTGTTTGGTCTCTTCTCTGGCATGGCTTTGTCATAGAGGTAGCAGTTCAGCTTCGTCGTGGCACCTTGTCCATCTTCGTCCGTCTTCACGTCTCCTACCAGAAATCTTTCAAAATTCTGATGCAGACTTCGTTCATTGCAACATGCACGTGTATTCCACACTCCGGTTTGAAACCATGAATCCGGTTAATTACATCATGCCTTGTATTCCAAGCTAAAATAAATGGTATGTCTGCTGGCGTAATCTAATTTCATACGTTCGGAGGGTGATTAGCCCTAACTGGCCACCCATCTCATTAGCCCCCATAGTTGCCCCTGGTGTTACCGGTGGTCACCACGAGGATGATTGTTCATAGGCAATGATCGGAATTCGCATCTGTCTTTCTAGAAGCTCGTGTGTCGCTTATTAGGAATAGATTTAACCTTTTCATCAAAACAAAGTTAAGAATAGCACTTTTACCTGTAAAATGGTATCAAGTTAATTTTCGAGAATGTGGCTTTCGAAAAGAAGCATTCATTGCGATCAAATCATACTATTAGAAAAAGCCTAGTAATCTTAGTCCATTCTTTGTAGTGCCATCCCAATTTGTAAATGGACTGACAAGTTTGGCCTTTACGCTATAAGCGTTAAAGCCCATTATGCAATTGAAATTAGAAAGGATAGTAGTTTGTGCACATTTAGGGAAAAGTAATGTACAATTTTTGTTCACTAGTTTCCAGAAATCTCTTTTAACCATTTTATCCTATGTGTACTTAGTTAGAGCCTAAAATCCCGTCGTTCCGACTTTGATGCCTCATAATTTGAGGGCTGGTTGGGTTGTGACAGGGCTAAATTCAGCATATATGCCCCTTTTTGGATAGAAAAGTGACCTCACCATTTAGTCTAGGATTACAAAAATTATCATTTTCTATGCAGGAGGACCGAGATTTCAAATGCGTGTAGGGTAAAACATTCTCTCAGAGCACCGTAGAGTTTTCAATCGGAATATCTTACAAAAGTAAAATGATTTCGATATTTACTGCTAAATTTGAGCTTTACTTTGATATTTCAATCCACCACTTAATGCTGGCAGTGCCTTGTTTTGACTGAGGTAAATTTATAATTTTAAAGACGCTAAACGGCATAATTCAAAATCTACAACCACTCCTTACGATATTTTAATTCCAGCTCTTCAGGGGGGCGAGCAATCACAGTGGTTGTAGTAACATACGAGTGTGTTAACTCGAAGCATATGTTTAGGCTTGTGCGTTAAATACCTAGCTTCCTCATCCACTGGCCAAGCTATTACACCTAATTTTTCAGGATTCAGTTCAAAAGCTGGAGTATTACAATGTTGACAGTCATCTGTTTACTTCCTATGAATCAAATATGTCCCTAGCTTAAAACGTGACCGCCAATGCTTGCACTGTAGAATTGAACTTACGAATTAGTAAAGTAAAGTAAAAGTTATTAACACCATCATTAGCTTTTGAAATTAACCAAAGCAATGCTCATTGAACTTAGTCAATAACGGTACGAAAATCTAGGTACATCATCCACCGCACATTCTATGCATTTATTCTTGCACTCAAAATTACTTCAAAAGCCCCTGTAAATAGGAGGAAACACGAGAATAATTCAGTGACAGCAGAAATGTTTAAGTAATTTTTCCAACCAACTGCAAGGAATCCTGAAATAAACTCCCAGGTGAGTTGTTAAGCTTAAATCTAAACAAATTAACTGAAACAGCATCAATCTCATTGAAATGCTGTTTGTACCTTTATCAACAAGAATTAAGACAAATAACAGCGTTTGTTTAAAAGCAAAAGCATCAAAAATTGTGTGCTATTTTTGATCATATTCATCTGTGGTCGACAGCAAAATTGTTTTTCATTGATCGCAAGACGTTGCATGAATTAGTTGCTTACTGCCGACCGGAAACTGGACTTGTGAGGAGAAACACCTATTTATGTCATGGAGGCTTATCTGCTTCTAAATAAATCATTTTGCAGGATAGTATTTTGAAAGTAGAATCTTCTCAGACTTTAATGATGAATCTCGTGCAAATAGATATAGTAGGGCTTTCCCACCAGGTTCGTCAAGCAGCGCGGTTTGTCTGATGTCCAGACAGTCAATATGGCAGAAGTGCTAGTATTTCGGCACTGTCTTTGAAGATTAAATAAGGACCACAAGGTTGTACCTGACACTCTGTGAAATAGAACCATACTATTTTGAATAATAGTTGAAAGATCTTAAATCTAGCCAGCAGCCAACTAATTAAGGCTATTAATGAATATATTTAAGTTTCCCAAAATATAATAGTTGTGGTCAAACCTCCCTGACAAAATTCAGTTTTACTCCAGAGAAAATGTTTATTTATCTGTTTAGCACACAGTAGAGCCAATGCGTTTCATCGACATTAATGGTAATATATCATTGAGCAAACAGCCAATATGAAGAAAAGTTCACAGGTGTTTGCCCTTGATCACAAACATGTCCTTTAACTCAATGTAGTGCCTTTCGAGCGGCATAGGCTTTTTCTCAGTTTACTTTAACTTTGATGCCATCATAAGCAGTAATTGAATTGAGCGAAATAATAAAGCTCTTTTTATTAAATGAATTAAAATTACACACTCCACACTTTAGTTGAGTTCATTGGTCTACATTGTTACAATCCAAATCTAGGCAGTTTTGCTGACTTTTCAGCTGTTTTTCCATCTCTGTAATTAGTATTAGCATGAATTCTTCAAGCACTTTGAATCAAGCAGCTAGTAGCAGCATATGGTCGCGAAATTTAAATTCAAACATAAATCAAATTATTTTGAGTTTCGTTAATCGTAACGTCTAGTAAATATAAATTGAAAGGCAGCAAAGCGAAATTTGAGCTGAAATTGCATCCATCGTAACGGATATGGTGTGTTTGATTTTCAGCACATAACTATATGAAGCTGAAGGCAATGGTTGCTGTGTTCCCTCTATTTAAAGCCCTTAGTGTTAAATTAAATTGCTATTAAGTGAGCCTTTCTTTCTAATCGAAAATTCTAACGTGTGCTAATGTGGTGAATAGCTCAGCCTAAGCTACTTAGGTAAGTCATGGGAACGGCGAGGACTCAACTGGTTGAGCGCGTGTTGTTATAGATCCGGCATGCTTTTAAACCAGGATATATCACACAGACATCTGTAAAATTAGTAGCCATTGATGGAAAAGTTTAATGGATCGGGAACGATTGTAAATCACAACCAAAGGGATCATATTTCATTGTTGCCTGTACCCTTAGACAATATAACTGAATCAACACAGCCATCTTGGCCATTACAAAACTTAGCCATTTTGAAAAAGATTAATTCGGACCCTCAGTTGCCCAGCTCGAACTTTGGCAGAAAGGGTCCACTACAGAAATCACCGATGTTTCTGAAAACGATTGAAAATATAGTGATCATATAGTGGAGATTACTGCGTGGCTTTTGAAAAAGAACGTATCTTTATTTCGCATCATTAACTATGAAATGCGGCGACTAATCAAATTTCTCAAGTTTAAAAGTATTTTTATGGTTGCATTATGTCTTAGTTAGAAAGTGATGCTGCAAATCACCCCTAGTACATGTCCTTATGCAAAAATTTGAGATTAAAGTTTATCCAGCCAGAACAGGAAGGGATTTCATTGGCCCTGAGCCGAATAAGTTAGCCTTTCTTTTCTTAGTAATGCATCTGCTGTTACCTCGACAGAAGAGCTGCACATTTGTGGCAAAAAAAGCAACTAGCCGCTACGCTTACCGTATATTTGTACTCTTGCATTATGCCAATCATCCTGTCCTGCAGAACAGTGTGCTATTGTAATGTCCATGCTAGCTTCATCATCGACGTCTAATCCTATCCAACTGCTTACGGCGGAAGATCCTATCCATTGGCAGTAGTCAAAGGCACGTAGGAATCTTTTTAGACCTATGCCAACATACAGTTCTCTACGTATAAATTCCCTCTTCGTAGACTCTTACTGTCTCGGGAATTTCGTAATGATTGTCGTGAGCTTGGGCAGTTTGAGAGGAGTATAGACTTAATTTAAACTTAGAAACCTGCAATCTGTATGTAGACTAAGGTGCTTGAATGCCAACGCTTTGCCAATACGAGAAATGCTTTGAACCATCACTGACGTTCTATTAATCGCGTTCAGTTTGAGTTCGGTTCGAATCAGCCACACTAGAAAGGCCAATGCAAAGAACATTTGGAACGCTTGATTGAAATGCCAGAGACGAGGAAAATAAAAGAGTGCAATATAAGAGTTCTACAGAAAAAAGTCACTGTTTTTCTAAGGGCCTATCCAAAATCATCCTTAAAAGAGTTCGATTTGTTCGTATAAAAAAATATATGGAATCCAACCACCTGAAGGTGCAGAACCTTTGCAAAGGAACGTGCATGCATGAATAAATAGCAGAACGTATTCCAACGACAAGTCTGACGACTTCAAGTGGCTATAAGCGAAATAACATTAATGATAAAAGCAATTTCAATGTGCCCTCTAAGACTGATGGTCTGACCTTTGCTTTCCTATAGATTCCAATTGTCGATACAAGCGAACTAAATCCAAAGCCCTATTCTGAATGCGAATCTAGTCCTTAAGACACAGTTTCCCATATGGAGCTTACTTTTATATGCTAGGCTGTAGATCATGGCATTGAGAGAATGAATCGGTAAGGGATATGAGTTTGCTTTCTAGGAGGGAGAGTCAGCAGTTATCGTTGGAGTCCACATTGGATCCAAGGGTACACTTTGGGCCTTTAGAACATCCTCGGTTCCTGCAAAGACTTGATGAACTTGTTCAGAAGCTGTCCCTTCGCAGAGTGAATGGACAGTGTTTGCCTTACCACAAGGCTCTAGGAAAAGGAGGAGTTAAAAGATGATCGGGTTTGCAAGTCGAGATGCTTGGACCATGTGAAAGCGAGCCGAGCGTCAATCGGCATTGGGTGACTGCATGGCACAATGATAGCCCATTGCCATAAATTGATGTAGTCATAGTAAGTTACGAAGTCGATGAAAAGCTTAATTAGTGAGCACGTGTTCCAAATACAAATGTTTCTCCAGGAAAGCTACAGGTGCATTTCAAGCACCTTTGAGGGAACATCGCAGTTGAACACTTTTATGAGAGAAAAAAGACGGATTACTAGCCATCACCACCACCGCGCAAGAGTAAGCAGTGGTTAAAAACTGGAAATCGTGCTTGAAGGTTGGTTAAGACGGGTGGAGAACAGCTACACAGGAGGAAGTAGATGAATATCCGCAAGGCACATATAAGTGGAAAGGCGTCCAAGGCTGCTATCATGAAAGTCCATTTTCTGTGCCAAGGGTCTCACAAATAAACCCGAGGACGCAACCGATATTCAACAATAGGAGCAATAAAAAGTTCAGTAAAAGTCAATTTGAAATCGCTAACCAGCTTGGCGTTTTAGTCTCTCCTCCTCTGTCTCAAGATTCTTGTAAATTCTGTGCATATCTTTATGCTTGACTGCTGGCCTAGCGATAAGGTAGTAAAGATTGCATCAGGAGTTACACCGCATCGTTTCCTTAACATGGCGACTTAATTTGACTTATTTAGTGGAACCTTTCTTGGTAGAATCGGTAATGCAAACCATTAACAGATTTTTGGTGATGAGAAACTTGATCAGTTAGTTTCTAACTTTTACATTCGTAATCGGATTTGTTACCTGCTGGGAGTCCATTTTGATACAGCCTTTAGTTTACTGCGCAAGTAAACTAAGTTTGAGTTTCATAGAATTCAAACAGGCTCAGTCTTAGCCAAAGCTATTGTCTCGGTAAAACCGCATGTGTTAACTTATGAAATATAACGCCATTGATTTGCATTATTAATAAATAGGGAATCCTTTGAATGAAACCGCTTGTAAATAAAAGGAAGGGTCCTGGGCTAGCTAGAAGGAATCATCTGAATTAGGGATTCTTGTTGCGGCAGGTGCTGCGATTAAGCTCCTAACCCTCGACGAAAAGACTGTCATTTACTAGCCTTTGCAAATCCAAGTGAAGCAAACTGTTGTGGTCTGACAAAAGGAATCAAAATAAATCTTAAGCGTTATTGGCACCCATGTGATTCTAATAGCCGGCATACCTAAAAGCAATATTGCTTGACTTCGAGATTAGGCAAACACCTCTATTTACTCCTTTCAAATAAAGCCAGACTCACTTCTTACTGGGTTTATTTACAATTTAACAGAACTTTCCCTGTGCGAATTCAATTTCGAATGCAAATGTGCAAGTTTTGTTTTCTTTATTAACTACAACTTTTGGGAAATTTATATAACATGTAATATAACATGCTCTGAATCTGTATTTTCCCCTCAGAGAACACCTTGAACCCAAATAATTGTACACGACTCTTTTAGTAAGGGAGTAATTTGTTTAGTAATGGCAGCTTGTAAGCCAATAACAAAACACCAGTACGAAATGAAGGGCATCAAAGCGCGGTATTCGAAATGCGGCTAATCTCTATTTCATCTTCATTTAGATTATTTGGCATGTTCTTTTTCAGCTTTGACGAGTTTGAATACACCGATACTCTTCTTAGTTTAAATCACATGCGCAAAATTTCGATATTTTTAAATAATCTTTTGAAAGAAATGGATGAGCGAGCATAAAGCTGAGGCCTTAAACACAGTTTGCGTAAATTAAATTGGGATTTTCCACTTAAATGCATCAAGGTTTAGAGGCATACTAATCGAATTCAAGTTAGTTTGTTATCACCAGTCAAACACAAATCAGTGAAGAAATTCAAAGAATAATTTCAACTATGATCAACCGTTCAGCTGCTATATAAACAGGGTAATGCGACGTTGACTAAGCTGGTTGAAAGCACATTATTGGAGAAATGATGTGTTGTATGCCTAGCATATAACTAATCAGATTTTGAAATTTCAATAGAATAATTGTTTCTAATCTCTGTACATTTAAGTTTGTTATACAATTTTGAATACTCGCTTTGCAATCTCCGGGCTTAACAATAAAATTAAGCATTTTAGATCGAGTATATCTGACTTAGATAGCTGTAGTCTTGCATTTACTGGCTGCAGTTGTGGGTGTATGAAAGAGAAACTGCTCCTTCAGGCGATACGCCAAAGACTACCGAAAACAACATCTATCTATCAGATTTCACCGATTGCAACATTCCCACACCATCAAGCATTACATTAATTTACCTTGTGCTGAAAATGTCTCCATAATACTGTGACCACTTGCCCATCTGCCTAATCGAACATGTTCAATCCCTACTAATCCCAGGCTTGCAATTTTACGTACCTCACTCCAGCTGATTGCTCAATCGGCTACTACTAGCTACAATGGAGGTCCGAGTCTTGCGTCAATAGTGAAATAAAGAAACACAAGTTTGTTAGATAGCCGAGTTCTGCTCTATTGAAAATAGCCAAAAATTGTAGTGGTTACATTGCACGTAAGCTGTGGGTCGAAGCAGGTGATAATTTGACATCTATATAACTGTAAACTCCTTTAAAACTCAATTAGAAAAGCTGCGTTTGACGCCAAGGAGAATCGAATCGCTCTTATGCGGGACGCCAAATATGATCGTACTTAAAGTAAACATTATTAAAATTGATGACTTTCATCAAAATCAGCTTGGTTTTTGTGAATACATATGTCACTTGAACCAACCGATCTACGTATTTCAATTGCGGTAGGATTGTTAGCTGCATCCTAACGTCAAATTATACTTCATAAAGTATAGTTCAACTAAAAAATTGTAAAATTTCAATAAACTCTTTAATTCATCCAAATTTAAACAAAATTTCCTTTAAATACTATTCCTAGAAAATTTGACCGTTTTGCCTGTGAAACCTATCTGCTCTGCAGGATAGGCTATAATTACCTTTGCTAAAATCATGATGTGCAACTTCAGCGGCCTAGGAATTTAAACTTAGTATCAGTGCCTATTCCCTCTTCAAAGCATTTTTCCGTGTAATTAATGTTTTTTTGAAAATAAATTCATGATTCCATGTTTAATTTTGCTTATTTAACATTTGTAAAATGATGAGCAAGTGATCAAAGCCTAATTAAGTAGTTAACATTTAAGACATTTTAAAATCTACGCAAATAATATTTACCTTTAGACTATTCAACGACTTGAAGAGAGTAAAATCAGTGGATGAAAATTTTGCTGTCCACCGCAGATAAATATTTTGGGAGAGATTAAAGAGGTAGCTAAATTGGACAATCTCATATACATGATCGCATATTTGGGTATTTAAGATTAGCAACAGTCGCCGATATTTCATCTCTAATTCCTGCAGTTTATTAAATTGAACAGTTTGAACAAAGAAATCATACATGAAGCTGTCAACCTTTATCAACACTTCAATAAAGCGTTAATGCCCTGTTATTTCTTGTACTGCAGGAATCGACTACAAAATATCTACTGCCTCCCTTTCAGCAAAGGTTATATGAAAAGCATGCCGAATATAGAACACGACCTACAAAAACTGATAATGTGTGTACGAAATAGTGGATCTTTAATTGCAGATTTTTTATGGATGCTTTATTTTATTTATTTCATTAATTTGAAAATCTAAAAAAATAACGGTAATCCTTTTGTAAGAAAAACAGCAAAGTTCATGATTCATACAATTCACATCGTTATTCACTTCAAAATAATTGCTCAATTAACTTGTATAAATAAAGCGGAGTTGCATTTTAGACAGTCATTGGGCAAAATGTGTGCGTTTCCTAGTAAGTTTTCTGAATCAAATTAAAGTAGTGGGAACAATTATAAATATCTGACCATCCAGTACTTTTCGACAGAATTTGTCGCTGCGTTGATCCCACAGCAGCGAGAGAATGCTGAATTAGATGCCAAAAATATAGCATATAGCATATTGCAAGGTCTAAAAATTTGAATTTTTTTTCAGAAATCAGCGTCATTTTTATAATTGTCTGTCAAATCATTTCCCACTTTAGTTTCGACTGGTTGAGGTTTGGTATTCTTTTGTGCGGCTGCACAATCCATTTCAATTTTAAGGTTTGCATATAACTTTACCCCATCAGAAGAATGTCAAATCTAACTGACTTTAAGTTATTGGCTGCAACTACACAATATCTTAAGATATCTCTAACGAAACTAACGTACAATAAGTTCCAAACAAAAGTCAAAAAGTAGTTTAGAAAGCTATTATAAATATATATCATTTAAACAATAAAACTTTTAGAGCATATCAAAGCAACAAAGATATCTCTAAACCAATCTTCACAAAGTAAATAACAACTAAAAGCACGTAAAGCCAGAACAGTCAAAAGTCAAAGATTTGCGAGAAACCCCACATTTGTAAATTTGTAAGCGATAGTTTGCTATAGCATTTTTTTCTTAAGTCATTGATGAAATTCGAAATTACAGGAAAAAACCTTAGCTATTTCAATTGTTTTTATTAAAATATATGCCTTCATCAGTAGTAGACAGAAATCACAACTTTGCCAAATCGGTCATAATCAGCTTTGCTAACTCATAATTAGAGCTTTCAAATGGAATTTGAGAGACTATGCAAAGCTCCGCAATTTGAACTAATTTGGACTGCAAACAAAAGATTCACATTGAGTAACCCCTTTTTACTTTCCTCCATTACTAAAATTGTACAAGACAAGAGCTAGTTTATATATGAATCCGTGAATCACATTTTCACTTTTTTACACTTGTGGATCTCATAAGGTCAACAGTAAATTTTATTTAAAAAAATTTGCACACATGAAATTGATTATATTACATTTGTAATGAAATGACAAAACATTGGATGAGCGGTCTTACTACTTTATCTCTCTCACGCCATCATTCTCCAAATGCATTTTTAAAGACTGAATTCTTGATTTTAAATACACATTGCCAGCATTTTTCTCTCAGAGCCTTCCATCCTATAGCATTGAAAGGCGCAAATCATCAGACCAATAGTTGTAAGCCTATTCTACCACTAAAAAACCGCTAACTAGCCTTCTCACTATAAGCTGCCTAACTATGTTGTGATATGTTCCTGCTTTCATGAAATGTTGCATAAATCTCTTAACTGGTGCCCTTATTCCATAGAATGATATCGAGACAAATGATAATTCCCTAGATAAAAATGCATGAAGTGCCGTGAAATTTAAAAATACTTGTAGTTTTAGCAAAATTCTCAATTTCTCATTCAGTTGAATCACCTTCATTGAAAACATTAGTGTTTACCTAATAAGGGCTTCATAAGCATGTGATTAATGTTATAAACTTTTTCTACATGGACTTCTTGTTTATTGTTGCGTACGTCACCTCAGATGTAGGCAGTCTGCAACTCAAATTGCAGATACATCTATTATTCATATTCAGGCATTGCACTCAAGTATTGCAAACAGTTGACATCTTCCTGAATATGAGCACGCATGAGTTAAGCAAGTTTTCTTGCCGTTTTCCAAATTAGCTCTTTCACTTCTCTTCCTAGTTTGCACTGGTAAAAAATTTGATCCATATTGTTCACGCATGATTAGCCTAGCATCACTAGTAGCCTACCCATAAGCACATCATTACATGCCCTAGGGATGAATATGAATATGAAGTTTGTTAGGAACGTAAGAGCTAAACTCGACAGAATAACAATGCAGAGCTGTCGCAGTGAGTGGAATTTAGATTTGGATTATGAATGACTTTTCTGTCGTAGCCAATTGCTGCTGACTTAAAAATAGAGATAGCATCTGCTATTAATCATTACTATTTGACTGTAGCTCAGGCCATTCGGACTTCCTTAATGACTCATTTTTGTCGCAAAGGAAGAGTTTTAATAACCGATAACCGCAAAGTAGTACGAATAATACTTTCGCAAAATCGAAGGCAAATTCACCAGAGAAATGATGCAAAGGAAGTTCACACGTAGCTGAACTATTGTAAGTCCATTTCATCCTCTTCTGGATGTACATTTCTTTTCCATTATTATTCGGCTTGAACTAATATTGCAAGGACAATGCGTTATAATCTTGTCAAAGCAGTTGTAAGCCTCTATCAAGCAATTCAACAAAAACCTGCATACTTGTCACCGCATTCGAATGAGAGTACAATTTCAATGGTCAAGGCCAAGTGGCTTTTGTGAAGCTTGCCACTTCCATGTTTATTAATGCAATTCTTAGTGCATTCAAGCGTGTTAACGATATTAGAAGCGTTTCAAGTGATCGAATCAATGCGCGCTTACAGCATCAGATTCGTTTAAAGGGTCGCCTCAAAGAAAACTGCCAGATTAGAATTATTTCTTAAGATCATAAGCCCTTTCAAAAAACTAATGAATTGCAACACTATTGAAAATATTCCTTCAGTTAATTTGCTTGGTTGACTAAAGCAGTGTCTACGCCTGTTACATATTTCACCTGAACAAAATATATGAACAAGCTATACGCTCAGCTCTGATTAGGCAGTATAAACGTAAGAAAGCAAACGACTACTTAAAAATGTTTTTAAACGATTGAAGTAACCTACGAACTTAAGAAAACAGCTCTTTAAAAATCATTCACGTTCGCATTGAATTACAATGGGTTGACTTGCGACCAACGCGTCCACATTTTCTGCCTATTTTCTTATGCGTCATAGTACCTGATGAAAAGCTGAATCCCCTTGAGCTTAATGGATCTCAATAAAGAGCTTTCATTCACACACGTTCGAATTAAATGTTATCCACGTTTTTCAAAGTTAATATTCATTGGTTATTCAAATTTGGGATATTGCTCTAAGCGCAGCAAGTTGTGCAGTTCATCAGGTTTTCAACACTACACATTCCAGACTTTGTTTGACTGGTCACTCGTAAGTCTGCTAATGTGCAACTGACTTGTAAGATTTCTACTTTGATCATAGGATTGACTGAAGCAAAATTTGTGTTTCACAAATCAAATGCTCTTTCAGCCCAACAATTAAAGACTCTCGTCTGTGGTTGCTGTGGACATGGATGTGAATGATTCGTGCCAAAATAGCATCAAGACCTGTTCTTTATTTTAGGTAATGAGAAGGTTTTAAGGTGTTAAAGAGACTGCGAAATTTAATTCTTGTGAAATAAATTAGTTTGATATTATTGTTTGCTTATTATTTCAAACAAACGCATTCCAAGTCAAAAGTCATTCATTACATCAATTAACCTGAAGAGGCTTATTTTGTTGAATGCGCTTGATTAAGGTGTTAAAAATTTGCATTGTGAAGCAACTGTTGCTTGAGAGATCAGCGACTCTGTACATGTTTCATCAGTCAAAACTAAGCTGAAAGTAAAGCTTCATTAAAACAATATTCAAACAAAATCGCATCATGACGCCCAGTAGCTGAAATGATAGTGACTTTGTCACTAGTCACACCACTGAAATCTACTTTTAAAAAGTCCTCACATCTATTTGATCCTGCGCGGTCGATCGGCATCACACGCGTAGTCAGACACGGTCGAAAATGGATAGTGTGTTCGAAATTTTAAGCCCAAATAAATCAGAATAACAGATTGCCCTCAGCGTGCATACGCTTGTAGTCCGTTTTCATCCCTGATGACACCTACTCTGTTTGTTCACACCTCGATAATCTGAAGCATTGATGAATGAAATTTCTTTATTTAAGTTGTGATGCCCTAGTTATATTCAAAGGAAATATAATTTAGTACTACAAAAAGCCTCAATTTTGGCGTGGAATTCTTTTAAAAAGTTTGCTTAAGTTGTGTGCTATGCAATTAAATATTGTGCAGCGATTGCATTGCTGATGCTTAAGAGACATCTGACTTAAATGATTTGTGATGTTGGCATTAACCCATTTGATTTCTCAAAATTATTTATCCTTTGCGATCTATTCAAATTGCTCATAGTCGATACTATCAATTGAAATATTCTCCCTACCCTGAGGCGCTATCTGGCATTCATTTCTGATTCGTTGAAGTATTAAAAGTCAAAAAATGGATTGCATCTATCGCACTTAATTAGTAATTAAAAGTACTTTTGGAGGCAGTAATTACCTGCCTGAAACTTGGCAACTGATAAATCAAAGCAGTTGATCACAGCATTAACAAACCTATTAGTGTCAGTGCGTTTCAATACGCTTAAAATGTTACCTGTTTTCCGCATCTTTAGCAAGCTTTTCATATGCAAGTGTTTATTTTTTTGCTGTTGTGTTGTCCAACTCGAATCGAATCATGTAAGCCTTGGTTTCGAATAATACAGACCATTACAAATCGTTCATTTGCAAATTTTAGATGCTGTGTCTGTTTGGAAACGGCTAAATTTGGTTGCTACTTGAATAAAACTTAAAATTTGGCAGTCATGTATATTGAATAAATTAACTAGAAATGCATAGAATTTCTCTATTTCGTCAATGTTACGTTCATTGTCGATAGCTAGCAAAAGGTGAAGAAAACTGACATGGACAGTATTTGAAACAAGTAATTTTATTTTAAGGTGTATAACTGAAAAATTCTTCTAATGAAAGATTTTTCAACCGATCCCCTCATGAAGGATGTTTGGTTTTGTGCAATTATTAAATTTTTGTGTAAATCCGAATAAATGCCTGCAAAGCAAATGGCAAAATTGAAGTGCGCAAAAGCTCTATAAGATATCAGCGAGCTAAGAACTAGTTTTTTTGCTTTTGGTCATTCATGGGAAGCTTACTGAGCAGCAAACGTTTGTAACTTGCATATTTTAATGTCTCATTTACGACTGTCTATAATGAAAATGATTGTGCTCGTCTCAAGGGTTTGAGTACCTCAATACAGAGAAGAGAAATGTTTCAAACATCTATTCTCTTAGGAAAGTGCCTTGAAACTGCAAATGGCCTTACAAGTGCATTTTCACAGCTCATATATGGAATGAAATTTCCCGATATATTTCAGGCTTTATCACAAAAGATAGCAAAAAACTAGGCATATTTTATAAAAGCAATTTTTTGCTGCCTTGAATTCGCACTGCCAAATGTCAGAGGGCATTACATTACGAAACGCTACTTAAGTTTAGCTGGCAATGCAAATCTGAACGTAAAACACTGCCACCCATTAGCTTCAAGTAAAAAAATGGCTTGAGAAATACCAGCTAACATCGTTGAAATCATACAAACAGGTAAGTGTGGTTGGACATGAATCTGACCATCATTTTTTCCACTTTGAAAGGCGTTGTTATGTGTATACATCACGACTGTGCAAAAACGATGACCATAATATCAATTTTAGGAGTTTATTTTGTGTGTTTGATTGATATCATTAATGCCTGCTTCAAGGACAACTCTAATTTGCATCCACGGATTCAACGCGAATATCTTCATTCAGGTATAGAGATAACATCTATTTACAAATCCAAGAACAATGTCTGCTGGAAGGAAAAGCGCAAAAGCATATAGAAGACATGACAGATTCTTTTGTGCTTTTTGCATTAAAGGGAACGCAATTGTCAAATTCTGAAGATATCGTTTCGTTATCAGAAGATGGAGAAAGCAGTCTAAGGATTAACACGACCTTCAGTACTCCATTTGAGTATGCTCAAAGTGAAATGAAATGCTCGCACATTTACGATTGTGAAATAATTATTCACAATGTGTGCTTTGATTTCATTGCTTATTTTTATAACAAACGGCAGTAAGGAAATATTTTACTCTGAAAAGAAAAAATCGTTCTAGTGCATATAAATGTGTGATTCGGTACAATAACTTGCAATTTTCAGCTGTGATTGCAATTGACTGGGAAAAAACTGTAAAATTTATCGTCATCACGGCACCTCTTGCTGAGATAATATCAAATGATGACATCCTGACAAGCTTCGATTATGATTCCAGTCTTCACATATTTCAAACCTTAAAAAATCCTTAACTCTGCATCATGCACAACTAGATGAATTGTATTCATTCAAATGGCTCATTGTTCTTGCAATTCAGGACTTTCAATTAATAATTAAAGTAAACTTGAGTGCAATATTAAACAACAAATATTTCATTTCTAGGCTTTAACATTAATCTAGCTTTTTAGGCTTAAAAATACACAAGTTTTCAAGAAATATGCTTTGTTAATAAATAGCTGAGAGTTAACAATGATTCCGTCTCGATGCATTCAATAGGACTGCCTTTATTTTGTGAGTACTTTTGCAGCGCACTTATGTGTTCTCACATTATCAAATATACAAAAGCATTGAAATTATTGGACTTTTGGAAGATTTCACAGACTTTTGTATAATACAAGATAGTTGTAAAAACTGTTAGTGAAGAAATATAATTTGAACTTGAGTATGACAGCAATAGTCAGGTGCAATTTTTAGCCACGTAATTCTGAATCAGCTTTATTTTTCGCTTTTATAATGGAAAAACGAAATTGCAAAATAATCAAGTCCATCAGATGTTCATGCCATTTTTAATTTATTCATTTAATGCTACGCACATTTTTATTAGTATAGTGCAAAATAATTTTCCTTATTTTGCTTAATGCACTTATGCTAGGATTCCTCGAATAAAGATTGCTCTTGGAGGAGCATCCTGTACAACATTTCAAGCCTGCCTAGAAATAAACGTTATTTTTTGCAAAACACTAACAACGAAATATTTCAGCAGAAGTTTTATGTGCGTTTGGAATAAAAAAAAAGAGCTTTGGTTTCAGTAATGTTCAACCTTAAACCAAGACTAGTATAAAAGTTAGAAGTATCATTATACCCAATATTCAAGGGCATAAAAGTGCTGGATATTTTAGGTATCTGTATCTAGCCCTTTATGTGCAAATGTTCACACTTGTAATGAAATTCAGCAAACACGTCTATTTCCTCAGTAATATGCTTAACTGTTTTTTGTAGGCAAAAATGTACTGCACGTGCAAAAACTTTGAAAAGAATTTATTGCTACTCATTTTGATTGGAAAATCACCAAAATGTGGTCGTGCTCCTTTTTTGGAACCAAGGGCTTAATTCAATTAAAGTCAAACGAAAGCTTAATTTAAACTTTTTTGAAATTGGTTTACTGCTTTTAGCCACTCACATAAAGGCGCATAATAGTTCAGGAATGCAATTTGCATGCTGTTGACTAACGTAGTTCACACCTGTAAACTAGAATGCAAAAGCATTGTTAACTACTAAAATTTCAATGGCTTTTTAATATGGCAGCATTTAAATGCACAATCATTGAAATTCTAAGTAAGAACTACGTGTCAAACGTTTATTTTATAGAAAATCTCAAGGAAAGGAAATTCAGCAACACGGTTTGTAATTTTAGAAAATTACATTGTTAAAAAATATTTTCAAATATTCACGAGGTCATTGCAGGGAAAATGACTGAACTTTGTCAGCATTAAACACCGTGATGTGATTTTCTCAGAGAATGATTAAAAATTACAGTAGCTACTTAATCAAGGAGACTGTTGCAATAAAATTTCAGAGCGTTTCATTTAGAAAAATTGCCCAAAATTTTCTAACCTATCGTGTGCTTTTATGTGATTGGATATACCCTTGGCATTCATATTTCTCTATTTTCATCAGTTAGCAATTGGCAAATCCGGTAAACAAGTATTCTTTTTCCAATTCACAAAATTGCTTAAATTAAAATCTATTATGATGCTTATTTTGAGTTAATGATCAACAAATATTTATAATGTAAACGACTTTCAGGAATGGCAGAATCCTTCGCTTATAATACCTTGAGGGATACTTTCTCATAGGATTCCGCAGTAAAGAGTTCGATTGAAGCAAAAGTGAAAGACTTTTCAAGGTAGCACACATCGTTTGATAGTCAATCCGAGATTATGTCGAACATTTTGGATAAACTGAATGTTCGTTAATGCGAAATCATTGTACAAAACATATGCTCGGATTATGTTAATTTTCAATAATGGAGAGTAATTGGAGGTAAAAAGTTATTATTCAAGTAGAATTTATTTCAGATAAGGTCAGCTGTGATTAAAGGGCTCAGGCTGTCCAGCACAAGCAAATCATTGTGGCAAAATAGTTTCAACTTGGTTTTAACTTTTGCCTAATCCCAACTCTGACTCCGTTGAATATGTTCTTCGACCGATGGTGGTCCCAATGATTTATTAGCCTGATCTCAGCAATTTGAACAGCAATATCCTAGCAGCATTCAACTAAACATGTGTAGATAATTCTGATTGTATTCATCAATTTTGATTCCACTGCTAGTGGCAAAAGTCGCAATGATGGCATGAATCCAAAAGGAGATATTTTCTTTTCCCTTCTGATAGGTTCACTCAAGGTGCGGAATCGGTGCGGAGTAAATGAAAACGAAACCTCGTTGGCATAAAATTTAAAAATGTGTTTGCACCTTGGCAACGATGGTGAATGATTATTTAATGGGATCGGCAAAATGAAATCGTGGCCAATTACTGTTCGATAAACAATGTGCGACGGTAAAGAAAGTGATTTGTAAGTTTGCAATTGTCTGCAATTTTAAGAACAATTATTTCATTTTATGTACAGTTTAATAGCAATCCTGTTATTAACAATTGTGTACGAAATTGAATTGACAATTTTCAGTTTTGAGGTGCATTATTCTTCCAACGCGAATGTTTCAATGGATTTTTTATTCCCTGCTCGAAAACAGTCTTGGAATTCATTTTCCTTAAGGTTCACTTTTCTGCATGTCTCTTGCTCTTATGAGTTGGCATTCTCATAACTTACTGAGTCACACATCATTCTACCGAGAGATAGTGTACCATTTATAGTTTTAAAGAATATGTTGATCAGTAAAGTACTTTTTTATGGATAGACTTGAAATTATTTTGAGTTGTTGTTGACGCGCTTATACAAAATTACGTTGATTTTGACAACAAAATAACAAATTTTTGCAGCTTCAAAGTAAAAGATGTCGACATTTGAAACAGAGCTAGCGATACTGGCTTTTCAAGGAATCCAATAACAGGCAATTATTGAAAAGGGAAGCTAAATTTTTCTATTTGAAAATTGTGTCAAACTAATTATTTTGATCGGGAATGTATCTAACTACTCAAATTCGATGCAAATCTTTTTTTGATTTTTTTAATTTTGTGAGTTCTTTGGTTTATTATTAAATTAAATAATAAATTTTGCAGTTTGAAGCATGTTATATGAGAAACAATACTTCAAAGCAAATTCAAAGCAGGGTTATATGCTTCTTAGACGTCTAATAAGAAGGTTTTATAGCAGAAACTGCATTTTATATGCGGTTATTCCTTGGTCATAGTACCAACATTCAGGTCTGAGATTCAAGCTTTAAATCATACGTTTGCGTGTTTTAGCAGCCATCATAATGGAATTTCTTACACAACACGCTATATTCTTTCAGAATAAACATAATGGGAATTATAGGTTGTTACTCTCCTAAATAAAACATGAGCCTATTGAAATATCAAAAGCAACGATAAGTGAGACAAGAGGAATTATGTGAACTGATGCACTTTCATGCAGGAAATGTTACATTCAGTTTGTTCAAACATAATCGAAAAAGACAGCGGCTCACTGGTTGACTTAACTTTGGGCAAGAGAGTCAATTTGGTAACCAGGATTGATTTGATCTAAAGCTGTATTCTCAATCTCCTCCAACATTCGCAAAAGAAAAATTGTCGTTAGCAGGAGCGAAGCGTCTCAATGTTATTTAGGCCGCGCATTTTGTTCCGTATGGGGCCAAATCAACACAAAGTTTTTCCGGGAAAGGAATTTTGGCTGCTCAATGCTTAAGCCGGGGCTCTGAAGCTTGGCTTAACGCCTGCCTTTGCTTAAATAAAAGTTACTCTCTAGTAAAGAAGTAAGAAGACACCCACCAATGTGTTAGAGTTTGCTAATGCGTTACTCATACATAAAATCCAGACTGCGATCTGACCTTAATCCTAGTATTTAGCCAAAAAAACTTAAGAAACAAATTTAGGCAAATTTTCGTCAGGTCTCTTTTACGGTGATTATATCATCTTAGTAAAATGAGTGGTACATTGAAAGTCAGTATTTACTATTTATTCCTATCAGTAACTGAGCTGCTTCTGTGTTTCTGAATCTACTTATTTATTTCCAAATTGTAAGTTCATAAATAAGAGCATTCAAAGAGGGTACTAAGATTTTCTAAAACCTTCGGGTTAACATATTAAAGTAGAAATTAAATGCTAGGCAATTGTCAAACCCTGTAGAATTCACTTATTGTACGTCTTTTGTGAAAACAAAGTTCCTCTGGGTGCTTTAAAAAATACATTTTGCTGAATTTTGCAATGCCTGATTGCATATGATTTAGTAAAATTTTCTTTCACAAATGGTGTTTCATTGCCATTTGATCATTATACTACAAAAGCAGATCAGACTTAGTAGCTACATTCGTTACTTAAAAGTCATTAGTCTTAACAAGCACTTTGCAAGAATCAATAAGTCGTCGAGGAGTTGGCTGCAAAACTGTACGTAGTAATAGAAGTGACGCGTATGGATTTAAAGGTAAATCAAAGGGGTTTTGAGAGCCAGAGAACGCAATATTCAGTAAGCTGTGATTTAAAAAGGTTGAGTGAGCTTTAAAAATGCGTAAGGAAAAAGAATTTTGATTCATTGTACTTGATGAGTTCTGTTGATTCTAAAATATTAGGTAAAATTTGAATTCCATCAACCCTATAAATAGGCTGCCAGCATTCAGGGTATCTGGTTTCAACCTTAGTAGGATTTTTTCCATAAAGTAGACTATGCACACTGATTTTACTTTCAAATAATTGTTTACAAAATGAAATATCCTCCGGTTAGTTCACGTCCAAGTACAAGAGGGCAGAAACGTAATGCAAAGAGGTTATTTGATATCCAAGTTACTCAGTTGAAAAATGAATTGGATTAACACATAAATTGACCAGAGCTCTATAATAGGGTTGCGATTGTTGTTTCTTTCAGTCACGCTTATTGGCAGGATTAAATTTTAAGCAGAGCTTTGATCATGAATTTACAGAAATGATGATAGCCGGCTTATATTACCACAGTATCAATCAACGAACGATTTTTCAACCGCCACTAGGGCCCATTATTCCAGATCACTCGTCAATCAAGAACCGCAAGTATTTCAATGCCTTGATGCCTTCAATTGCAGTTCTTAAAAATTTGCCTCCTGTTAAAAATAATGCTACTGTTTTCAAGCAGCCTTATTTTTTCAGCTCTTTTAATTTAACTCGTACAAGGTACTGGCGTGTAAACATTAACTTGAGTTCACTAAAGCTGTGCTTTTGAACGCGTTTGAGCCCCAAGGATCACCCTATGTCCTTCACTGCATTTAAAAATGGCTCAATCAACATTTCTTGAACTTCAATTTCTAGCACAGTGATATCTCTTGGATCGGATCACAGAGGTCGCTAATGAAGCTACCAGGGACATTAAAAGTGCACATCATGCTGTTAAACAAGATTGTTTGTATAATACAAGAGTACAGCAAACCGGTATGCGTAGTGTAGAGTTTTGTGCCAACCGCAAATGTGCAGCTATCCTGCCGTAGTACCACTGTTACCGTTTGTGCGCAAACACAAAACTGATGGTAGAAAAGCTGATGCATTTGGTGTTTGATCAACGGAATTCCCTCTTAGTCTTTCAGACTGAATCATTCATCTCAAAGCTGTTTTGGATTATCAATCCTATTTAGTCGAAATGAATTTTTCTTAACTTATTGCTCAGGTTGTTATGCATCTATGGTAACTTAATTTGAAACCCACGCGTTTTAATTAATGTGAGTGTAATTTCGTGACACATGCTTTGTTCAATAATATTCGATGTTGCCCTCTGCTACTCATTTTCATTGGCCAGCCTTTCCGGTGCAATTACATGCAGTTCTGTCGTCGCCATATAATCTAGTCCAATTACCACCGATTTCGCTGAGCTGGTAGAGCAAATTGACGTTTGTGGACAAGTATTGTCATCGTTGGGGTCGTCATCTCAAGATGATGGCAAGATGATAAAAAAATATTAAATGCCTTTTATCCACCTGTGAAACAAATGAGACACTCAGCGAAAATATAAATTTCTGGGCCAAACCGGCGTTTTTTTTCAGTGAGTTTTATTAAAAAGCTCTGTTGACCAGTGATGGCGAAGCTCCAATTTTTTACATAGATGTATATATCCAGGGCAATTTGAGGGACTGCGTTCAAACTAGGAAATGAAAAGAGATTGACATGCACCTCTGTATCAATATCACATGAACGGTACCTCCAAAAGCAACATATTCACAATCTTTTACGCTACATCACTTGTTCTTACTGTTTGTATTTTGCGTCTAATTCAATATCGGGTAACTGGGGAATCAAGTCAAACATTCTCAAACTAATCTAGTTTTCAAAGGTCAGGATTGCTAATCGTTGATTCAAATATTTTGAGCAAAAGCGTAAGCATTAACATAATTGCGATGTTTACTTAAACTCAACGGTCTTTATCGTTTAGATTATTAAATTTGAGCATATTTTGCATTGGCTACTAATGTTGTAGCTGTCTGTGTGGAATAACGTAGTAACCAACTTTCCAGCCAACCCAGCTTATTCACGTTTCAAATACATAACGAGGTGCGTGCGACCAGTTGGTACCCTGCCATAACCATTATTTTTATGTATAGTCTTGCGATTTGTTCATTCGAGGCCAAATCTTTCAGGTAGTGAATATCTTTCAAAGTTTGATTTGTCTTCGCAACATTCACGAATATTACTACTAATAATCCTGTTATTCAGTCACAAGATTAGTTGTCGATTTTGTTGAACTCAATAGGATCTAAATACGGCGGTATTTAATACGGCACTCTAGAAGAGATATTTAAGCTATGAATTTCGTAGGCTTACTTCATGCATCTTCAAAATGTACTTCAATTAATGCTAATCCCAAATTAATACAGTTTTGTACATTAAAATTCATTTAATATCCTAGAGTTGCTAATATTTCAAACACGAACTTTTCAAATATGACAATGCTGCTTGATTGTAAAAATTAGTCCCTTTCGCGTTAATGGCTTATCGCAGTAATAGAACGGTTTTCACGATCTGTTACTAGATTTGTTAAAGAACGTTTGAAAATAAGTTGGGCGTTTATGCTTATGAAGAACCACACGATAGTCCTGCCTTAGTATTTGGCGTTTGGTTGTTTGTTTGAGCACCGAATTCGATATCAAGAGAAAGTGAACTTGTACGTAAACGGTGCGGTTACCTTATACTAAAATCAAGGGATCCTGCTTACAGTGAACCACAATCCACTAGCCTTCAATTAGCATCTTCACCCTAACTTACCAGAACGCATCGTGTGTTTCATTTTTTTGAATCTACTCCCTTCTGGAGGGTTGACTAAGCTTGCATCCGCATAAGGCATTCGTTTGAATGAGGCTGACATGCCAACTGTACCTAGGTGTTACCTCATGTCAACACTGTTTCATCTGAAACTGCATACTCTGAAGGTTAATATCTAGGAAGAGCTTTTGATTCTTTATAAATGCGAGCGAGAATAACCAGAAGCACATTTGAGGATTAGATTCTAGAGACAAATTAAGCATTGCTGGTCTGCACTAATCCTTTGAGATAAACAGTTCTTAAGAAGGAACTATAGATTTAGCTGGTTTTATTCTGGCATATTTTGTCAGAATTAGAAAATGCATAACCACCATTTGTGTTAATCCAAATGGTCTTGTTTTTCTCTGGAAAAGAATCAAAAATTATGCATTTATTCTTTTTTATTAAGACAATAGCTGAAGTAGTTTGGTTGTTAAAATATACAAGCACACAGTTAACTAAGGTTCCATTTATCTAATCATATTTCACTGTGTTGCATATATGCATTATAAGCAAAAAGCAAAACTGTGAAAAGTGCATTATTCTAGATAGTGGAATGTGGTTCATATTAAGAAGAATCTATGGAATCAAAATTGATTTCACTGCATTCCTCGCCAGAGGATTATCTGATGGTCGGCGTTGGATTTATTGGCCTTCACGTGGAAATTATTTTCAAATCTGGAACCTCTATAACTTAAGTGGTTGTTTAAGTTTTTTATGAGTTCTCAAAAAAAATTTCCAGCAAGTGATTAGTTGCATTTATTGGTTCAACAAGCTCAAACGGCATTTTCTGAGACAGAAAATAACATTGATAGTGGTGTGAAATATTTTGGTATTTGATGCAAAGCAAAAGCTTAGTTGTAGAGACCTGACCAGAAAACAGCGGCTTTGAATGAAAATTAGAGCTTGGATTGTCAGTTTTCATAGGTAATTACTTCTGATCATTTTAAAATAGAAAAGCCAGAATGTAGAACTGATGCAAAATAGTTCAAAGCAAATTTTTAAGAGCATTAAAATTACATTTTCATCAGTGACAAGCTCAATGCCTACTAAAATAATTTGGTTGATTGAGTCGCAGGCATTGGAGAGCAAGTTTACAAAACTTGGTATGGCATAGTTAGTATTTCAAAGGTATTTTAGTTCATTTTTTAGTAAAGTAAATTTTACCTTATGGATAGAATCAGAATAAACTAAATGCAACGCATTATGTCTTAATACAAATTCGGTTAAGCATTTCATGGCAGTTAGTTAAAAGTCAGGGCAGATTTGGTAGAAAACTAGTTCATTTCAACTATTCCTGAGAAAACCTTGTTTTAAAGATACGTCACATCATGGCAAATTTTCAAATAGGCTACTGCTAACAAACAGCCTTCTAAAGCCACCTTTGGAGGCACCTCTATATAAATGATACGTTCCGTCAATTTTTAGCGCAATCTGTACAAGTCAAACGCTTTAGCTTAGTCTGCTACTTCAAGCACCTAGTTCTTCATTATTGAAAACAAGTGTTGATTCTGCTTGGTTCTAAAGCTTGTTAATTTTTGCAATAGCTTATCGAACGTAGATTAGTGTCTTTGGAAATGTGTCTTTTAAGCTGTCACATTTGATGCTTGATCTCATTTAATTGCATACATCTCACAATCTTAAAATTTATTGCATAATTCTTGAAGACGGATTAAAATTGTCCATCAATCAAAGTGAACTTTAACTTTACATTTCTTTGTTGCTTAAACCTTATCAACACTGTAAATTTGATTGAAAAACCAAACCGATTGAAATTTAATTGTCAATTCACGATGGCTAACCACTGAATTATAAAATTTAAAAATTGGATTCATGTTTTTTCTGCTATGAAACTGCCATCCAAATGGTCAGCCTGTTGATTTAAACCTCGAATTTCAAATTCACAAGCAATGCGTCATACCCTGCTACTCCACATATTCACACGTGCTGATAAAGACAACTTTATATGATAGAGGGCAATACACTATAGACGTCAGTGTAGCTTTTTAATTTTTTTTTGGCAAGCCCCAAATACCCATTGTCCAGTGGTGAGGCACATGTACCAGCCAACATACAGCAGCACAACAGTTAAATTAACGTCCTCGGCTCCCTGGTCCTTCCGCGGCAGGGTTTCGTCGTGCAGTAGCAGTCATTCTTCAGATGCAATTCTTTGTGGCATGCCGTCCTTTCACGACACTTTTCAATATCACTTATGACTGCTGGGCCTTTGTTGTTTCCGTCAGTTTGTCCTTATCTAGGTAATCTTTACTAAAAGCCAACCATTTGTGCTTCACATTACAGGTATTTGAAATTCCTTAAATTTTGGGTAAGCGTTGTTCGCAGCTGGTAGAGAAGTAGCTGTCTAGTCTGTCTTTTGTGGCTGTTCTTCGTGCCTTCTACTTAATTTTTTTCTCCATCGTATTCTGTTCTACTGTTTTTTAACTGCACGGTTTAATTCCCTTTTCTTTTGACTTTTCCTTTTCTTTATCCTCGAGTCTTGTATTTTTTGATGCAGTCTTCAAGAGGATACCTCAGCCTGCAGTCCAAAATACACTCAGTTTTGTGTCCTTTCATCCATGGATCTTTTCTTTAGTGTATTTGCGTCTCCTATGCCTTAACAAAACATTTGTGGCAGTTTGCGTTTGCACAGACAATCTCACTTTGCCTTTCTCCTACCAGTCTAGGTGTGTAATTTACAACTCCAACCTAAAGGGCTTCATTTGGGTAAAATAGCCATGATTCAGATTTCTCTTGCCATATTTATTTCGCGTCTTTGATATAAGAGCATCCAATTCCTTGTTTGCACGGCTTTTAGACTACCTGTTCTCAATGATACTCTCAAGTATGAAGTGCTTCAGGTTATCTTTGTCCATTTTCAAACTCTTCCAAAAGTTCAACCTTTTTTGCCTCTATAAGACTTGCCAAGTTGCGCATTGGCAGCTCTTTTGGAGTTTCTATACAGTACGAATTACTCGCGAGTACAATCTAGGCATCATCTATAGAGTTATATGCAGTTTTGTTTGCAGTCGATTGTTATCTTTTACTCTCAACATACTAGTAGATAATCCGCAAGTGATTGCAGGATCGACAAAAATACCCACCAGAGTTGCTTTCAGGTTACCACTTAGACCTCCTGAGAGCTTGAATGTTTCTAGTTGCGTTAGTTGCCTTTTTACTCTGACTGGGTTGGCTTTTGTTGCACTGGATCAAGAATGCCTCAAATTATAGAGCCAAGGTATTTAAAGCTTGAGGCGCATCAAAACGACACTTCTTTTGCTTTCTAGGCTTTCAATCCCCACCGAAATAAACTAAGGCCAGAGGGCTTTGTCCGCTGCTATTTGTATTCCATATATATGCAACGCTTTTGCAGGATGCTCTATTTATCTGACAGCTACAGCTTTATTTGGCATTAAAAGACTAGGATCGTACACGCATTCTAGACAATTTAGTAGCCATCTTTTGGTCAACCGATTGATCATCTAAACTGCACTGTCATCGAGTGAAGAGAAGGCTTTAGCCGACATTAGTTGGAAGGTTAGGTTAAAAAAAGTGCCCCTTTTGTTGAGCCCTGACACTCAATACATTCCATCACACAGTAGAGCCTTGTTTTCCTTGATTTCCCCATTATTGATGTTAGTCAAGGACACCACCAAACAAATCATTTGACAAAGGCAGCCAAGATCGAGCGATATGCTGATTATTGCAACTTTAGGCAGTGAGTTAAAGGCCTTTTTCGTGTCATCAAATACTAGCATCTTGTTATGCTCCTGGTCTGCGGCTTTCTCTATAATAATTCTTACCCTAGTGTGAACTATTTAGTAAATCTTCGTTAGAAGAAGATTCGCTGCTTTACACGTTGGCACAGAATAGATGCATCTATCTTGCTGATGTACTTAGAAAAGATTGATCTATGATTGACAGGACTTGTTTGCATACCTTTGCACTTGTTTATACTAGCATAACAGGCTCGCCACAGGATTCCAGCAACAAATTAAGTCACAAAATACAAGTTGAGTTTGATGAAAATCATCAACTCTAACTACGTTTAAGTGTATAAACAGTCACAAGGTCTGTTAAATCCGCAGTAGGCTATGTTTCAATACTAACTGGGACTTCCATTAGTCCTAGGAATTCCAATGCATGTAGAGTGAAGCTGAGAGCTTTAAATAGTTGACGGTATCTTGAGAGAAAAACTGTTTTTGCTTAAAAACAATTAAGATGAATGATGTTGTCCTTAAACAAACAGGACTCATCCTCACATATTCAAAGTAGCAAATTTCTAAAAGGCTCGTTTTTATACGAGAAATCAACTTTAAATCCCAGCTGAGCGCGATTCGGCCCTTCCTGGCATCAAATATACAGTTACAGTTACATAGATAATATGATATCAGGTAACTTCAACTTTAAAAAATAGTATGAAACATTAGTAAACTTTATTTTGATGCCTGAATTAAATGCTTCACTAAGAACTTCCATAAACAAAAAAATAAGAGTATTCATAATAAAATTTACAAACCGTTTATGTTTTTTTGGGTGATTTTTGCTTTGTTTGCCTTCTTTGTAAAGGCACAATGCGTTTCACAAATCAAACGTCTTTTAAAAGTGCAATAGAGTTTTCATTCAAAATATTTTACAAAAGTAAAATGATTTCGACTTCTCTGAACATCAGTTTGGTCAGCCAAAGCATTTGCGTGGTTCATTAAAATTTTTAAGCAGTTTGCTTGAAAATCAGATCTGATCTTAGCTTGAATATCTAGAACAAGGATTCATATTTATTATTAAAAAGGAAACCTCTTCATCATAGGAAATCTAAGTACATATTTTCATTTAAAGTTGCATACTTGATCATTTAAGTCCTTTGAATTCAAATAACTTGACATTAACGTTTTTGTATTCAGGCAAATAGGAGCAGAAAATACAAGAATGATTTCAATGAAATAAATAAATATCAGATCCGATAACATGCTTTGCGAATCGATTTTTTTTAAATTAATGCAAAAATGTCGGAGAACACAAAATTTTAGACAGATTCTACGAATGAATTCACCTCAATTCATCTGCATTACATTTTTCAATGAAATTGAAGGTTTTTACTTACCTTACTGTCTTAAGGGAAAAATAGACATTTAAGCTTTTGGTGCTTCTTCAGACTATATGTTACAGATATGCACTTTTCTGCTAAGGATGTTATTGTATTTAAAGTCAAGAATCTCACAAAATAGCTCCAATACCTACTGATACACATTCAAGGATTTCAGATTTAATCTTGTGTAACTTTAAGCGCAGCCATATAAACATTAGAGAACTGCCTTTGGGCAGCTCGATAGTCAACGTTTTGACAGAATAAAGTTGACAGTACTTATGAAAAATATTTTAATCCAAATGAGTTCCAATTGTTCAGCATTCGATTTCGAATAATATCAGCCTCTTGTCTATTCCTTTCAACTCCACCAAACACATTTCTGGTTCACTTGCAAATGTAGCAATGACGATTTTTAATCACAGGTTTATTACTTTGAAAATAAAAAGATAGTCTAATTTGAGACCCTTTAAGTTCATTTATTACTGCAAAATAAACGTATTTTGAAAGGCTGGCTAAAAAAAGTATTTCTGATTATGCCAGTCTGAGGCATTTTTAGTAGAGCAATATTCATTTAAGATGCGCCTTTATAATGGTAATTAATGAATAACTCGATTTCCTGTAGAAATTATTTCAGCCAACCCTTCAAACTAATTCCAAAAAGAGTCGCTGCAGGTTAGATGACTAATATTTCCAACCTATTACATATGATTGAAACTGAAACGTCAAGTTTTCTAAAGTTCAAGCAAATTATAGTTTAAAATGCTAAAGATGAAAGGCCTGCATATTTAATTTCTCTTTCTATTCAAACATGTGAATTTGAATAACTGGGTCCTCGAAATAGGCAATAGAGGGTGATAATTTGAATGAATTAAAAACGCAAGAACTTCAATTAAAACAATCAAGTTTATCTTTTGACCTTCAACAATCAGACGTAAATCTTTATCCAGATGACCTGGCGCGACTTTGAGCCACTGAGTCTTGAAGCGAATAAGTGATTCATGTTGCTGAGTTCCCTGTAGTTATATAGCTCTCGCTCTCTCCTGAGTCTTCTCTCTGTCTCCAAAGTGTAGCATCAAAATTCTCGGGTAAAATGAAGTCAAACACTTGGTGGATATTGAAGTTTGAATTTAGCTTCTACTTTTAATACGCGTTCAGCCTAGTAAAGTCAGCCTAACGTATGCATAAACACTAGTTTTCACTTATGCAGATACGGCGCACATGTTTCATGACAAAACAGGCAATGCGTCGTGCCGAGTAGTAATTTCATAGCCTCAGATATACTCATACATTTTGACACATTACTTTGACTGCCAAACTGTTTGATTCAATAAACTGCAGAAATTTAATATGAAATATCAGCAACGGTTGCTAATCTTAAATGACCAAACATGCGCTCATATTTATGAGCTTGTCCCGTTTAACTGTCTGCAAGTGCACCTGTTTTAATCAGACAGATAAAATATACATGGGCATTTGTTGTAATGAAGCTAGAAAATAGGGCAAACTCATCACGATTACAAAAATTTCAAAGATGTGGTCTAATTATATTTGGCCTACGAATTGGGTGAATCTGAAGTTATAAGTAAAGTCCACTTTTCCCAAGCTTGGTAAAATCCGAAAAACATATATAAATATAAATATAAATATATATATATATATATTAAATTTCTTGAGTTATTGATATCGTTTTTCACTTCAGTGCCTGTCTCCTACTTCTAGCCATACCAATGTCATGATATTGGCTGTTATCGCTAAACATCGACTCCTGTGTCTTATGCATTTCTTGCGCTTTATTTATATAAATAGCTCTCCTTTTTCACAGTGAGCAGGAGACACTTTAATAAGTATTGGGCCCTTTGGTAAAAATGGAATCAAAAGTATTCGTGCCTGTCTCTTTCTGATCGATAATTCAATGTGGAAACGCAAAATGGACTCTATTGACCATTAAATGTTCGCGAATTCCAGCTCAAATACATAAGCCTAAAAACATTTATTATCCATAAAGAAGAAAGGTATCATGCTGTGTACCGAACTGTCCGACTGTGCAAATCACTAAAATCATGGAAGTCTGAATGTCAAAGCTAGGCTTGACATCCAATCCATTATATACTTTTGCAATATTATCTCGGAAAAAATATTTGCCGAATTTCCGGTCCCAACTGTTTGCCTGTCTTCAATACCATGCAGCCTTAAAGGTCTAGGCAGCATCAACCTACGTGGCGCTTTGTAGCTTCACGATCCCGATAAGTACAGCGTTGTCTGATCGTAGACCTTAGCCTAAATTGGTTTAAATTTTCTAACAAGCACTTGCACTTGAACGTTTTAATGTTTCCAAGTATACTAGCACCTTTGAGGTTCCGTTCCACAAAGACAGTAATTTTATTGGTCCAGTGTCAGAAGATCATTCAAGTTTGAGATTGTGCTCATTTTAATTTGTTAGAGTAATCTTTCTAAACCTATTCACCTGTGCTTGGCAGCAAAATTTACCTTTGACTGATTTTACTCTCTTCAAGTCTTTGAATAATCTAAACATATACATTATTAACGACTATTTTGAAATATTAATTAGTAGTTAACTGCTTGAATAGGCTTTGATCACTTTCTCATCTCTTCGCAAATGTCAAATAAGTAAAATTTACCGAAAATTCGTGAGCTATTTTCAAAAAAATATACTCGCGAAACAGTGCTTTGAAGAGGGTATAAGTACTGCAAGTAAGTTTTAATTCCAAGGCTGCTCCACTGGCACATCGGTTGAAGAAGAGGTGTGCCAAAACGGCAGCACATAGCAACGTGATTTTAGCCAAGGCGACTTATAGCCTATCTTGCAAAACATTAAATTTTTGTTGCAGATTTATTGCGCATTCAATTTCGATTGGCAGTAACGCACAGTGCTGTTAGATGAAAAGGAATTCTGATTGTTCAAAAGTACTATCCATTAGCGTAGCTGTGTCTGGATAGCAGCTTATGCTAAGCTATGCTTGGTTAAATAAACGGCGTCTCTTCATGATGCGGGTGTAAATATATTTCTTTTTCGAAACGCAAAGATATAAATGGTTTTTCAAGTAGCAACATTTCAATTCAGTGCTAATTTATGCTATTTTATGCTATTTCTCTACTTTCGTTAGGGAGCTCGGTCCCTCTTAATTTGGAATGTTAAATAATTATTTTTAACTTTTGCTTGATTTTCAATGTTTCATTGATTACATGCAAGTAAAAAAGCAAGAGGTCGGTGTGGTCCATAAATACCGTAAGAGTGCCAGTTTCCTTAGATTCGCGGATTCCCATTTGCATGGCCACAAAATTGGCAAATGCATTCAAATAACTTGCTCCTAGCATGAACTTTCCTTTAAAATACCTGTCGAAAATTCATCAATCTGTTCATTAACTTGTATTTTATTAATGCTTTCGTTTATGCTTGCCTTTTCACTCGAATTGCAATAGCATTTCAATAGACAATTTATCCTTAGGTAACGCTTACATTCAATTCTATATTTAACTCAAGGTTAAAATTAAATTTACAACATTCAGGGTAACAACTCTGCTCGTTTCAATCAAGGTCGTCATACGATTTCACATTTCATGCCAGAATGTCATAATTAAGAAGGTTTTGGAATTAAGCGGAATCCTAAAAGTGATATCAGTGTAAGTCTTTGCATAAGCCATGCCATCATTTGAACCGGGCAGAGCTCAGAAACTGACCATCATTTAAATAACCATGCACTAATATGTTTCACATTCAATTATTTTATTCATTAAAAGTAAGGTAAGTACTTAAACACTGAGCTTAAATCGATTGCAACAACTTCAGCAAACGTTCGAAATTCTTTTTAATCGTCCTATTCTGCTTAGTGGCTAACAAGAAGGCTGATATGCAAAAGCACTTTAACGTAGCTGGCTTTATCAACAACCACAGATTAAAATCATATTTGTAATTTCTGCTCCCTCAATTGGCGTTTTTCCTTGATGTTTTAAAGCTCGTATTGGAATTTCAAGTAGTTTTTAAACTTTTGCTAGATTTTCAATGCTGTTTCGTATATAGGTAACTCATATTTTAAATATTTTTCTGTTAAATTTTGGAGGACTGGCAGAAAATTCTACTATGCATTTAATTGGGGTTTGATTGTTCTGATAACCTGACTGACTCTACCATGCAATCGGTATAGTAAAAGCCTCTTAAAAACTACTAAATACATAAGTCCTTCCAATTCCATCTAAGTGCTAGCAAATTTTTAATTAACTAGAAATGATATAAAGGACGATTATCGCATGTGTATATTTACGTTTGTATCTATGCATATTAGATTGTAGAACATTGCAAGCGAATGGAATTGCTGCTTGAAGAGTTTTGCGATAAAAAAAGCAAAGGCTTAAGTACGCGAAAAGCATTGCTGACTAGTGAAAATCTAAGCCACTAAATATTTGTACAGTTCAGAATTACCCGAACTCGCCATTGGAGAACTATTTCCAATCGCATTGCAATTTTAAGCATTATAGATAACTTCACACATGCACCACCACTAAATGCGCATCATCAATTGGTCGTCATACGATTTCACATTTCATGCCACAATGTCATAATTAAGAATGCAATTCTGCAAAGCACGAACAGAGTATGATTAAATGAGAAGCTGTTGCTGCTTCTACACGAATGTTTGGCCAGACTTGAAAGGCCAACCATTGTATGAATTTTACAAAACAAAGATTTTGAGAACGCACTTGCAAAACTCTAGATGTAATACCAAAAAAAACGGAATCTTCTCTTTCGCGAAAAAGCAATGTAAGGCATTTCTTTCTTACAGACGAATTCAACTTGCTTGCCATATGTTTTAACTGCTGTGATGTGAATCGAAAGTCAAGAACGATTTCGGAGGTTACACTCTTGTTAGCACTTTCTGCCACAGGTGCTCTGCATAACAATCAAAATTACCCATGCAATCAAGCGGTTCATCTAAAATAAATCTCACTTGTTAAGATTGCTAAGATTGTTAAGACGATAGGGCTTTGTTTCGCCTCACACGCTTACTTTTAGGTGTGTAGCTTGGGATTAATAAATGCAACTTCTTGCGATCAAACTTAATGATATCAAATTTTTTACTAGAACCAATGAAGACAATCCTCGCACCATGGTTGGATTCGACTACCGATTGTCGGCTTGATTGCTACATCTTAGCATCCATTGAATCTTCAAAAAGTATGTCTCTTGCTATAAAAATATTCAAATTTAGATAAAATTTCTAACTCATTCAAATAAACGTACAACAATTTCTTTAGCCAATTCACCCAATGAGTCCTTTCGGCCTTTATCTGTAACTGCTTATTTTTTTTTGTGATGCCTTGCAAGACAAGTTAAAACTTGACCTTGCTAGACTCACGTTAATATTTGCTGCCATATTAACACGTCGCCTTTTCATTCGATGTGTGTAAAAACAGCCCAGGTATTGAAACGTATTTGTAGTATATATATCCTCTTCAAAGCACTGCTCCGTGCAAATTATGTTTTTTTGATAATAGCTCATGACTATATGGTTAATTTTACTTATTTAACATTTACGAAGAGATAAGCATGTGATCGAAGTTTATTTAAGGAGTTAACCTTTAATGTATATTTCAAAACCTACGCGAATAATATTTGTGTCTAGACCATTCGAGTACTTGAAGAGTTTAAAACCAGTCAAATGAAAATTTTGCTGTCAAACACAGATGAATGTGCTTAGATAGATTGCTCTAACATATTAAAATAAGCACAACCTCAGGCTTGAAAGAACTTCTGACACTGGGTCTATAAAATTACTATTTTGTTGAATGGAACCTAGAAGTTGCCATTAGGCTGAGAAACATTAAGACGTTCAAGTGCAAGGGCTGGTTAGAAAGTTTAAACCAATTTAGGCTTAAGTCTACTTTAAGACGACGCTATACTTACCGAGCACATGAAGCTATAAAGCACCATATGAATTGATGCTGTTAAGATATTTGAGGTTGCATGGCATTGAGGACAGGCAAACAGCTGTGTCTCAAAGTTAAGCAAAATATTTTTCCAAGATAATATTGCAGAAGAATGTAAGGATTTGAATTCCCAATTAAGCTCTTTTATTGTGCTTGAGTTGAGAAGAAACAATTCAGCATGTAAGGCAAATAGACACCAGTTGTCGAATTGCATTTATGCTAATCTCGTAGGCAACATTGGAAAAAATCAACTCTTTTAGACACTATTTATTTTTTTCTCGACAGACTAAGTAAGCTTTAGCATGCAGTCTTCCGTGATTTTAGCAATTTGCACAGTCGGGCAGCTTAGAACACAGCATAATAACTTACATATCTAAGTTAGACTTTGCAAATATTTACTAACCAATAGAGTCATCACGTCAGTTTCTACGTTGAGTTATCTATCAGAAAGCAGCAGGCAAATATTTTTTGCTTCCGTGTTTACCAAAAAGCGCATTACTTACTCAATAAAGTATCCCCTGCTCACTGTGAAAAAGGAAAGCTATCAGCATAAATAAAACACAAGAACAGCAGTAGAGACGGGAGGCGATTGTAAGCGATAGCATCCAGTATCATGACATTGGTATGGCTGGAAGTAGGAAACAGGCATTTAAATGAAAAGACGTTGTCGATTTCAAGAACTATTAGCATCATATGTCATTAAATGTCTAAGTTCCTATCAAGAGCAATTTTGATTTTAACTGCTATTTTCAAAATGACCCACTACGTTTGCACTGTGCACTTCATCATGAATGAGTAAGATCTGCATAAAAACTTCCACTTTGACTCTAAAAATGATGAGGACAATAATTTATGAATAAATTAGCAAGCACTGTGGCTAGAACTAATGAAAATTTAATGGAACATTTTAAGAACAAATATTTTGCGTTTTTTGACCGATGAGTCATGATCGAAAAATCGGTAAAAAAAGATTCATTAGTCCATAAATGTTTCCGAAAATGGTGTCAACAGATTATTTTTGACAAGGCTTTAAAATTTTATTTCACTAAGTAAATAATGCTACAGCTTAATTTGCATTAATGTCGAGCGAAAAACCTTAAAAGACCTATCGAATGAACTAGTCTTTTTACCCGGAGATAAGTAACATATTCACCATGTTAACCCTTACTGATCAAAGAATTGTATCAGCGAATATAGCAAATTACTTGTGAAGCCAATTTTGCTAATGCAGCTTGTTGCGAAAGTATAACATATAGTGATTCAGGCCCATCATCACATTTGAACTAATCCAGTTAAATAAATTTCCAGACTCGAATCTTAGCTTTGTTTTGATGCAAAATTTATCCATCGAATCCAATCACAAATTTTGACAGTGTTCAAAGGCAGAAAACATTTTGATTTGCCAACATCGTTCAGGGTGCCTTAGCTAGAATGAATCTGTATTATCATGATCTTCTCAGGACCGGACTTGTTGCTTTCCATTTCCTGCAATTTTCTTAAACAACCTAACAGCCAAAATTAAATTTCTAGGAATACGAAGTGCTTATTATTTAGTGCCTTATCCAAGGTCTGCACGACATTAAATCAAAATTTTACTGTCCATTCGAATTGATATGATTTCAGCAAGTCATTCTAAAAATTATTCCAATTCATAGCAGCAATAGCAGAGATTTCGAGTAGTTTATATCTAACCACGCACTTATGCTTATCGTTTGTCGGCTACAGGATCATGGCCAATATCTCGCACCCATATTTCAAAGTGGGAATTGATCGAGAAATTTTTCCATGTTTAGACGAATATAAACCAGAAACCAGAGTTTGATAACCAGATCGATTTTAATGCTTGACAAACTAAGAAACCAACAGCACTAATAATGCTAGTCTGTCATTTTTCTCCAGGCGGATACTCACCCTGAAAATCAAAAAAAGCTTTGTTGTTACTGTGCCTTTAGAGTTTATGCAAAGTGATTCCATGTGAGTTACTCAGATCATGTAAAGGAGCAAGCATCTGCAATTTCAATACGTAGAAAAAAGCAAAAACCAAACCGATATCCACAAGCAAAATCTGAATTGTTTATTTGTAGTTTTAATGACTAAAGATCAATAAATGTCATGATTTGAGGTATTATATCTTACGTAAACAGATACACAAACACTTGCATTGCTTACCTTTCTATTAGCGAATGTTAAACAACTTATTGTTTGATATTTTACACATTTATTGGGCTCAGTAACACATACACCACGTTCTTTATTCAAGAGCTCTAATAACAGCACAAAGATCTCCTACGATATTCTATTAGAGTTAATTCAACTCATCGTAAACAATTTTAACTGTCAAACTAATAAAACACGCCTTCATTTAGACTCAAGGAACGCAATTGATATGCGCATTTTCCTGTTTAACGAAATTTGTTCATTTTTTAAATTCTACGTATGAAAAGAAAGCCCACTTAGCTAATTCATTTTATACCAAACGTCTTTCAATTTTCAATATTTTAATCTCATTTCTTAGAAGAAACTGTACTCACATTCGACACAGTAATAGCTTCTTTGCTATAGAAATTTACGGAGTGATATCTATGAAAGTAAAGGAAAAAACATTTTATTGGAAACTGGATAATAAAGTTGATCTGCTTAGAGCCACAGATAAAAACTTATCAAAACATTAATTATGCAGACAGAAATTGTGTTTGATTTCATATCTCGTAGTTCATTTGGAAGTAAAACAAATTTAGCATCAAACAATTGGATCGAATTTGACTAATTGCTTTGTTTTGTCAACTTGCTTTGCTTTTGGTTCGAATTGAATCATAAGAGCTTGCATTTTTATCAATGGAAGCAAATTTCATACAGTATTTACAGTATTACACATAAGCCAAATGAGCATATTGAAGGTTTTTAAACTTTATACAAATGAGTTTAAAAGCAGTTAATTCGCAGTTGGTTATTAGTGTTACCTAATAGAAACTGAACGCATTCATCCTATTGTATCCTTATATTCGAGGATTGGTGGGTAACAACAATCAAAATATGGAGTTGTAATGCTTTTCTTTAACAATATACAGAAGTATGACAGATTCAAGTAAGCAAGAAAGATTTGAAAATAAAATATTTTACAACTTCAGGGACCTTATAGTTCCTAACAAAAAGCAGAATCTACAATTGAACTCAAGCCAAAGAAATGGCAACAAATTGCTTTATTTGATTTGTTTTGTAAATTTCTTTTTAAATTGAACACTTTTGCATCTCAGATCTAGTTAACTATGCCCCTTTATATTTTTGTCTTATTGATACTACCACAAGCTTCATGTTTATTTTATATAAAAGCATGTATCGTCATATTATGATAAGCGATTGAATATTTGTCATTTGAATTTTAGTTTGGTACTGTTTCTCTTAGAATAGAATCGCAATGGATGGAAGTGCATCTAAGAGATTAAATGGAAAATGAAAATTAATATGCGCCATCATGGCTTCATTGACTTTTGTCAATTAACAAAATTAGAGTTTAATGCCCATCTCAAGAAAAGCTGTTGAGCTCTTAAGAGCAAAGAAACAGATTTGTCGATCTGATTCGAAAATGACGAATGTTTTGTAAAATTCATACAATGGTTGGCCTTTCAAGTCTGGCCAAACATTCGTGTAGAAGCAGCAACAGCTTCTCATTTAATCATACTCTGTTCGTGCTTTGCAAAATCGTATTCAAAACAATAGAATTAGAATGGAAGCATTTTTATGCTTTGTAAGGAGCAGGCAAGTGACAGTTTTCTGATACTGTGGTTTTTTCATCAGGAGAAGGATGTCATAATTTGATCTGATGTGACACAGTGGAAAGCTACACACGTTGTGAGGCTGTTCGAAATACGTTTTCCTACTCGATGTTAGTCTGTGGTTGTTGATAAAGCCAGCTACGTTAAAGCGCTTTTACATATCAGCCTTCTTGTTAGCCACTAAGCAGAATAGGGCGATTAAAATGAATTTCGAACGTTTGCTGAAGTTGTTGCAATCGATTTAAGCTCAGTGTTTAAGTACTTACCTTACTTTAAATGAATAAAATAATTGAATGTGAATCATAATAGTGCATGGTTATTTAAAGGATGGTCAATTTCTGAGCTCTGCCCGGTTCAAATGACGGCATGGCTTATGCAAAGACTTACACTGATATCACTTTAAGGATTCCGCTTAATTCCAAAACCTTCTTAATTATGACATTGTGGCATGAAATGTGAAATCGTATGACGACCAATTGATGATGCGCATTTAGTGGTGGTGCATGTGTGAAGTTATCTATAATGCTTAAAATTGCAATGCGATTGGAAATAGTTCTCCAATGGCGAGTTCGGGTAATTCTGAAATGTACAAATATTTAGTGGCTTAGATTTTCACTAGTCAGCAATGCTTTTCGCGTACTTAAGCCTTTGCTTTTTGTTATCGCAAAACTCTTCAAGCAGCAATTCCATTCGCTTGCAATGTTCTACAATCTAATATGCATAGATACAAACGTAAATATACACATGCGATAATCGTCCTTTATATCATTTCTAGTTAATTAAAAATTTGCTAGCACTTAGATGGAATTGGAAGGACTTATGTATTTAGTAGTTTTTAAGAGGCTTTTACTATACCGATTGCATGGTAGAGTCAGTCAGGTTATCAGAACAATCAAACCCCAATTAAATGCATAGTAGAATTCTCTGCCAGTCCTCCAAAATTTAACAGAAAAATATTTAAAATATGAGTTACCTATATACGAAACAGCATTGAAAATCTAGCAAAAGTTTAAAAACTACTTGAAATTCCAATACGAGCTTTAAGACATCAAGCAAAAACGCCAATTGAGGGAATCGAACCTGCACATATATTAAAATGTGAATAAGGCGATTGAACAGCAGAAATACTTCTACCTGTTCAGGCGATATAGATACAGGAAGGAGGCAGCGAGCTCCCTACAAAAGTGGAGAACGCAGTAGTTGTGGAAATACATACCGAGAGCCAATAGCTGACTCACCATTAGGGTGAGCCACATGGCCATGTTGCCGGGTTTACCACACTTGGGGAGTAGTGGTAGACATAGAGGGCATTGGGCCCACATTCGCGGCATTTTAAGTGTTACAGAAATGATGAACTCATGAAAAATGCACTCACTAAGCAAACCACGCAGGAAGTGGTGAACCTATTATAACCGCAAATTAGCATTGGCGTGTAAATATGTCTTAAAATAAAGGAATCCGATGATGCATTTCACGAAAAAAGGTGTTATTCTCATTTTGTTTTGATTAAAAAGTCAAACCCCTTCCCTATAAGTGATATATAGGCTTCTAGAAAGGCAAATGTAAATTCTGATCACTACCAACAAACAATGATTCTCAAGCCCAAACCGCATACTTAAAAGCGCTTAGGAAAACAAAAGGAGAGAACTTTGAGAAAAGGAATAAACAGTCAAAAGCAAATGCGGAAAATTGCTGAAAGGCATCGAATAAATAAGAAAAAAATGAAGGGAACTAACCAGAAACACCTCAAAAAACTTGAATCACGGCCATTTGACAAACACATATAAGGATATCTTGAAATAAATAGAAAAAACTGCCACCGAAACAGCAAGACTAGAAGCTTAGCGAATATGAACGGTCGGAAGGCAGCTATACGCGAGAAGGGAGACAGAGTATTCCTTCTACGAAAGCAGTTGAGAACAAATTGGCTTTCGAATCCAACTCAAGGAGCCCTCTTAAAGTAAAAAGAGCAAAGAAACAGGGTGAACAACCTGATGCGAAAATGTAAACAAGCACATCAAGAAGAGAGAATAACTAGCTTCCCAGTATACCACACGGAAAGAGAATCTCGAATAGCCTGCATGAGTTTGAATGGAAGGATGGAAGGAAGTTCCTTATGGAAAGCCAAAAGTGCGAGGATACTGATATAATTGCTAATAATCTGAAAATTTCAGCTGCTGCTGCTGCTAGAATTCATGCCTCTAGAAGTTTTGATGGAAATGCCTATTTTCGACCTACTTCAAAAAAAACATTTAAAATAGGCAATGGATATGTGACCTACTTGCAAGTAGCGGGAATTGAAAAGTTGTTAGAAATTCGAGTTTTCAATTTTCTAACAATTAAAATCAGAGCTTTGATTTGCTGATGAAATGACTTTTAAAAAAATGAAATCAATCGTTTTTGGAGATTATTAAACTATGTGCAATACATGACGATCCATGATTTTGTCAAAACCTCTCTAGTTTATCATATATTTACACTTCAATAGCTGAAGCATCATCGCTTTTCTGCGATTTGTGAACTTAAAACAGGCATTATAAATCATCAAATCATCACATTTAATCCTTGCTTCATTGACAAGCCTGGTTGTTGTTGGTATCAAATTCGGTTCCATTCCCTGAATTGACAATCTTTAACTTGAACCAATACAGAATTATGCAGAAAAAAAAAGAAAAATAGATCAATGAAGTTTAAATACAAAGGCCTACATAACTGATTCATAATATATCAAACATCCTTTAATTTTCAATGTTTTAATCTCATTTCTTAAGAGGAAATGAATTCCTATTTGACGCATAAACAGCATCTTCGTTATAGAGATTTACGGGTGATGTGTGTGAGATTAGAGGGAAAGGTATTTCTATTGCGCACTTGATATTTAAATCGATTTGCATAGGGTTGCAGATACAAACCGATCAAAACACTAACTTCTGTTTGGCTCCATATTTCGGAGTTCATTTGGAAGCGATAAAAATTTAAAATTGAGCAACTGGATCAAATTTGAATAATTTGCCTTATTTGGCAACCTGTTTTGTTTTTGGCTTGGAATGAATCATAAGAATTTGCATTTCTATCAACCGAAAAGCTATTCATTAATACATTTAAAGCTGATATTGATTAACTTTAAGTGTTTCTTCAAAACGAGCTTATTTCCGAATCGAAAGTTTAAGTAATGTTCAACACGCAGCAATATTTTATCATTTAAGGAGCTCCCATTGCAAATTTTTTCTAGCACTTTGTAATAAATTGGTAAAACGCAAGCTTTCTCCCGATTAACCTAAAATGCAGTGATTTTTTAAGAATATTCGAGACGCAATACACAACATGATGCCTCCTTACTGTGGCAAAAACATGCAAGCTGTTTGAAAAGACGAGTACGCCAGGCATAATGTCCGCAGAGAGTAAACACTACGCTAAGTCTTCTAAGCATCACAAGGTGCATCTGGTAGAGAGAATCACTTAGACAGATTTAAAATGTTGGAGGAATATGTCAAAATATTTTTTTTTTAATTCAGTAAAAGCATTGACAATTAATCAAGAAATACCATAATATCCAAATAGAGAGCAGCATCTTAATTTTTCTAAATGTACTTTGACGCATGAGTTTGAATTTATGGCTAGCGAATTGATCAAAATATAGTTGAACAGTTCTGCAAGTAATTGAGCTAAATACACCAAGCTAGGTTAACCTACTTTTTCCTAGATTCATTTAGTATGTGGTTTGGTAGACATATCTTATGAAATTCTGGCTGTTTTTCGTTCATCGGTGTTCTGCACTATCATTTTCATTTTTCAGGATTATAGCATATTTGAAGAGAAACCCTAAGTTTCTAAGTTGAAATAGGTTTGACATTCAGGCATAATTTGTGAATCGAACACTGTATTGCTGTTCCCCACCACTGTCTCAAACAAACTATACTTGACCAAGTTTGGTTTACTAAGAATCGTTCTTCGAATTTTTAATTATGTATGCATTAAGCTAAACAATTTGATTTGTAGAACTATGTATTCTAACCAGTATTGGTAACCAGTGTCCTTGATTAGTACGTAAAATATTTATTTCAAATTTTTCGAGTTTGACTTTTCAATAGCCTTAGATAGTTTGTCATTATATATCTTCGCACCGATTTATTAACTTTTGAAGATTTTGAACTAAAATGTATGAAACATATACTTTCAGAGTTCACTGAGGCATTTATTTCGGTTGCGATTGCAGATTGTAGAAAATATTAAAAATTTTGTATTCTTTGATTTGCATTATTTTTTGAAAAATCAATTTGAAAGTATGTTATCAAAATGCGATTTATGTAATCCATTAAAATCATATTTGTAATTTCTGCTCCGAGGGTCGATTCCCTCAATTGGCGTTTTTCCTTGATGTTTTAAAGCTCGTATTGGAATTTCAAGTAGTTTTTAAACTTTTGCTAGATTTTCAATGCTGTTTCGTATATAGGTAACTCATATTTTAAATATTTTTCTGTTAAATTTTGGAGGACTGGCAGAGAATTCTACTATGCATTTAATTGGGGTTTGATTGTTCTGATAACCTGACTGACTCTACCATGCAATCGGTATAGTAAAAGCCTCTTAAAAACTACTAAATACATAAGTCCTTCCAATTCCATCTAAGTGCTAGCAAATTTTTAATTAACTAGAAATGATATAAAGGACGATTATCGCATGTGTATATTTACGTTTGTATCTATGCATATTAGATTGTAGAACATTGCAAGCGAATGGAATTGCTGCTTGAAGAGTTTTGCGATAACAAAAAGCAAAGGCTTAAGTACGCGAAAAGCATTGCTGACTAGTGAAAATCTAAGCCACTAAATATTTGTACATTTCAGAATTACCCGAACTCGCCATTGGAGAACTATTTCCAATCGCATTGCAATTTTAAGCATTATAGATAACTTCACACATGCACCACCACTAAATGCGCATCATCAATTGGTCGTCATACGATTTCACATTTCATGCCACAATGTCATAATTAAGAAGGTTTTGGAATTAAGCGGAATCCTTAAAGTGATATCAGTGTAAGTCTTTGCATAAGCCATGCCGTCATTTGAACCGGGCAGAGCTCAGAAATTGACCATCCTTTAAATAACCATGCACTATTATGATTCACATTCAATTATTTTATTCATTTAAAGTAAGGTAAGTACTTAAACACTGAGCTTAAATCGATTGCAACAACTTCAGCAAACGTTCGAAATTCATTTTAATCGCCCTATTCTGCTTAGTGGCTAACAAGAAGGCTGATATGTAAAAGCGCTTTAACGTAGCTGGCTTTATCAACAACCACAGACTAACATCGAGTAGGAAAACGTATTTCGAACAGCCTCACAACGTGTGTAGCTTTCCACTGTGTCACATCAGATCAAATTATGACATCCTTCTCCTGATGAAAAAACCACAGTATCAGAAAACTGTCACTTGCCTGCTCCTTACAAAGCATAAAAATGCTTCCATTCTAATTCTATTGTTTTGAATACGATTTTGCAAAGCACGAACAGAGTATGATTAAATGAGAAGCTGTTGCTGCTTCTACACGAATGTTTGGCCAGACTTGAAAGGCCAACCATTGTATGAATTTTACAAAACATTCGTCATTTTCGAATCAGATCGACAAATCTGTTTCTTTGCTCTTAAGAGCTCAACAGCTTTTCTTGAGATGGGCATTAAACTCTAATTTTGTTAATTGACAAAAGTCAATGAAGCCATGATGGCGCATATTAATTTTCATTTTCCATTTAATCTCTTAGATGCACTTCCATCCATTGCGATTCTATTCTAAGAGAAACAGTACCAAACTAAAATTCAAATGACAAATATTCAATCGCTTATCATAATATGACGATACATGCTTTTATATAAAATAAACATGAAGCTTGTGGTAGTATCAATAAGACAAAAATATAAAGGGGCATAGTTAACTAGATCTGAGATGCAAAAGTGTTCAATTTAAAAAGAAATTTACAAAACAAATCAAATAAAGCAATTTGTTGCCATTTCTTTGGCTTGAGTTCAATTGTAGATTCTGCTTTTTGTTAGGAACTATAAGGTCCCTGAAGTTGTAAAATATTTTATTTTCAAATCTTTCTTGCTTACTTGAATCTGTCATACTTCTGTATATTGTTAAAGAAAAGCATTACAACTCCATATTTTGATTGTTGTTACCCACCAATCCTCGAATATAAGGATACAATAGGATGAATGCGTTCAGTTTCTATTAGGTAACACTAATAACCAACTGCGAATTAACTGCTTTTAAACTCATTTGTATAAAGTTTAAAAACCTTCAATATGCTCATTTGGCTTATGTGTAATACTGTAAATACTGTATGAAATTTGCTTCCATTGATAAAAATGCAAGCTCTTATGATTCAATTCGAACCAAAAGCAAAGCAAGTTGACAAAACAAAGCAATTAGTCAAATTCGATCCAATTGTTTGATGCTAAATTTGTTTTACTTCCAAATGAACTACGAGATATGAAATCAAACACAATTTCTGTCTGCATAATTAATGTTTTGATAAGTTTTTATCTGTGGCTCTAAGCAGATCAACTTTATTATCCAGTTTCCAATAAAATGTTTTTTCCTTTACTTTCATAGATATCACTCCGTAAATTTCTATAGCAAAGAAGCTATTACTGTGTCGAATGTGAGTACAGTTTCTTCTAAGAAATGAGATTAAAATATTGAAAATTGAAAGACGTTTGGTATAAAATGAATTAGCTAAGTGGGCTTTCTTTTCATACGTAGAATTTAAAAAATGAACAAATTTCGTTAAACAGGAAAATGCGCATATCAATTGCGTTCCTTGAGTCTAAATGAAGGCGTGTTTTATTAGTTTGACAGTTAAAATTGTTTACGATGAGTTGAATTAACTCTAATAGAATATCGTAGGAGATCTTTGTGCTGTTATTAGAGCTCTTGAATAAAGAACGTGGTGTATGTGTTACTGAGCCCAATAAATGTGTAAAATATCAAACAATAAGTTGTTTAACATTCGCTAATAGAAAGGTAAGCAATGCAAGTGTTTGTGTATCTGTTTACGTAAGATATAATACCTCAAATCATGACATTTATTGATCTTTAGTCATTAAAACTACAAATAAACAATTCAGATTTTGCTTGTGGATATCGGTTTGGTTTTTGCTTTTTTCTACGTATTGAAATTGCAGATGCTTGCTCCTTTACATGATCTGAGTAACTCACATGGAATCACTTTGCATAAACTCTAAAGGCACAGTAACAACAAAGCTTTTTTTGATTTTCAGGGTGAGTATCCGCCTGGAGAAAAATGACAGACTAGCATTATTAGTGCTGTTGGTTTCTTAGTTTGTCAAGCATTAAAATCGATCTGGTTATCAAACTCTGGTTTCTGGTTTATATTCGTCTAAACATGGAAAAATTTCTCGATCAATTCCCACTTTGAAATATGGGTGCGAGATATTGGCCATGATCCTGTAGCCGACAAACGATAAGCATAAGTGCGTGGTTAGATATAAACTACTCGAAATCTCTGCTATTGCTGCTATGAATTGGAATAATTTTTAGAATGACTTGCTGAAATCATATCAATTCGAATGGACAGTAAAATTTTGATTTAATGTCGTGCAGACCTTGGATAAGGCACTAAATAATAAGCACTTCGTATTCCTAGAAATTTAATTTTGGCTGTTAGGTTGTTTAAGAAAATTGCAGGAAATGGAAAGCAACAAGTCCGGTCCTGAGAAGATCATGATAATACAGATTCATTCTAGCTAAGGCACCCTGAACGATGTTGGCAAATCAAAATGTTTTCTGCCTTTGAACACTGTCAAAATTTGTGATTGGATTCGATGGATAAATTTTGCATCAAAACAAAGCTAAGATTCGAGTCTGGAAATTTATTTAACTGGATTAGTTCAAATGTGATGATGGGCCTGAATCACTATATGTTATACTTTCGCAACAAGCTACATTAGCAAAATTGGCTTCACAAGTAATTTGCTATATTCGCTGATACAATTCTTTGATCAGTAAGGGTTAACATGGTGAATATGTTACTTATCTCCGGGTAAAAAGACTAGTTCATTCGATAGGTCTTTTAAGGTTTTTCGCTCGACATTAATGCAAATTAAGCTGTAGCATTATTTACTTAGTGAAATAAAATTTTAAAGCCTTGTCAAAAATAATCTGTTGACACCATTTTCGGAAACATTTATGGACTAATGAATCTTTTTTTACCGATTTTTCGATCATGACTCATCGGTCAAAAAACGCAAAATATTTGTTCTTAAAATGTTCCATTAAATTTTCATTAGTTCTAGCCACAGTGCTTGCTAATTTATTCATAAATTATTGTCCTCATCATTTTTAGAGTCAAAGTGGAAGTTTTTATGCAGATCTTACTCATTCATGATGAAGTGCACAGTGCAAACGTAGTGGGTCATTTTGAAAATAGCAGTTAAAATCAAAATTGCTCTTGATAGGAACTTAGACATTTAATGACATATGATGCTAATAGTTCTTGAAATCGACAACGTCTTTTCATTTAAATGCCTGTTTCCTACTTCCAGCCATACCAATGTCATGATACTGGATGCTATCGCTTACAATCGCCTCCCGTCTCTACTGCTGTTCTTGTGTTTTATTTATGCTGATAGCTTTCCTTTTTCACAGTGAGCAGGGGATACTTTATTGAGTAAGTAATGCGCTTTTTGGTAAACACGGAAGCAAAAAATATTTGCCTGCTGCTTTCTGATAGATAACTCAACGTAGAAACTGACGTGATGACTCTATTGGTTAGTAAATATTTGCAAAGTCTAACTTAGATATGTAAGTTATTATGCTGTGTTCTAAGCTGCCCGACTGTGCAAATTGCTAAAATCACGGAAGACTGCATGCTAAAGCTTACTTAGTCTGTCGAGAAAAAAATAAATAGTGTCTAAAAGAGTTGATTTTTTCCAATGTTGCCTACGAGATTAGCATAAATGCAATTCGACAACTGGTGTCTATTTGCCTTACATGCTGAATTGTTTCTTCTCAACTCAAGCACAATAAAAGAGCTTAATTGGGAATTCAAATCCTTACATTCTTCTGCAATATTATCTTGGAAAAATATTTTGCTTAACTTTGAGACACAGCTGTTTGCCTGTCCTCAATGCCATGCAACCTCAAATATCTTAACAGCATCAATTCATATGGTGCTTTATAGCTTCATGTGCTCGGTAAGTATAGCGTCGTCTTAAAGTAGACTTAAGCCTAAATTGGTTTAAACTTTCTAACCAGCCCTTGCACTTGAACGTCTTAATGTTTCTCAGCCTAATGGCAACTTCTAGGTTCCATTCAACAAAATAGTAATTTTATAGACCCAGTGTCAGAAGTTCTTTCAAGCCTGAGGTTGTGCTTATTTTAATATGTTAGAGCAATCTATCTAAGCACATTCATCTGTGTTTGACAGCAAAATTTTCATTTGACTGGTTTTAAACTCTTCAAGTACTCGAATGGTCTAGACACAAATATTATTCGCGTAGGTTTTGAAATATACATTAAAGGTTAACTCCTTAAATAAACTTCGATCACATGCTTATCTCTTCGTAAATGTTAAATAAGTAAAATTAACCATATAGTCATGAGCTATTATCAAAAAAACATAATTTGCACGGAGCAGTGCTTTGAAGAGGATATATATACTACAAATACGTTTCAATACCTGGGCTGTTTTTACACACATCGAATGAAAAGGCGACGTGTTAATATGGCAGCAAATATTAACGTGAGTCTAGCAAGGTCAAGTTTTAACTTGTCTTGCAAGGCATCACAAAAAAAAATAAGCAGTTACAGATAAAGGCCGAAAGGACTCATTGGGTGAATTGGCTAAAGAAATTGTTGTACGTTTATTTGAATGAGTTAGAAATTTTATCTAAATTTGAATATTTTTATAGCAAGAGACATACTTTTTGAAGATTCAATGGATGCTAAGATGTAGCAATCAAGCCGACAATCGGTAGTCGAATCCAACCATGGTGCGAGGATTGTCTTCATTGGTTCTAGTAAAAAATTTGATATCATTAAGTTTGATCGCAAGAAGTTGCATTTATTAATCCCAAGCTACACACCTAAAAGTAAGCGTGTGAGGCGAAACAAAGCCCTATCGTCTTAACAATCTTAGCAATCTTAACAAGTGAGATTTATTTTAGATGAACCGCTTGATTGCATGGGTAATTTTGATTGTTATGCAGAGCACCTGTGGCAGAAAGTGCTAACAAGAGTGTAACCTCCGAAATCGTTCTTGACTTTCGTTTCACATCACAGCAGTTAAAACATATGGCAAGCAAGTTGAAATAGATCCCTTTTTTTTTCGCGAAAGAGAAGATTCCGTTTTTTTTGGTATTACATCTAGAGTTTTGCAAGTGCGTTCTCAAAATCTTTGTTTTGTAAAATTCACACAATGGTTGGCCTTTCAAGTCTGGCCAAACATTCGTGTAGAAGCAGCAACAGCTTCTCATTTAATCATACTCTGTTCGTGCTTTGCAGAATTGCATTCAAAACAATAGAATTAGAATGGAAGCATTTTTGTGCTTTGTAAGGAGCAGGCAAGTGACAGTTTTCTGATACTGTGGTTTTTTCATCAGGAGAAGGATGTCATAATTTGATTTGATGTGACACAGTGGAAAGCTACACACGTTGTGAGGCTGTTCGAAATACGTTTTCCTACTCGATGTTAGTCTGTGGTTGTTGATAAAGCCAGCCTTCTTGTTAGCCACTAAGCAGAATAGGACGATTAAAAAGAATTTCGAACGTTTGCTGAAGTTGTTGCAATCGATTTAAGCTCAGTGTTTAAGTACTTACCTTACTTTTAATGAATAAAATAATTGAATGTGAATCATAATAGTGCATGGTTATTTAAATGATGGTCAATTTCTGAGCTCTGCCCGGTTCAAATGACGGCATGGCTTATGCAAAGACTTACACTGATATCACTTTAAGGATTCCGCTTAATTCCAAAACCTTCTTAATTATGACATTGTGGCATGAAATGTGAAATCGTATGACGACCATGATTGAAACGATTAGAATTATTACCCTGAATGTTGTAAATTTAATTTTAACCTTGGCGGTTTATTGTCAATGAGTTAAATAGACAACTGAAAATAGATTGGTATAACTACCACTTAAAGAAGTGAATGCTATTGAAATTCGATTGCAAAGGCAAGCATAAAACATTGTTTTTGAACAGATGGCACTCTTACTGTATTTATGGACCACACCGACCTCTTCCTTTTTTACTTGCATGTAATCAATGAAACATGAGTTACCTTTACTCAAAGCAACATTGAAAAGCAAGCAAACATTCCAAATTAAGAGGGACCGAGCTCCCTAACGAAAGTAGAGAATGTGATAGTTGTACATGTCGAGAGTTAATGGCTTACCCACTATTAGGGCGGGCCGTATGGCCTTCTTTCCGAGTTTACCACCCTTGGGAGAGCATGGAAATGCGGATATGTGCGGGCCAATCAAGTTAACATATAAAAGGCTACTTGTCAACTAGTAGGTCGGCTAGTACTTCAGCTTTGCCAACCGAGAGAATATTATCACACTGAAAATATGGGCTTGACCGATCACATCAGAAATTGATAGCCGAAATTGATGGGTCTAGTTTAGTTTCAACACCATCGATGCACTGGAATATTCCAAGTTGACCAAAAAGCAATAACGGAACCAGCATTCCTTAAAAGCTGCATGTACTGCACTCATAAAATAGCATAAATTAGCACTGAATTGAAATGCTGCTACTTGAAAAACCGTTTATATCTTTGCGTTTCTAAAAAGAAATATATTTACACCCGCATCATGAAGAGACGTCGTTTATTTAACCAAGCATAGCTTAGCATAAGCTGCTATCCAGACACAGCTACGCTAATGGATAGTACTTTTGAACAATCAGAATTCCTTTTCATCTAACAGCACTGTGCGTTACTGCCAATCGAAATTGAATGCGCAATAAATCTGCAACAAAAATTTAATGTTTTGCAAGATAGGCTATAAGTCGCCTTGGCTAAAATCACGTTGCTATGTGCTGCCGTTTTGGCACACCTCTTCTTCAACCGATGTGCCAGTGGAGCAGCCTTGGAATTAAAACTTACTTGCAGTACTTATACCCTCTTCAAAGCACTGTTTCGCGAGTATATTTTTTTGAAAATAGCTCACGAATTTTCGGTAAATTTTACTTATTTGACATTTGCGAAGAGATGAGAAAGTGATCAAAGCCTATTCAAGCAGTTAACTACTAATTAATATTTCAAAATAGTCGTTAATAATGTATATGTTTAGATTATTCAAAGACTTGAAGAGAGTAAAATCAGTCAAAGGTAAATTTTGCTGCCAAGCACAGGTGAATAGGTTTAGAAAGATTACTCTAACAAATTAAAATGAGCACAATCTCAAACTTGAATGATCTTCTGACACTGGACCAATAAAATTACTGTCTTTGTGGAACGGAACCTCAAAGGTGCTAGTATACTTGGAAACATTAAAACGTTCAAGTGCAAGTGCTTGTTAGAAAATTTAAACCAATTTAGGCTAAGGTCTACGATCAGACAACGCTGTACTTATCGGGATCGTGAAGCTACAAAGCGCCACGTAGGTTGATGCTGCCTAGACCTTTAAGGCTGCATGGTATTGAAGACAGGCAAACAGTTGGGACCGGAAATTCGGCAAATATTTTTTCCGAGATAATATTGCAAAAGTATATAATGGATTGGATGTCAAGCCTAGCTTTGACATTCAGACTTCCATGATTTTAGTGATTTGCACAGTCGGACAGTTCGGTACACAGCATGATACCTTTCTTCTTTATGGATAATAAATGTTTTTAGGCTTATGTATTTGAGCTGGAATTCGCGAACATTTAATGGTCAATAGAGTCCATTTTGCGTTTCCACATTGAATTATCGATCAGAAAGAGACAGGCACGAATACTTTTGATTCCATTTTTACCAAAGGGCCCAATACTTATTAAAGTGTCTCCTGCTCACTGTGAAAAAGGAGAGCTATTTATATAAATAAAGCGCAAGAAATGCATAAGACACAGGAGTCGATGTTTAGCGATAACAGCCAATATCATGACATTGGTATGGCTAGAAGTAGGAGACAGGCACTGAAGTGAAAAACGATATCAATAACTCAAGAAATTTAATATATATATATATATATTTATATTTATATTTATATATGTTTTTCGGATTTTACCAAGCTTGGGAAAAGTGGACTTTACTTATAACTTCAGATTCACCCAATTCGTAGGCCAAATATAATTAGACCACATCTTTGAAATTTTTGTAATCGTGATGAGTTTGCCCTATTTTCTAGCTTCATTACAACAAATGCCCATGTATATTTTATCTGTCTGATTAAAACAGGTGCACTTGCAGACAGTTAAACGGGACAAGCTCATAAATATGAGCGCATGTTTGGTCATTTAAGATTAGCAACCGTTGCTGATATTTCATATTAAATTTCTGCAGTTTATTGAATCAAACAGTTTGGCAGTCAAAGTAATGTGTCAAAATGTATGAGTATATCTGAGGCTATGAAATTACTACTCGGCACGACGCATTGCCTGTTTTGTCATGAAACATGTGCGCCGTATCTGCATAAGTGAAAACTAGTGTTTATGCATACGTTAGGCTGACTTTACTAGGCTGAACGCGTATTAAAAGTAGAAGCTAAATTCAAACTTCAATATCCACCAAGTGTTTGACTTCATTTTACCCGAGAATTTTGATGCTACACTTTGGAGACAGAGAGAAGACTCAGGAGAGAGCGAGAGCTATATAACTACAGGGAACTCAGCAACATGAATCACTTATTCGCTTCAAGACTCAGTGGCTCAAAGTCGCGCCAGGTCATCTGGATAAAGATTTACGTCTGATTGTTGAAGGTCAAAAGATAAACTTGATTGTTTTAATTGAAGTTCTTGCGTTTTTAATTCATTCAAATTATCACCCTCTATTGCCTATTTCGAGGACCCAGTTATTCAAATTCACATGTTTGAATAGAAAGAGAAATTAAATATGCAGGCCTTTCATCTTTAGCATTTTAAACTATAATTTGCTTGAACTTTAGAAAACTTGACGTTTCAGTTTCAATCATATGTAATAGGTTGGAAATATTAGTCATCTAACCTGCAGCGACTCTTTTTGGAATTAGTTTGAAGGGTTGGCTGAAATAATTTCTACAGGAAATCGAGTTATTCATTAATTACCATTATAAAGGCGCATCTTAAATGAATATTGCTCTACTAAAAATGCCTCAGACTGGCATAATCAGAAATACTTTTTTTAGCCAGCCTTTCAAAATACGTTTATTTTGCAGTAATAAATGAACTTAAAGGGTCTCAAATTAGACTATCTTTTTATTTTCAAAGTAATAAACCTGTGATTAAAAATCGTCATTGCTACATTTGCAAGTGAACCAGAAATGTGTTTGGTGGAGTTGAAAGGAATAGACAAGAGGCTGATATTATTCGAAATCGAATGCTGAACAATTGGAACTCATTTGGATTAAAATATTTTTCATAAGTACTGTCAACTTTATTCTGTCAAAACGTTGACTATCGAGCTGCCCAAAGGCAGTTCTCTAATGTTTATATGGCTGCGCTTAAAGTTACACAAGATTAAATCTGAAATCCTTGAATGTGTATCAGTAGGTATTGGAGCTATTTTGTGAGATTCTTGACTTTAAATACAATAACATCCTTAGCAGAAAAGTGCATATCTGTAACATATAGTCTGAAGAAGCACCAAAAGCTTAAATGTCTATTTTTCCCTTAAGACAGTAAGGTAAGTAAAAACCTTCAATTTCATTGAAAAATGTAATGCAGATGAATTGAGGTGAATTCATTCGTAGAATCTGTCTAAAATTTTGTGTTCTCCGACATTTTTGCATTAATTTAAAAAAAATCGATTCGCAAAGCATGTTATCGGATCTGATATTTATTTATTTCATTGAAATCATTCTTGTATTTTCTGCTCCTATTTGCCTGAATACAAAAACGTTAATGTCAAGTTATTTGAATTCAAAGGACTTAAATGATCAAGTATGCAACTTTAAATGAAAATATGTACTTAGATTTCCTATGATGAAGAGGTTTCCTTTTTAATAATAAATATGAATCCTTGTTCTAGATATTCAAGCTAAGATCAGATCTGATTTTCAAGCAAACTGCTTAAAAATTTTAATGAACCACGCAAATGCTTTGGCTGACCAAACTGATGTTCAGAGAAGTCGAAATCATTTTACTTTTGTAAAATATTTTGAATGAAAACTCTATTGCACTTTTAAAAGACGTTTGATTTGTGAAACGCATTGTGCCTTTACAAAGAAGGCAAACAAAGCAAAAATCACCCAAAAAAACATAAACGGTTTGTAAATTTTATTATGAATACTCTTATTTTTTTGTTTATGGAAGTTCTTAGTGAAGCATTTAATTCAGGCATCAAAATAAAGTTTACTAATGTTTCATACCATTTTTTAAAGTTGAAGTTACCTGATATCATATTATCTATGTAACTGTAACTGTATATTTGATGCCAGGAAGGGCCGAATCGCGCTCAGCTGGGATTTAAAGTTGATTTCTCGTATAAAAACGAGCCTTTTAGAAATTTGCTACTTTAAATATGTGAGGATGAGTCCTGTTTGTTTAAGAACAACATCATTCATCTTAATTGTTTTTAAGCAAAAACAGTTTTTCTCTCAAGATACCGTCAACTATTTAAAGCTCTCAGCTTCACTCTACATGCATTGGAATTCCTAGGACTAATGGAAGTCCCAGTTAGTATTGAAACATAGCCTACTGCGGCTTTAACAGACCTTGTGACTGTTTATACACTTAAACGTAGTTAGAGTTGATGATTTTCATCAAACTCAACTTGTATTTTGTGACTTAATTTGTTGCTGGAATCCTGTGGCGAGCCTGTTATGCTAGTATAAACAAGTGCAAAGGTATGCAAACAAGTCCTGTCAATCATAGATTAATCTTTTCTAAGTACATCAGCAAGATAGATGCATCTATTCTGTGCCAACGTGTAAAGCAGCGAATCTTCTTCTAACGAAGATTTACTAAATAGTTCACACTAGGGTAAGAATTATTATAGAGAAAGCCGCAGACCAGGAGCATAACAAGATGCTAGTATTTGATGACACGAAAAAGGCCTTTAACTCACTGCCTAAAGTTGCAATAATCAGCATATCGCTCGATCTTGGCTGCCTTTGTCAAATGATTTGTTTGGTGGTGTCCTTGACTAACATCAATAATGGGGAAATCAAGGAAAACAAGGCTCTACTGTGTGATGGAATGTATTGAGTGTCAGGGCTCAACAGAAGGGGCACTTTTTAACCTAACCTTCCAACTAATGTCGGCTAAAGCCTTCTCTTCACTCGATGACAGTGCAGTTTAGATGATCAATCGGTTGACCAAAAGGTGGCTACTAAATTGTCTAGAATGCGTGTACGATCCTAGTCTTTTAATGCCAAATAAAGCTGTAGCTGTCAGATAAATAGAGCATCCTGCAAAAGCGTTGCATATATATGGAATACAAATAGCAGCGGACAAAGCCCTCTGGCCTTAGTTTATTTCGGTGGGGACTGAAAGCCTAGAAAGCAAAAGAAGTGTCGTTTTGATGCGCCTCAAGCTTTAAATACCTTGGCTCTATAATTTGAGGCATTCTTGATCCAGTGCAACAAAAGCCAACCCAGTTAGAGTAAAAAGGCAACTAACGCAACTAGAAACATTCAAGCTCTCAGGAGGTCTAATTGGTAACCTAAAAGCAACTCTGGTGGGTATTTTTGTCGATCCTGCAATCACTTGCGGATTATCTACTAGTATGTTGAGAGTAAAAGATAACAATCGACTGCAAACAAAACTGCATATAACTCTACATATGATGCCTAGATTGTACTCGCGAGTAATTCGTACTGTATAGAAACTCCAAAAGAGCTGCCAATGCGCAACTTGGCAAGTCTTATAGAGGCAAAAAAGATTGAACTTATGGAAGAGTTTGAAAATGGACAAAGATAACCTGAAGCACTTCATACTTGAGAGTATCATTGAGAACAGGTAATCTAAAAGCCGTGCAAACAAGAAATTGGATGCTCTTATATTAAAGACGCGAAATAAATATGGCAAGAGAAATCTGAATCGTGGCTATTTTACCCAAATGAAGCCCTTTAGGTTGGAGTTGAAAATTACACACCTAGACTGGTAGGAGAAAGGCAAAGTGAGATTGTCTGTGCAAACGCAAACTGCCACAAATGTTTTGTTAATGCATAGGAGACGCAAATACACTAGAGAAAAGATCCATGGATGAAAGGACACAAAACTGAGTGTATTTTGGACTGTAGGCTGAGGTATCCTCTTGAAGACTGTATCAAAAAATACAAGACTCGAGGATAAAGAAAAGGAAAAATCAAAAGAAATAGGAATAAAACCGTGCAGTAAAAAAACAGTAGAACAGAATACGATGGAGAAAAAAATTAAGTAGAAGGCACGAAGAACAGCCACAAAAGACAGACTAGACAGCTACTTCTCTACCAGCTGCGAACAACGCTTACCCAAAATTTAAGGAATTTCAAATACCTGTAATGTGAAGCAGAAATGGTTGGCTATTAGTAAAGATTACCTAGATAAGGACAAACTGACGGAAACAACAAAGTCCCAGCAGTCATAAGTGATATTGAAAAGTGTCGTGAAAGGACGGCATGCCACAAAGAGTTGCATCTGAAGAATGACTGCTACTGCACGACGAAACCCTGCCGCGGAAGGACCAGGGAGCCGAGGACGTTAATTTAACTGTTGTGCTGCTGTATGTTGGCTGGTACATGTGCCTCACCACTGGACAATGGGTATTTGGGGCTTGCCAAAAAAAAATTAAAAAGCTACACTGACGTCTATAGTGTATTGCCCTCTATCATATAAAGTTGTCTTTATCAGCACGTGTGAATATGTGGAGTGGCAGGGTATGACGCATTGCTTGTGAATTTGAAATTCGAGGTTTAAATCAACAGGCTGACCATTTGGATGGCAGTTTCATAGCAGAAAAAACATGAAACCAATTTTTAAATTTTATAACTCAGTGGTTAGCCATCGTGAATTGACAATTAAATTTCAATCGGTTTGGTTTTTCAATCAAATTTACAGTGTTGATAAGGTTTAAGCAACAAAGAAATGTAAAGTTAAAGTGCACTTTGATTGATGGACAATTTTAATCCGTCTTCAAGAATTATGCAATAAATTTTAAGATTGTGAGATGTATGCAATTAAGTGAGATCAAGCATCGAATTTGACAGCTTGAAAGACACATTTCCAAAGACACTAATCTACTTTCGATAAGCTATTGCAAAAATTAACAAGCTTCAGAACCAAGCAGAATCAACACTTGTTTTCAATAATGAAGAACTAGGTGCTTGAAGTAGCAGACTAAGCTAAAGCGTTTGACTTGTACAGATTGCGCTAAAAATTGACGGAATGTATCATTTATATAGAGGTGCCTCCAAAGGTGGCTTTAGAAGGCTGTTTGTTAGCAGTAGCCTATTTAAAAATTTGCCATGATGTGATGTGTCTTTAAAACAAGGTTTTCTCAGGAATAGTTGAAATGAACTGGTTTTCTACCAAATCTGCCCTGACTTTTAACTAATTGCCATGAAACGCTTAACCGAATTTGTATTAAGATATAATGCGTTGCATTTAGTTTATTCTGATTCTATCCATAAGGTAAAATTTACTTTAATAAAGAATGAACTAAAATACCTTTGAAATACTAACTACGCAATACCAAGTTTTGTAAACTTGCTCTCCAATGCCTGCGACTCAATTAACCAAATTATTTTAGGAGGCGTTGAGCATGTCACTGATGAAAATGTAATTTTAATGCTCTTAAAAATTTGCTTTGAACTATTTTGCATCAGTTCTACATTCTGGCTTTTCTATTTTACAATGATCAGAAGTAATTACCTATGAAAACTGACAATCCAAGCTCTTATTTTCATTCAAAGCCGCTGTTTTCTGGTCAGGTCTCAACAACTAAGCTTTTGCTTTGCATCAAATACCAAAATATTTCACACCACTATCAATGTTATTTTCTGTCTCAGAAAATGCCGTTTGAGCTTGTTGAACCAATAAATGCAACTAATCACTTGCTGGAAATTTTTTTTGAGAACTCATAAAAAACTTAAACAACCACTTAAGTTATAGAGGTTCCAGATTTGAAAATAATTTCCACGTGAAGGCCAATAAATCCAACGCCGACCATCAGATAATCCTCTGGCGAGGAATGCAGTGAAATCAATTTTGATTCCATAGATTCTTCTTAATATGAACCACATTCCACTATCTAGAATAATGCACTTTTCACAGTTTTGCTTTTTGCTTATAATGCATATATGCAACACAGTGAAATATGATTAGATAAATGGAACCTTAGTTAACTGTGTGCTTGTATATTTTAACAACCAAACTACTTCAGCTATTGTCTTAATAAAAAAGAATAAATGCATAATTTTTGATTCTTTTCCAGAGAAAAACAAGACCATTTGGATTAACACAAATGGTGGTTATGCATTTTCTAATTCTGACAAAATATGCCAGAATAAAACCAGCTAAATCTATAGTTCCTTCTTAAGAACTGTTTATCTCAAAGGATTAGTGCAGACCAGCAATGCTTAATTTGTCTCTAGAATCTAACCCTCAAATGTGCTTCTGGTTATTCTCGCTCGCATTTATAAAGAATCAAAAGCTCTTCCTAGATATTAACCTTCAGAGTATGCAGTTTCAGATGAAACAGTGTTGACATGAGGTAACACCTAGGTACAGTTGGCATGTCAGCCTCATTCAAACGAATGCCTTATGCGGATGCAAGCTTAGTCAACCCTCCAGAAGGGAGTAGATTCAAAAAAATGAAACACACGATGCGTTCTGGTAAGTTAGGGTGAAGATGCTAATTGAAGGCTAGTGGATTGTGGTTCACTGTAAGCAGGATCCCTTGATTTTAGTATAAGGTAACCGCACCGTTTACGTACAAGTTCACTTTCTCTTGATATCGAATTCGGTGCTCAAACAAACAACCAAACGCCAAATACTAAGGCAGGACTATCGTGTGGTTCTTCATAAGCATAAACGCCCAACTTATTTTCAAACGTTCTTTAACAAATCTAGTAACAGATCGTGAAAACCGTTCTATTACTGCGATAAGCCATTAACGCGAAAGGGACCAATTTTTACAATCAATCAGCTATGTCATATTTGAAAAGTTCGTGTTTGAAAATTAGCAACTCTAGGATATTAAATAAATTTTAATGTACAAAACTGTATTAATTTGGGATTTGCACTAATTGAAGTACACTTTGAAGATGCATGAAGTAAGCCTACGAAATTTATGGCTAAAATATCTCTTCTAGAGTGCCTTATTAAATACCGCCGTATTTAGATCCTATTGAGTTCAATCAAATCGACAACTAATCTTGTGACTGAATAACAGGATTATTAGTAGTAATATTCGTGAATGTTGCAAAGACAAATCAAACTTTGAAAGATATTCACTACCTGAAAGATTTGGCCTCGAATGAACAAATCGCAAGAATATACATAAAAATAATGGTTATGGCAGGGTACCAACTGGTCGCACGCACCTCGTTATGTGTTTGAAACGTGAATAAGCTGGATTGCCTGGAAAATTGGTTACTACGTTATTCCACACAAACAGCTACAACATTAGTAGCTAATGCAAAATATGCTCAAATTTAATAACTTAAACGATAAAGACCGTTGAGTTTAAGTAAACATCGCAATTATGTTGATGCCTACGCTTTTGCTCAAAATATTTGAATCAACGTTTAGCAATCCTGACCTTTAAAAACTAGATTAGTTTGAGAATGTTTGATTTGATTCCCCAGTTACCCGACATTGAATTAGACGCAAAATACAAACAGTAAGAACAAGTGATGTAGCGGAAAAGATTGTGAATATGTTGCTTTTGGAGGTACCATTCATGTGATATTGATACAGAGGTGCATGTCAATCTCTTTTCATTTCTTAGTTTGAATGCAGTCCCTCAAATTGCCCTGGATATATACATCTATGTAAAAAATTGGAGCTTCGTCATCACTGGTCAACAGAGCTTTTTAATAAAACTCACTGAAAAAAAACGCCGGTTTGGCCCAGAAATTTATATTTTCGCTGAGTGTCTCATTTGTTTCACAGGTGGATAAAAGGCATTTAATATTTTTTTATCATCTTGCCATCATCTTGAGATGACGACCCCAACGATGGCGATACTTGTCCACAAACGTCAATTTGCTCTACCAGCTCAGCGAAATCGGTGGTAATCGACTAGATCATATGGCGACGACAGAACTGCATGTAATTGCACCGGAAAGGCTGGCCAATGAAAATGAGTAGCAGAGGGCAACATCGAATATTATTGACCAAAGCATGTGTCACGAAATTTCACTCACATTAATTAAAACGCGTGGGTTTCAAATTAAGTTACTATAGATGCATAACAACCTGAGCAATAAGTTAAGAAAAATTCATTTCGACTAAATAGGATTGATAATCCAAAACAGCTTAGAGATGAATGATTCAGTCTGAAAGACTAAGAGGGAATTCCGTTGATCAAACACCAAATGCATCAGCTTTTCTACCATCAGTTTTGTGTTTGCACACAAACGATAGCAGTGGTACTATGGCAGGATAGCTGCACATTTGCGGTTGGCACAAAACTCTACACTACGCATACCGGTTTGCTGTACTCTTGTATTATACAAATAATCTTGTTTAACAGCATGATGTGCACTTTTAACGTCCCTGGTAGCTTCATTAGCGACCTCTGTGATCCGATCCAAGAGATCTCACTGTGCTAGAAATTGAAGTTCAAGAAATGTTGATTGAGCCATTTTTAAATGCAGTGAAGGACATAGGGTGATCCTTGGGGCTCAAACGCGTTCAAAAGCACAGCTTTAGTGAACTCAAGTTAATGTTTACACGCCAGTACCTTGTACGAGTTAAATTAAAAGAGCTGAAAAAATAAGGCTGCTTGAAAACAGTAGCATTATTTTTAACAGGAGGCAAATTTTTAAGAACTGCAATTGAAGGCATCAAGGCATTGAAATACTTGCGGTTCTTGATTGACGAGTGATCTGGAATAATGGGCCCTAGTGGCGGTTGAAAAATCGTTCGTTGATTGATACTGTGGTAATATAAGCCGGCTATCATCATTTCTGTAAATTCATGATCAAAGCTCTGCTTAAAATTTAATCCTGCCAATAAGCGTGACTGAAAGAAACAACAATCGCAACCCTATTATAGAGCTCTGGTCAATTTATGTGTTAATCCAATTCATTTTTCAACTGACTAACTTGGATATCAAATAACCTCTTTGCATTACGTTTCTGCCCTCTTCTACTTAGACGTGAACTAACCGGAGGATATTTCATTTTGTAAACAATTATTTGAAAGTAAAATCAGTGTGCATAGTCTACTTTATGGAAAAAATCCTACTAAGGTTGAAACCAGATACCCTGAATGCTGGTAGCCTATTTATAGGGTTGATGGAATTCAAATTTTACCTAATATTTTAGAATCAACAGAACTCATCAAGTACAATGAATCAAAATTCTTTTTTCTTACGCATTTTTAAAGCGCACTCAACCTTTTTAAATCACAGCTGACTGAATATTGCGTTCTCTGGCACTCAAAACCCCTTTGATTTACCTTTAAATCCATACGCGTCACTTCTATTATTACGTACAGTTTTGCAGCCAACTCCTCGACGACTTATTGATTCTTGCAAAGTGCTTGTTAAGACTAATGACTTTTAAGTAACGAATGTAGCTACTAAGTCTGATCTGCTTTTGTAGTATAATGATCAAATGGCAATGAAACACCATTTGTGAAAGAAAATTTTACTAAATCATATGCAATCAGGCATTGCAAAATTCAGCAAAATGTATTTTTTAAAGCACCCAGAGGAACTTTGTTTTCACAAAAGACGTACAATAAGTGAATTCTACAGGGTTTGACAATTGCCTAGCATTTAATTTCTACTTTAATATGTTAACCCGAAGGTTTTAGAAAATCTTAGTACCCTCTTTGAATGCTCTTATTTATGAACTTACAATTTGGAAATAAATAAGTAGATTCAGAAACACAGAAGCAGCTCAGTTACTGATAGGAATAAATAGTAAATACTGACTTTCAATGTACCACTCATTTTACTAAGATGATATAATCACCGTAAAAGAGACCTGACGAAAATTTGCCTAAATTTGTTTCTTAAGTTTTTTTGGCTAAATACTAGGATTAAGGTCAGATCGCAGTCTGGATTTTATGTATGAGTAACGCATTAGCAAACTCTAACACATTGGTGGGTGTCTTCTTACTTCTTTACTAGAGAGTAACTTTTATTTAAGCAAAGGCAGGCGTTAAGCCAAGCTTCAGAGCCCCGGCTTAAGCATTGAGCAGCCAAAATTCCTTTCCCGGAAAAACTTTGTGTTGATTTGGCCCCATACGGAACAAAATGCGCGGCCTAAATAACATTGAGACGCTTCGCTCCTGCTAACGACAATTTTTCTTTTGCGAATGTTGGCGGAGATTGAGAATACAGCTTTAGATCAAATCAATCCTGGTTACCAAATTGACTCTCTTGCCCAAAGTTAAGTCAACCAGTGAGCCGCTGTCTTTTTCGATTATGTTTGAACAAACTGAATGTAACATTTCCTGCATGAAAGTGCATCAGTTCACATAATTCCTCTTGTCTCACTTATCGTTGCTTTTGATATTTCAATAGGCTCATGTTTTATTTAGGAGAGTAACAACCTATAATTCCCATTATGTTTATTCTGAAAGAATAAAGCTTGTTGTGTAAGAAATTCCATTATGATGGCTGCTAAAACACGCAAACGTATGGTTTAAAGCTTGAATCTCAGACCTGAATGTTGGTACTATGACCAAGGAATAACCGCATATAAAATGCAGTTTCTGCTATAAAACCTTCTTATTAGACGTCTAAGAAGCATATAACCCTGCTTTGAATTTGCTTTGAAGTATTGTTTCTCATATAACATGCTTCAAACTGCAAAATTCATTTTTTATCTAATAATAAACCAAAAAACTCACAAAATCAATAAAAAAATCAAAAAAAGATTTGCATCGAATTTGAGTAGTTAGATACATTCCTGATCAAAATAATTAGTTTGACACAATTTTCAAATAGAAAAATTTAGCTTCCCTTTTCAATAATTGCCTGTTATTGGATTCCTTGAAAAGCCAGTATCGCTAGCTCTGTTTCAAATGTCGACATCTTTTACTTTGAAGCTGCAAAAATTTGTTATTTTGTTGTCAAAATCAACGTAATTTTGTATAAGCGCGTCAACAACAACTCAAAATAATTTCAAGTCTATCCATAAAAAAGTACTTTACTGATCAACATATTCTTTAAAACTATAAATGGTACACTATCTCTCGGTAGAATGATGTGTGACTCAGTAAGTTATGAGAATGCCAACTCAAAAGAGCAAGAGACACACAGAAAAGTGAACCCTAAGGAAAATGAATTCCAAGACTGTTTTCGAGCAGGGAATAAAAAATCAATTGAAACATTCGCGTTGGAAGAATAATGCACCTCAAAACTGAAAATTGTCAATTCAATTTCGTACACAATTGTTAATAACAGGATTGCTATTAAACTGTACATGAAATGAAATAATTGTTCTTAAAATTGCAGACAATTGCAAACTTACAAATCACTTTCTTTACCGTCGCACATTGTTTATCGAACAGTAATTGGCGGCGATTTCATTTTGCCGATCCCATTAAATAATCATTCACCATCGTTGCCAAGGTGCAAACACATTTTTAAATTTTATGCCAACGAGGTTTCGTTTTCATTTACTCCGCACCCATTCCGCACCTTGAGTGAACCTATCAGAAGGGAAAAGAAAATATCTCCTTTTGGATTCGTGCCATCATTGCGACTTTTGCCACTAGCAGTGGAATCAAAATTGATGAATACAATCAGAATTATCTACACATGTCCAGTAGAATGCTGCTAGGGTATTGCTGTTCAAATTGCTGAGATCAGGCTAATAAATCATTGGGACCACCATCGGTCGAAGAACATATTCAACGGAGTCAGAGTTGGGATTAGGCAAAAGTTAAAACCAAGTTGAAACTATTTTGCCACAATGATTTGCTTGTGCTAGACAGCCTGAACCCTTTAATCACAGCTGACCTTATCTGAAATAAATTCTACTTGAATAATAACTTTTTACCTCCAATTACTCTCCATTATTGAAAATTAACATAATCCGAGCATATGTTTGTACAATGATTTCGCATTAACGAACATTCAGGTCATCCAAAATGTTCAACATAATCTCGGCTTGACTATCAAGGGATGTGTGCTACCTTGAGAAGTCCTTCACTCTTGCTTCAATCGAACTCTTAGAAGAATTTTCTGTTATACACCTTAACATAAAATTACTTGTTTCAAATACTGTCCATGTCAGTTTTCTTCACCTTTTACCAGCTATCAATAATGGACGTAACAATGACGAAATAGGGAAATTCTATGCGTTTCTAGTTGATTTGTTCAACATACATGACTGCCAAATTTTAAGTTTTATTCAAGTAGCAACCAAATTTAGCCGTTTCCAAACAGACACAGCATCTAAAATTTGCAAATGAACGATTTGTAATGGTCTGTATTATTCGAAACCAAGGCTTACATGATTCGATTCGAGTTGGACAACACAACAGCAAAAAAATAAACACTTGCATATGAAAAGCTTGCTAAAGATGCGGAAAACAGGTAACATTTTAAGCGTATTGAAACGCACTGACACTAATAGGTTTGCTAATGCTGTGATTAACTGCTTCAATTTATCAGTTGCCAAGTTTCAGGCAGGTAATTACTGCCTCCAAAAGTAATTTCAATTACTAATAAAGTGCGATAGATGCAATCCATTTTTTGACTTTTAATACTTCAACGAATCAGAAATGAATGCCAGATAGCACCTCAGGGTAGGGAGAATATTTCAATTGATAGTATCGACTATGAGCAATTTGAATAGATCGCAAAGGATAAATAATTTTGAGAAATCAAATGGGTTAATGCCAACATCACAAATCATTTAAGTCAGATGTCTCTTAAGCATCAGCAATGCAATCGCTGCACAATATTTAATTGCATAACACACAACTTAAGCAAACTTTTTAAAAGAATTCCACGCCAAAATTGAGGCTTTTTGTAGTACTAAATTATATTTCCTTTGAATATAACTAGGGCATCACAACTTAAATAAAGAAATTTCATTCATCAATGCTTCAGATTATCGAGGTGTGAACAAACAGAGTAGGTGTCATCAGGGATGAAAACGGACTACAAGCGTATGCACGCTGAGGGCAATCTGTTATTCTGATTTATTTGGGCTTAAAATTTCGAACACACTATCAATTTTTGACCGTGTATGACTACGCGTGTGATGCCGATCGACCGCGCAGGATCAAATAGATGTGAGGACTTTTTAAAAGTAGATTTCAGTGGTGTGACTAGTGACAAAGTCACTATCATTTCAGCTACTGGGCATCATGATGCGATTTCGTTTGAATATTGTTTTAATGAAGCTTTACTTTCAGCTTAGTTTTGACTGATGAAACATGTACAGAGTCGCTGATCTCTCAAGCAACAGTTACTTCACAATGCAAATTTTTAACACCTTAATCAAGCGCATTCAACAAAATAAGCCTCTTCAGGTTAATTGATGTAATGGATGACTTTTGACTTGGAATGCGTTTGTTTGAAATAATAAGCAAACAATAATATTAAATTATTTTATTTCACAAGAATTAAATTTTGCAGTCTCTTTAACACCTTAAAACCTTCTCATTACCTAAAATAAAGAACAGGTCTTGATGCTATTTTGGCACGAATCATTCACATCCATGTCCACAGCAACCACAGACGAGAGTCTTTAATTGTTGGGCTGAAAGTAACACTTACAGGCGCTTGAAAGAGCATTTGATTTGTGAAACACAAATTTTGCTTCAGTCAATCCGATGATCAAAGTAGAAATCTCACAAGTCAGTTGCACATTAGCAGACTTACGAGTGACCAGTCAAACAAAGTCTGGAATGTGCAGTGTTGAAAACCTGATGAACTGCACAACTTGCTGCGCTTGGAGCAATATCCCAAATTTGAATAACCAATGAATATTAATTTTGAAAAACGTGGATAACATTTAATTCGAACGTGTGTGAATGAAGGCTCTTTATTGAGATCCATTAAGCTCAAGGGGATTCAGCTTTTCATCAGGTACTATGACGCATAAGAAAATAGGCAGAAAATGTGGACGCGTTGGTCGCATGTCAACCCATTGTAATCCAATGCGAACGTGAATGATTTTTAAAGAGCTGTTTTCTTAAGTTCGTAGGTTACTTTAATCGTTTAAAAACATTTTTAAGTAGTCGTTTGCTTTCTTACGTTTATACTGCCTAATCAGAGCTGAGCGTTTAGCTTGTTCATATATTTTGTTCAGGTGAAATATGTAACAGGCGTAGACACTGCTTTACTCAACCTAGCAAATGAACTGAAGGAATATTTTCAATAGTGTTGCAATTCATTAGTTTTTTGAAGGGGCTTATGATCTAAAGAAATAATTCTAATCTGGCAGTTTTCTTTGAGGCGATCCTTTAAATGAATCTGATGCTGTAAGCGCGCATTGATTCGTTCACTTGAAACGCTTCTAATACCGTTAACACGCTTAAATCGATTAATACTTGCAAGCGAATAGTATATCACATTCAGCAATACGAATTTGAATTGTCCATAAACAGACTAGGTTTCAAGGTCATTTAAATGCAAGAATAGTCTAGCCTGTTATCTGGATCATTAAAAGGATAGATCTGCGCAAACTTCAATGCATTTACAAGTTTTATTGAATCTTGCCATCAAATGCATTGAGTTTGCACAGGTTCTATCAAATAAGGTATGATGCACACTGTTTTAGCAAATAAAGCGTACCTTTACACTAGAAAGGATTTTGAATAACTCGCTAGTTGAGAATCTTTTAAAAAAAATTGACACAAATATTTTGACCTAATATTTAATAGTGAATGACACTTGTGAATGTGCGATCCAAGCTCACATGGATGTGGCCATGTACAAAATCAAGACACCGAAAGTAAGAATTGAGCGGATGCACTTTAAAGCTTCGAGTTTACTTTAACCCATTATGAATTGACTCATAGAGACAGTATTATTCTCGGTTTAAAAGTGTTATTTGAATTGTATTTTTAATATCTTTTTCTGCGTTTTAGAATTTCTAAAATATTGGAATTGTTTGCAATAATATACTGAATATTTCTTAAGTCAGAAAAATTCTCGTTTGGACTGCATGAAATGCTGGACTTTCAACCTCACACAATTGGGCGTTACAATTAAATGCAATGCGTTAGAAACAATTGATAGATTAGAAATAAAATGAAGTATCTGCAATCTGTTGGCTTGTTTTCGTTTACTAGAGCTCTTTCATATTTCCTATATTTGAATACTTAGAAATAGAAATTATTTTGCTCTCAAATAGAAATTAACCCATTTATTTAATTGCATGCGCAATGAATTATTTATAAATTATTTATTTCAATGTATGTTACATAAATAATCAGGGAGATGTAGGAATGTTTGGGAAAATAACTTTGTTCAGCAGAAAGTAGGTGAGACAAGGTTTTGCATGGACCTGCTTTTCCACTTTTGGGTTTTAGTAAACCATTGTACCAGTTAAGTGACTCAAATAATGAGCTAAATTAAATAAAGTGGCTGTAAATTGGAAATGTTTACAATGCCTTTGGAGAATTCAGTTTACTCTATATTATATCATATTATTTCATATATTATATGTAATTATATTTGAACGTTTCTTAATAAACTCCTTTGTTCCCTGTTGCAGAAAGTCAAATTAATCAATGCTGCTTTTGAAAAACCTCGTCTTTAGTCGATGTGCATTGCAGCAGCTTAGGTGAAAACAATCTTTTCGCAATAATTAGGCCTCTTTAAATAACCGCTTGGCATTTAGCATGTTACTTAGATTCACCTGAAACCCTTCATTTCGTTTTACCTAATAAACGAATTTAAAGAAAAGCAAGCGTTTGAAATCAAACCAAGAAGCTCAGTTTTTACATTCATTTTCAAATTACTTTAAAGGCAATGATATTTGAACCTTTCAAAGATCTGAAGAAATCCAAGTCAATAAATGATATTCGGGCATTTAAATATAAGTATCTGTTTGTAGAAATAGAGCGCAGTTTTAATGCCTGCACTTTCAAATAAAAGTTGTATTTGAATATACCAATCATTAGACTATAATCTTAAGCCCATTCTGCAGCCACGAAATCAATAACTGGCATCCTCAGTACAAGCTGCCTAAGGCGGGTGAATGCTGTACGAGGAATAACCTGGAGAGGATGATTTGGCATTTGTAAAGGGGGTGCTATGCGTTTGTTTGGCAGAATGTCGGTCAATTCATTGTGTTATTGGTTGTTTACCTAGAATCAACAAATAGCATGTGTCGCTGCCAAATGGCGATCACAAAATTGATTTCTTTTGCAGCATGCAACCAGGAGAATTGTTGAATAGGCAAAAAAATCTAACTGACCGCTATGCATTTTGCTAGTTTAAATTATTGGTTGCGAAATATTTGTAGTTATCCGTGGACTTATTTTATTAAATGACACACTGAACGACTTGGACTTTTTTTTCCTGATCACAACTGGTTTGCTTCTGATTCATAATTTGAGATTCAGATAGATGTCGAACCCGAAGAACTCGCAAACAACATGAACCTTAATGGCTTAGGGATTTGTAAAAACCTGTTCTTATATCAGCAGCTAGAATTCACTTCAAGTACATGTTTTGCTATATATGGAATTGAGAACTATAAATGTGGTGTTTCTTTTATTTAGAATTTAAAATTGGTTGCATATGATATTTTAAAATTGATCAAAGATGCTTAGAGGCGAAATACTATTAGCATATATCCTCTATAACATTTGTCAACTCAATTCAGCATATTGAGAGAAACAATAAGAGTGAAAGAAATAGTTTTGCTATAATTTGAGCAGATTTTGAACTTAAAGACAACAAGCAGTTACGAATAATTTGCAGCTTTCAAAGCCAAAAAGTTCTCAACAATTAAAAAATAAATTTTATCTCAAATTTGCCAAATGAAATGCATTAAGAATTGAATTAATAAACATGGAAGTGGCAAGCTTCACAAAAGCCACTTGGCCTTGACCATTGAAATTGTACTCTAATTCGAATGCGGTGACAAGTATGCAGCTTTTTGTTGAATTGCTTGATAGAGGCTTACAACTGCTTTGACAAGATTATAACGCATTGTCCTTGCAATATTAGTTCAAGCCGAATAATAATGGAAAAGAAATGTACATCCAGAAGAGGATGAAATGGACTTACAATAGTTCAGCTACGTGTGAACTTCCTTTGCATCATTTCTCTGGTGAATTTGCCTTCGGTTTTGCGAAAGTATTATTTATATTACTTTGCGGTTATCGGTTATTAAAACTCTTCCTTTGCGACAAAAATGAGTCATTAAGGAAGTCCGAATGGCCTGAGCTACAGTCAAATAGTAATGATTAATAGCAGATGCTATCTCTATTTTTAAGTCAGCAGCAATTGGCTACGACAGAAAAGTCATTCATAATCCAAATCTAAATTCCACTCACTGCGACAGCTCTGCATTGTTATTCTGTCGAGTTTAGCTCTTACGTTCCTAACAAACTTCATGTTCATATTCATCCCTAGGGCATGTAATGATGTGCTTATGGCTAGGCTACTAGTGATGCTAGGCTAATCGTGCGTGAACAATATGGATCAAATTTTTTACCAGTGCAAACTAGGAAGAGAAGTGAAAGAGCTAATTTAGAAAATGGCAAGAAAACTTGCTTAACTCATGCGTGCTCATATTCAGGAAGATGTCAACTGTTTGCAATACTTGAGTGCAATGCCTGAATATGAATAATAGATGTATCTGCACTTTGAGTTCCAGACTGCCTACATCTGAGGTGATGTACGCAACAATAAACAAGAAGTCCATGTAGAAAAAGTTTATAACATTAATCACATGCTTATGAAGCCCTTATTAGGTAAACACTAATGTTGTCAATGAAGGTGATTCAACTGAATGAGGAATTGAGAATTTCGATAAAACCACAAGTATTTTTAAATTTCACGGCACCTCATGCATTTTTATCTAGGGAATTATCATTTGTCTCGATATCATTCTATGGAATAAGGGCACCAGTTAAGAGATTTATGCAACATTTCATGAAAGCAGGAACATATCACAACATAGTTAGGCAGCTTATAGTGAGAAGGCTAGTTAGCGGTTTTTTAGTGGTAGAATAGGCTTACAACTATTGGTCTGATGATTTGCGCCTTTCAATGCTATAGGATGGAAGGCTCTGAGAGAAAAATGCTGGCAATGTGTATTTAAAATCAAGAATTCAGTCTTTAAAAATGCATTTGGAGAATGATGGCGTGAGAGAGATAAAGTAGTAAGACCGCTCATCCAATGTTTTGTCGTTTCATCACAAATGTGATATAATCAATTTCATGTGTGCAACTTTTTTTAAATAAAATTTACTGTTGACCTTACGAGATCCACAAGTGTAAAAAAGTGAAAATGTGATTCACGGATTCATATATAAACTAGCTCTTGTCTTGTACAATTTTAGTAATGGAGGAAAGTAAAAAGGGGTTACTCAATGTGAATCTTTTGTTTGCAGTCCAAATTAGTTCAAATTGCGGAGCTTTGCATAGTCTCTCAAATTCCATTTGAAAGCTCTAATTATGAGTTAGCAAAGCTGATTATGACCGATTTGGCAAAGTTGTGATTTCTGTCTACTACTGATGAAGGCATATATTTTAATAAAAACAATTGAAATAGCTAAGGTTTTTTCCTGTAATTTCGAATTTCATCAATGACTTAAGAAAAAAATGCTATAGCAAACTATCGCTTACAAATTTACAAATGTGGGGTTTCTCGCAAATCTTTGACTTTTGACTGTTCTGGCTTTACGTGCTTTTAGTTGTTATTTACTTTGTGAAGATTGGTTTAGAGATATCTTTGTTGCTTTGATATGCTCTAAAAGTTTTATTGTTTAAATGATATATATTTATAATAGCTTTCTAAACTACTTTTTGACTTTTGTTTGGAACTTATTGTACGTTAGTTTCGTTAGAGATATCTTAAGATATTGTGTAGTTGCAGCCAATAACTTAAAGTCAGTTAGATTTGACATTCTTCTGATGGGGTAAAGTTATATGCAAACCTTAAAATTGAAATGGATTGTGCAGCCGCACAAAAGAATACCAAACCTCAACCAGTCGAAACTAAAGTGGGAAATGATTTGACAGACAATTATAAAAATGACGCTGATTTCTGAAAAAAAATTCAAATTTTTAGACCTTGCAATATGCTATATGCTATATTTTTGGCATCTAATTCAGCATTCTCTCGCTGCTGTGGGATCAACGCAGCGACAAATTCCGTCGAAAAGTACTGGATGGTCAGATATTTATAATTGTTCCCACTACTTTAATTTGATTCAGAAAACTTACTAGGAAACGCACACATTTTGCCCAATGACTGTCTAAAATGCAACTCCGCTTTATTTATACAAGTTAATTGAGCAATTATTTTGAAGTGAATAACGATGTGAATTGTATGAATCATGAACTTTGCTGTTTTTCTTACAAAAGGATTACCGTTATTTTTTTAGATTTTCAAATTAATGAAATAAATAAAATAAAGCATCCATAAAAAATCTGCAATTAAAGATCCACTATTTCGTACACACATTATCAGTTTTTGTAGGTCGTGTTCTATATTCGGCATGCTTTTCATATAACCTTTGCTGAAAGGGAGGCAGTAGATATTTTGTAGTCGATTCCTGCAGTACAAGAAATAACAGGGCATTAACGCTTTATTGAAGTGTTGATAAAGGTTGACAGCTTCATGTATGATTTCTTTGTTCAAACTGTTCAATTTAATAAACTGCAGGAATTAGAGATGAAATATCGGCGACTGTTGCTAATCTTAAATACCCAAATATGCGATCATGTATATGAGATTGTCCAATTTAGCTACCTCTTTAATCTCTCCCAAAATATTTATCTGCGGTGGACAGCAAAATTTTCATCCACTGATTTTACTCTCTTCAAGTCTTTGAATAGTCTAAAGGTAAATATTATTTGCGCAGATTTTAAAATGTTTTAAATGTTAACTACTTAATTAGGCTTTGATCACTTGCTCATCATTTTACAAATGTTAAATAAGCAAAATTAAACATGAAATCATGAATTTATTTTCAAATAAACATTACTTACACGGAAAAATGCTTTGAAGAGGGAATAGGCACTGATACTAAGTTTTAATTCCTAGGCCGCTGAAGTTGCACATCATGATTATAGCAAAGGTAATTATAGCCTATCCTGCAGAGCAGATAGGTTTTACAGGCGAAACGGTCAAATTTTCTAGGAATAGTATTTAAAGGAAATTTTGTTTAAATTTGGATGAATTAAAGAGTTTATTGAAATTTTACAATTTTTTAGTTGAACTGTGCTTTATGAAGTCTAATTTGACGTTAAGATGCAGCTAACAAGCCCACCGCAGTTGAAATAAGTAGATCTGTTGGTTCAAGCGACACATGTATTCACAAAAAATAAGTTGATTTTGATGAAAATCATCAATTTTAACAATGATTACTTTAAGTACGATCATATTTGGCGTCCCGCATAAGAGCGATTCGATTCTCCTTGGCGTCAAACGCAGCTTTTCTAATTGAGTTTTGAAAGAGTTTACGGTTATATAGATGTCAAATTATCGAGTAATTTTTGCTTGAAACAGAAAATAACTATTAAATATATTTCACTATTGCTTCGATGCCTGAATTGATTGCTTCGCGGAGAACTTATTAACGTGACTGAAATTATAAACTTCCACAAACTAAAAGTGTCTGCATTTTTCGACAAAGTTCACAAAAATATTGTGTATTTGGGTAATTCTTGCTCTATTTGCCTTCTCTGTCAAGTTGCAATGCATAATACAAATGAAAATAAGCATTCAAAATGGAATTCGCTCCTCCATAGCGTAACTGCACATGAATTTTTTTATATAAAAAGGGTAAAAAGTTACACAGAGCATGAAAAAGCTTGTATTTCGTGAGCTTATATTTTGGCAGGTCACCAAGCAATTACAGCAATTCAGATAGTGTCTCAGCTGGAAATTACAAAATTAATTCCATGGGTACCCATGAGTTGATGTTCATTCAAGTCCTTTTTCCAGTGCTAAGAAAAGGATTTCGTTAATATTGTGACATAATTGAATGACCTTACACACCCTTTTACCTTCAGTTAAATATGATGCCCAAAGGTTACTGTTTCAAGCTACAATATCCCCAAAATCAATATTATCAGTTTACCAAAGGCATTTCCATTCAAAATTTCTGATTATATCCGACTGCATTTTCAGATAGCACAAATCTCGTCAGCATTCAAAGATGGCAAAAGACGCGCCGCTTTGGCATTTCTTTCTATCTTTCTCATAATTTCAAGATCTGATTCATTTTTATCATTCTTCATGCCATTTGCTAAAATTATTACAGATTTATTGCAATTTAATTGACCGCACCAGATTAAAATAACTAGGAGAAGTTTCAGAGTACATACCAATTGAGTTCTCAGATTAGGTTTAAATATATGCCTCCAATTTCAGTTTTTTACCTAAAAAGGAGTTGAACGGCTGTTACCGACATCCAGCAGCCAGAGCGACTTCTTTATCAGAGTGAAATTCAGCATTTGATATGAAACCTTTCCTGTTTGCATAAGATTAATCCAGCTTCTACAGGACTGCTGATGTGTTAAGCAAACGCAAGGCAGCTTAAAAGTCCTCGATTGTTATATGAATCGGAACGAAATGTCTTTTACTTGTGTGCGATGAAAGTGGTTCAGAGATGAACAAATTTTATTGTAAGGTACAGTTAGCCAAGCCTGTAGGCTGGCATAAATCTGAACACTTGGAAGTATAGTACTGCCGATAAGCTAGTCACTAGTGTTCACCAAGGACTCCTAATCTACGGCCTCCTTCTATCTCGTGTATCAAAGAATTTGATAAATCACTCGCATTGGGTCTTGCGATAGCGTTGAAAACTGCTGCAGAGTGTACTCACATAACCAGTTTTGTGGTAGGTAGCTTTCCTTCTTTATTTGAATAACCACTAATGCTATTTATATGAGCAAATGTTAGTATAAGAGTAGACGCTAGCCTTTCAAAGTGGCAAATCTCTTTCTGCACTATGAAAGATTAACAATAGGTAATCTCTGAGAAGCAATATAAAAATTATATTATTAAGCCATTTCACTGAGAGTAATTTCATTCATTTAAGTCAACATTCTAATAGCTTAGAGTTACATGGTATTGAACAATAAGATAGTCGCTTTTGTGTATAGGAATTACGAGGTAAAAGAACTGTTTTCGAAAGTAAAGGCACCACTCCATTGTAAGTCATTAATTTGGTTTTTTTCATTTTTTTATTCCTATCCACCCTTTAGAGCAAGTCCCAAGGACTTATTGGGGGTACAACAGCAATACAATAAGCTACATATTATAGCATAGAGCAGTTAGTTGAGTTTATCGACCCGCTGGTCTTATCTCGGCTTGGTTGTGTGGCGCGATGGCATTCAGCTCTCCTGCTGCATCTCGTAGAGTACCTTGCAAAGAGTTCTTCGCAGCCGTGATGGAGCAGATGTGAATTCCATATTGCCTAAGGGAATTTTCGTTGCTTCCTATCTTCCACTCTATCATTTTTCTCATTCGCGTTAGGCTTTTCTGCTTTTCTGTTTGTCTCTCTTCAAAGAGTGAAAGTTCCTAATATTTCTTTCTAGCCATTCTTGGGTCTTGTATCTTTGAAGGTAGTCTATAAGAGGGCACTTTAGTCTAGGGTCAAGTATCCCCTCTGTTATTTGTTCTTATTCTCCGTGATCTTGTCTTACGTGCATTCGGATATCTCTTATTATAGCGAAGGATCTTTGGCAGTTTGCGTTGATACAGACAATATTACGTTGCCTTTTTCCTACCAGTCTAGATGTGCAATTTTCGTCTCGAACTTTAGGGCTTTCCTTCGGATCTAGCAGCCATGAATCTGAATGCTCTTGCCATATTTCTTTCGCATCCTTAATTGATTGAAGAATCCGATTTCTTGTATGTGAAGCTTTATTTGATAGTCTTTTTCAAAGTTACTGTAAAGTATGGAGAGTATCAGGCTATCTTTGTCCATTTTCAAGCTCTTCCACAGGTTCAACCTCTTAGCCTGTATACGACTTGCCAGGTTACGTATTGGAAGTTCCTTTAGGAGTTCCTCGACTGTTTTGGCTCTTCACGAATACAATCCAAGCACCATTCATCGAGCCTATTCTGTATTGCTTCTAGTCGATTGTTATCTTTTACTCTCAAGACAATAGTGGAACATCCATATGTGATTGCAGGATCGACACAATTCCCACTAGATGTGCTTTGATAGTGCTTTTGAGACTCTTTGAGCGCAGAAAAGGTCGTGGTCGTATTAGGTGCCTTTTTGCCTTGGCTAAGCTTGCTTTTATTGCTCCGTTTGGCTCACCGGTCTTTTGAATTATGGAACCAAGATATTAGAATTTGAGGCAGTTCGAAATGACATTCCAGCTGCCCCCAAGAGACGTTTGGTCCTCACCGTCTCCAATTTAAAACCAGAAGTTTTTTTTCGCTGCGATTCGCATGTTATATTTTTTGCATCGTTTTCGCCAGATGCTCTATTAATCTAACAGGTGCGACTTTATTTGGCGCAATAAGACACAGATTATTGGCGTATTCTAAATAATTTAGCTACCATCTTTTACCCGAGTGATCGATAATCTGTACTGCACCGACCTTAAGTGAGGAGAAGGCTTCATCCAATATGAGTGGGAAGGTTAGGTTGAAGAGAAGTGGCCCTTCTTTTGACCCTTGTCTCCTACCACGTTTCCTCTCAAATGTAGTCCCTTGTTCCTCTCAGTTTTCCCTTCGGTGCGTCTATCATAGACTTTACTGAGTGGATCATTTGCCAAGAGCAGCCTAGATCTATCATTTGGTTGATTAATGCAGCTGTAGTCAGCGAGTCGAAGGCCTTTTCCAGGTTGGCAAACACTAGCACTATTTTCTACTTCTGGTCCACGGCTCTATGTCTAATGGTTCTTACTCTAAGTATAGATTGTTAAATAGATCTTCCTTTACAGAATTCAAACTGGGTAATTGAGGGTAGCTCGGCAAGATGGTGCTTCGAACGTTGGCACAAAATAGGTGCATATAACTTATCTAATGCATATAGAAGGAAGATTGATCTCTAGTTTGTAGGATCTGCCTGCGAACCTTTCCACTTGTCGATACAACTTCAGCATCGATCCAAGCTTGAGGTATAGGAGCAGTCCCATTATAGAAGTCGTTGAACACTTTTAGTAGGTAGGCATTTTGACACTGGTTGTTCCATTTTAGTAGTTCGGATCTAATTCTGTTTTCGCCGGAACTTTTGTGTAGTTTTAATCTGTATTTAGCTATCTCGATCTCCTCCATCAAAATAGAGGAGTCTCTTGGTAGATGAGCATAGTTTTAATTTCCTCAGTGGTTCTTTCCTTGAACAGTTCCCGGTAGTGTGTGACCAGATCTTTTGATTTAACTAGTGTAATTCCACTTTGGGTGTTCCATGAGGAGTTTGCCTTCATTATGTCCTTCAGCGACATGAAGGCTTTGTGAGGTTGTTTCTCTGCGAGATACACAGGAAAGTTGGTTTATCTCTCTTCTTGATATGCTTTTTTCCAGTTTCGCATCAGGTTTTTCACCTTATTTCTCTGCTCTTTGTACCTCATAAATGTTTCTTGATATGGATTTGAGAGCCGATTCGCTCTTAACTGTTTTGTAGCAGTAGTTCTCTATATTCCTCCTCGCAGATAGCTGGATACTATCCGTTTTTTTTCGTCCAGTTTTTTGCCTTGCTGTTTTGGTGGCTGCATTTTCTTTAGATTTCATGATATCTTTGTATGTAGTAGTCGAAAGGTCCTGACGTAGTTCCCTTTTGAGATGTTCCTGGTATGTTTCCTTCGATATTCTTATTTGTTCTATGCCTCTAGGCAGTTTTCATCGTTGCTTTTGATTATTTATGTTCTTCTTCAGAGTGCTGTTCTTACTTTTTCCTGAGCGTTTTCTGAGATGTGATTTGAGCTTGAGGATTACTGCTTGCAAGCAGTGATCAGAGTTTGCGTCTGACTTTCTAGAAGTTCGTATATCACTTATTAGAAATAGATTTGATTTTTTCATCAGAACAAAGAGCAAAGAGTAAAGAGTAACACCTTTCCCCGTAGGGTAGTACCAGGTCAATCTTCGAGTTGTTGGTTTCCGAAAGAAAGTATTCATCACGTGTAGTTTATATTCATGGCATAGTAATAGCAGCCTTAGACCGTTTTCTGTAGTGTCTTCTTGATCAGTTAAGGGACCGATTAAGTTGGCACCAATGTTACGGGCATCAAATCCCAGTGTGCAATTGAAATCACCAAGGATAATTGTTTGTGTGCAGTTGGAAAGGAGTTGCTTGTAAGCTTTGGCCACAAGTTTGTAAAAGGATTCTTTAACCATTGCGTTCTCCGTACACTCGGTCTGCGCATGGCATCCCATCAGTTCAACTTTAACTCTTCCGATTTAGTGGGTCAGCGTGACAATTCTGTTTGAGGTAGGATTAAATTCAGCTTCTTTGTTCTTTTTGATTAAAAAACTACCATACTAATAGGTCTAGAGCTTTCAATGTGACCAAAGTTGAAAAAAGCGTAAATATCGATAGTAAAGGAGCAAGATTTCATTCGAGTTTCCGTTAAGGTAACAATTTACACACCTCTACCAGAAGCCTCTTCAGATATCTGGCGGAGTTTCCAATCATTGCTACAGCCGCGCAGATTCCATAATCCGAGTTTCAGACCATGGATCCAGGTAGTATGTCGTATCTATTTTAAGATGCTGTTCAAAGTCTGATTATATTTTCGTTGGCACCATAATGAATATATATGTCCGGTGGTTTATTAGTGCTCTCCGACCGTAACACTATTGAGCCCACTGGGTTGTGCTACAGGTTACCAGTTGTCACTACGTGGACGTAGAGAGTAGATTTAACGACCTAGGTAAATACAAATCAGTGGAGATAGAAGAAAAATAATGTCAAATACGATCACCTCTTCAGCTGCTACACAAACGGAGAAATGCGATATTGGCTAGGCTGGTTGAAGACACATTGTTGGAGAAACGATGTGTTCGTCACCCAGAGCATATCCCATTAGATGTTGAAAATTTTAATATAGAGATTATCTCTAATCGCTGTACATTTAAGTTCGTTACCTAATTTTGAATGGGCGCTTTGCAAGCTTTATATTTAGCAATAAAATTTGGCATTTTATAACACGTAGCCCTAAGTTGAATAACTACTGTTTTGCAAACTTTAGCTGTCGATTAAGAATACCATCCATTGTAATCAGCTTGAAAAAAATTTCCAAGTGCATATTATTCTTAAATGTAGACAATAAGCGTAAAAGGAAACGTTCAATGATCATCTGGATGAGAACAATCTAGTTGTCATTTAGCTGAGCAATTAATACTCTCTCGCGCTGTTTCAAGTATTCACGCTGAGCCAGCCACAAATTTAAATCCGTAAACGATAACTTCACAATCAGTATCTGTCGTCTGCCAGAATTCAATGCAGAAAAATTTGCTCGAATTTCAAGCAGCTAACGTGTAGGACTGAACAAGACCTGAATAATGCTAGGGTAGTTTATCAGAGTGCACTAAAGATTGGCTTAAACAGAGTTGTATATAAATAATGTATTCACGTTCCTGTTTTCCTGTTATCATTTTCATTTTTTTGTTTCATGCAAAACATTGTCTCAAGCTGCCTAAAGCCGAATGGGGTTGTCTCGTAAGAATTTCGCCATGCTACGAGGAAATTCTTTATCCGAAATTTCAGAGCCTTGCTGACTGAATTCAAAAGTTGATGGAGCATCAACAAATACCATTGTGTTTATGTTTGTTCATGTGTAAGATAGTTTCAATTTTTCGCTTTATCAGATTCATTGCTTTTATAGCTAAAAATGTGAATGAATGCGTTTTTAGAAAAAAAAGTAAAACCACCGAGTATTGCAGTTGTCAGTGTATCATTTATTAAGCGAGTAAAATTAATAATAATTTTGCCAAGTCCTCTCAACTTGTATAGAGTCTCGCTATCTTACAAACCCTCTGTCTAAAATTATATTTAAATAAGTTTGTTAAGTGAAACAACCAGACTATGCGGTTCTGATATAGTTCATTCGTATTTGAAAACTAGCGACAATAAAAGGCTGGTGTTGAAGCTGGCACAATAAGTCCAATAAGCAAAGGCGCTTAAAATTGTTGATATATCTTACAAGATGAGACAAATATATGATTTGAATGTGCAGGGATTGAATGCATCATTTCTTTGAGTAAAATGTACAATAAATTTGCCTCTTCCAAAATAAGCTTTTAAATTGCTTTCTGAACAGAGAGAAAATCCCGTATTTTCGGTATCACCTCTAGAGTTTCGCAAATGCTTTTTCTATTTCTTCGTTTCGTGAAATTCACACAATAGTTAGTCTTTCAAGTCTGGCCAAACATTCCTGTAGGAGCCGCTACAGCTTTTCAACTGATCATAATTTTATCGTGCTTCGCAAAACTGCATTCAAAACAATGGAATTAAAATTCAAGCGTTTTCAGGCTTTATAAGAAGCAGGTAAGTGACACTTTTCTGATATTGTAGAAATATCATTAGAAGAAGGATGTCATATTCCGATCAGATATGAGACGGTGGAAAGCTGAACTTGATTTTAGCGTGTGGCAGTTGACAAGCCAGTTAACTTGAAATATTTTTACAAATTAACCCTTTTGTTTGCGACTAAGCAGAAAAGCAAGGTAATAAAAGCTTTAAAAATGTTTGCTAAAATTGTTGCAAATGATTGAAGCCCAGTGCTTAAATACTTACTTAATGTTTAACAAATGAAATAATCAAATGTAAGTTGTAATAGTGTCTCGTTATTTAACTAATGGCCGATTTCTGAGGTCTGCCAAGTTTGAATGATGCCACGGCTCATGCAAAGACCGACAGTGTTATCACTTTAAAGATTCCGATTAATTTTAAAAGCTTTTCAATAATGACATTCTGACATGAAGTGTGAAATTGAATGCTGACCAAGCAATGACATGCATTTGGTGCTGGCGCATGTGTGAAATTATTAATAACGCTTGACAATGGCGAGTTCGATTGATTCTGAAATGCACACCTATCTAATAGTTTAGAATTTCACAAGTCAGCAATGTTTTTTGCATATTTAAACCTTTGATATTTGTAATCGCAAAACTCTTCAAGCAGCAGTTTCATTCGCTTGCAATGTTTTAACCAAAGATACATATATGTAAACGTAAATGTATTTATGCAAAACTTATCGTTTGTATCATTTGCAGTTAATTGAAATTTCAAGCGCTTGGATAAATTAAAAGAATCGTGAATAACAGTTTTTAAGGGAGTGATTTTTTCAAATAAAAATAATGAAAAGCATTAACTAAATACACAAGTACTTAACAAATTGATGAATTTGTAATAGTTATTTTGAGGGAAGGATCATGCTGGGTGCAAGTTGTTTAAATGCATTTGCCAACTGTTGTGGTGGTGAGGTCACAGATTCATTTGATTAAGACGCTTCCTGCAACAAGGAGAGGATGTCAAAGTCATCTTTGCGTCGGATGGTGAAAACTTGTGGTATTATCACTTCGTCACCAAGACACCACGTGGAAAATTGGTACGATGTGTTTGCCCGAAAATTGGTGGATCGGCTATGCAAATGGGAATCCGCGGATCTAAGGAAGCTGGCACTCTTTGTGTAGAAAGTCTTAAACACCTACACGAATAATAATTTGCTGATCAAATTACTTCCTAAGAAGCGATTCTGCACATACTTCAACGAGATTTGTGACGAAAATGCAGTGATGTCGAGGTCTCGCATTCTGTGCATTATTTCCGAGGGTGCTTTCGCGGCTGTGGCGCTGGCCTTGGTCACCTGCGTGTACACACAGGATGTGAAGAAATGCATTGATTACATTCTCGATGAATATCTTGCATAGTATCAAATGTGTAGACGCTGTGAGCCCGAAGAAGATATCCTGCTACTGAGCATCCGCCGTCAATATTGGGATCCCATTAGAGGCAAAGACAATCCCGCAATCAGACGAGTGATTGCAAAGGTGGAAAGTTGGCATGTAGGACACTCTGTTCAGAGAATGCGCCGAGTGTTCCCTTTCCTTTGAAGCTTTCCCTATGGCTATTTCCGGCAAGCCTTTATTGCACTATCCTCAATCGTAGAGGAGGCGGTTGGTGGTAGAGGAGACGCGAAGGCTGGAAATTTCCGCTTACATTTGGAAAAAAATTAGCAAGCTCACTAGCACGCAATGCAAAGATTTCCAATTCCTGGTGAAACGCGACTTCCATTACCGCATGCTTGCAGTGGGTTTGTCAGTGGAGAAAATTCGCGAGCAGTGCTGTCGCCTTTTCATTTATGAGGGCATATTGGCGTGGGTTGCTTGCCACGTGAGCCGTGGTCCTGTGTATGGGAGACCACTGAATTGGATCCTTCGGCGGAAATTAGATCACATGGTGTCTATCACCGGCTCCGACCCACAGCTTACGTGCAATGTAACCACTACTATTTTTGGCTATTTTCAATAGAGCAGAACTCGGCTATCTAACAAACTTGTGTTTCTTTATTTCACTATTGACGCAAGACTCGGACCTCCATTGTAGCTAGTAGTAGCTGATTGAGCGATCAGCTGGAGTGAGGTACATAAAATTGCTAGCCTAGGATTAGTAGGGATATAACATGTTCGATTAGGCAGTTAGGCAAGTGATCACAGCATTATGGAGACATTTTGAGCACAAGGTAATTTAATGTAATGCTTGATGGGGTGGGAATGTTACAATCGGTGGAATCTGATAGATAGATTTAATCTCGAGAGGCTTTTGTGGCAGACTCTAGCCTATTTCTAGCTGGAAAAAAAGCTGATTAAACAATCAGTTTCAATGAAGTGTATCGAGTCGTTGAGTGAGGAAAAATGACTCATCCGAAATTGGCTGGAAGGTCTAATTGAAAAGGAAAGGTCTTTTTTGAGCATTAGCTCACACCACTTAGGACTTCTGAATAGACCACTTGCCAAGAGTGGCTCAGATCCATCATTCAGTTGATAATCACAGCTTTAGGCAGTGAGTTGAAGGAATTTTTCAGGAAGAGGAACACAAACACATATTTCTGCTTTTGGTTTATTTTTTTCTTTGCAATGGTTCTTACTAAATTATAGCCTGTTCGGTTGATCGTTCCTTGCAAAATTCAAACTGGGTTCTTGAGTATAGTTCGGTAAGGTGGTGCCACAAACGATGGCACAGAATAGGTGCATTTAACTTGCTTAATGTATCTGAAAGGAAGATTGACCGAGAGATTGCAGGATCTGTCTGCGAACATTTACGCTTGTAGATAAAACTTAAGCATCAATGCAGGCTCAAGTTATTGGATTGAGCCCATTGCAAATTTTGTTGAACACCTTTAGAAAGAAGGCATTTAGATACTAGGCATTGCATTTCAGTAACTCAGATATAATTCCATTTTTGCCACGACTTTTGTATAGTTTTAGTCTACTTTTAGCTGCCTCAATCTTCTCCATTGTAATAGAGGAGTCTCTTCGTAGGAGATCATAATTTTTGATTTCTTCGGTTGTTGTCTCCTTCAACAGTTCCTGTTAGTGTGTGACCAGGTCTGTCTGTTTGACTTGAATCCTTGCAGTTTGTGTTTTCCATGAGGGATTTTCCTCCATCATTTCCCTCAACCGCATGAATGCTCTTCGAGGTTGTCTCTCTGTGACGTATACTGGAAAGTTGGTTAGTCTCTCTTCTTGATATGCTTTTTACAGTTTCAAATCAGCTTGTTCACCCTATTTCTTTGCCCCTCGCATCCCCATGTGCTTTTCTTGAGATGGATTTGAAAGCCAATTTGCTCTCAAATGCTTTTGTGGCAGTAGATCTCTGTCCTTCTTCTCGCGGACAGCACCTGCATAGCATCCGTTTGGCTGACGCTCAGCTTTTATTCCTCACTGTTTTGGAAGCAGCTTTTTCAATAGGCTCTAAGAAAGATTCCTTTCGAGGTGTTTCTGGTGCGTTTTCTTCAATTTTCATGTTTGTTTGATGCCTTTAGGCAGTTGCCATAGTTGCTTTTGACTGCTTATGCCTTCCATCAAAGTTCTATTCTTTTCTTATCTCAAGCGCTTTCTAATATGTCATTTGAGGCTGGGAATTATTGTTTGTGGGCAATGATTAGAATCTGCATCTGCCTTTTTAGAAGCTCGTATGTCACGTATTGGGAACAGATTAGATTTTTTCATCAGAACAAAGTCAAGAATAGCACCTTTTCCTATAGCATGGTACCAAATTAATCTTCAAAAAGCCTTAATCCCTCCTCTGTGATGTCTTCTAGATCAGAAAGTCGACTGACTAGTTTGGCATCAATCTTACGGGCATCACAGCCCAATTTAGAATTTAAATCGCCAAGAATGATTTCTTGTGCAAATTTGGAGAAGACAAGTTTACAGGTTTAGGCCGTTTAATTTTGTAGAAGTATCCTTAGGCCGTTGTATCCTCCGCGGAATAGGTCGGAGCATAGCACGGCATCAGTCCAACTCTTACTCCCCTTTATTGGGATGTTAGCGTGGCAACTTTGTCTGAAAGAGGGTTAAATTCAGTCTTTTTTAGTTATTTTGACCAGAAAGGCCACGCCACCATTCTGTCTAGAGCTTTCACTGTGTCAAGTGTTGAAGACTCAGGCTGTATTTCTGCTCACATAATAATCTATTCATACTTCTCGGGCCGCCAGTCTCTCTAGCCCTCAGGGTTGCCATTGATGTTTCCGCAGATCACCGCGTGGACATAGGGGGTAGGATTGACCACCACAAGCACGATAAGGCCTTTTTCACCTTATTATTATCAAAAAAATGGCCATTCGACCGCGTCACATCTGAAAATCAAAATTTACGCTTGAAATAGAGGTTTGGGCGCAAAGAGAAACTGAGGCCATCTATTACAACTAATATTATTCCGAGAACAAAGGAAGCACTTTGAACGTCTCATTTACTGTGTTTAAGTGCTACTAACTTTTAATTGACCAGTAGCTGCCAAAGTTTCCAAATGCGGCGTAAAAAAATTGCTTAATAAAAATGTAAAATAGATTAGTCAGGAATACACCAGCAGTTAAGGCTCAAGTTGCCAAAACAGATTTGATATGGTACGTGAGAAATGCGGTTGAGTGAAAACTCAAAGACATTACTACGCAGTCAAGCACCGGCGCAACAGTGAGCGACTCACATACGTTCTCTGCATATCAGCGAGTAATTAAATCCCTCTCGAAATGAACAATACCCAGCGGCAGTTAGTGATTTGCCAGGTGAGTGCGCCCTAGAATTGACCAGCTACATCAAGGTATCTTCAAATTGACGGGATCTTAGGATCCAACCAGCAACTTATAGGATAAATTGGTTTAAGAAACTTTCTACAAACTAGTGGACAAAAATTTTAAATTACTTTTCTATGAACGGAAACAAATTACTGTCCTTGGTGATTTTAATTGCAGATTGGGCTCTGATGCTCGTAACGTTGGGGCCAAACTTGTCAGTTCAATTAACGATCGAGATGACACTGCAAAGTATGGACTAAGACTACTAGACCATTTCTAATGGAATGATTTAATCTCAATGAATGCTTTCTTTCGGAAGCCAACTTCTCGGAAATGCAACCTATTTATACATTAAAATATGACTTTGAGTAACTTTCAATGTTTCTTCAAAACGGGTTTTCTTCCGAATCTAAAAATCAAGTAGTGTTAGAAATGCAGTTGCCTTTTGTCGTCTAAGCAGCGCAAATTTCAATTTTTTTCCAGCACTTAGTAATATAATGGAAAAAAAGCGAAATCTTTCCTGATAAACCTGAAATGCAGTAGTCTATTTACGAATACTTAAAGCGCATTACACAGCATGAAACCTAGTTACTGTGGCAAAGACGTGCAAGATGTTGGAAGAGACGAATGTGCCTTGTATAATTTCTGCAGAGTGTAAGCACTGCGCTTAGCTTTCTAAGCATTATAAGGCGTACCTGGTAGACACATGTATGTGAGCAGATGTAAAAATATTGAAATCGTCAGTCACCGCTACGGTGGTTGAAAGTATATTTTAAAACAAAGAATACCCTACTATCTATATAAAATGCACCATGTTAATTTTTCGAGGTATACTTTTATGCATGGGTGCGAATTTATGTCTGGCAAATTGATCGAGATATTAACTGAACGGCAATGTATATAATTGAGCTAAATCTATCAAAAGGTGTTTACCGACTACGTAATGCCTTCATTAAATAGCTAGATCAGTAGACACTTCTTATGAAAGGTCTAAATGTTTTTCATTCATCTACCTAGTTTTACTCCTGTTGAAAACAGGTACTGTTTAGACTGCCCCACGTTCCGCATTATTTTGTCAGGTTAGAGGATCATATCAGACTTGAAGAGAAACATTGAGTTTCTAAGTTGAAAAAAATTTTGACATTCAGGAATAATTTTGCTTCCGAATGGTGTATCACCGTTCCCTAAAATAGTCTTAAACAATTTAAACTTGACCAAAGTTATTTAACAAAAAAATGTTCTTAAAATTTTTGATTATAAATTTGTGTAAGCTATAAAATTTGATTTGCGGGGCTATTTTTTCTACAGGTTGTTCCTAATTGTTAACCAGTGCCCTTAATTAGTACCTAAATATTCATTTAAATGTTTTGAGTTTGACTTTTCAAGTTTGTTTAGGTTTGAAAACTCGATGTTAAATCAAGGCTCTTTAGATAGTTCGTCATTATGTATTTTCGCTAATTTCTTAACCCTCAGGGAAACTGTACTAAAATTAATGTTGCTTATCGTTTTGATTATTTTGCTTTTATTCACATATTATATTTTCTAATCAGACCGACCAAGAGCAGGGGCAAAATTTCAAAAGATCCGAGCAGACCCATTTATTTCGGTGATTACATTTAATGTTAGCAAAAAATTTTTAAGGCGAGAAATTCGTTCTTTGAACTTACTTGTTTCGCCATTTTATACACATTTTTCTCTTTGTTTGTCAATGAACAATAGAATAACTGGATATGTTAAACCTACTTTGCAACCGTTTTTTAGAAGTCAACATGATGTGCTTTTGTAGAAAACGTGGTTTGGCAGATATTGATGCATTATTCAGTGCCCACCAACCAGTTTTTTGAGTTTTTCGATTCTTGTAGACAAAAAATACTATCCTTAGAATGAGTTTGCATTGCGATTGCAAGTCTTTTTACATGCAGGTAATTGAGGTTATTTGAAGTTTGAATTTATGAACTAAACCAGACGACTTCAGAGCATCTAATACAAAATTTATAAAAGTTTGAAAAAGCGATATCACCAGTTTGAAGAGAAGTTAATTTAGAGTATTATAAATCAAGTATTACAAAGAGCTGATATCAAAAGCTTTGGGATTAATTATGAGCTTATAATCTTTAGCATGATGCATAAGTCGCATAGTGTAAAAATGTTCGACTTTCGAATAACCAATGAAAATTTTTGTACAGTATTTGCAGTAATTTATAAAAGCAAAATGCGTTTTTTGAAGATTTTTAAATTTTCATAAATTATTCTTAGAGAAAATGGAATCAAAGGCGATAATTAGTGTAAAATAATAGAGTTTATTCAAATTCACTCTTTTGTATCGAGACTGAGAATATAAACATTTGTATGGTATAGAGGCAGACACGACAGGTTGGAGTCAAATTGAACGTTAAACTTGTGACCCTGCAACACATTCTCTTTACGAAATTTGGCAAATGATACAAATAAAAATATAAAGTTTTAATGCTTTTTTAAAATAATTTTCGGAAATACGACACATTTAAGTAAGAAACAAAGATTTGGCAATAAAATTAGTGTCCGAATTCGTAAACCTTATAGTTCTTAACAAAAAGCAGAATCTGTGATTAAATTCAAGCCAAAGAAATGGCCATAAAATTTCTTCATTAATTCACTTTGTAAAAATATTTAAACTGAGCATTTTCACATCGCAGATCCAGTAAAATATGCTCATTTAAATTTGTGTCTTATGTCTACTACTTCGAGCCTAATGGTTTTTTTATTTAAATGCATGTGTCGTCATTTAAGGATAAGCGATTGAAAATTTGTTATTCAGATTCCAGTTTTTTACTGCTGCTTTTTGAATACGATTGCATTAGTTCGAAGTCTATCGAAGAGATTGAATAGAAAATTATAATTGATACGCGCCATCATAGGTCCGTGAAATTTTGTTTATTAACAACTTTGATTTTTATACCCATCTCAAGAAAAAATGTTGAAATATAAATAGAAAAGAAACTGAGTTAACGACCTGATTCGAAGATGGAAACAAACATATCAAGAAAAGTGAATCGCTTGGTTTTACGTATAGCTCGCACAGAGAGAACCTCGAAAAGCCATCATGCTTTTAAAAGTTATAATAGAGGAAATAGACGGCACCAAAGTGCAATTTCCAAGGTGCGACTAATCACTATTTCATCTAAATTCAGATTATTCAACATGTTCAAATTCAGCTTCGACGGATTTGACTGCACCCATGCTCTTTTTAGTTTAACTAACTTTGATTCTTTAAACACGCCTTTTGAAAGAAACGGATGAGCAAGCATGAACCTGAGACTTAAATGCATCAAAATTTTAGCCATACCGACTGAATTTAAGTTAGTTTGCTATCACCATTCAATTACGAATCAGTAGAGATCTAAGAAAAATAATTTTAGGTACAATCTTCTCTTCAGCTGCTATATAAACAGAGAAATGCGATTTTGACTGAGCTGGTTGAACGCACATTGTTGGAGAAATGATGTGTTTTATGCCCCGCATATATTTAACCAGATGTTAAAAATTTTAGTAAACAGACTATTTCAATCTCTGTACATTTGAGCTCGTTATCTAATTTAGAATATTCCCTATACAAGCTCTATGTTAAACAATATAATTCAGCATTTAACATCGAGTAGCTCTGATTTGGATAACTGCTGCTTTGCATTTTTAAGCTGCCGATTAAGTGAAGACAGTATAAGCGTAAAATAAAACGTTCAATGACCATCTGGATAAGTATAAATCAAGCTTCCAGTTGACTGAGCAACTAAGTCTCTCTCGCGCTCTTTAGGTTATAAACGCTGAGCCAGCCACGAATTTAGTCCCTAAACGACAGCTTTGCAATAAGTATCCGTCGTCTTGAAAGCAAGCATGCAATGGATAAATATTTGCTTGAATTTCAAGCAGGAAACGCTTGGTAATCAACAGTACCTGAAAAAAGCTAAGCTTGTTTATCACAGGGCAGAAAAGATTGGTTTAAACAGAATTGTAAATGAATAACATTAACGTTCCTGCTTTCCTTTTTTCACTTCCATTTTTTTGTTTTATGCAAAACAGTTTACAGCTGCCTACAGCTGAATAAGGTTGTTTCTTAAGAATCTCATTGTACTCAAAGGGAATTATTTATGCAAACTTTAAAAGCCTTCTTTTTTTAAAATTCAACTGGTACTGACTGAATTCAAAATTCGATGGAGCATCAACAATTACCATTCTGTTCATGTTTGTTTCTGTGTAAGATAGTTGAAATTTTTTGCTTTATCAAAATTATTGTATTTGCAGCTGTAAAATTGATTGGATGCGACATTAGAAATAGGAAACCAATTGAATACTGCGGTCATCAGAGTGAAATGAAATAACCAAAAAATTCAAAATTTGCCAAGTCTTCTCAATTTACATAGGGTCTCGCTATCTTACAAAAACCTCTTTCTAAAATCAGATTTTAATAAGATTATTTAGTCAAACAGCTAAACTTTGTTGTCCTGATATAGTTCATTCGTATTTAAAAATTTGCGAAAATGATTAAGCTGGTGTTGAAGCTGGCACAATGAGTTCAATAAACGAAGGCGCTTAAAATTGTTGATTTACCTTACATGGTAAGACAATATATTATTTGAATGTGCAGGATTTGAATGCATCAATTTCTCTGACGAGCTTACTTAATGTCGCATTTCTTGATGTACATAATAAACGAAGATGAATGAATAGAGGCGACCATGTTAAACAAATTCTATTTAGAATTCCGTTAGTTGAATTGAAAATAATGATGCCCATCTAAAGTTTGTTTAATCAGTTCGCTTTCTAATTTTGATGTTTATAAGCTGAGGGTATAAAATTAAGTATGGCCAACCGCATTTGGAGTGAGGAATTCAAGATAGCTTTTCTGTTGCTGTCAAAAGGCAGATTAACAAATATATATTTACTTTGGATGGAACTAAGTCAAGAGGGTAGGAATGCAAAATGAATTTGCCTATAAGAAAAAAACTCTTTAAATTGCTTTTTGAAGAGAGAGAACCTTCCGTGTTTTTATTATCGCATCTAGAGTTTTGCGAACGCTGACTCGAATTCTTGGTTTCGTGAAATTCATACAATAGTTGACCTGTAAATTCAACCAAATACATATAGGATAAAACGGTTGAAATAACTTTCTTCAAAATAGTGGACAAAACTTGTGCATTGATTTTCTTTGAATTTGAACAAGTTAATGTCCTTGGTAATTTCACTTGCACATTCGTCTTTGATACCCATTAACGTTGAGGCCAAACTTGTCAGTCCATTCACCGTTCTAGATGACACTACAAAGAATGAACTAAGACTGCTAGGCCCCTTCTGAGAGCATAATTTAGTCCTGATGAATGCTTTCTTTCATAAGCCAACTTTTCGGAAACACAATTTATTTATACATTAAAAGAAGACTTTGATTGACCTCAAGTGTTCATTCCAAACAGGCACTCTACCTTAACTAAAAATCAAGCACTGTTAAAAATGCAATAACATTTTGTCATCTAAGCAGCGCCTATTTCGTTTTTTTTCTAGCACTTAATAATAAGTTCGGAAGATTCAAAATCTTTCCCGATAAACCCATAATGCAGTGATCTCATTAAGAATACCTGAAGCGCATTACACAGCATGATACCTACTTACTGTGGCAAAGACCTGCAAGACGCTTGGCTATTTAACAAACTTTTGTTCCGTTATTTCACTATTGACGCAAGACTCGGACATCGATTTTAGCTAGTATTAGCTGATCGACCAATCAACTGGAGTGAGGTACATTGAAATTGCAAACCTGGGATAAGTAGGAATCAAGCATTTGTGCCTACGCAGATGGGTAGGTGGTCATAGCATCATCGACACATTTTCATACCATTTACTAAAATTATCATTGATTTATTGCGATTCGATTGATTGAACTAAATTTGACTACTTTTGAGAAGCTTCGAACACTGTGAGGCATGGTTATACCAATCACCAGTGATCATGGAGAACTTTCAATACATGATCTTCTAATTTCTCAAGCATCAAAAGAATTTGATGACTCACTCGCATTGGTTCTTGCAGAAGCTACAAAGACTGCTGCAGAGTGTTACCACGTAGCCAGTTCTGTGGTAGGTAACTTTCCTACTTGATTAGAATAACCACTAATGCTACTTATATATGAATGAATGGCAGTATAGGAGTATATGGTAGCCTTTCAAAATGGCACATTCCCTTTCCGCAATACGAAGGATTAACAATAGGTAATCTCTGAGAGGCAATTAAAAATTACCTAATTGAGTCATCTCATTTAGACTAATTTCATCCATTTAAGCCAACATTCCTACAGCTGGGAGGAACATAATATTGAACGATAAGATAGTTACAATTCTGTCGTAATTCATGGATCTGATAACGTTTGGTTGACATCATGAATGAAAAAATTCGCAGCGACCAAGAAACGATTTGTGATCGTCACATAAAAATCAAGGACTTGAGTATTGAGGGATTTCAACATCCTGTTCCGGATACTTCAAAACGCTGGCATCATTCAAAAGTAAATGTTGTCCAAGTTCATGTTATAAGCATCAACATAATTTTGCTGCGTTTAAATAGGTATTGAAACTATTTAAGAGATTCTTGACAATACGAGTTCAACATTTGTATTTTTTAAACGGGTTGTGCAAAATTCGAATATCGTCAAACAATATGTACGTTCCATAAATATGCTTATGTAATTCTGACCCTTCAGAAATATCATTCAGCATTTAGCCCATGCACACAGAAACTTCCCAAAAAGTAAGAACCAGCATGTAGAAATAACAAAAATTACTAAGAATTTTTAAATACTACCGCTTATTTACAGAACTTTAATCATTTTTATAACTGCCAGAAATATGTTCCAATTAAAAATTCAAATGTTAATCTATATCTAACCTTACTACAGATATGCCCCTTAAAGATCAAACATAAAAAAACCATTGCTTATTTTGTAATATGAACGAAATTTTACAGTTCATTAGGTCCTAGTAAAGTTGCCAATCCATGAGACTCAAACTCGAATGAACTCATGAACAGAGGAAACACAGCAACTGGAATGATATAACCATGTCGTATTATCGATGTATATGTGCTGAAATTCTGGCACAGGTTTTGCCGTGCTGCCTTACAGTTTATATTTACCAGACGTCATGATTAACGAAAATAAAATGCTACTAACATAAAAACAGAGATGGGAAAACTGCCTAGATTTATTCGTGCCCTTGAAAGAGCAGGGTACGGATAATGTAGATCAATAAATTCGTCTACTTAATGAAGTATGTAATTTAAATACATTCACTAAAAAGGGCTTTGATAGTTCAGCCTATGTAAGGACTGAATGTGATGGCATCACAATTAAAGTGAACTCAGAAAGGCATTTTTCCAAATCGTTCAGGTTGGCTAGCTGTGTCACTTGACAACCGGCGAAACAAATCAACAATACTTTATGATAAGATATCTGGCTGTTTCTCTAAAAAAATGATCTACACTTAAGCGGAATCTTATTTGATATTCCTAAATTTTCCGTCAATGTGCTCAAGATCTCAAAAGCACACTTTGGATGTAGATGCCAGTCTGTTGTAGTATCTTCAATTTCAAAAGGATTCTGTGATTAACTCAAGCAAAGATTAATTGATGGCAAATGTATTCATGCTGGAAATTTGGCAAAAACGCATTCTTATCCTAGACGATCATTTTTATTTTTATTCGTCCACACCCTTTAGGGCAAGTCCGAAGGACTTATAAGGGGAACAACAGAAATACAATAAAGTTACATATAATAGCTTAGAACAGTTATTTGACTTTGAGCGACTCACTGGTCTTTTCTCGGCATGGCTGCGTGGCACAATAAAATTCAGTTCTTCTGCTGCTTCTCATGGAGTATCTCGGATAGAGTTCTTCCAAGCCGTGATGGAGCAGATGTGCATTTCATCCTGTCACAGTCTTTTTTTTATCGTCCACTCTATCATTTTCTCATTCGTATTCAGCTTTTCCGCTTTTTCTACTTCAGTTTGATTCTTTCAACTTCTCTGTTGGTTCCTTCTTCTTCTGATTTCGTGCGAAGAGTGACAGTTCCTAATGTTTTTCTATCCATCTTTCAGTCTTGTATCTTTTAAAGCAGTCAGTGAGAGGGCACTTTAGTCTATGATCCAATATCTCTTCAGTTGCAACTTTCTCTTCTTCATGATCTTCATACCCCTTATAAAAGTCTTTCCAAATTTCTGGTGAAGATTCAATTCATTGCTACATGCACGCACTTTCTACAGAGCCCAGAGATGCTTTAGACGTTGACGAAGATCACCACGACTAGGTTGAGAGTAGTTTAAGATACTTTGCCTGTTTCATTTGCACCTTAATATTCAAAAAATACACTGAATAGCATAGAAGACGAATATGATGAACCTAAATCCAAAAACTTAACTTTAAGAAATTGATTTGTTATATGATCAATAGAGGTGCTATAATCATTAATTGTTAATTGGAAAGTGAGTTTTTCTTAGAAACGCAAAAGTTTTCAGTTAATAGATCTTCCGATTGACTCTCAAACAGAGCTGAACATCTTTGTTAGGTTTCTGCATGACTCACTTTTCGCAAACCCTGCAAAGCGCATTCAGATATCTTGTGCCTTTACCTGCGATACCAATTGATGCTATTTATGGTCTTAGAGCATTACTTAGAACCAGATCATTTTACTCAGTCTTAAGTAAATAGGCATGAAGTCACTAGATCGTTCAACAAGTGCCGTCAACACCTCAAGCAAAGCCAAGGTTGCTATAAGGTACTTTTAGGTTGTTTTTAAAATAAATTCAACTAAATTATTGTTAATTGGCCACGAGAAAAATCACTCATGCTTTAAATACAAGCAGCTGCAAGTAATAAGCAAATTATCCAGTTAATGAATATTGCTTATGTGAATTTTCCTTTTTAACATAAAAGCAAATGTACATAAAAACAATGTGAGATATGAACGCAGCTGATTTCATCCAATATTGAATCTCACACTACCAGACTGTTCTATTTTAATTTAAAACAGCTCAATCAAAACATTTGAAAAATGCCGGCTATGTAATTATAATAACAAATGATTAAAAAAATGGACAAACGTTTCTATATTAGTAAATTAACTGTATAAATAAGCCTAAAAAGCTATCAACAGAGCTTTAAAGGAACTATCAGAAAAATGCGACAGCTAAAGTTACCGATTTTATTTTAACCCCCCTTAAAAATAGAGCAAATCAGAAACGTGGTTGCTGCCCACTGTGACATGGCAATCGATCGTTGCTATAAGCTATTAAAACCGGTAAATCAGGCACTTTATCAGTGACCCAAAGCGAAAAATCAAATACACTCTTAGTTATAAGGAAAATGCAAGCAGCTTAGTTCCATGAACAGATTTTGAACATGAAAAATGTTAAATGCTGAAACAAATCATTAATTTTCTTTATATTAGCAAAGAAAACAGACATGAAATTATATGAAGATAAGTAAGCGAGCTGTAGCAAAAGTGAAATAGCTAAAAGTTCAAAATACATCCTGATTATGCTGTCGATGCAATCATGTAGCGAGAAAACAATCTTTCAAATTTCACAGTCATTCGTTCAAAACGCCTTCGATTCAGTAAGGCTTAAGGTAAAAGTAAAACCCATCATGAAGACTTATTTTGGAACTTTGATTGGTAAGTATGGAAAAAATAAATTATTAAATGAATTTTTTATGACCTTTAAATTTTTCATTGGTTTAGTCGTCGGATTCTTTTAACTTTTAATCCGGACGCTTTCCATTTTAAGCAGACTTAATTTCTTCCATTATAACAGTTTTGTACAGTTTTTTGAATAAACTAAAGCGCAACATCTCTTTGAATCGGAAAAGACCATAAATACTGTTACAAAGGGGCACATTCCTTCATTGTTTACGAATTCCCTCTCTCTAGCTTAGACCCATGAAATTGAGGATTTAGAGTGTTAATGACGTACGATTTAACATCTTAACAAATCTCTTGCAAGGTAACGTCTACGGCTTAGATCAAATTCATCATATCATAGAGAATAGCTTTTATTGTGAATTCTGACATCAAATAATTCTAGGATCATTGTTCCATCTGCAGTCTGCATGGTTTTCAAGTAAATAGATTACTAAGAGTACATCTCTAGGTTAAAATACATAATTATTTCGTTGAACTGTTGAATGGGTTTGCACTACTTTATCAGGGTGCCTGCAAAATATTCTTGAAATTTTTTCCAGTGTTTGTTTTAACATTCTGCATTACTTTTTTTAAGAAATTTATATATTTTGAATCACAATAGCGTCCATGTTTGCAATATTGGGAGGTTTTATAAATTTTCCCGAGCATGAATGTAACTGAAGAATACTTAACTTTGATTCAATTTTCATCCAGTTTCTAGCATGATGAATCTCTTATTCGAACTGATTTACAAATCCGAACAAAAATTACTGCTGTATGAAAAAAAATTGTTATAGATGTATTGATAAGACGAAAGGACTGAAACCAAACTACTCATTGGTTCTAGGCTAAGATGACCGACGTGCTGGATGAATGGCTTGATAGTTGGTGATGATGGTAACGATGATGTTGGCAGGCAGATAGTCATGGCAAAAGCGAGCAGAACAGAACTACTGCAAGAAAGGATCCACTATCGAAGCCCTCTGGCAAACGCTCCTGTTCGGTCATGTAGATGTTTATGAGGCGAGTTCAGCTCCACATAAGGGAGCTGTTTGCCATTAGATTCAAACTAAGGCAAGTATTCTGTGTTCTTGTCAAATCGTATGGAACTGCCAAAGCGTTTTATGTAGAAAAAATTTACAAATGGTCATTCATGACAGGGTCCACTGTAGATCTTGAGGTGAATAGGATCATGTCCATTAACATAGCTATTGTAAGCAAGGTTAACAAGCAATAAATGGCTGTGACAGAAACTTATTGCCTAGATTCAACCCATTTTTCTTATGTTTGTGTACCAATGCTCTAAAACTCTGTTATAAAGCATGTTTCTAGAAAGTTTTGAACTCAAAAACAGATATTTTATTAACATGAATCTAGGGAAAGGCCTAAATGACAACTGAGAACGTTAATGAATTTTGATGTCCTGCACTGCCTGACGGTTGGAGAACAATAAGAGTTCTTTGAGACACTCATTTTGTTCCTCTACTTTTTCAGCATCGCTGAAGATCTGGGATTTGCGTATTAATGATTCAATTGATAGTCTATCTCTTATATTTTATTTACTAATTTGTAGGGGGTAAAATATTTCTGCAGCCTGTGAAGATGGTCTTGCAAAATATAAAATACAAAGACTACCCTTATTTGAATTCCTCCGTATTTCAATCACTTAGATGCTATCGTCTATTTGCTTTCATTTATGAACTCAGCGTGATGTTTAAATCACTTTGTGCTGGTTGCGAGACTACTATGTGTGTATTTACAAAAATTGCGTTTGATTTCACATTCACCCTTTAGTCCAGCTCTTACAATTTCGGTCCACGCACATTTAAAAAGCACGAATTTGTTCGATACAAGCCCCAATTATTGGATTGGTTTCTCCATAAAAATTTTGCTTCTGAAAGGTGGACAGTTTTATTTTTTGCTAAGTTCACAACTTTACACGAAAACCAAATTCCCTTTGAACTTATTGTGAGGGGAGAACCCTACAAGAATACTGAAAAAATTTCTCAAATCAATGACTCCATATAGATGAGAACCTTAAAGTCAGATGTTAGTAAAATGTAGCATTTCTAAGCATTTATTAATTTCGCATAGAAATTAAGCAGTACGTTCAAAATTGAAGCTTGTAAATATCAAACGATGCTTAAAACTGTTGACCTTCACAATTTTAACTGTTATATTTAATTGCTAGAGCAAATTTTTAAGGTTTTTACCTGAAATAAATGTTGTGGAATGAACTGAATGAGCCTTTACAAAATGTATGCATTATAAATATCCTTTTGCTTTGAGTATTTGAAAATATAGCTAATGCATGAGCATTTTGATTCAACCAAAATATTGCTTTTAAAGTATATAGTTAAATGAGATTGAAAGGGTTGGATATCAAAAAATGTTGACAAACTAGACTGATTGGTGTTGACATTGCACGGTGAAAATATGTTTATACTCATTAGCTAAGTTTTAGTGCACGCAATGACTGCCTTTCTATTTTAATATTTTAAAGAAAATTTTCGTTCCTAGTTGTAAACTTTGCTGTTAAAATTTTGAAGGTAAATACTTTTGCAGGACACACTAAATATTGTCTAGCAATATAATTTCAACCATTGAATGGAATTTCAGTTCAATCTTAAAATCAAAGAAGCGAAATTTGATTTAATGGAAAATGGAGTCAATAATAACTAATTTGATATTAACTGAACTCTAATATCCAATTTTCAGAATAAATGACGTTATAATTCTCAAGTAATATATTTTGGGGAACTTAAACTTTTACTCTATTGTAATTTATATAGCGTTACGGTTTTGCTTTCAATGCAAACTGTAAATAAAATGAAATTTTAGAGGGGACTGCAGCCTTTTGTATTTAGATATCCAATTAATGTTTGAGTTAACCACATAATTTGATAATTCCATCTTTTGCTTAGAGCATAATTTTATAACGCTTCAATTTTAATTATCTATTTCTGTTAAATACAAAAATATTTTTTTTGTTTTTTTGTTTGTTTTTGTTTTGTTTTTGTTTTGTTTTGTTTTTTTGTTTTTTCTGCAGTTTCAAGCGCCAAATATTTGAGAACCAATGGCTCTCCAAGAGCTTTCCGGGCACTTTTTGAATTTGCTGGCAACTGCATGCAGTTGGCATCAATTTTTTAATTGAATCTATGCATTGACGAGAAAATCGCTAATTATTTTGAATAAATAGACTTTTTCGATTTAATTGCATTCTTTTGTTCAGTTTCCACAGTGTATCAATTCATAGAGTTGATGAAGCTCGTATACTAGCGCTTCTGGTGTTCGGATACACTCACGTATTCAGTTGCGTGCAATTTCTCCCAAGATCTTTATCAGGTTCATTATGGATAATGTTCTAGGCCATAAATCTAACCTACTTTCTGATTCCATGACATGAGCGAGTTATTTCACTTTCAAATTTTGATATTATCTAATTTTATGGTAGTTCTAGGGGGATCAAACTCTACTTATTTTAGCGTGGTCATTGTGGCTATACCTTCGACTTCAAATGGGGTTCACTGCAACTCAGCTAGTTGATTTGTTATAAATTTCAAACTTTACGAATAAAGGAATGTTTCTTTATTTTCATCATAACTTCTTTCCTTTTATTATTCATAAATCGTCACAAACCGTCGCAGCATATACTGAATTCCAGTTGTCCGAGTTTCACTTGGATCCATTTCTTGAAGCCTTTAATTTTAATTTACATTCGGAGATGATTTTTTCTCAGGCAGTGCTGCAATGTTGCCTTTAAATTCTGAGTTTCAAAAGTAATCGCTAATTACAATTGCAGTGCTTTTTATTTAAAAAACGCTAATGTTTCTCATTGCAAATAATTCCGCGTGGCATTTCAAATAATGCAAGGGCAATCAATTGACCTCCTTAAAAATAAGAATATATGCATCGAAAATTAGCTAGAATTGAATAGAAGTACTCAATGTATCCGGCCATGATTTCTGATTGTTATCGATTTAAGTGAAATTCAAATGTTCATCGCGTATGACATTTTCCTAAAATTTCTTGAAATGTCATTTTTCATTTATGATGAAGTAAAAGTTCTCTGTTATGCATTGAATTTCAATTATTTAAAGAATATTCCAGCATCTTTTGATTCACTTGAACGTATTGTATTTTAAAAATCAGTTTTCAAAATGGCATTCATTTTACAACTTATGGTAAATACTAATCCGTGTTTTAAACAAAAGCACTTGAACTTTGAGTGGAAACCCACTGCCTCAAGTTTATATTTTCGTACAAGTTTTTAATTGTAAAGATTAGCGTGGGATCAATGGAATGAAAACCATCCTTCTAAAACGATAAAAAACCGTACTCAAGCCGAGTAAAGTAAACGAAACAAATGAAATCCCGCAGATTATTTTTGAAACAAAGCGTTTAATTTAGAGGCTAGTTTGAAAGTTGGCAATTGTCATATTTGGCAATTTCACTTAACTATGGTTTTTCAATGATATCGAGCGCACAAATTCTGCTCGACTTCATGTTGCATGCTAACAACAAAGCAATTACTCAAAAAAAGTATCCATGCTTTTTTTCAAAATAGTGATAAATTTGCAACAGGGTTGACAAAAAAGCAATTAATGCCGATTGGGTAAACTATTAGATAATTATTGCTGTTGATTTATTGATGAACCTAAGTTAAAGCGCAACCTTCATCGTCGTTCAGTGCTCTACCGAATAGGACATTTTTTATGACTGGAGAGTTGGTATTTGAAGTGAAGCCTTGCGTGAGATCACAAGTGAACAGAAAATGATAAATTTGCTTTTGCCAATTTGTGCTGGCTGACCACAAGCAGAACTCCTTTCCTCCACAATAAACGCATTTGTTTCTTTTGCCGTATCATCAACCTTATCTGATTTTATAACTAGTGTCTATAATTTTCGATGCTACATTCGTTTTTGCCTGGAAAATATTCATTGAATTTTATAACGTGGCGCTATACACCCATCGATACATAAATGTACAAATGTACTAATCGAAAGACAAGACTATATCTTGTCAATTTTCTAGACACTTTTGAAATTTCTGCCTCTTTCTTTTGATTAAAATTGGCAATTTTGCAATTTTAAAAACAGCCAAATGATGTACAAGTGAGTTGTGCGTTTGCAAAAAGGAAATAATGAAAAATGACCTACTCCACCTGAATTAATGCCAAACCAGTAAAATAGCACCTAGCAAGCAGTGAGCGCATCGATGGTAATTTAGCTTGTGTTACAGATCACGTTTGTTTCAAATTCATCAAAAGCGTTGGGCAAACTGCTTTAATAATCAGCTTGTTTAACCAATTTGCAATTCTATTATCAGCACTTATTTACTTAAGACGATACAGGAATCAAATCGGGTGTTCCAGCATACGCTCGATTCAAGATAACTTACCATATTTACCGCAAACTATTCAGCATAAATCCTTGAATTCAGTGCTTTCATCATATGTAGGAAGAAAAATTCGAAGTGGTATTTAGAATGCATAAACATTAAATTGACAACCTGGTTCCATCTTTTAGACGAGATACCTATTTTACCAGTTAAGTATTTTGGTCTCTTCAAACTGAATCATTCCAAAAGAAGGGATTGATCGGTTCTCAGCCCAAATGAAATGCTTTGATCCAAATTTAAATTTGTCAGCAGATCATATTTTATGTTTGTCTTTGTCAATGCATCCATTTTCTTGAATATTGCAGACTGTTTCAAAAATAACCATTGATGTTGATGGTGTCAATGGAGTAGCTATCGTTGAATTATCAAGTAGAGTTATTGTGAAATACGAGTTTAGTGAAATGTTGCATAAACTTTTTAACCAGCACCCTTATCCTATCAGATGACAGAGAGACAAAAGATAATTTCCTGACAAAAAACGCATAAGTCATAAAATTTTAAAAATGCTTGCATTTCTAGTGAAATTCTTAATTTCAGATACAGTTTTATCACCTACATTGACAACATTTTTGCATACCTTATAAGGGTTTTATAAGCATGCGATTTTGGTTTTTAATTTTTTCTACGTAGACCTTTTATTAAAAGTTGTTTACCTCACCTCAGATGTAAGCGTTTTGAATTTCTAAGTGCAGATACATTTATTATTCATATTGAGGCATTGCACTCAAGTATTGCAAACAGTTAACATCTTTCTAAATATGAGCACATATGAGTGAAGCGAATTTTCTTGCCGTTTTCATGATTTAGCTCTCTCCTACCCCTTTCTAGTTTACACAGGTTAGCGTCACTTGTAACCTACTTATAAGCACCTCATTACATACATTAGGGATAAATAGGAACATGAAGTATGTTAGGAACACGAGGGCCAAACTCGACAGAATAACAATGCAGAGCTACCCACAGTATAGGGAATTTAGAAATGGATTATGAAGGACTATTCTATCGTAGCTAATTGCTGCTGACTTCAGAATAGAGATAGTATCTGCTATTAGTAATTACTATTTGAACTGGAGCTCAGGCCATTTAGACTTCATTCATGACTCATTTTTATTGCAAAGGAAGAGCGTAAGTAACGCATAACTGTGCACAAAAATTAACAATACTTATGCAAAAAATAATGCCAAATTAAGTATACTATTGAAAAATCGTAGGCAAATTTACCAGAGAAACGGTGTAAAGAAAATTCACACGTGGCTAAAATATTTTGAGTCCATTTCGTCCTCTCCTGGCTGAGCATTTCTTTTCCGGCAATTATTCAGCTTGAACACATATTGCAAGGAAAAGGCGTTTTAGTCTTGTCAATGCAGTTGTAAACTTTTATTAAACAGTTCAAGGAAAAGCTGCATACTTGTCACTGCATATGAATCAGAGTACAATTTTAATGTTATAACCCTTAAAATGTCGTGGCCAAGTGCCTTTTTAAAAGTTTGCCACTTCCATGTACATTAATGCAAATCGTAATGTGGCTTGTGTGAAAACCATTTCGATAGCACTGGAATAAGTCAAATGATACTAATAAGAGATATTGAGAAAAACCTGCATTTAATCTGAAAACTGAGTATAATGATTTACCTGATAGTTACTCTAACCTTCAAACTTGAAGACAACGGACTCCTAACCCATACAGTAGAAGCTTAAATCCATGTTCCTGTACTTGCTTCATAATTCATGTTTTTGGTGTAAAGGGTTATAGTGAAAGTAGAAATCGTTCAAAAAAAAATTTATTTTTCGTGTGACTTATTAAAGACGAACCTCAATAAGTTCAAAATCAGTTAACGTTTGTGTAACACAGCAAATTAATGGCAAGTTATTTTTGTATTTTATTTTCAGAGCAAAGGAAAACTGAATGCTCCCAAAGATGCCTTGTGGCAAAAGAAAAGCTACAAGAAACTAGGTCATTTGGGTAAAATAACATCATGAAAATGCATCTGCAGTGATGATTTGTAGTAAATTAAACTCAGGTCACTCACACAAAGAGTGGTTTATTTTAAAAAGATTCTAGGTGCCATTGAATCGTTACAAAATTCTCATTGCATGTTTTTAGGTATAAAAGTATGTGCCTAGAACAATTCTAGGCCTAAATACTTTTTGACTTCTTTTTCTTGTCTAAGACTGAAGAGACCCCGATTATGTAAGCTCAATAAGCAAAAGTTTTTCATAAAGTAAGAATACTTTTGATTAATTAGAAGGAGAATTCATCTAACAAGTTTTGCCTAAACTTTATCAGCCTGCGTATAAAAAGACCAAAAATGCAGTAAATGTATTTTATTTATAAATATGAACTTTAATATTAATATAAATTAATTACATTGTTCGCAGCAGCCATTCATTTAAGAAATAATGAGCATTAAATATGGCACAGATTTGTTTGCAGTCAGTCTTAAATTTTGACTATTCGAAGGCTATCAAAAATCATTTTAATTAGCACCACTTCAATTTCTTTCTTTATGTTAGTATGCTGTTCCACAAAGCAGTTAGTACTGTTTCATGCAATATTGAGTAATACAGTCATGCTTTTATTAGAATATGGCAAAGACATTTAATTAAAGAGCAAAACTGAAAAAACCACCTTCCAACGCCGTTGAAATCATCAGTAACAATTATCCTTAGGCTGATGAACTGTTGTTAATAGTAGGTCAGCTTTTGGCAAAGTGACATTGTTAATTATGGCAAAGCACTTGCTCTTTGCAAATGGAGGTTTTTATTTAAGACTATTAGTTTGTCACTGAAATGAATGAAAATTTTACTTGACGCCCTCTATAATATGACTAGATTTCAATGATCAGTTCTATGTCCATGTATATTCAAATTTTTTTCAAATTGCATCGATTCCATTTTTTTTCATTCTATTAAAGAACTTCAGTGCTAATGTTTGTTCAGACATTGACTTTTTTGCTAAAATTTCATCAAAAAGTCCTTTTAGGTTTTATGCTATCGTTTCTTAGCATGATTTTATCACATAAATTTTATTTAATGCTTTCAAAGTGCAATGATTTCAGAAAAGCTACTATGAACGCGTACTAGGTGGTAATTTATGCGTTTAAATTTCACATAGCAAATTGCTGCTTTTAAAAATTTTCTGCTTCTCAGATCTAAATTTCAAGAGCCGCATAAACAAGTAAACAAAATCAAAACTCCATTAAAAGTGCGCCTATAACATGCTTAAACTAGGCTGACGACAAAATGGTTTTAATCAAAAGACATAAGTAAACTACTGCTTTCATGTAATGAAGCAAATGTCTTCTGCATTTTAACAGCCTTTTATAGTATGAATGGTTGAATGTACTATTTTTATTTTCAGATGATCCAAATGAATGTGGCGTTTTCTGCATCAATTCACCTTTTAAAAAATCAAATCATCTTGTCCGATCGGTCCAATGATCGGTCTCTTCAAATACAGCTTTTATTTGAAAAATACGAACAGACATTTATATTTTAACACTTAAATTTTATTCATTGAAAATGATTTCTTCAAATCTTTAAAAAATATGGATATAATAGCCATGTTAGCAATTTAAACATAAATGTTAAAGCTAAGCTTCTTTATTAGATTGCATACACTTGCTTTTCTTTACATTATTATATTTGTTAAAATGAAGCATAAAATTCCAAGTGAATCTAAATAACATGCTATACATCCTTAACGTAAGATTTCGCGTTTATCTGACAGCTCCTTTAAAGCTTTGTTGATGGCTTTCAAGGCTTATTTATGCTGTTTATTTGCCATTATAGAAATATTTGCCCATTTTTTAAAATCAATTGTTATTGTAATCACATAGCCAGCATATTTCAAATATTTTGATTGAGCTGTTTTAAATTTAAATAGAACAGTCTGGTAGTGTGAGATTCAATATTGGATGAAATCAGCTGCGTTTATGTCTCACATTGCTTTAATGTTAAAAAGGCAAATTCACATAAGCAATATTCATTAACTGGATAATTTGCTTATTATTTGCAACTGCTTGTATTTAAAGCATGAGTGATTTTTCTCGTGGCCAATTAACAATAATTTAGTTGAATTTATTTTAAAAACAACCTAAAAGTACCTTATAGCAACCTTGACTTTACTTGAGGTTTTGACGGCACTTGGTGTACGATCTAGTGACTTCATGCCTATTTACTTAAGACTGAGTAAAATGATATGGTTCTAAGTAATGCTCTAAGACCATAAATAGCATCAATTGGTATCGCAGGTAGAAGCACAAGATATCTGAATGCGCTTTGCAGGGTTTGCGAAAAGTGAGTCATGCAGAAACCTAACAAAGATGTTCAGCTCTGTTTGAGAGTCAATCGGAAGATCTATTAACTGAAAAATTTTGCATTTCTAAGAAAAAATCACTTTAAAGCACTACGAATTTATTGTTTGTTGCTTACCGAGTCTGTTCTGTATTCAGTTAATATGCGGCTTGGTTAACTAAAATTTTAGAAATCAGATTTTTTTTATCATCTGCCTAGGCTCTGTCTCTGTTAAAAACCAGTACTGTTTAGATTGCGATATTTTTCACACGAATTTTGACACGTTCGAAGGTAGTAGCATATTTGACTAGAAGTAATGAGTTGCTAAGTTACAATAAGTTTAACTTTCACGAATACTTTAGGATTGAACAGTAGATCGCTGTTCCCTGCAAGTATTTTAAAAAATTAAACTTGACCAAAGTTAGTTTACCAAAATTGTTTTCAAATTTTTACGGCTATAAATAGATTAAAGCTGAACATTCAATCAGATTTTATGAAAAATTTTGCAATGCGCATCCTTTCTCTTCGGTTGACGTAGTAGAAAATGCAATCTTTCGGTATCTTTGAAAGTAAAACATAGTAATATCTTTCTTCGCTTTTATTCTTAGTTTTCAACAGCCTTTGCAATGTATTTTATTTGAAAAAAATGATTCATTCTAATAAATTTGGTAGTTTGCGAGCGACGATATTAAATAAATAAAAATTTTAAAGTATTTTTCATAAAACAACCTTGAACCTCGACGTCACCGGTTCACTGGTCCATTCTGTGGCATGGTATAATCGAGCAAATAACGGTTTCCTTTCAGTTCTACAAGTATAAAATAAATTGTGTACAACTCTTATTAGTTTATATTTGATTTATAGAGCTAAGCAAACCTGAATTTAATCAGATTTATTTTAACTTTGTTTATCCAATTTTTTGTCAGGTACAATTTAGCACTGACATCACCTTTCTCAAACGTCATAGAGGGGGTGAAATTCATGTTTACCCCTTTGAATTAAAAAATTGAAGGCAAACATGATGTTAAAGCCTACAACTTTTCATTCATATCCACCCACTGAGCTAGTCCCCAGGATTTGTTTGGAGTACAACGGAAATACAAGGATCTTGTACAACAGTTTAACGCAAGCGAACAGCATTATAACAGTTTATTTGACGTCTTTGGCTCCCTGGGTCTTACTCGTGCAGTTCTTTGCAGCAACTCGGCCAACCTCGACAAATTCAGTATCGTTTATAGTATACGGATTATTGCTGCGCTCATCTATTAAGTGACCATGTCTTTGCATCTCCTTTAGGGTTGCGAAAGATCCATGCCAGTCTACGTTGATGCAGTTTGTATTACCCTGTCTTTACCCTATCAATCATGGTGTATATTTATCATTTTAACCCTAAAAGCTTTGCATTTGATCTAATAGACATGGTTTGGAGCTTTCTTGGCAAATTTTTATAAATTTCCAATTGGTTAGAGCATCGGATTCCTAAGTTTTGAAGTTACTCTCAAATACAAATAAGCTGCAAACTTATTTTAAGAAAGGTATTTTTTGTTTACTTGTGTTGAGTAACTCAAAACTTGATGAGCATGCACTGCCAAACCACGTATTATGCGAAAGCACATCAAGTTTACTTATTAAAAAACGGTAATAATGGTGAAGGTTTATTATGTCTGGTAGTTCTATTGCTTTTTTATAGCCAAAGGAGAGTTGCATTTAAAATATGGGCGAATAAAAAACTATAGAAACTGAATGTTTTGATTTAAAAATGTATTCAGGAGTAAATGAAAATGCAATCATGCAATTATGTGGATCTGCTCAGATCGTGTGCAACCTAATACTCATTTTGCTTAATTTGGCTACAAAAGCAGAATGCAAATGAAAGCAAAACAAATGCATTGGTGAAGCATGTAACGCTAGTTCATAAATTTGCAAATTTGACAAACATCCGCCTCTTAAGCTTTTTGTTAAATAAGGATTGTTTCTAGGCTGAACTAAAAACAAGGATTGGAATTCGATATTTGACTAAGATGACTTCAAAAATACAACAAAAATTAATAGTGGGACAGAGACAATATCTTCAGGATTCATTGAGAATTTACTTAACTTGTTGAGCATCATTTTAACGTGTCGAACATTCAATTCGTTTCTTAAGCAAACTTGTAAGGTCGAATTTCCCAAAAAGGCCAATTTAGCCTATAATTTTTGCATTTTTTACCAAAACCACTATGTGCGTTGGCTAGTATGAAATAAAAGAATTAAACCAACCTTAACGCTGATTTGTTGATGAGATTCTGGAGGCATCTCGAATACTGTTTATCTGAATTAATCTGCTCTAATAAAAGGCCTTCACTTAAAGCGATTGTGTTCCCCACTTATCAAGGTTTATTATATTTTGCCACACTTAACGAACTATATCTCTTGAAAAAAATTCCGCAATGATGCTGTTATTCCTTTTGGTTGACAGAAAATATGAAGCACTTCAATAGTTGAGCGAGAGAAAAAGGGCAAAGTTTATAAAGGCGCGTGATTAATCGCAATTCATTTTGACAAATCGCATCTTAGTTCAGCTAACCAATTGCATTTTTAGGAAGCGACATTTGGTTAAGATTAAGAGCAATAACCAAAATAAAATAAATTGTTCGGTGCAAGAAGTGAAGAGCAAATACAAACACATAAAGTTGTTCATTAGAAGTAAGATAGGCAAAACGTTCACATCGGTTTGAAATGGTTAATTTATGAAGATATGACAATCCTTATTTCATTTAATGACACCGGCAATTTGTGCCTTGATGAGTGATCAGAAACAAAGCCTCAGTGAACTAGCAACATGAGAGTTTAACCTTCGATTTCTATGAGTAATCTTGAAGAAAGCAGTCGTTCATCACAAATAGAAACAATGATAATTTAACGAAACTGAAGAGGCGGATGTTTGTCAAATTTGCAATGCGAATTTCTCGCAGCAGACAAAACGTTTGTATACGCTGGCACTTCCAAGTCTTCGTGCGGTCCACCAGCTTTCCCATGGCACTATTTTCATTTGGTTACATATTTATAGTTGAGTATTAATTTATTGCGAATTAAATGATTGACAATCCTAAGTAACGCTAATAACTTTTTTCTAGTCAACACTAAGACAATTGCTCACATTATTTTATTGATTAAGTACTTAAAAATTCTATTCAAAGGTGTGCCAATAGGGCCTTAATTTTGCGTTTAATAAAGCGCTTTGCAAATGCAATCAGTCTCTGTAACCACATTTGCACCGCTTAAGCTAGGCACTGAATATCTGAGTCTTAAAAGCCACTGATCTTTGACATCTCAACCCTACTAAAAATTGGACTTCATAGCAGTTTATTGCAATTTAGATGAAGTTAGAACGGGTCACTTGGCAAATGAACTCGAAGTTTACTTATAATTGATTCGAATAAACCAAAATGGCTGGCGTCGCACAATTTCAAAAGCCTTATCTATTTTACTTCTACATAGTTCTGTCAAACGTTTGGTGATATTTTGAACATGTGTAATACTTATACAATCGCAGCGTCCCTGCGAGATATTTTGTAATTTATTTTGGTAGAACGTTTGGCATGAATCCATGTATTTTTTCAGCAATATACACTGACACCGTGATCAGTCCTTCTACTTAATCTACTACAGCTTGATCTATTCCCCTTCTCTGTCGGTTTCTCTCCTTCTATGATTTTAACCAAAGGTAAGAGTCCTTTATATGTCCCTGGCCACCCGCGAGCCTTGTATCTTTTAAGGCAGTCTGTGTCTTTTCAGTTTTGTGTTCTTTTTTTCCATAATATTGTCTAATGTCTTTGCATCTTCCTTACTGTCTGTAAGCATCTCTGACAATATCCTGTTTCCTTTCTCCTGCCAATCTAGGTGTGTAGCCATGAATTGGAATGCTCTTGCCATATTTCTTTCTCATCTTTAATTTATTGAAGCATCCAGTCTCTTGGATGCAAAGCCTTCTTAGTTCCCCCATTTTCAAACTTACCCTCAATTATCGAGAGCATCAGTCTCTCTCTACCGTAAGTTTAACCTTTTCGCCTGTATAAGACATGCCAAGTGCCGCGAATACAATCCAAGTATTATACATCAATCCCTTTTCCGCATTGCTTGCAGTCGATTGTTATCCTTTTCTCTTGAGGTGATAGTACATAATCCATAGGTGAATGCAGAACAGACACAAATATCAACGGAGTTGCTATTACAGTGCCAATGAGACTCATTGAGCGCAGGATTGCTTTGCTTTGCTCACTGCTGTCTTAAGTTATGGTGCCAAGGTATTTAAACTATGAGGTACGTAGGCATGGCTTTCCTGTTGCTTCAAGGGGCGTTTGATTCTCACAGCCATCAGTATTTAATCAGAGATCTTTGCTTGCTGCGATTCGCATTCCATATTTTTTTTAGCGTCATCGGAAGATGCTCTATTGGTCTGACAGCTGCGCCCTTATTCGGCGCAAAAAGACATGGATCATCTGCAACCATCTTGGGCCCGAGTGGTCAACCATCGGAACCCCATTACCATAGAGTGAGGAGAAGGCTTCTTCCAATAGGAGTTGGATGGTTAGGTTGAAGGAAGTAGTCCTTCGTTTTCCAAGAGTAGATCAGATCGATCTTCAAGTTGAGTATTGCAGCTTTGGGCAGTGAGCAGACATTTTTCGAAAACTTGGCAACCAGGGAGGCTTGATAAGAGAACAAGCGCTTAGATGCTATAAATAGAAGTACAAAAAAACCAAAAGTACAGTATTTTCATGTTTCAGTTTCCAGTTTTTAAGCATAGCAGCGTAAATGATTCAAATTGCTGGATTAAATGCATTTTTCAGAGCTGTTGCTTTCAGTTTTTACAGGCTATTCGTATTCTAAAATTATTGATTGACAACCGCAACTTTATTGGGCAGACTAATGGCAACCTTTGCTAATTAATTTCTTGCTAACCGGAGCTTGGACGTTTGAAGTAAAGTCAAAATAATTGCAACATTAAATGTTTGCGTAATTTCAAGTATGCTGTATTCATTGGATGTAACTCAAATATTCGATAATATCATCATAAAAAGCTTATGTATGACATTGTGCATTTTCGGTTTTATCAATGCAATACTTTTACTACTTTTCTTGAATATGTGCAGAGCTAGGCAGACCATGACCTAAAAACAGCGTACTACTAAAGTGAGAAATAAATAACAATATTAGCTCTGGCCAAATACATCAGCTTCTATCCTATTCTCAGCCTCCTCGTGGTAACCACCTTTAACTCCAGAGCAACTCGGAAAACCAATGAGGAAGGCAGCCAGATAAGAATTATCTTGCACCGGATGAATACAAATTAATTTGTGCCAGCAGAACTACAACTTCCTAGAAACTGGTTAACAAGGTACGACGTAAATACCCATAAAGAATTATCATAAGTATTTTTTTGCCAGTATACCAAGTCGCATTCAAAATTAGAAAAGTGGCACAGTGTTCTTATTTCCTACATGTTACAAAACATCCAATTGTTGTTTCAAGTAAGCATAGAACAGAAATCAACAGGAGAAATAGCTCCCAAAAAGCAAATGCCAAGATTTTAACTCAAATATTCGCAAATGTCTGTTAATGCATTTTTCCTTAGATGTCATAAAAGTTATACAAATCACAAATTTAAGACCAAACTTTTGCGCACAGTTATAAAAATTTAATAAAACGAAAATTGATTTCGCCTAGCCATTAACAGATTCATCATTTGCATGACCTTATGTACTTTAGAATCATTATGACGTCTTCAGCTCCCTTTACCTCCCTCGGCATGGTTTCGTCGGGGAGTAACGATTCATTATTCAGTTACGTTTCTTCGTGGCACCTTATCCGTCCTCGGCATAGTTTAGTGTCGTTATGGTCCTCTGTTTGTTCTAATACACGATTGTTTCTGATTAATAAAATAGCAATTTTCGATTCCTTTTTTGTTGAGTGAGCACTGCGCGCAGCTGTATAGGGCAGTGACATAGTTCGTCCTGCTGGATAGTTTTTCGCAATCGTTTCTCGTGCCTCCCTATCTCTGGTGTCTCTTTGGCCACCCCTGAGTACTAACGGAGTGCAAAGCAGGTGATTTAGTTTCTATGAGTTGAATTCTAAGATGTCTTTTTAAAGTCAGTGCCAATATCAAACACTTTTGTACCTTTTATCCAAAAAATGAACATAGTACAACATTGATAACTACAACAACTATGTGTGTAACGATTAGCCCTAAATAGAATCGTGGAATGCCTCAATATTATGCATCCTGCTGCTGTGTTCCCAGGTAGCAGATGCGGAAAGGACTAGAAAGTAAAGGGGATTTGAGAGAAGCGGCAGTTTGAATGATTCTTACTGAATTGAAGTGGTTTATATTTATGTAAGGCTACAAAAAACAGCCTAAATAAAAAATTTTCGAGTGAAATAATACCACACATGTGTATGATATGCTCACTACCCTAATCCAAACTCTTCCCTTTTTTCAAGCTAGCTGCAGGAATAGTTGTATTTCTAGGTCTGTATTTCAAAAATTTAACAAAAACGAAGTAAGTTTGCACGCCAAATTCTTGCAAATTCGGTTGAACAAATGCATTCAGACCCTGAGTTGAAGAATTTACCATGAGAATCGGTGTTATGCAATGTCACTACTCAATCACTCTGTTGATACACAGTGCAAGTGGTATAATTCGCGTGCGTATAAATTAAGTACACGTGTACAATGGAAAGTTGCCCATGATTATGATTATGAAAGATAACCACAGTTGAAAAAGAGATAACATCATGAAAATGCATCCGCAGTGATTATTTGAAGTAAATTAAACTAAGGTCTTTCACAAAAAGAAAGGATTATTTTATAGAAATCCAAGTGCTATTGAATTGTTACAAAAATTCTCATTGCATGTTATTAGGCATAAAAATTATGTGCCTAGAACGATTCTATGTATAAATACTTTTCGATTTCTCTTTCACGTCTAAGACTGAAAAAACACTGATTTCACAAACTCTGTAAGCATAAGTTTAGCATTAAGTTAGATTAATTTATATTAGTTATAGAAATAATTCGGTCCACATATCAATAGACCAAAGAAGCCAACAATGCATTTTTATTTACAAATATATGCTTTGACTCAATCACAGTTATCAATGCCAATGCTTGGTGACACTTAGATTTAAATTTTTTTTGAAAAAAAATATGAAACAACAGCCATTCATTTAAAAAGGAAAGTGCATAAAAATGGCACATACTTGTTTTTAGTCAGTACCAAGTTTTATGATTAAGTTTTATTACTGATAGATTATAATAAATAAATATGCACAAAAGATAAACCGTTACATAAAGCATAGTGAAGTTTTAAATGCCAGGTGAATAATATTGTCAACTATTAGCAATGAGACAGCGTGAATAAAGGCAAAACGCCTGCTTCTTTGCAAACTGAGTTTCTTGCTTAAAATTATTATTTTGTTGCTGATTTGAATATAATTTTTACTTGGCGCCTTCTTGATTGAACAGTGTTTGATTGATTAGCTCTATGGCCAAGTATTTTCAATTTTTTTTTAAGTCGCATCGATGCCCGTTTTTGTAATCCCAGTTAAATATTTTTAGCACCAATATTTGTTTATACACACAAAATATTTTTTGCTAAAATTTTATCAAAACGCCACCATTTTTGAGCTTGATTTTATCAAATGACTGTTATCTTGTGCTTTCAAAAGGCAGTGTATTCATGCAGGGCCCCCAAAATGCTTACACGCGAGACTTACCCTCATGGGTGGAGAGCAAATGAATAAATAAAATAAATTATGCTCGGATGCATTAGAGGTCCTTAAGGTGACAGCAAAGGAGACTGACTGAAGGTCCCACTTATAAGTAGAAAGAAGAGTGTTTTCTTAGTGTGCCACCACAATTTCGGTGACTTGTAAGAAACCAAGCCTCTTTGTTATGCTCATCGCCGTGAAAGCACTGTCCTTCAGTTATGGGCAACCTTGCTAGCACCATGATTGTACAAAATATTTAAAATTTCATTCAAATTACAAGTTATGCACTTCTTTTTATTTTAGTGTTAGAGTGAAATATTTATGGTAAAATCAGATCTAGTTTGCCACATGTGCTTATCTGAAATGCATTCAATTTATTATCAGATGATTAAAGCGATTGTAGCGTTTTTAGTAATTAACATTATTCGTTCATGCTGGTAATTACTTTTTAATACTTCTGTTTGCATGTGTGATTTCTGTTTTTTAATTTACTCATGTTTTGCATAGAAGCATTAAAATTTTTGCATGCTCTCCTATAAACCCTTTAAATATGAAAGAATTACCAATGATGCTTTAAGAATTTAATGGAACTGGAATGAACATATCGTGAAATATATGGTTATTCATTTGCAATGCTATGGATACTCTGGAACTAGTTCATTGTAAAATGAAAATTTTTGATGATCAAAGCTTCTGTTCTCATCAGTCCTTTTGAGTTCTGTTAGTTACCACTATAATAAAATGGCCACAACGAGATCATTTGTGAAATATCCTAAATGTGGTTTGTGATCCCCTTAGCTTTGAGCGAAAGGAGAAATGTGCACGTATAGATATTATAGCTATTTGAAATTTCGATCATTTGCTTCTGATTCACATAACGGTTCAGCGTAAATAGGTTCAGATTCACTGCATAATTGTCAGCGTCTGAACACAGTTATTATGTAAATTAGCCGGAAAATCATCCTTTGAATGAAAATTTTAAAAGTAATTTTGGGTCTGATTTTAAAAATTTTAATTAAGTTCACATTAATTGCAACATTTTGTTCCTAGACAAACAAGTGCTCGTCCTCAACAGGTCACCTTAAAAATTGTATAGAACTACAATGTGATGTTTTTACAATGTGATGTGAAACTTAACTGTGCAGTGGTCGAAAAACCTTTAGTTTTGAATACTGCAAAACATTTATAACTGCAAATTGTCCTTAAATTCAAAATCTGCTCAAATTATGCCAAAACAAGCTATTTCACTCTTGAATTGTTCCTCTTGATGTGCTCAATTGAGTTGACAAATGCTATCAAGTTTAACTGCCAATAGCGTTCCACCTTGAAGCGTCTTTGAACGGCTTCTAAGTATAATAGGCAACAAATTTAAAAATATCAAGGAACAAACGCCGTTTTTATAGCTAATAATTCTATAAATATGAAAACACGTACTTGCAGTAAGTTCTAGCTGCCGACATAAGGACAGACTTTTACAAATCCCTGATACAATGGATCCATGGACTACTACTGGTATTTGCTAATCTTTTTGCAGCCAATATTGTACGCTTGCAAAATGCAAGGCAGTTGAATTAATATTTTGCAAAAGAAATTAATTTTGCGATTGCCATTTGGCAAAAGCCCATTCTGTCCATTGATTCTAGGTAAACTAGCAATAACACAATAAAATTGACCAACGTTTTGCAGAATGAATGTATTAATTCATATGAACAAAATCAAATCATCTTGTCTATGTTGTAATTTGAACAACATTCACCCACCTAATGATCAGTGGTTTCGAATGTAGTTTTAATTTAAAAGTTAATGCATTACAACTGTGCGCTGTTTTCACAAATGGGTACTTTTATTTAAATACCCAAATTTCAATCATTAAGTGTGATTTATTCAAATTTTTAAAAGGATTGAATATTATAGCCATTAAATCAATTTAAAAATGAATGCTAAAACTGGGTTACTTGGTTGGATTCCAAACAGTTGCATGAATATAAATCATGAATATAAAATCATGCTTAGTGCTGAGCAGTAGTTTAAAAATAACCAATTATTGCAGAAAAATTGTTGTTACCTGAGATGTTGCAAACGCACATTGACTACCGAAGAGGTGTTTCAAAGAGCAGTAGCGAGCTAAGGATTTCATTTCAAAGCAGCTCTGATATAATTTTCATAAAGTGGGACACAATGACAACAAAAGTGATCCGTAGGAACAAAAAGTGGTAAGATTTCGATAACTGATGTTAGTAAAAAGGATAGCTGCTTGTATGCATTCTAAATAAATGCATATTTACAATTACTTGTTAATGTTTAACAAAGCAAATTTCCTTCATTGAAATGTTTGCCTATTTTGTTAAATCAATCCGCATTATTTATATAGTCAGCATAGTTCAGTTATTTTAAATCGGCTATTTACCTTTTGAAAAAACAGCCTGGCAGTGTTGGTTTCAATGTTAGATGAAATGGGCTGCGTTTTAGTCTGCTATTACTTTCATGTACATTTGCCTTTACGCTGAATAAGCAATATTCAGATAGGCAATATTCATTAACTGAATAATTTATTTGTTTCTTGCAATTGTTTGCATTTCAAACAAGTGTGTTTTTCCTCTTGGTCAATAAACAATAATTAAGTCGAATTTTTTACACAAACAACCTTTGGAAATCTAATAGCACCGCTGGCATTTCTTTACTTGCTGAACAGTTCAGTGTCTCTGTGCCTATTTTACTCAAGAAGACTGAGTAAAACGACCTGATTCCAAGGAATGCTCTAAGATCATAGACACCATCACTCGAAATTGCAGATAGAAGCATACGATGTATAAATGCGCTTTTCTGAGTTTTTGAAAAGTGAGCGTTGTAGAAACATAACTAAAACTTTCAGCTCTGTATGAGAGCCAATCAAACGAACTATTAACAGAAAACTTTTATATGTCTATGAATAACGCACTTTCCGATTAACCATAAATGTAGTGGTTTGCTAGGACCTTAAAACTCAAAGTTAAGGCATGGTTTATTAATTACATCGCAAATTGATTAATTCAGAATATATGCTTACATTCAGGTTTATCATATTCTTATTGTGTTCTATGCAGAGTTGGTTTTTTTTAAATATTTAGATACAAATGAAGCCGATGAATTACCACGACCTACTCTTAACCTCCACGTGGTAACCTCCGGCAAACACAGGGGCAACTTTGAGGGCTGATGAGAGGAACGACCGGGTAGAACTAATTATCCACCGGAGTTATAATATTAGATTATGCCCACAGAAATTCAATTTTGTCCAGCCTGGCAAACGAGCCACGGCGTAAATACCTGAATTCATGGTCTCAAACTGGACTTTAGAACGTGCGTGCATGAAGCAATAAATTGATTCTGTGGCAGAAAATTGTTAAAACGTCTGAAAGGGGTATAAAGACCGTCTGCCTTTATAGTGTCGAGGACGGATGAGGCACTACTATGAAGTTGAACTGCTACTTGCTACAATGCCAGAGAAGTGACTAGAGAGCCGAAGACGTCAATAAAGGCGTTAACTGTCTTCTATGTTAACCGTCATGTGTTTTATGTTGTACTTTTGTTTTACCCTCAATAAGTCCTTGCAACTTGCCCTAATGAAAATTTTCGTAGGCAAAATAATTGAGGTATGTGTTTGCACTTGGACAGTGATGACGAATGATTATAAAAAAGGATTTGCAAATTGAAATTGCCGTGAATCACTGTTGGATAAAATATGTGCAAAGACAAAGAAGGTTGTTTGTAAGTCTTCAATTGTCTACAATTGTTAAACAATTATTTCATTTCAATTCGAATTCATTTCCAGTTTATAGCATTCCTGTTATTAATAGATTATGAAAAACAATGGACTATTTTTTTATTTTTGAGTTGCATTATTCTTCCACTGTTATGCGACTTATTATTAATCACAAAATTTTTGATATCAGTTTTTTTTAATACTTAATTTAAAATACGCCAAATTAAGTTTTCTTCAAACTGGTGGCCTCTCTTTTTCAAACTTTTATAACTTTTGCATTAGATGCATTAGATATAAGACTAAAAAGCACTGTTAGGTGGGCACTGATAAGAATTTTCATGTACTGCACCAACATCTTATAAACCACGTTGTCTGCAAAATCACCTCATTATGACTTCTAAAAAATGGTTGTAACCAAGATTTAATTTTTCCGGTAATTGTATTGTTTATTGAAAAACGAAGAGAAATTGTGTCAAATAAACGAATTTCTTGCCTTAAAATTCTATGTTTACACTAAAATGCAATCTTCAAAATTAATAGGTCTGCTTGGATCATTTCAAATTTCGCCACTCCTCTTGGATGGTTTGATTAGAAAAAATAATATGTGAATGAAAGCAAAGAAAACGAAATGATTTGTCTCATAAATTTCAGTTCAGTTTCTTTGAGGGTAATGAATAATGATAATGACAAACTATCTAAGGCGCTTGGTTTAACAGTGGGTTTTTAAATTTAAGCAAACTTGAAAAGTCAAACTTAAAAATTTGAAGTAATTATTTACGGACTAATTGAGGACATTGGTTGTCAACTAGAAATGACCTGTAGAAAATATAGTCCCACAAGTCAAAATGTTTGGCTTAAACGATTTCGTAATAAAAAAATTTAAGAACGATTTCAGTAAAATAACTTTGTTCAAGTATAGTTTGTTTAAGGTGATGGTAGAGAACAGCGGTACAACGTTTAAAAAAGTAATTCCTGAATGTCAAACCTATTTCAACTAAGAACTTTAGTGCTACTCTTAAAATATGCTTTGATCCTCAAACATGACAAAATTCATGCCAACCGCAAGTTGTCTTCGAATACTGCAGATTCATTGAGTGAATCGCTTTGTTAATTGCCATTCCCTTCTGTTAATTTTGCTTCAGTTCAGTTGTTTAAAGCTTCTGCTTAGTTCATCTAAACTCCCGGTTCAAAGAAAAACTTACTTTATCAATGCCTTATATTTGCACACGCACATAACTTAAGAATGTTTCTGAAATGAGCGCGGGTTTGCATATGAATATATTGAGACTTTAACAGTACATCTTAAAAGGGGTCATTCAAAAAGCGCTTGCCTTTAATTTAATCATTTTCATTCACTGAGACGCAGTATATGTTTGCTAGCCTAATCGATTTGGAATTCAAGATCAAAGTATACAAACTTAAGACTCATGTGTCTATCGCATCTCTAGGTTCTATGAAAATGGCTTTCCTTTTTAACAATGGGCAAAAAAACACTATTGTGAGTAAGTGGTGCACATTTTGGTAAAGATGGAAGCAGATATATTTGCCTTTGTTGCTATCTAATAGATACCTCAACGTAGAAACTGAAATAAAGACTATCTTGATTATCAAATGTTTGCCTAGTCCAACTTAGATACATATGCCTTAAAAAAAAACATTTGTAAGCCTTAAAGGAGTAAGGTGTCATGCTGTGCACTAAACTGCCCAACTGTACAAAATACTCAAATCACAAAAGACTGCATGTCAAAGGTTACTTAGTCTATAAAGACAAAAATAAAAGTGTCCAGTAAAGTTTTTTTCTCCAATTTCGCCAAAGAAATCGACAAAAATGTAGATTGAAGACTGATGTCTGTTTGCCTTACATGCTAAGTTCTGTCATATCAACTCAAGCAAAACTAAAACTCCAATCGGTAAATTCAATTGTTTGTAAGCTTTTGCAATGTAATCTCTGAAAAATTTTGCTGAACTTTAAGACACATTCACTTGCCTGTCCTTAATGCTGTGCAACCTCAAAGGTCTAACAGCATGAACCTACGTGCCGCTTTGTAGCTTGATGGTCTTGATAAGTACAGCGTCATCTGAAAGTAGACTAAAGTTTTAATCGGTTTAAATTTTCTAACCTACACTTGCACTTGAACGTTTTAATGTTTCCCAGCCCAATTGCACCTTTTAGTTTCCGTTATACAAAATAGTGTTTTAAAGACCCAGTGTCAGAAGGTCATTCAAGTTTGAGATTTTGTTTATCTTAATTTTCGTAAATAATCTCTCTAAACATATTTATCTGTGTTGGACAGAAAATTTCCATTTAACTAATTTTAATCTCTTCAAGTCTTTGAATGGTCTAAATATTATTATTATTTGCCAAGATTTCATAAATGAGCTTTGATCAATTGCTCATCTTATCGCAAATGTTAAATAAATAAAATTAACCACAAAGCCATGAGCATTATTTCAAGTAACATAATATGCACTGAGCAGTGCCTTGAAGTGGGTATAAGTACTGCAAATAAGTTCCGATTCTGAGGCGGCTTCACATGCGCATCGAATGAAAAAGAGGTGTGCCATAGCGGCAGCACGGCAACGTGATTTTAGCAAAGGCAGATTATAGCTTATCTTGCCGAACATCAAAATTTTTATTCTGCAAAAAATACTAAGCTTCTAGAGATGAAGGTCTTTTAGTTAAACGGCAGAATTTTCAAGGAATTATAGTCTAAGGAAATTAATTTTTGTTCAAATAATGTAAAGAGCTTAATCTTATTCAACAGTTTATTTAACAGAGCTTTCTTTTTATTCATCCCCACCCATTAGGGCAAGTCCCCAGGGCTTATTTGGGGTACAACATAAATCCAAGAAAATTACATATCATAGCATAGAAACAATTATTTCGGCTTGCTGGTCTTTTCTCGGCGCAATAATATTTATTCTTCTGCAGCACCATTATGAAGCAGATGTGTTTTTCATCCTGCCTGATTATTATTATTATTTTCTCCCCACCCATTAGGGCAAGTTCCAAGGACTTATTGGGGGTACAACAGAAGTACAAATAGTTGTTACAACAGGTAGCGCACAACAAAAGCACATAAAACAACGACGGCGCACATTAATTTTGATTTTCTATCCAATCTTCTACAAGAATCGAACAGCTCAAAAACCTGATAGGTCGATACTAATAAAAATTTTCATTTACAAAGTAATGCATCGACATCTGCCGAACCACACTTTCTTCAAAAGCACTTCTTAAAAACTGAAATGAAGTAGGTTTAATCATTCCATTGATTCTATTGTTTATTTATAAACAGAGAGATAAATGAGTTGAAAATGGGCAAATAAGTAAGTTGAAATCAGATTTTTTTGCTTTCTAAAATTGTTTAATTATATTGAAATGCTATCACCAAAATAAATGGGTCTGCTTGAATCATCTGAAATTTTGCCACTCCTCCTGTTTAGTTTAATTAAAAAAATAATTCATAGATGAAAGCGAAATAAATGCATCAGTGAGCTATGATAAGATATGTATCATAAAAGTTCGTTTAGTTTTTTCGAGGGTTAATAATTTAATGAGAAATTATATAATGGCAAACTATCTAAATCACTTTGCCTTAGCGGTGAGTTTTCAAAACTAATTGAACCTGAAGAGTCAGACTCAAATAATTTTAAATAAATATTTAACGGTCACTGGTTACTAATAAGAAATGTTCTGTGAAAAACGTAGTTCTAAAAGTCAAAATACTTAGCTCAACGCATTCATAATAAAAATTTGGGGAGTAATTTTTAGTAAACTAACTTTGGTCAAGTGTAATTTGTATCAGACGATGGTAGGGAACAATGATGAACCGTTCGATAAATATTTTTCCTGAACATCAAACCTGTCTTAAATTAGGAATTCTGTGCTTCATTTTAAAAATGCTACGCTCCTTGACATGATATATTTAATAAATGTAGAAAAAGGGCCAGTAAACACCTATTGGTGTGTTTAGCTCAATAACTTGCAAAATATAGATCAATTAACTAGATATAAACTGAAACTTAAGCATGAAAATATACTTAGAAGAAAAAAGATGTCGCTCTATTTGAAGATGATAGAGTTTTTTTATTTTCTGTCAATGCTTGTAACTGTACTAAACAATCTTAACATATACTTACGAACTTTCAAATCTGTTTACGAAATTCTCTCAACAAGATGCACCTTGTGATACTTAGAAAAATAAGCGCGGTACTTACACTCTGCAGACACTAAGCATAGCAATTTCGTCTTTTTAAACAGCTCGTACTTTTTTTGCCATAGTAATGAGGTATCATGCTGTGTAATGTGCCTCAAGTGTTCTTAAAAAGATCACTGCATTTTAGGTTTTTCAGGAAAAAAATTTCTTTTACCCAATTTTTTACTGAGTGTAGGACAAAATTCGAAATGTAATTTGCTTAAATGACAAAATATTGCTGCATTATTAACATTACTTGAACTTTTGATTCGGAAGGGTACCCGTTTTTAAGGAACACCTGGGATTACTCAAAGTCATCTTTCAATGTATCAATGAACTGCATTTCCGAAAACAAAAATTCAAGCTCTTACGATCCAATCCAAATCAAAAACAAAGAAATTTGCCAAAATAAAACAAATTAGTCGAGTTTTAATTCGGTCGCTCAACGCTGAATTTGTTCCACTTCCAAACCAAATCCGAACTATGAAGTCAAACACAATATTTGGCTGCATAGTTAGTATTTTGATCGGTATTTGTCTGCGGCTCTAAGCAAATCTATCCGAACACCAAGTAGTAAATTAAATACCTTTCCCTTTACTCTCACAGATACCACCGTAAATCTCTATAACAAAGATGCAACTGCTGAGCCGAATGCGAATCTATTTCTTCCTAGAAATAGAAAGACGTTTGATATTTTATGATTAAGTTAAGTAGGCCTTTGCAATTCAAATGCTTAGCCTCATCAAGTTGTAAATTTCATTGGTCTTGTTTTGTTTTGTTTCTCTGACTTGTCTTGCATTTCTTTAATTTGAAGATTATTAGCTCAAAGAAAGGGAACAAATTTGATGTCAACAGCAGCCTTCTTAAGGAAGTAAGGATTGAATGTGAAAATTTTATGATTTATACTGCCTGTTTTGCGTTAAAAAATCGCAGATAAGCGATAATTATCTAGCTATTTGAGTGTGAATATTAAATATACCAGGAACGTTTTGACGAAATAATAGATCACCGAGTAGAATATGCAGTTAAAGGATTTCCAAAAATGATTGGGTTTATCATTTTCAAAATTGTTTCATCAACAAAATGAAGTTTAAATTTTAATTTTTAGAAAATTGCAAACCTGACATTTTAACTACTTTTTATTTTCCGCTACTTGCAAGTCGGTCACGTATTCATTGCCTATTTTAAATAGTATATAGATTTTTTGATTTAGGTTAAAAGGTTACATTTCTTTCAATACTTCTAGAGTCATAAATTCTAGCAGCAACTGAAATTTTCAAATTATTATCTATTATATCAGTATAACTGCACGTTTAGCTTTCAATTAGAAAATTTCTCCCATCTTTTCATTTAAGGTCATGGAGACTATTCGAGATGCCCTCTCTGTGTTGTCTGCTGGGAAGTTGGTTATTTCCTCTTATTGAAATGCTTGCTCCCATAATCGCATTGGGTTGTTCACCCTGTTTCTTTGCTCTTTTTATTTTAAGAGGGTTCCTCGAGTTGGATTTGAAAGCCAGTTTGTTCTCAACAGCTTTTATTGAAGGAGTTCTCTGTCTTCCTTCTCCAGCCGTTTTCATTCGCTCAGATTTTTGCTTCAATGTTTTGACGGCAGCAATTTCTATTGATTTCAAGATATCCTCATATCTAGTTGTTAATAGGTCCTGATCCATTTCCATTTTTTCTGTGTTCCTGGTAAGTTTTCCTTGATTTTCTTGTGTGTTTGATGACTTCAAGCAGTCTCCCCCTTCGCTTTTGACTTTTTACGCCATCTAAGTTCTTTACTTTCGTTTTTTCTAATTGCTCTCTAATATGCGATTTGAGCTTAAGGATAATTGTTTGTAGGCAGCAGTCAGAATTTGTATCTGCCTTTCTAGAAGCTCATAAATCACTTATAAGAAAAACGTTTAACCCTTTCATCGAAACAATGTTAAGAATAGGATATTTCTTTGTAAAATGGATCATTTCATTCCAAAACTGTTGGAAATACGCGTCAAAGAAACACTGTGACATGTTTTATACTGCAATACATTTAAACTTGTAACTGGGAATCGAATCCTTTTACAGTCTACATTGCGAGATGAAAAAATTTTTTTCTTAAGTCATCAAGTTATTAAAAACTTAATTATGCACTTAGTTTTTCAATCTGGAACTAATTTTTTCTAGTTTTATTCTTTTTTATATCAAATATCTAAATTAAATTCAATAGAATAATAAACGACCTTCATTAAACATGCAGATGCGCCCACCGATTTTGTTCCTTGAGTCGAAATTAATTTGTTTTTTGTCATTTTCTAAGTTTGATATATCTACTGGAAGTTAAGTTATCCCTGATGAAATATCAAAGACGATCTTTGTGCTGCCATTAGTGCTGTCGAATGGAAGACCTGTAACAACAAATGTTATTTTGTTACGAAAAGCGTATTCTGTAGTGAATGTGTCACTGTGCCTGATTAAATTGTGACACATAAAAAAGGAAGTTGTTTAACATTTGGCAATGGGGAGGCAAGCAATGCAAACAAGCATGTGCCTGGTTGGGTAAGATATTTCACCGTAAATTATGAAGTTTATTGATCTTCCGTTCGTTGTATCTGCAAATAAACAATTTAGATTTTGCTTGTGGATACAAGTTTGGCATTTTAAATTTTTCTTTGTATTGGAATTGTGCCTGCTTGCTTCTGTACATCAGTTAAATTTCCACCATGGACCCACTTTGCAGTAAATCTGAAGGCGCAATAGTAGCAGGGAAACAGTGGTTTGTCAAGCATTTAAATCAATCTGGTTATTAAAAACTATTTCCTTATTCAGGAAGAAAAATTCTGAGAAATTTCGGGGTGAAAGCTATCCGTTTGTATTCTTCCATACTAATTGATTTTCTCGCGCTATTACCACTGTAAAATATCAGTACGAGATAGTTATTATGATCATATAGCCTATAAACTAAATGTAGATAATGTAATTCGCCTACTAAAATAAAATATCAAGCAAAGATGAATGCGTTATCAGATTTTCTATACTTGAAATCTCTGCCGTTGCTGCTATGAATTATAATGATTTTTCAAAGATAATCCATATCTTAGATCAATTTGCTGATATTATATCAGTTCGAATGTGCGACACACTTTAAATTTGTTTCGTCCAGATTTTGGATAAGTCAGCAAATTCAATTCAATTCAATTTTGGTGTAATCATTTGAAAGGAGCTACAGTAAACATTTCTATTCAGACTGCTTAAAAACATTGCAGGAAACAGAAGAAAAACAATAGCAGTCCTAGGAATATCATGCTTGTACAGGTTCATTCTAGCTATGGCATCACAGAATATTGTTGACAAATTGAAATATTGCCTGCTGCGAACACTGTCGGAATTTATGATTGTAGCCTGCTTTACAAGTTGCGCATCAACAAGGACCTTTTGGTTTCGATGGATAAATCTTACATCAAAACAAAGCTAACATTTGATACTCGAAATCTATTCAACCGGATTAGTTCAAATCTGATGATAGGCCTTAACATGTTACGCTAAATCACTCATTTGTGAGGCTCTTGCAACCAACTGCATTAACGAAATAGGCTTCACAAGTGACTTAAATATTTGCTGACACAATTCTTTGAAAAGTAAGGATCAACATGGCGAAAATGAAATCTAATTCCTAGTAAATTGACAAGTTCATTCGATAGGTCTTCTAAGGATTTGCACTCAACATCAGTGCTATCCAAACTGTAGCATTATTTACCCAGCGTGATGAAATTTCAAAACTTTGCCAAAAAAAGATCTGCTGACACCATATTTAAGAAAGATTTTTGGACAAAAGGATCCTTTCTCACCGATTCTTCAATCCTGATTCATAGGTCAAGAATGGCAAAATATTTCATCTTGAAATGTTCAGCTAATTTTTATCAGTTCTAGCCAGAGTGCTTGCTAATTTATTTATTAATTTTAATCTCTATTATTTATTAATTTTAAAGTGGAAGTTTTGCATGCAGATCTTCCTCATTCATGTCAAAGTGCATAGGGCAAACGCAGTAGGTCATTTTGCATATAACTTGATATTGGCCACTTTAGACTTGGCCAAATCGGAGCAACAATTAAAAAAATGATAGTAATAAAGTTAATGAAAATCAGGTCAGATTGCATGCTTGACGAATCAGGTTTCAAAAATAAATGTCAATTGTTGTAAATACACTAAGGGAAACGTTTGAACAGCATTCCTTCTTCACAGTGAACAGGAGACAATTTTTACGTAGGTAAAGTGCTTTTTGGTAAGAAGGCAAGCAAAATATTTGCACCTATTACTTTCTGATAGATAACTCAATGTTAAGACTGAAATGAAGACTATCTTAATTATTAAATATTTACGAAGTCCAACTTAAATACGTAGCCCTAAAAAACATTTTTTAGCCTTAGAGAAGTAAGTTATCATGCTGTGTACTAAACTGCTCGACTGTGCGAATCGCTAAAATTACGGAATACTGCATGTCAAAATTTACCTATTCTATTAAGACAAAAATAAAAAGTGTCCAATAAAGTTTTTTTTTCTCCAATTTTGCTAAAGAAATCAAAGTAAATGCGACTTGAGAGCTGGTGTCTATTTGCCTTACATGCTAACTTGTGTCACATCTATTCAAGCAAAAAAATAAATTAAGAATTCATACCGGTATGCATATTTGCAACCTCAGGGATCTTAAAAGCATAAACCTACGTGCCGCTTTGTAGCTTAATGGTCTTATAAGAACAGCGTCGTCTGAAAATAGACTTAATCCTTAGTTGGTTTAACTTTTCTGACCACCACTTGCACTTTAGCGCTTTAATGTTTCCCAGCCTAATGGTATCTTTTAAGTTCCGTTCAGCAAAATAGTGAGTTTAGAGACCCAGTGTCAGAAGGTCATTCAAGATTGAGATTTTGGTAACATTAATTTGTTAAAATAATTTCTCTAAGCGCATTTATCTGTGTTTGACAGAAAATTTCCGTTTGAATGGTTTCAATCTCTTCAGGTATTCGAATTATGCAAACGCAAATATTATTCGCGTAGATTTTACAATACACATTAAAAACTCACATCCTAAACAAGCTTTGATCACTTGCGTATTGCTTTGCAAATGTTAAATAGGAAAAATTAATCACATAGGAGCTATAATAATAAAAAATTATTTACGTGAAACAGTGCAGGGTATGTGTACTGCAAATACTTTTCAATACTTGGGCTGTTTTTAACACACATCAAATGAGGTGGCAACGTGCTAATATGGCAGCATTAAGGTCAAGTTTTAACTTGTCTTGCAAGGCAGGCAGATGAAAATGAAGGCAAAAAGGCCTAAAAATGGGTATATTGGCTAAGGTTTCGCGGAATAGTAGTTAAGAGGAAGTTGCTTTATCTAAATTTAACCATCTTATAGCAAAAAGCATACTTTTTTAAAGGCTCGATGAATGCTAAGATACAGCTAACAAGCCCACAATTGCTGTGTGATTCCGACCATAGTGCAAGGATTACCTTTGCTAGTTCTACTTATATATGTATTTTCAAAAAAACGGATTGATTTTCTTGTTTCCATGGCATCGTCTTCAGACAATTAGGAAGCATCCTCACATTTTCTAAGTGACCAGTTTCTGAGAAGCATCCAGCATCAGAGCAAATTCGACATTTCTTGGTTGCACACAGATTATCAGCTAGACACATTTTTACCATTGGCAGCGTAGAAGGGTTTTATTCAATGAATCAAGTGGTCGCCTTCGGAAATGCTTGAATTACATGAACTTTTCAAATTGAGTTTCCTTCATGACAGTAGGTGTTTCATGCGTTCCAAATGACTCGCTGATATCTGAAACCAATATTTAAAGTTAATTAGATGTCAAATTTTCAAGTTTTTTTATTTTCAGAAAATGATGCCTGAATTGATTGTTTCAATGACAACTACTTCGGGTGACTTTGCCTTATGCGCATTGAATTCTACTTACTGAGATCATATCATTCCAAATCCAACAAAAACAGCATTTGTTGATATATTTCGCAAAGTTTTTATGTTTTCTGGGTAATCTTTTGTTATGTCACATTGTGTTACGCTAATGAAGGCTGATTCGTTCATTCATAACTGTTGCTTGATCGAATAAAACAACAAGCTTGAATGTCTTGAACACATATTTATATTTATTAGAAAAAGGCACTTCTCAAAAAGAGTTTTTCTGATTAAATACTTTCATCTAAAGTAATATACTCCTAAAGCCGGCAAATTTTGTGAATAAGAATATTTACGTGAAAATTACAAACAACTGGAATCAAACACAGTTGTAATTATAGGAATAAAATAATTCAAAGTTACTTTTACTTGAAATGAATAAATGAATGTGGAATTTATGCAACCATAACTTTGATGCCTGAATCGATTGTTTCACTGATTTACTTCCATAAACAAATAATTATCAGCTTTATTGATAAATTTCACAAAACATATTGTGTATTTTGGCAAATTCGTCTTTTATTCGCCTTCTTTGTTAAGGCCCAATACGTTAAACAAATCAAACGCCCTTTTAACATGCTACACAGTTTTTATTCAAAACATCTTACAAATGCAAAATGATTTCGTTCGTCAATACTAATTTCAGGACTTCACTGAACGTCAGGTTGTTCAGCCATGACTTTTGCGTGATCCATTAAAGTAATAAGCAATTTATTTAAGAATCAGATCTGATCATAGCTTGAACACCCAAAACACGGAATTCGGTCATTATAATAAAGGCATCTCTTCAATGTAGTTGTTCCAATTTTTTATAATTTAATCAAATTAATCAATATTTAAAGCTGCAAAAACGAAAAAATTAGAAAAAGCGAAATTAGTTACTATCTCTCACTGCAACAAACATGAACAGAATGGTGTTTGTTGATGCTCCATCAAATTATGAATTCAGTCAGTATCGCTTTATTATTAAAAAAGAAGGCCTTGAGAGTCTTGATAAAGGATTTCCTCGGAGCCCGGTGAAATCCTCAAAAGACAGCCTCATTCGGCCTTAGACTACTTGAGACTATGTTTTGAACTAATCTTTAGTGCCGTGTGATAAAGAAACCTAAATTTTGTCAGGTCCTATTCAGTTCTAAGCGTTTACTGCTTCAAATTTGAGCAAATAGTTTCCACTGAATGCCTGCAGCGCGAGAAAGGTTTAGATGTCTCAAATTAGATATCCTCATCTATTGAATGCTTTTTTTCATGCTTATTGTCTACATTTATAGTAAACATGCGTTCGATAATGCAAAACAGCATTTATCCTAATTGGAGCTACTTGATTTAAAATGCCAAAGCAAATATTCAAAGTTAGATAACGAACTTAAATGTTCAGATATTAAAAACAAACTTTCCACTAAAATTTTTAATATCTATTTTGATATATGCTGGGCACAAAACACATCATTTCTCCAACAATGTGCCTTCAACCAGCTCGGCCAATGTCACATTTCTCTGTTTAAATAGCAGCTAAAGAGATGATTGTACTTGACATTATTTTAAATTTCTTCACTGATTTGTTTTTGACTAGTGATAGCGAACTAAGTTGAATTCAATCGACATGGCTCTAAATTTTGATGAATTTAAATTGAGAATTTTAATTCCCTTTTTGCAAAGGCGTCTAAAGTCTCAAGTTCGTGCTCGCCCATCTGTTGCTTTCAAAAAGCACATCTTAAATTACTGAAGTTGTGTGAATGTTGTTTAAACTAAGAAGAGCATGGGTGCAGCCAAATTCGTCAAAGCTGAATGTGAAAGTGCCAAATATCATGGATGCAGATGAAATAGAAATTAGTCTCATTTTGAATATTACACTTTGATGCCCTCTATTTCCTCCATTATGAGCTTTTAAGACATGATATGTTGTTTCCATTTTCAAACCATATCATGAACCCCCTTTTTTGCTCATTATATCTCAACAGATTTTCTTGAGACGGATATAAAAGTCCATAAAGCTATTATGTTGCGCATTATTTTTAATTTTCTATTCAATCTTCTAGACAGACTCCCATCCAATGCAATTCCGTCTGGAAAAAAACAATGAAAAACAGGAATATAAACCACAAAATTTCAATTGCTTATCCTAAAATGACGAAACATGCTTTGAAATAAAGTATCATTAGGCTCGTAGAAGCGAAAAGAGACAATCAAGAGCACTTGTTGTGCACTTGTGGATGTATGAAAGAGAAAATGCTTAGTCTGGCGAAATGCTAGAGACAACAACAAACGCCTCTTGGAATAAAATATATCGCTCAGATTCCAACGATTTTAACGTTCTCATTCCGTCAAGCATTTCATTAATTTACCTTGTGCTCAAAGAGTCTCGATAATGCTATGACCAGTAGCCAATCTGCGAGAAAGCTCGCGCTCAATTCCTAATAATCCCAGGCTTGCAATTTTAATATACCTCATTCCAGCTGATCGCCCTATCAGCTTTTACTAGCTACAAGGGAAGTCCAAGTCTTGCGTCAAGAGTGAAATAACGAAACACATGTTTGTTAAATAACCAAGCTCTGCTCTATTGAAATATCCAAAAATAGTAGTGGTTACATTTGACGTAAGCTATTTAGTCCTTAGCATTTACTGCTTCCAATTTGAACAAATCTACGTCCATTGATTGCTCGCAGAGGTTAAATTATTAAGAAATACCTTGTCAAGACGACAGATACAGATTCAAATTTGTGACTGGCTTAGCACGAAAAATTGAAACAGCGCAATAAAGTATTAGACGCTCAGCCAACTGGGAATTCGATTGCTGCCATCTAGCTATTCATTTAATGCTTCCTTCTACGCGTATTGTCTACATTTATGATAAACATGCCTTTGAGAATTTTTTTCTAAATTATCTTATTCTGCAGCCAAAGAAGGCACAGCAGCAGTTATCCAAATCAGAGCTTCTTGGCTCAAAATGCTAAATTTTATTGCATAACATAAAGCTTGATATCTAACATACAAAATTAGATAACAAGCTTAAATGTACAGAGATTGGAAACAATCTTTAACATCTGATTTGATATATGCTGGGCATAGAACACATCATTTCGCCAACAATATGCCTTACACCAGCCTAACCAATGTCGCATTTCTTCGTTTATATAGCAGCTGAAGAGGTAATAGTATTTGACATTATTGTTCAATTTATTCACTGATTTGTACTTGACTGGTGATAACAGACTAACTTGAATTTGATCAGTATGGTCCTAACTTTGATGCATTTAAGTGAAAAATCTCAATTTGATTTTTGCAAACTGTGTTGTAAGTCTCAGCTTCATGCTCGCTAATCCATTGCCTTCAGAAGGCATATTTAGACTTATCAAAGTTTTTCGCATGTGATTGAAACCAAAAGGAGCATGGGTGTAGTCGAATTCGTCAAAGCTGAATAAGAACATGCCGAATAATCTGAATGCCGATGAAATAGATATTAGTTGCATTTTAAAAATTGCACTTTGATGCCCTCCATTTTAAGAGACTATGAATGTTTTCTTTAAATTTAGCTTTTTTGCTCTCTTCATACAATAGATGGCCCCAGAATATTAACCTGACCTTCGCGTAGAAGTAAATTTAACTTCTATTTAATTCAAAACCTTCTTGCTTGTTGCAAAATTTTTCATGAAGATTTAAAATTACAATTTTTATTGCTTGATACTCCACAGAGGGTTAAAAGTTTGCAATTTACTTGTCAGAGCTTCTGATTACTGTGACTTTCTACGTTAGTTAAAAAAATATAATTCTTTGAGCAGGTATGAATTTGAATGAATACAAAGTAAGCATATTTTATACTCGACCTCACCGCAAGGTTTTGATGAAGCAGTTGTATTAAAAGAAGTTTTGTAAATTTTCCTTTTGGTTAACAGATAGGCAGAAGACCAAAATTGAACGATTGAAAAGTGTATCTGATCAAAATTGCTTCTATTGATGCCAACGCATTGAGCTGCATGAAGCAACGATGGTGCACATGGATTTTGATTTTCTATTCAATCTTCTAGATGGACCTCCAACTAGTGCAATCCTGTTCGGAAAGTAGCAGTGAAAAACTGGAATCAAAATGACAAATAATCAATCGCTTATTCTGATAGGATGACACATGCTTTTATGTATAAAATTTGGCAGCCTTTGTACTGTGCAAGATATAAAATGAATTTCTTTGAATGCTAAAAGCATGAAGCTTGTTAAAGAATGAACAAGACAAAAATGTATAGGAGCATCTTTGACTGGATCTGCGATTCAAAAATGCTTAATTTAAAATATTTTTAACAAGGCCAATTAAATAAAGCAATCTTATTTCCATTTCTTTAGTTTGAGTTTAATCGAAGCCTTTGCGTTTTGTCTTAAGCTATACATTACTTTTATTGCCAAATTTTCTTGCTTACTTGGATCTGTCTGCCCTAAAACTCATTTGTAAAAATTTTGAAACCTTCACTATAGGCATTTGGCTTATTTATATTATTCTAAGTATTGTACACAAATTTGCATGGTTTATTTGACAGTCATCATGCTTAAGATATAAAATTCATTAGTAATCACAAAGTCTTCGATATCAGCTTTTTCCAATACTGGATTTAAAAATCATAAAATTAAACTTTTTTCAAACTGGTGGTTTTGCTATTTTAAGCTGTTACAATTTTCGCACACAAGACTCTGTATTCGTCCGGTTTAGTTCATAAATTCAAACTTCAAATAACCTCAATTACCTGCCTATAAAAAGATTTACAAACACCCTGCAAACTCATTCTAAGGAAAGTGTCTTTTGTCTACAAGAATCGAGGTGGGCACTGATAAGAATTTCCATTTACAAAGTAATGCATCAACATCTGCTGAACTACTTTTTCTGCAAAGGCACGTCATGGTTACTTATTAAATACGATTATAAAGTAGGTTTACTGTTTCTAGTTATTCTACTGTTCATTGATGAACTAATAGATAAATGTGTTTAAAATGGGCAAATAAGTAAGTTCAAAGAATAAATTTCTGCCTTAAAAAATTTTGCTTGCATTCAAATGCAATCACTGAAGTAAGTGGGTCAGCTTGGATTATCTAAAATTTTGCCTCTCTTATTGTTTGGTTTGAATTAAAAAAACATGTGTAAATAGAACGAAAATAAATGCATCAGTGAGCTATAAAATGATGTGTTGCATGAAGTTTAGTTCAATTCCTTCAGACATTAAAGAATTGGTTGGAAAAAATATAATGGCAAATTATTTTAAGCGCTTTGTTTCAACGGTGAGATTTTAAAAGTAATTGAACTTGAAAAGCCAAACTCAAACAAATTGAAATAGAGATTTTACGTGCTAATTAAGGACACTGGTTACCAATTAGAAACAACCTGTGAAAGCCATAGTTCTACAAGTCTAAACATTTAGTTTAAACGCATTCATAATTAAAAATTCAAAGACTAATTTCTAGTAAAATAACTTTGGCCAAGTATCAACGATGGTAGGGAGCAGCAATACGCTGTTCGATAAAAATTACTCCTGAATATCCAACATGTTTCAACTTAGAAATACAGTGCTTCCCTTCAAATATGCTATGATTCCCAAACAGTTAATCTAGTACTGGTTTTCAACAGGAGTATAATTTATGCAGATTAACGAGAAACATTCAGACCCTTTTAAAACGCATCGACAAAACCGTATGTTTAATAAATGTAGAAAAGAGTTGGTAAACACTTAGTGATGTATTTAGCTCAATTAAATGCAGAACTGTTCAATTAATACTAAGATCAATTCGCCAGACATTAATCCAAACTCATGCATCAAAGTACATTTGGAAAAATTAAAGTGGTGCTCTTTGTATAGACAATAGGGTATTCCTTGATTTACTGTTAATGCTTGCAACTGAATTAACAATTTATTAACTTATACTTCCAAACTTTAAATCCATTTACGCAATCCACCCTTTTGATGTGTAGAAAGCTAAGCGTAGTGCATTCATTCTGCAGATATTATGCATGGCGTGTTCGCCTTTCCAAACAGTTTGCACATCTTTGCCACAGCAATGAGGTATCATGCTGTGTAAATCACCTCAAGCATTCTTCAAAAGATAACTGCATTTTGATTTGATTAGGAAAACGTTTCCTTTCCGACAATTTATTATTGAGTGCTGAAAAAAATTTGAAATGAGGGCTGCTCAAATGACCAAATATTGCTGCGTTTTTAACATTGCTTGAACTTTCGATTCGGAAGAGTATCCATTTTTAAAAAAAACACTTGAAGTTAATCAAAGTGAGACTTAAATGTTTTAATAGATTGCATTTCCGTTGATAGAAATGCCAGTTCTTATGATTTATCCCAAAACCGAAAACAAGGCAAGTTGCCAAATCAAAACAAATTGGTCAAATTCGATCCAGTCACTCAATGTTGAATTTTTTCCCCTTCCAAACGAACTCTGAAATATGAAGTCAAACACAATTTCTGTCTGCATAGTTAGTGCTTTGACCAGTTCATATCTGCAACCCTTAGCAAATCGATTTAGATATCAAATGCCCAATGAAAATAGCTCTTCCTTTACTCTCACAGACATCTCCCGTAAATCTCTATAACAAAGATGCTATTTATGTGTTGAATGGGAATTCATTTCCTTTTAAGGAACGGGATTAAAATATTGAAAATTAAAAGACGTTTGATATATTATGTTTCAGTTGAGTAGGCCTTTGCATTTTGGATGCTCAGCCTAAATCAAATTTTAACTTCTCCGGTCTATTTTCTGCCTAATTGTGCATTGCTTTAGTTTGAACATTGTCAATTTGAGGAATGGAAACAAATTTGATACCAACAACAGCTAGGTTTGTAAATGAAGCTAGGATTGCATGTGATGATTTGATGATTTATAATGCCTGTTTCAAATTCAAAAATCGCAGCTTCAGCTACTGAACTGTAAATAGTTGATAAAATAGAGTGTTTTTGACAAAATCATGGATCATCAAGTGGTACACACAATTAAAAAATCTCTGAAAATGATTAATTTCATTTTATCAGCAAAACGTAGCTCTGATTTTAATTTTCAGAAAATTGAAAACCTGACTTTCTAACGAATTTTGTTTTCCGCTAATTGCAAGTAGGTCATTTACTCATTACCTCTTTTTAAATACTATGCTTTTTTTGAATATGATAAAAAGGAGGCATTTCTGCATAAACTTCTAGGGGCATGATTTTCTAGCAAAAGCATCTGAAATTTTCAGATTATTTTCGAATATACCACTATTCTTGCACTTTTAGCTTTCCATAAGGAACTTTCACCTATCATTGCATTTAATATCATGAAGATTTTACGAGATTCCCTCTCTGCGTGTTATACTAGGAAACTGGTTATTCTCTCTTCTTGATGTGCTTGTTTCTATTTTTGCATCAGGTTGTTCACCCTGTAACTTTGCTCGTTGCACTTCAAGAGCGTTCCCCGAGATGGATTTGGGAGCTTATTTGTTATTAACTGTTTTTGTAGAAGGAGTTTTCTGTCTCCCCTCTCGCAAACGGCTGCAAACCGTTCAAATTTTTCGCTCAGCTTTTTGTCTCCCTATTTCGGTGGCAGCTTTTACTATAGATTTTAAGATATCCTCAAATGTAGGTTGTTTCTGGTATGTTTCTTTCAATTTTCTTACTTGTTCGATGCCTTTTTAGCAGTTTCCGCATTTACTTTTGACTGTTTATGCCTTCTACCAAAGTTCTACTCTTTCGTTTTCCTAATTTGCAATTTGAGCTTGAGGACTATTATTTGTAGGCACCAATCAGAATTCGCATTTACCTTCCTAGAAGCTCGTATATCACTTATTATTATGAGTTTTGACCATTTCATCTAAGCAAAGTAGAGAATGGCACCTTTTACTGTAAAACGGATCATTTAATCCTAAAACGTGCAAGAATACACGTCAAAGAAATTTTGTAACTTTTTTGATGCTACTATACATTTGAACTTGTAACTCTAAATTGAATCCTTTGAAAGTCTATATTTCAGGATGGAAATTTCTTAAGCCATCGAGTTATTAAAATCCTGATTTTACACTTCATTTCTTATTTTGGAACAAATGTCTACTAGTTTATTTCTTTTCATGCTAAATAGTTTCGTAGAAGTAAAAAAAGAATTTTTGTTAAACACGTAGATGCGCAGATAAATTTTGTTAATTGAGTCCTAATTAAGGCTGTTTTGTTGGTTTTGAACTGCATCAAAAATTAACTTCGTATATTTTGCTGATGAAATTTTTGAGAAGTTGCTTTTTGATAGATAACTCAACTTTGAAGCTAAAATTAGAGCACTCTTGGTTATTAAATATTTGCAAAGTCCAACCTATATACACAAGCTTCAAAACATTTGTAAGCCATAAATAAGTAAGGTGTCATGCTGTGTACTAAACTGCCCGACTGTCGTATAAGTTTATAGTCTCCAATGTTGCCTACAAAATCACATAAATGCGAATTGAAAACTAGAATCTATTTGTTAATCATGCTTTGTTGTTCACATCAGTTCGAGCGAAATAAAAAAAACTAATCTGGGTATTCAATTTGTTACACACTTTTGAAATATGATCTCCGAAAAAAATGTTGCTGGACTTTGAGACACAACTGCCTGCCTGTCTTAGATGCCATGCAGCCTCAAAGGTTTTGACAGCATCAACCTACGTGCCGCTTTGTAGCTTAATGATCCTGATAAGTACAGCGTTGACTTAAAGTGAACTTAAACCTTAATTGGTTTAACTTTCTTAACCAACACTTGCACTTGAATCCTTTAATGTTTCTCAGCCCACTGGCACCTTTTGGGCTCCATTGTACAAAACAGTAATTTGAGAGACCCAGAGTCAGAAGGTCATTCAAGTTTGAGATTTTGTTTACCTTAATTTTCGTAAATAATCTCTCTAAACATATTTATCTGTTTTAAGAGCAAAATTTTTTTTGTTTGATTTGATTCCTGCAAGTCTTTGAACTCTCTACGCACATTCAACGTTCACGTAGATTTTAAAAAATGTTTAAAAAGTTACTGCTTGAATAAGCTTTGATCAACTACGTATCATTTGCAAATGTTTATTAAGTAAGATTAACTACAATTTTTGAATATGTTTTTTTAAAAAAAAACATAATTTTCGCAGAGCAGAGCTTTGAATAGGGTATAAGTACTACAAATACGTTTCAATTTCTAGGGTGCCTAAGAAGCACATCGAATGAAAAAGAGATGTGTCAAGACGGCAGCACATATTAACGTGATTTCAGCAGAGGCAAATTACAGCCTTTCTTGTAAATCCACAGGGTTTAAGCAACAACAACATTTAAGCGTATAAACAGTCACGAGGTCTGTAAGAGCCACAGTAGACTTTGTTTCAAAACCAAATGGTGATTCCATTAGTTGTAGGAATTCGAATGCGTGCAGTGCGAAGCTAAGAGCTTTAAGTATTTGAGGGCAACGTGAGGGAACAATGGTTTTGTGCCTAGAAATAATTAAGATGAATGGTATTGTCGAACCTTCTTGGCGTCAAACATACAGTTACAGTTATATAGAAAACGTACTACTGCCTTCATGCCTGAATTGGCTTTTTACTGAGAACTTTCATAAGCAAAGTATTACCAGCTTTTTCGATAAATTCACGAAATATATGTTTTTTGTTAAGGCATGATGTGTAAAACAATTGAAACGCCCTATTAGGGCGCTAAAGAGTTTTAATTCAAAATATCTTACAAAAGTGAAATTTCGCTCATCAGTAATAAATTTAAGACTTCATTAAACGTCGATTCGTTCAACCATAACTATTGCGCGATCCATTAAAATAATAAGCAATCTACTTAAAATTAATTTTTTATAGCTTGGATTTTTAACTATTTTAAAAATACACTTACCACTTTAGTGACTTAATGCATTTGATCATTTTAAATAGAATAATAAATGTGAAGATAACGAGCAAATACAACTAAAATGAATAATTTAAGGTTATTGAATCGAAGTTTTAAAATTTTTGAAAAGGCAGACTGACAGAAAAAGAAATGAAAATTCTTTTACGTTACAAATCTTAATGAAGCTCCAATTGGCTTGAAGGGAAGGAAGGAAGCTTGTCAAAATTGAGGCCAGAATTTTTATGAGTAGCCTATCAATGGTCTGTGCATGCATTTTCTCGCGTGATATCACAAAATTATATTTCGTGATTAGTTATATTTGATCGCAAGAAGTTGCAGGTATTAATTGCGTATTACCGACCAAAAGCGGACTTGTGAAGAAAAGCAAAGCTTTTTGACCCGTAAAATTGCCTTTCTCATGCCAAAGAGATAAAGCAATTTAACCAACATTCGAAATTTTTTAAGCTGCACCACTTAATTTCGTGGGTAATTTTGACTTTGATGCAAAGCACAAGTTGTTAAAAGTAACAACAAGGAGAATGCACCCAAAATCGTTCCTAAAATGCATAAGTTTATCCAAAATTTATTTGATTGAAAGGATTCGAGACAATTGTTGTGTAATTTTTTGCAGAATCCTGCTTGAAGAGTTTATCAGTAATGTTTTACTTTTATTTAATAAAAGTGGTTCAGAGATGAACAAGGTTTATTGCGAGCGACTGTAGGCCAAGCCTGTGGGCTGGCTTAAATATGAATATTTGGAAGTGTAGTTTTAGCCGTTCAGCTAGTTGCAAGTGATCATTGAGGGCTCCCAATTTTAAAATTTTCTACATTTTCGCGCACTAAAAGATTTTAATGAATCAGTGGCACTTATTTGTGAGGCTTTTGCAGCAAACCACATTTACAAAATTATCTTCACAATTAATTTAGCATATTTTGCTGATAATTTTTTTTTTTGATTATTGCGCAAATGCTATTCTCTTCCAAATAAATGAACTATTTCATTCAAAAAGTGCGCCAACGAGCAAGTTAGACATCTTTTAAGGATTTTTTCTCAACATTAGTATTATCCAAGCTGTGGCATTCTTTAATTAGTGTAATAGATTTTACAGTTTTGCCAAAGAACGATCTAATGATACTATTTTTTAGAAGCAGTTTTGGACTAAGGAATCGTTTTGTAATGATTCTTCGACCATGACTCATCGGTCAGTTCTAGCCAGTGTTTGATAATTTATTCATGAATTATCTTCTTCATTATTTTTTCAATCTTAAAGTGGAAGTTTTTTTAATGCAGATCCTGCTCATTGCATGGTGCAAGCGCAGTAGGTCATTTTGCAAATAACTATACATTGACTACTTTGCAATCAGCCAAAGCAAAGCAGAAATTACAGCTATGATTTTAATGGAGTAAATAAATAGCAGTTCTAATAACATATTTGAGAAATGATTTTTCAAAAATTAATGCGTGTCAGAGAATTCAAATTTGTACTAGTTTCTACAAATAAATTGGCTTTGAACAAACGTCGTGCTGAAAAATACCTACCATTTAAAAATAGTAATTTGAATCCGCTCAGAAGAACGTTACACTAGCAAAGTAAAATAATGTTTTGTGATCAAACTGTTTTTTTTTACATTGAGACTAGCTTGTAAATAAGTGCGATGTGCGATTAAACTTTTGTAAACCGAATCAGAATTAACTTAATTCAAACAACCCATATTTTAAATGGTTCGATTCAGTATGGAGAGTAGAACTCGCTTATAAGAGCTTTTACAGATGTTAAATACGTACTGTCTCATAAAAAGATTTATTAATTGGCGTTTCAAGTCTTTTGTTTTCAACTGATTGCTGTTTGTCAATTTATTATTGACAGCTTTCTTAGATGCATAGTCATTTGACTGATTCAAGCAAATAAGTAATTCATCTGCATTACATTTTTCATTAAAAGTAAAGGTTTTTACTTACAGTAATGTCTTAAGGAAAAAACCGGCATTTAAGCTTTTGGTGCTTCTTCAGACTGCATGGAGCAGTCAGGCAGTTTTTCTTCTTAGAATGTTTTAGGATTTAAAGTCGAGAATCACTTAAAATGATTTCAATACCCATTAATACATTCAAGGATTTTAGATTTATTCTTGCATAATGTTAATTGCAGCCATAATAACATTTAAATTTGCCTTTCAGAGAGCCTAAGAGTCATTGGTTGGTCAGAATGAATTTGATTCTACTTTTGAACATCTATATAATTCAATTAACTTGAAATTATACTGCCCTTATTTTTGACAGCTTAAAGCTTACAAATTGCAGTTTGAAACCCGTTAACGTCAGTTTATATTCAGCTTCTTTGAACAAGTACAATCAACCACAAATTTATGAGCTATTTTCAAAAAAACACGATTCATGCGAAACAGTGCCTTAAAGAGGGTATAAGCACAGCTAATAGGGCAGCATATATTAACGTGAGTCTAGTAAGATCACAATTTTTTTATTTTATGTTGCAAAAAAATAATAAGCGGCCAAAACTGACGTCCAAAAGGCCTCATAATGGGTAAATTTGCTAAGTTTTCTCAAAATAGTAGTTAAGGGGAAATTGTTTTTCCTTTATTTGCATAAATTAGAAAGTTTACCTTTGTTTAACCATTTTTATGGCAAAAAGCATACTTTTTGAGGGTTGAATGAAGGCTAAGATGTAGCAAACAAGCCCACAATCTATAGTCGATTCCAACCATTGTGCAATGCTTGCCTTGGCCGTTTGTAGCACCAAATATGTGCACAAAAAATAGGTTCATTTTTATTACTTCTATGGTATCGTCTTCAGGCAAACAGGATGCATCCTCACATCCCATATGAGGGCAAATTCAACACTTTAGTTGCAAACAAGTCACCAACGCAAATAAAACGCTAATATGGCAGCATCAAGGTCAAGTTTTAACTTGTCTCGCAAGGTAGGAAGATAAAAATGAAGGCAAAAAGGCCTCAAAGTGGGTAAATTGGCGAAATAGTAGTCAAGAGGAAGTTGTCTTATCTAAATTTAACCATTTTATAGCAAAAAGCATACTTTTTTGAAGGCTCGATGAATGCTAAGATACAGCTAACAAGTCCACAATTGCTATTTGATTCCGACCATAGTGCAAGGATTACCTTTGCCAGTTCTACTTATATATGTATTTTCAAAAAAACGGATTGATTTTCTTGTTTCCATGGCATCGTCTTCAGACAATTAGGAAGCATCCTCACATTTTCTAAGTGACCAGTTTCTGAGAAGCATCCAGCATCAGAGCAAATTCAACATTTCTTGGTTGCACACAGATTACCAGCTAGACAGATTTTTACCATTGGCAGCGTAGAAGGGTTTTATTCAATGAATCAAGTGGTCGCCTTCGGAAATGCTTGACTTACATGAACTTTTCGAATTGAGTTTTCTTCAAGACAGTAGGTGTTTCATGCGTTCCAAATGACTCGCTGATATCTGAAACCAATATTTAAAGTTAATTAGATGTCAAATTTTCAAGTTTTTTTTATTCTCAGAATATGATGCCTGAATTGATTGCTTCAATGAAAACTACTTCGAAATTCCAAATCCAACAAAAACAGCATTTTTTGATATATTTCGCAAAGTTTTTATGTTTTCTGGGTAATCTTTTGTTATGTCACATTGTGTTACGCTAATGAAGGCTGATTCGTTCATTCATAACTGTTGCTTGATCGAATAAAACAACAAGCTTGAATATCTTGAACACATATTTATATTTATTAGAAAAAGGCACTTCTCAAAAAGAGTTTTTCTAATTAAATACTTTCATCTAAAGTAATATACTCCTAAAGCATGCAAATTTTGTGAATAAAATATTTACGTGAAAATTACGAACAACTGGAATCAAACACAGTTGTAATTATAGGAATAAAATAATTCAAAGTTACTTTTACTTGAAATGAATAAATGAATGTGGAATTTATGCAACCATAACTTTGATGCCTGAATCGATTGTTTCACTGATTTACTTCCATAAACAAATAATTATCAGCGTTATTGATAAATTTCACAAAACATATTGTGTATTTTGGCATGAGAAAATAAAAGAAAGAAAATAAAATAAAAAAACTCTATTATCTTGGGTTTCAGTTTATATCTAGTTAATTGATCTATATTTTGCAAGTTATTGAGCTAAACACACCAGTAGGTGTTTACTGGCCTTTTTTCTACATTTATCAAATATATCATGTCAAGGAGGGTAGCATTTTTAAAATGAAGCACAGAATTCCTAATTTAAGACAGGTTTGATGTTCAGGAAAAATATTTATCGAACGGTTCATCATTGTTCCCTACCATCGTCTGATACAAATTAAACTTGACCAAAGTTAGTTTACTAAGAATTACTCCCCAAATTTTTATTATGAATGCGTTAAGCTAAGTATTTTGACTTTTAGAACTACGTTTTTCACAGAACATTTCTTATTAGTAACCAGTGACCGTTAAATATTTATTCAAAATTATTTGAGTTTGACTCTTCAGGTTCAATTAGTTTTGAAAACTCACTGCTAAGGCAAAGTGATTTAGATAGTTTGCCATTATATAATTTCTCATTAAATTATTAACCCTTGAAAAAACAAAACGAACTTTTATGATACATATCTTATCATAGCTCACTGATGCATTTATTTCGCTTTCATCTATGAATTATTTTTTTAATTAAACTAAGCAGGAGGAGTGGCAAAATTTCAGATGATTCAAGCAGACCAATTTATTTTGGTGATAACATTTTAATATAATCAAACAATTTTACAAAGCAAAAAAATCTGATTTCAACTTACTTATTTGCCCATTTTCAACTCATTTATCTCTCTGTTTATAAATAAACAATAGAATCAATGGAATGATTAAACCTACTTCATTTCAGTTTTTAAGAAGTGCTTTTGAAGAAAGTGTGGTTCGGCAGATGTCGATGCATTACTTTGTAAATGAAAATTTTTATTAGTATCGACCTATCAGGTTTTTGAGCTGTTCGATTCTTGTAGAAGATTGGATAGAAAATCAAAATTAATGTGCGCCGTCGTTGTTTCATGTGCTTTTGTTGTGCGCTACCTGTTGTAACAACTATTTGTACTTCTGTTGTACCCCCAATAAGTCCTTGGAACTTGCCCTAATGGGTGGGGAGAAAATAATAATAATAATCAGGCAGGATGAAAAACACATCTGCTTCATAATGGTTACGGATAACTTAGACCGAGGTGCTGCAGAAGAATAAATATTATTGCGCCGAGAAAAGACCAGCAAGCAGAAATAATTGTTTCTATGCTATGATATGTAATTTTCTTGGATTTCTGTTGTACCCCAAATAAGCCCTGGAGACTTGCCCTAATGGGTAGGGACGAATAAAAAGAAAGTTCTGTTAAATAAACTGTTGAATAAGATTAAGCTCTTTACATTATTTAAACAAAAATTAATTTCCTTAGACTATAATTCCTTGAAAATTCTGCCGTTTAACCAAAAGACCTTCATCTTTAGAAGCTTAGTATTTTTTGCAGAATAAAAATTTTGATGTTCGGCAAGATAAGCTATAATCTGCCTTTGCTAAAATCACGTTGCCGTGCTGCCGCTATGGCACACCTCTTTTTCATTCGATGCGCATGTGAAGCCGCCTCAGAATCGGAACTTATTTGCAGTACTTATACCCACTTCAAGGCACTGTTCAGTGCATATTATGTTTCTTGAAATAATGCTCATGGCTTTGCGGTTAATTTTATTTATTTAACATTTGCGGCAAGATGAGCAAATGATCAAAGCTCATTTATGAAATCTTGGCAAATAATAATTATATTTAGACCATTCAAAGACTTGAAGAGATTAAAATTAGTTAAATGGAAATTTTCTGTCCAACACAGATAAATATGTTTAGAGAGATTATTTACGAAAATTAAGATGAACCAAATCTCAAACTTGAATGACCTTCTGACACTGGGTCTTTAAAATACTGTTTTGTAGAACGGAAACTAAAAGGTGCAGTTGGGCTGGGAAACATTAAAACGTTCAAGTGCAAGTGTTGGTTAGAAAATTTAAACCAATTAAAACTTGAGTCTACTTTCAGATGACGCTGTACTTATCAAGATCATTAAGCTACAAAGCGGCAAGTAGGTTCATGCTGTTAGACCTTTGAGGTTGCACAGCATTAAGGACAGGCAAGCGATTGTGTCTTAAAGTTCAGCAAAATTTTTCAGAGATTACATTGCAAAAGTTTACAAACAATTGAATTTACCGATTGGAGTTTTAGTTTTGCTTGAGTTGATATGACAGAACTTAGCATGTAAGGCAAACAGACATCAGTCTTCAATCTACATTTTTTGTCGATTTCTTTGGCGAAATTGGAGAAAAAAACTTTACTGGACACTTTTATTTTTGTCTTTACAGACTAAGTAAGCTTTGACATGCAGTCTTTTGTGATTTGAGTATTTTGTACAGTTGGGCAGTTTAGTGCACAGCATGACACCTTACTCCTTTAAGGCTTACAAATGTTTTTTTTTAAGGCATATGTATCTAAGTTGGACTAGGCAAACATTTGATAATCAAGATAGTCTTTATTTCAGTTTCTACGTTGAGGTATCTATTAGATAGCAACAAAGGCAAATATATCTGCTTCCATCTTTACCAAAATGTGCATCACTTACTCACAATAGTGTTTTTTGCCCATTGTTAAAAAGGAAAGCCATTTTCATAGAACCTAGAGATGCGATATACACATGAGTCTTAAGTTTGTATACTTTGATCTTGAATTCCAAATCGATTAGGCCAGTAAACATATACTGCGTCTCAGTGAATGAAAATGATTGAATTAAAGGCAGCTTTGTAGACATAATATTTCAAATGTCAACCATTCAATGGCAAGCGCTTTTTGAATGACCCCTTTTAAGATGTACTGTTAAAGTCTCAATATATTCATATGCAAACCCGCGCTCATTTCAGAAACATTCTTAAGTTATGTGCGTGTGCAAATATAAGGCATTGATAAAGTAAGTTTTTCTTTGAACCAGGAGTTTGGAGGAACTAAGCAGAAGCTTCGAACAACTGAACTGAAGCAAAATTAACAGAAGGGAATGGCAATTAACAAAGCGATTTGCACAATGAATCTGCAGTATTCGAAGACAACTTGCGGTTGGCATGAATTTTGTCATGTTTGAGGATCATAGCATATTTTAAGAGTAGCACTAAAGTTCTTAGTTGAAATAGGTTTGACATTCAGGAATTACTTTTTTAAACGTTGTACCGCTGTTCTCTACCATCACCTTAAACAAACTATACTTGATCAAAGTTATTTTACTGAAATCGTTCTTAATTTTTTTATTACGAAATCGTTTAAGCCAAACATTTTGACTTGTGGGACTATATTTTCTACAGGTCGTTTCTAGTTGGCAACCAATGTCCTTAATTAGTCCGTAAATAATTACTTCAAATTTTTAAGTTTGACTTTTCAAGTTTGCTTAAATTTAAAAACCCACTGTTAAACCAAGCGCCTTAAATAGTTTGTCATTATCATTATTCATTACCCTCAAAGAAACTGAACTGAAATTTATGAGACAAATCGTTTCGTTTACTTTGTTTTCATTCACATATTATTTTTTCTAATCAAACCATCCAAGAGGAGTGGCAATATTTAAAATGATCCAAGCAGACCTATTAATTTTGAAGATTGCATTTTAATGTAAACATAGAATTTTAAGGCAAGAAATTCGTTTATTTGACACAATTTCTCTTCGTTTTTTAATAAACAATACAATTACCGGAAAAATTAAATCTTGGTTACAACCATTTTTTAGAAGTCACAATAAGGTGATTTTGCAGACAACGTGGTTTATAAGATGTTGATGCATTAATCAGTACATAAAAATTCTTATCAGTGCCCACCTAACAGTGCTTTTTAGTCTTCTACCGTTCAGGTGATTGAGGTCATTTAATATTTGAATTTATGAACTAAACCAGACGACTACAGAGCATCTAATGCAAAAGGTATAAAAGTTTGAAAAAGCGAGACCACCAGCTTGAAAAAAACTTAATTTGGCGTATTTTAAATTAAGTATTACAAAAAACTGATATCAAAAATTTTGTGATTAATAATAAGTCGCATAGCAGTGGAAGAATAATGCAACTCAAAAATAAAAAAAATAGTCCATTGTTTTTCATAATCTATTAATACCAGGAATGCTATAAACTGGAAATGAATTCGAATTGAAATGAAATAATTGTTTAACAATTGTAGACAATTGAAGACTTACAAACAACCTTCTTTGTCTTTGCACATATTTTATCCAACAGTGATTCACGGCAATTTCAATTTGCAAATCCTTTTTTATAATCATTCGTCATCACTGTCCAAGTGCAAACACATACCTCAATTATTTTGCCTACGAAAATTTTCATTAGGGCAAGTTGCAAGGACTTATTGAGGGTAAAACAAAAGTACAACATAAAACACATGACGGTTAACATAGAAGACAGTTAACGCCTTTATTGACGTCTTCGGCTCTCTAGTCACTTCTCTGGCATGGTAGCAAGTAGCAGTTCAACTTCATAGTAGTGCCTCATCCGTCCTCGACACTATAAAGGCAGACGGTCTTTATACCCCTTTCAGACGTTTGAACAATTTTCTGGCGCAGAATCCATTTATTGCTTCATGCACGCACGTTCTAAAGTCCAGTTTGAGACCATGAATTCAGGTATTTACGCCGTGCCTCGTTTGCCAGGCTGGACAAATTTGAATTTCTGTGGGCATAATCTAATATTATAACTCCGGTGGATAATTAGTTCTACCCGGTCGTTCCTCTCATCAGCCCTCAAAGTCGCCCCTGTGTTTGCCGGTGGTTACCACGTGGAGGTTGGGAGTAGGTCGTGGTAATTCATCGGCTTCATTTGTATCTAAATATTTAAAAAAAACCAACTCTGCATAGAACACAATAAGAATATGATAAACCTGAATGTAAGCATATATTCTGAATTAATCAATTTGCGATGTAATTAATAAACCATGCCTTAACTTTGAGTTTTAAGGTCCTAGCAAACCACTACATTTATGGTTAATCGGAAAGTGCGTTATTCATCGACACATAAAAGTTTTCTGTTAATAGTTCGTTTGATTGTCTCTCATACAGAGCTGAAAGTTTTAGTTATGTTTCTACAACACTCACTTTTCAAAAACTCAGAAAAGCGCATTTATACATCTTATGCTTCTATCTGCGATTTCGAGTGATGGTGTCTATGATCTTAGAGCATTCCTTGGAATCAGGTCGTTTTACTCAGTCTTCTTGAGTAAAATAGGCACAGAGACACTGAACTGTTCAGCAAGTAAAGAAATGCCAGCGGTGCTATTAGATTTCCAAAGGTTGTTTGTGTAAAAAATTCGACTTAATTATTGTTTATTGACCAAGAGGAAAAACACACTTGTTTGAAATGCAAACAATTGCAAGAAACAAATAAATTATTCAGTTAATGAATATTGCCTATCTGAATATTGCTTATTCAGCGTAAAGGCAAATGTACATGAAAGTAATAGCAGACTAAAACGCAGCCCATTTCATCTAACATTGAAACCAACACTGCCAGGCTGTTTTTTCAAAAGGTAAATAGCCGATTTAAAATAACTGAACTATGCTGACTATATAAATAATGCGGATTGATTTAACAAAATAGGCAAACATTTCAATGAAGGAAATTTGCTTTGTTAAACATTAACAAGTAATTGTAAATATGCATTTATTTAGAATGCGTACAAGCAGCTATCCTTTTTACTAACATCAGTTATCGAAATCTTACCACTTTTTGTTCCTACGGATCACTTTTGTTGTCATTGTGTCCCACTTTATGAAAATTATATCAGAGCTGCTTTGAAATGAAATCCTTAGCTCGCTACTGCTCTTTGAAACACCTCTTCGGTAGTCAATGTGCGTTTGCAACATCTCAGGTAACAACAATTTTTCTGCAATAATTGGTTATTTTTAAACTACTGCTCAGCACTAAGCATGATTTTATATTCATGTAGAGTTTGACATTTTATTTTACCACAAAAACAAATGTAGAGAAAGGCGACTGTTTGGAATCCAACTAAGTAACCCAGTTTTAGCATTCATTTTTAAATTGATTTAATGGCTATAATATTCAATCCTTTTAAAAATTTGAATAAATCACACTTAATGATTGAAATTTGGGTATTTAAATAAAAGTACCCATTTGTGAAAACAGCGCACAGTTGTAATGCATTAACTTTTAAATTAAAACTACATTCGAAACCACTGATCATTAGGTGGGTGAATGTTGTTCAAATTACAACATAGACAAGATGATTTGATTTTGTTCATATGAAATAATACATTTATTCTGCAAAACGTTGGTCAATTTTATTGTGTTATTGCTAGTTTACCTAGAATCAATGGACAGAATGGGCTTTTGCCAAATGGCAATCGCAAAATCAATTTCTTTCGCAAAATATTAATTCAACTGCCTTGGATTTTGCAAGTGTAAAATATTGGCTGCAAAAAGATTAGCAAATACCAGTAGTAGTCTATGGATCCATTGTATCAGGGATTTGAGAAAGTCTGTCCTTATATCGGCAGCTAGAACTTACTGCAAGTACGTGTTTTCATATTTATAGAATTATTAGCTATAAAAACGGCGTTTGTTCCTTGATATTTTTAAATTTGTTGCCTATTATACTTAGAAGCCGTTCAAAGACGCTTCAAGATGGAACGCTATTGGCAGTTAAACTTGATGGCATTTGTCAACTCAATTGAGCACATCAAGAGGAACAATTCAAGAGTGAAATAACTTGTTTTGGCATAATTTGAGCAGATTTTAAATTTAAAGACAATTTGCAGTTATAAATGTTTTGCAGTTTTCAAAACTAAAAGTTTTTCGACTACTGCAAAGTTAAGTTTCACTGTAAAAACATCACATTGTAGTTCTATACAATTTTTAAGGTAACCTGTTGAGGACGAGGACTTGTTTGTCTAGGAATAAAATGTTGCAATTAATGTGAACTTAATTAAAATTTTTAAAATCAGACCCAAAATTACTTTTAAAATTTTCATTCAAAGGATGATTTTCCGGCTAATTTACATAATAACTGTGTTCAGACGCTGACAATTATGCAGTGAATCTGAACCCATTTACGCTGAACCGTTATGTGAATCAGAAGCAAATGATCGAAATTTCAAATAGCTTTATAATATCTATACGTGCACATTTCTCCTTTCGCTCAAAGCTAAGGGGATCACAAACCACATTTAGGATATTTCACAAATGATCTCGTTGTGGCCATTTTATTATAGTGGTAACTAACAGAACTCAAAAGGACTGATGAGAACAGAAGCTTTGATCATCAAAAATTATTATTTTACAGTGAACTAGTTCCAGAGTATCCATAGCATTGCAAATGAATAACCATATATTTCACGATATGTTCATTCCAGTTCCATTAAATTCTTAAAGCATCATTGGTAATTCTTTCATATTTAAAGGGTTTATAGGAGAGCATACAATAATTTTAATGCTTCTATGCAAAACATGAGTAAATTAAAAAACAGAAATCACACCTGCAAACAGCAGCATTAAAAAGTAAGTACCGGCATGAACGAATAATGTTAATTACTTAAAAGCGCTACAATCGCTTTGATCATCTGATAATAAATTGAATGCATTTCAGATAAGCACATGTGGCAAACTAGATCTGATTTTACCATAAATATTTCACTCTAACACTAAAATTAAAAGCAGTGCATAACTTGTATTTTGAATGAAAGTTTAAATGTTTTGTACAATCATGGTGCTAGCAAGGTTGCCCATAACTGTAGGACAGTGCTTTCACGGTGATGAGCATAACAAAGGGGCATGGTTTCTTACAAGTCACCGAAATTGTGGTGGCACACTAAGAAAACACTCTTCTTTCTACTTATAAGTGAGACCTTCAGTCAGTCTCCTTTGCTGTCATCTTAAGGACCTCTAATGCATCCGAGCATAATTTATTTTATTTATTCATTTGCTCTCCACCCATGAGGGTAAGTCTCGCGTGTAAGCGTTTTGGGGGCCCTGCATGAATACACTGCCTTTTGAAAGCACAAGATAACAGTCATTTGATAAAATCAAGCTCAAAAATGGTGGCGTTTTGATAAAATTTTAGCAAAAAATATTTTGTGTGTATAAACAAATATTGGTGCTAAAAATATTTAACTGGGATTACAAAAACGGGCATCGATGCGACTTAAAAAAAAATTGAAAATACTTGGCCATAGAGCTAATCAATCAAACACTGCTCAATCAAGAAGGCGCCAAGTAAAAATTATATTCAAATCAGCAACAAAATAATAATTTTAAGCAAGAAACTCAGTTTGCAAAGAAGCAGGCGTTTTGCCTTTATTCACGCTGTCTCATTGCTAATAGTTGACAATATTATTCACCTGGCATTTAAAACTTCACTATGCTTTATGTAACGGTTTATCTTTTGTGCATATTTATTTATTATAATCTATCAGTAATAAAACTTAATCATAAAATTTAGTACTGACTAAAAACAAGTATGTGCAATTTTTATGCACTTTCCTTTTTAAATGAATGGCTGTTGTTTCATATTTTTTTTCAAAAAAAATTTAAATCTAAGTGTCACCAAGCATTGGCATTGATAACTGTGATTGAGTCAAAGCATATATTTGTAAATAAAAATGCATTGTTGGCTTCTTTGGTCTATTGATATGTGGACCGAATTATTTCTCTAACTAATATAAATTAATCTAACTTAATGCTAAACTTATGCTTACAGAGTTTGTGAAATCAGTGTTTTTTCAGTCTTAGACGTGAAAGAGAAATCGAAAAGTATTTATACATAGAATCGTTCTAGGCACATAAATTTTATGCCTAATAACATGCAATGAGAATTTTTGTAACAATTCAATAGCACTTGGATTTCTATAAAATAATCCTCTCTTTTTGTGAAAGACCTTAGTTTAATTTACTGCAAATAATCACTGCGGATACATTTTCATGATGTTATCTCTTTTTCAACTGTGGTTATCTTTCATAATCATAATCATGGGCAACTTTCCATTATACGCGTGTACTTAATTTATACGCACGCGAATTATACCACTTGCACTGTGTATCAACAGAGTGATTGAGTAGTGACATTGCATAACACCGATTCTCATGGTAAATTCTTCAACTCAGGGTCTGAATGCATTTGTTCAACCGAATTTGCAAGAATTTGGCGTGCAAACTTACTTCGTTTTTGTTAAATTTTTGAAATACAGACCTAGAAATACAACTATTCCTGCAGCTAGCTTGAAAAAAGGGAAGAGTTTGGATTAGGGTGGTGAGCATATCATACACATGTGTGGTATTATTTCACTCGAAAAATTTTTATTTAGGCTGTTTTTTTGTAGCCTTACATAAATATAAACCACTTCAATTCAGTAAGAATCATTCAAACTGCCGCTTCTCTCAAATCCCCTTTACTTTCTAGTCCTTTCCGCATCTGCTACCTGGGAACACAGCAGCAGCAGGATGCATAATATTGAGGCATTCCACGATTCTCTTTAGGGCTAATCGTTACACACATAACTGTTGTAGTTATCAATGTTGTACTTTGTTCATTTTTTGGATAAAAGGTACACAATTGTTTGATATTGGCACTGACTTTAAAAAGACATCTTAGAATTCAACTCATAGAAACTAAATCACCTGCTTTGCACTCCGTTGGTACTCAGGGGTGGCCAAAGAGACACCAGAGATAGGAAGGCACGAGAAACGATTGCGAAAAACTATCCAGCAGGACGAACTATGTCACTGCCCTATACAGCTGCGCGCAGTGCTCACTCAACAAAAAAGGAATCGAAATTTGCTATTTTATTAATCAGAAACAATCGTGTATTAGAACAAACAGAGGACCATAACGACACTAAACTATGCCGAGGACGGATAAGGTGCCACGCAGAAACGTAACTGAATAATGAATCGTTACTCCCCGACGAAACCATGCCGAGGGAGGTAAAGGGAGCTGAAGACGTCATAATGATTCTAAAGTACATAAGGTCATGCAAATGATGAATCTGTTAATGGCTAGGCGAAATCAATTTTCGTTTTATTAAATTTTTATAACTGTGCGCAAAAGTTTGGTCTTAAATTTGTGATTTGTATAACTTTTATGACATCTAAGGAAAAATGCATTAACAGACATTTGCGAATATTTGAGTTAAAATCTTGGCATTTGCTTTTTGGGAGCTATTTCTCCTGTTGATTTCTGTTCTATGCTTACTTGAAACAACAATTGGATGTTTTGTAACATGTAGGAAATAAGAACACTGTGCCACTTTTCTAATTTTGAATGCGACTTGGTATACTGGCAAAAAAATACTTATGATAATTCTTTATGGGTATTTACGTCGTACCTTGTTAACCAGTTTCTAGGAAGTTGTAGTTCTGCTGGCACAAATTAATTTGTATTCATCCGGTGCAAGATAATTCTTATCTGGCTGCCTTCCTCATTGGTTTTCCGAGTTGCTCTGGAGTTAAAGGTGGTTACCACGAGGAGGCTGAGAATAGGATAGAAGCTGATGTATTTGGCCAGAGCTAATATTGTTATTTATTTCTCACTTTAGTAGTACGCTGTTTTTAGGTCATGGTCTGCCTAGCTCTGCACATATTCAAGAAAAGTAGTAAAAGTATTGCATTGATAAAACCGAAAATGCACAATGTCATACATAAGCTTTTTATGATGATATTATCGAATATTTGAGTTACATCCAATGAATACAGCATACTTGAAATTACGCAAACATTTAATGTTGCAATTATTTTGACTTTACTTCAAACGTCCAAGCTCCGGTTAGCAAGAAATTAATTAGCAAAGGTTGCCATTAGTCTGCCCAATAAAGTTGCGGTTGTCAATCAATAATTTTAGAATACGAATAGCCTGTAAAAACTGAAAGCAACAGCTCTGAAAAATGCATTTAATCCAGCAATTTGAATCATTTACGCTGCTATGCTTAAAAACTGGAAACTGAAACATGAAAATACTGTACTTTTGGTTTTTTTGTACTTCTATTTATAGCATCTAAGCGCTTGTTCTCTTATCAAGCCTCCCTGGTTGCCAAGTTTTCGAAAAATGTCTGCTCACTGCCCAAAGCTGCAATACTCAACTTGAAGATCGATCTGATCTACTCTTGGAAAACGAAGGACTACTTCCTTCAACCTAACCATCCAACTCCTATTGGAAGAAGCCTTCTCCTCACTCTATGGTAATGGGGTTCCGATGGTTGACCACTCGGGCCCAAGATGGTTGCAGATGATCCATGTCTTTTTGCGCCGAATAAGGGCGCAGCTGTCAGACCAATAGAGCATCTTCCGATGACGCTAAAAAAAAATATGGAATGCGAATCGAAGCAAGCAAAGATCTCTGATTAAATACTGATGGCTGTGAGAATCAAACGCCCCTTGAAGCAACAGGAAAGCCATGCCTACGTACCTCATAGTTTAAATACCTTGGCACCATAACTTAAGACAGCAGTGAGCAAAGCAAAGCAATCCTACGCTCAATGAGTCTCATTGGCACTGTAATAGCAACTCCGTTGATATTTGTGTCTGTTCTGCATTCACCTATGGATTATGTACTATCACCTCAAGAGAAAAGGATAACAATCGACTGCAAGCAATGCGGAAAAGGGATTGATGTATAATACTTGGATTGTATTCGCGGCACTTGGCATGTCTTATACAGGCGAAAAGGTTAAACTTACGGTAGAGAGAGACTGATGCTCTCGATAATTGAGGGTAAGTTTGAAAATGGGGGAACTAAGAAGGCTTCGCATCCAAGAGACTGGATGCTTCAATAAATTAAAGATGAGAAAGAAATATGGCAAGAGCATTCCAATTCATGGCTACACACCTAGATTGGCAGGAGAAAGGAAACAGAATATTGTCAGAGATGCTTAGAGACAGTAAGGAAGATGCAAAGACATTAGACAATATTATGGAAAAAAAGAACACAAAACTGAAAAGACACAGACTGCCTTAAAAGATACAAGGCTCGCGGGTGGCCAGGGACATATAAAGGACTGTTACCTTCGGTTAAAATCATAGAAGGAGAGAAACCGACAGAGAAGAGGAATAGATCAAGCTGTAGTAGATAAAGTAGAAGGACCGATCGCGGTGTCAGTGTATATTGCTGAAAAAATACATGGATTCATGCCAAACGTTCTACCAAAATAAATTACAAAATATCTCGTAGGGACGCTGCGATTGTATAAGTATTACACATATTCAAAATATCACCAAACGTTTGACAGAACTATGTAGAAGGAAAACAGATAAGGTTTTTGAAATTGTGCGACGCCAGCCATTTTGGTTTATTCGAATCAATTATAAGTAAACTTCGAGTTCATTTGCCAAGTGACCCGTTCTAACTTCATCTAAATTGCAATAAACTGCTATGAAGTCCAATTTTTAGTAGGGTTGAGATGTCAAAGATCAGTGGCTTTTAAGACTCAGATATTCAGTGCCTATCTTAAGCGGTGCAAATGTGGTTACAGAGACTGATTGCATTTGCAAAGCGCTTTATAAAACGCAAAATTAAGGCCCTATTGGCACACCTTTGAATAGAATTTTCAAGTACTTAATCAATAAAATAATGTGAGCAATTGTCTTAGTGTTGACTAGAAAAAAGTTATTAGCGTTACTTAGGATTGTCAATCATTTAATTCGCAGTAAATTAATACTCAACTATAAATATGTAACCAAATGAAAATAGTGCCATGGGAAAGCTGGTGGACCGCACGAAGACTTGGAATTGACGTGCCTAAGTGCCAGCGTATACAAACGTTTTGTCTGCTGCGAGAAATTTGCATTGCAAATTTGACAAACATCCGCCTCTTCAGTTTCGTTAAATTAGCATTGTTTCTATTTGTGATGAATGACTGCTTTCTTCAAGATTACTCATAGAAATTAAAGGTTAAACTATCACGTTGCTAGTTCACTGAGGCTTTGTTTCTGATCACTCATCAAGGCACAAATTGCCGGTGTCATTAAATGAAATAAGGATTGTCATATCTTCATAAATTAACCATTTCAAACCGATGTGAACGTTTTGCCTATCTTACTTCTAATGAACAATTTTATGTATTTGTATTTATTCTTCACTTCTTGCGCCGAACAATTTATTTTATTTTGGTTATTGCTCTTAATCTTAACCAAATATCGCTTCCTAAAAATGCAATTGCTTACCTGAACTAAGATGCGATTTGTCAAAATAAATTGCGATCAATCACGCGCCTTTATAAACTTTGCCCTTTTTCTCTCGCTCAACTATTGAAGTGCTTCATATTTTCTGTCAACCAAAAGGAATAACAGCATCATTGCGGAATTTTTTTTGAGAGATATAGTTCGTTAAGTGTGGCAAAATATAATAAACCTGGATAAATGGGGAACACAATCGCTTTAAGTGAAGGCCTTTCATTAGAGCAGATTAATCCAGATAAACAGTATTCGAGATGCCTCCAGAATCTCATCAACAAATCAGCGTTTGGGTTGGTTTAATTCTTTTATTTCATACTAGCCAACGCACATAGTGGTTTTGGTAAAAATGCAAAAATTATATGCTAAATTGGCTCTAAGTCGCATCGATGCCCGTTTTTGTAATCCCAGTTAAATATTTTTAGCACCAATATTTGTTTATACACACAAAATATTTTTTGCTAAAATTTTATCAAAACGCCACCATTTTTGAGCTTGATTTTATCAAATGACTGTTATCTTGTGCTTTCAAAAGGCAGTGTATTCATGCAGGGCCCCCAAAATGCTTACACGCGAGACTTGCCCTCATGGGTGGAGAGCAAATGAATAAATAAAATAAATTATGCTCGGATGCATTAGAGGTCCTTAAGATGACAGCAAAGGAGACTGACTGAAGGTCTCACTTATAAGTAGAAAGAAGAGTGTTTTCTTAGTGTGCCACCACAATTTCGGTGACTTGTAAGAAACCATGCCCCTTTGTTATGCTCATCACCGTGAAAGCACTGTCCTACAGTTATGGGCAACCTTGCTAGCACCATGATTGTACAAAATATTTAAAATTTCATTCAAATTACAAGTTATGCACTGCTTTTAATTTTAGTGTTAGAGTGAAATATTTATGGTAAAATCAGATCTAGTTTGCCACATGTGCTTATCTGAAATGCATTCAATTTATTATCAGATGATCAAAGCGATTGTAGCGCTTTTAAGTAATTAACATTATTCGTTCATGCCGGTACTTACTTTTTAATACTTCTGTTTGCATGTGTGATTTCTGTTTTTTAATTTATTCATGTTTTGCATAGAAGCATTTAAATTTTTGTACGCTCTCCTATAAACCCTTTAAATATGAAAAAATTACCAATAATGCTTTAAGAATTTAATGGAACCGGAATAAACATATCGTGAAATGCAATGCTATGGATACTCTGAACTAGTTCATTGTAAAATGATAATTTTTGATGATCAAAGCTTCTGTTCTCATCAGTCCTTTTGAGTTCTGTTAGTTACCACTATGATAAAATGGCCATAACGAAATCATTTGTGAAATATCCTTAATGTGGTTTGTGATCCCCTTAGCTCTGAGCGAAAGGAGAAATGTGCACGTATAGATAAAATAAAGCTATTTGAAATTTCGATCATTTGCTTCTGATTCACATAACGGTTCAGCGTGAATGGGTTCAGATTCACTGCATAATTGTCGGCGTCTGAACACAGTTATTATGTAAATTAGCCGGAAAATCATCCTTTGAATGAAAATTTTAAAAGTAATTTTGGGTCTGATTTTAAAAATTTTAATTAAGTTCACATTAATTGCAACATTTTATTCCTAGACAAACAAGTCCTCGTCCTCAACAGGTTACCTTAAAAATTGTATAGAACTACAATGTGATGTTTTTACAGTGAAACTTAACTTTGCAGTAGTCGAAAAACTTTTAGTTTTGAAAACTGCAAAACATTTATAACTGCAAATTGTCTTTAAATTTAAAATCTGCTCAAATTATGCCAAAACAAGTTATTTCACTCTTGAATTGTTCCTCTTGATGTGCTCAATTGAGTTGACAAATGCCATCAAGTTTAACTGCCAATAGCGTTCCATCTTGAAGCGTCTTTGAACGGCTTCTAAGTATAATAGGCAACAAATTTAAAAATATCAAGGAACAAACGCCGTTTTTATAGCTAATAATTCTATAAATATGAAAACACGTACTTGCAGTAAGTTCTAGCTGCCGATATAAGGACAGACTTTCTCAAATCCCTGATACAATGGATCCATAGACTACTACTGGTATTTGCTAATCTTTTTGCAGCCAATATTTTACACTTGCAAAATCCAAGGCAGTTGAATTAATATTTTGCGAAAGAAATTGATTTTGCGATTGCCATTTGGCAAAAGCCCATTCTGTCCATTGATTCTAGGTAAACTAGCAATAACACAATAAAATTGACCAACGTTTTGCAGAATAAATGTATTATTTCATATGAACAAAATCAAATCATCTTGTCTATGTTGTAATTTGAACAACATTCACCCACCTAATGATCAGTGGTTTCGAATGTAGTTTTAATTTAAAAGTTAATGCATTACAACTGTGCGCTGTTTTCACAAATGGGTACTTTTATTTAAATACCCAAATTTCAATCATTAAGTGTGATTTATTCAAATTTTTAAAAGGATTGAATATTATAGCCATTAAATCAATTTAAAAATGAATGCTAAAACTGGGTTACTTAGTTGGATTCCAAACAGTCGCCTTTCTCTACATTTGTTTTTGTGGTAAAATAAAATGTCAAACTCTACATGAATATAAAATCATGCTTAGTGCTGAGCAGTAGTTTAAAAATAACCAATTATTGCAGAAAAATTGTTGTTACCTGAGATGTTGCAAACGCACATTGACTACCGAAGAGGTGTTTCAAAGAGCAGTAGCGAGCTAAGGATTTCATTTCAAAGCAGCTCTGATATAATTTTCATAAAGTGGGACACAATGACAACAAAAGTGATCCGTAGGAACAAAAAGTGGTAAGATTTCGATAACTGATGTTAGTAAAAAGGATAGCTGCTTGTACGCATTCTAAATAAATGCATATTTACAATTACTTGTTAATGTTTAACAAAGCAAATTTCCTTCATTGAAATGTTTGCCTATTTTGTTAAATCAATCCGCATTATTTATATAGTCAGCATAGTTCAGTTATTTTAAATCGGCTATTTACCTTTTGAAAAAACAGCCTGGCAGTGTTGGTTTCAATGTTAGATGAAATGGGCTGCGTTTTAGTCTGCTATTACTTTCATGTACATTTGCCTTTACGCTGAATAAGCAATATTCAGATAGGCAATATTCATTAACTGAATAATTTATTTGTTTCTTGCAATTGTTTGCATTTCAAACAAGTGTGTTTTTCCTCTTGGTCAATAAACAATAATTAAGTCGAATTTTTTACACAAACAACCTTTGGAAATCTAATAGCACCGCTGGCATTTCTTTACTTGCTGAACAGTTCAGTGTCTCTGTGCCTATTTTACTCAAGAAGACTGAGTAAAACGACCTGATTCCAAGGAATGCTCTAAGATCATAGACACCATCACTCGAAATCGCAGATAGAAGCATAAGATGTATAAATGCGCTTTTCTGAGTTTTTGAAAAGTGAGTGTTGTAGAAACATAACTAAAACTTTCAGCTCTGTATGAGAGACAATCAAACGAACTATTAACAGAAAACTTTTATGTGTCGATGAATAACGCACTTTCCGATTAACCATAAATGTAGTGGTTTGCTAGGACCTTAAAACTCAAAGTTAAGGCATGGTTTATTAATTACATCGCAAATTGATTAATTCAGAATATATGCTTACATTCAGGTTTATCATATTCTTATTGTGTTCTATGCAGAGTTGGTTTTTTTTAAATATTTAGATACAAATGAAGCCGATGAATTACCACGACCTACTCCCAACCTCCACGTAGTAACCACCGGCAAACACAGGGGCGACTTTGAGGGCTGATGAGAGGAACGACCGGGTAGAACTAATTATCCACCGGAGTTATAATATTAGATTATGCCCACAGAAATTCAATTTTGTCCAGCCTGGCAAACGAGGCACGGCGTAAATACCTGAATTCATGGTCTCAAACTGGACTTTAGAACGTGCGTGCATGAAGCAATAAATGGATTCTGCGCCAGAAAATTGTTCAAACGTCTGAAAGGGGTATAAAGACCGTCTGCCTTTATAGTGTCGAGGACGGATGAGGCACTACTATGAAGTTGAACTGCTACTTGCTACCATGCCAGAGAAGTGACTAGAGAGCCGAAGACGTCAATAAAGGCGTTAACTGTCTTCTATGTTAACCGTCATGTGTTTTATGTTGTACTTTTGTTTTACCCTCAATAAGTCCTTGCAACTTGCCCTAATGAAAATTTTCGTAGGCAAAATAATTGAGGTATGTGTTTGCACTTGGACAGTGATGACGAATGATTATAAAAAAGGATTTGCAAATTGAAATTGCCGTGAATCACTGTTGGATAAAATATGTGCAAAGACAAAGAAGGTTGTTTGTAAGTCTTCAATTGTCTACAATTGTTAAACAATTATTTCATTTCAATTCGAATTCATTTCCAGTTTATAGCATTCCTGGTATTAATAGATTATGAAAAACAATGGACTATTTTTTTTATTTTTGAGTTGCATTATTCTTCCACTGCTATGCGACTTATTATTAATCACAAAATTTTTGATATCAGTTTTTTGTAATACTTAATTTAAAATACGCCAAATTAAGTTTTTTTCAAGCTGGTGGTCTCGCTTTTTCAAACTTTTATACCTTTTGCATTAGATGCTCTGTAGTCGTCTGGTTTAGTTCATAAATTCAAATATTAAATGACCTCAATCACCTGAACGGTAGAAGACTAAAAAGCACTGTTAGGTGGGCACTGATAAGAATTTTTATGTACTGATTAATGCATCAACATCTTATAAACCACGTTGTCTGCAAAATCACCTTATTGTGACTTCTAAAAAATGGTTGTAACCAAGATTTAATTTTTCCGGTAATTGTATTGTTTATTAAAAAACGAAGAGAAATTGTGTCAAATAAACGAATTTCTTGCCTTAAAATTCTATGTTTACATTAAAATGCAATCTTCAAAATTAATAGGTCTGCTTGGATCATTTTAAATATTGCCACTCCTCTTGGATGGTTTGATTAGAAAAAATAATATGTGAATGAAAACAAAGTAAACGAAACGATTTGTCTCATAAATTTCAGTTCAGTTTCTTTGAGGGTAATGAATAATGATAATGACAAACTATTTAAGGCGCTTGGTTTAACAGTGGGTTTTTAAATTTAAGCAAACTTGAAAAGTCAAACTTAAAAATTTGAAGTAATTATTTACGGACTAATTAAGGACATTGGTTGCCAACTAGAAACGACCTGTAGAAAATATAGTCCCACAAGTCAAAATGTTTGGCTTAAACGATTTCGTAATAAAAAAAATTAAGAACGATTTCAGTAAAATAACTTTGATCAAGTATAGTTTGTTTAAGGTGATGGTAGAGAACAGCGGTACAACGTTTAAAAAAGTAATTCCTGAATGTCAAACCTATTTCAACTAAGAACTTTAGTGCTACTCTTAAAATATGCTATGATCCTCAAACATGACAAAATTCATGCCAACCGCAAGTTGTCTTCGAATACTGCAGATTCATTGTGCAAATCGCTTTGTTAATTGCCATTCCCTTCTGTTAATTTTGCTTCAGTTCAGTTGTTCGAAGCTTCTGCTTAGTTCCTCCAAACTCCTGGTTCAAAGAAAAACTTACTTTATCAATGCCTTATATTTGCACACGCACATAACTTAAGAATGTTTCTGAAATGAGCGCGGGTTTGCATATGAATACATTGAGACTTTAACAGTACATCTTAAAAGGGGTCATTCAAAAAGCGCTTGCCATTGAATGGTTGACATTTGAAATATTATGTCTACAAAGCTGCCTTTAATTCAATCATTTTCATTCACTGAGACGCAGTATATGTTTACTGGCCTAATCGATTTGGAATTCAAGATCAAAGTATACAAACTTAAGACTCATGTGTATATCGCATCTCTAGGTTCTATGAAAATGGCTTTCCTTTTTAACAATGGGCAAAAAACACTATTGTGAGTAAGTGATGCACATTTTGGTAAAGATGGAAGCAGATATATTTGCCTTTGTTGCTATCTAATAGATACCTCAACGTAGAAACTGAAATAAAGACTATCTTGATTATCAAATGTTTGCCTAGTCCAACTTAGATACATATGCCTTAAAAAAAAACATTTGTAAGCCTTAAAGGAGTAAGGTGTCATGCTGTGCACTAAACTGCCCAACTGTACAAAATACTCAAATCACAAAAGACTGCATGTCAAAGCTTACTTAGTCTGTAAAGACAAAAATAAAAGTGTCCAGTAAAGTTTTTTTCTCCAATTTCGCCAAAGAAATCGACAAAAAATGTAGATTGAAGACTGATGTCTGTTTGCCTTACATGCTAAGTTCTGTCATATCAACTCAAGCAAAACTAAAACTCCAATCGGTAAATTCAATTGTTTGTAAACTTTTGCAATGTAATCTCTGAAAAATTTTGCTGAACTTTAAGACACAATCGCTTGCCTGTCCTTAATGCTGTGCAACCTCAAAGGTCTAACAGCATGAACCTACTTGCCGCTTTGTAGCTTAATGATCTTGATAAGTACAGCGTCATCTGAAAGTAGACTCAAGTTTTAATTGGTTTAAATTTTCTAACCAACACTTGCACTTGAACGTTTTAATGTTTCCCAGCCCAACTGCACCTTTTAGTTTCCGTTCTACAAAACAGTATTTTAAAGACCCAGTGTCAGAAGGTCATTCAAGTTTGAGATTTGGTTCATCTTAATTTTCGTAAATAATCTCTCTAAACATATATATCTGTGTTGGACAGAAAATTTCCATTTAACTAATTTTAATCTCTTCAAGTCTTTGAATGGTCTAAATATAATTATTATTTGCCAAGATTTCATAAATGAGCTTTGATCATTTGCTCATCTTGCCGCAAATGTTAAATAAATAAAATTAACCGCAAAGCCATGAGCATTATTTCAAGAAACATAATATGCACTGAACAGTGCCTTGAAGTGGGTATAAGTACTGCAAATAAGTTCCGATTCTGAGGCGGCTTCACATGCGCATCGAATGAAAAAGAGGTGTGCCATAGCGGCAGCACGGCAACGTGATTTTAGCAAAGGCAGATTATAGCTTATCTTGCCGAACATCAAAATTTTTATTCTGCAAAAAATACTAAGCTTCTAAAGATGAAGGTCTTTTGGTTAAACGGCAGAATTTTCAAGGAATTATAGTCTAAGGAAATTAATTTTTGTTTAAATAATGTAAAGAGCTTAATCTTATTCAACAGTTTATTTAACAGAACTTTCTTTTTATTCGTCCCTACCCATTAGGGCAAGTCCCCAGGGCTTATTTGGGGTACAACAGAAATCCAAGAAAATTACATATCATAGCATAGAAACAATTATTTCTGCTTGCTGGTCTTTTCTCGGCGCAATAATATTTATTCTTCTGCAGCACCTCGGTCTAAGTTATCCGTAACCATTATGAAGCAGATGTGTTTTTCATCCTGCCTGATTATTATTATTATTTTCTCCCCACCCATTAGGGCAAGTTCCAAGGACTTATTGGGGGTATAACAGAAGTACAAATAGTTTTTACAGCAGGTAGCGCACAACAAAAGCACACGAAACAACGACGGCGCACATTAATTTTGATTTTCTATCCAATCTTTTACAAGAATCGAACAGCTCAAAAACCTGATAGGTCGATACTAATAAAAATTTTCATTTACAAAGTAATGCATCGACATCTGCCGAACCACACTTTCTTCAAAAGCACTTCTTAAAAACTGAAATGAAGTAGGTTTAATCATTCCATTGATTCTATTGTTTATTTATAAACAGAGAGATAAATGTGTTGAAAATGGGCAAATAAGTAAGTTGAAATCAGATTTTTTTGCTTTGTAAAATTGTTTGATTATATTAAAATGTTATCACCAAAATAAATTGGTCTGCTTGAATCATCTGAAATTTTGCCACTTCTCCTGCTTAGTTTAATTAAAAAAATAATTCATAGATGACAGCGAAATAAATGCATCAGTGAGCTATGATAAGATATGTATCATAAAAGTTTGTTCAGTTTTTTCGAGGGTCAATAATTTAATGAGAAATTATATAATGGCAAACTATCTAAATCACTTTGCCTTAGCAGTGAGTTTTCAAAACTAATTGAACCTGAAGAGTCAAACTCAAATAATTTTGAATAAATATTTAACGGTCACTGGTTACTAATAAGAAATGTTCTGTGAAAAACGTAGTTCTAAAAGTCAAAATACTTAGCTTAACGCATTTATAATAAAAATTTGGGGAGTAATTCTTAGTAAACTAACTTTGGTCAAGTTTAATTTGTATCAGACGATGGTAGGGAACAATGATGAACCGTTCGATAAATATTTTTCCTGAACATCAAACCTGTCTTAAATTAGGAATTCTGTGCTTCATTTTAAAAATGCTACCCTCCTTGACATGATATATTTGATAAATGTAGAAAAAAGGCCAGTAAACACCTACTGGTGTGTTTAGCTCAATAACTTGCAAAATATAGATCAATTAACTAGATATAAACTGAAACCCAAGATAATAGAGTTTTTTTATTTTATTTTCTTTCTTTTATTTTCTCATGCCAAAATACACAATATGTTTTGTGAAATTTATCAATAACGCTGATAATTATTTGTTTATGGAAGTAAATCAGTGAAACAATCGATTCAGGCATCAAAGTTATGGTTGCATAAATTCCACATTCATTTATTCATTTCAAGTAAAAGTAACTTTGAATTATTTTATTCCTATAATTACAACTGTGTTTGATTCCAGTTGTTCGTAATTTTCACGTAAATATTTTATTCACAAAATTTGCATGCTTTAGGAGTATATTACTTTAGATGAAAGTATTTAATTAGAAAAACTCTTTTTGAGAAGTGCCTTTTTCTAATAAATATAAATATGTGTTCAAGATATTCAAGCTTGTTGTTTTATTCGATCAAGCAACAGTTATGAATGAACGAATCAGCCTTCATTAGCGTAACACAATGTGACATAACAAAAGATTACCCAGAAAACATAAAAACTTTGCGAAATATATCAAAAAATGCTGTTTTTGTTGGATTTGGAATTTCGAAGTAGTTTTCATTGAAGCAATCAATTCAGGCATCATATTCTGAGAATAAAAAAAACTTGAAAATTTGACATCTAATTAACTTTAAATATTGGTTTCAGATATCAGCGAGTCATTTGGAACGCATGAAACACCTACTGTCTTGAAGAAAACTCAATTCGAAAAGTTCATGTAAGTCAAGCATTTCCGAAGGCGACCACTTGATTCATTGAATAAAACCCTTCTACGCTGCCAATGGTAAAAATCTGTCTAGCTGGTAATCTGTGTGCAACCAAGAAATGTTGAATTTGCTCTGATGCTGGATGCTTCTCAGAAACTGGTCACTTAGAAAATGTGAGGATGCTTCCTAATTGTCTGAAGACGATGCCATGGAAACAAGAAAATCAATCCGTTTTTTTGAAAATACATATATAAGTAGAACTGGCAAAGGTAATCCTTGCACTATGGTCGGAATCAAATAGCAATTGTGGACTTGTTAGCTGTATCTTAGCATTCATCGAGCCTTCAAAAAAGTATGCTTTTTGCTATAAAATGGTTAAATTTAGATAAGACAACTTCCTCTTGACTACTATTTCGCCAATTTACCCACTTTGAGGCCTTTTTGCCTTCATTTTTATCTTCCTACCTTGCGAGACAAGTTAAAACTTGACCTTGATGCTGCCATATTAGCGTTTTATTTGCGTTGGTGACTTGTTTGCAACTAAAGTGTTGAATTTGCCCTCATATGGGATGTGAGGATGCATCCTGTTTGCCTGAAGACGATACCATAGAAGTAATAAAAATGAACCTATTTTTTGTGCACATATTTGGTGCTACAAACGGCCAAGGCAAGCATTGCACAATGGTTGGAATCGACTATAGATTGTGGGCTTGTTTGCTACATCTTAGCCTTCATTCAACCCTCAAAAAGTATGCTTTTTGCCATAAAAATGGTTAAACAAAGGTAAACTTTCTAATTTATGCAAATAAAGGAAAAACAATTTCCCCTTAACTACTATTTTGAGAAAACTTAGCAAATTTACCCATTATGAGGCCTTTTGGACGTCAGTTTTGGCCGCTTATTATTTTTTTGCAACATAAAATAAAAAAATTGTGATCTTACTAGACTCACGTTAATATATGCTGCCCTATTAGCTGTGCTTATACCCTCTTTAAGGCACTGTTTCGCGTGAATCGTGTTTTTTTGAAAATAGCTCATAAATTTGTGGTTGATTGTACTTGTTCAAAGAAGCTGAATATAAACTGACGTTAACGGGTTTCAAACTGCAATTTGTAAGCTTTAAGCTGTCAAAAATAAGGGCAGTATAATTTCAAGTTAATTGAATTATATAGATGTTCAAAAGTAGAATCAAATTCATTCTGACCAACCAATGACTCTTAGGCTCTCTGAAAGGCAAATTTAAATGTTATTATGGCTGCAATTAACATTATGCAAGAATAAATCTAAAATCCTTGAATGTATTAATGGGTATTGAAATCATTTTAAGTGATTCTCGACTTTAAATCCTAAAACATTCTAAGAAGAAAAACTGCCTGACTGCTCCATGCAGTCTGAAGAAGCACCAAAAGCTTAAATGCCGGTTTTTTCCTTAAGACATTACTGTAAGTAAAAACCTTTACTTTTAATGAAAAATGTAATGCAGATGAATTACTTATTTGCTTGAATCAGTCAAATGACTATGCATCTAAGAAAGCTGTCAATAATAAATTGACAAACAGCAATCAGTTGAAAACAAAAGACTTGAAACGCCAATTAATAAATCTTTTTATGAGACAGTACGTATTTAACATCTGTAAAAGCTCTTATAAGCGAGTTCTACTCTCCATACTGAATCGAACCATTTAAAATATGGGTTGTTTGAATTAAGTTAATTCTGATTCGGTTTACAAAAGTTTAATCGCACATCGCACTTATTTACAAGCTAGTCTCAATGTAAAAAAAAACAGTTTGATCACAAAACATTATTTTACTTTGCTAGTGTAACGTTCTTCTGAGCGGATTCAAATTACTATTTTTAAATGGTAGGTATTTTTCAGCACGACGTTTGTTCAAAGCCAATTTATTTGTAGAAACTAGTACAAATTTGAATTCTCTGACACGCATTAATTTTTGAAAAATCATTTCTCAAATATGTTATTAGAACTGCTATTTATTTACTCCATTAAAATCATAGCTGTAATTTCTGCTTTGCTTTGGCTGATTGCAAAGTAGTCAATGTATAGTTATTTGCAAAATGACCTACTGCGCTTGCACCATGCAATGAGCAGGATCTGCATTAAAAAAACTTCCACTTTAAGATTGAAAAAATAATGAAGAAGATAATTCATGAATAAATTATCAAACACTGGCTAGAACTGACCGATGAGTCATGGTCGAAGAATCATTACAAAACGATTCCTTAGTCCAAAACTGCTTCTAAAAAATAGTATCATTAGATCGTTCTTTGGCAAAACTGTAAAATCTATTACACTAATTAAAGAATGCCACAGCTTGGATAATACTAATGTTGAGAAAAAATCCTTAAAAGATGTCTAACTTGCTCGTTGGCGCACTTTTTGAATGAAATAGTTCATTTATTTGGAAGAGAATAGCATTTGCGCAATAATCAAAAAAAAAAATTATCAGCAAAATATGCTAAATTAATTGTGAAGATAATTTTGTAAATGTGGTTTGCTGCAAAAGCCTCACAAATAAGTGCCACTGATTCATTAAAATCTTTTAGTGCGCGAAAATGTAGAAAATTTTAAAATTGGGAGCCCTCAATGATCACTTGCAACTAGCTGAACGGCTAAAACTACACTTCCAAATATTCATATTTAAGCCAGCCCACAGGCTTGGCCTACAGTCGCTCGCAATAAACCTTGTTCATCTCTGAACCACTTTTATTAAATAAAAGTAAAACATTACTGATAAACTCTTCAAGCAGGATTCTGCAAAAAATTACACAACAATTGTCTCGAATCCTTTCAATCAAATAAATTTTGGATAAACTTATGCATTTTAGGAACGATTTTGGGTGCATTCTCCTTGTTGTTACTTTTAACAACTTGTGCTTTGCATCAAAGTCAAAATTACCCACGAAATTAAGTGGTGCAGCTTAAAAAATTTCGAATGTTGGTTAAATTGCTTTATCTCTTTGGCATGAGAAAGGCAATTTTACGGGTCAAAAAGCTTTGCTTTTCTTCACAAGTCCGCTTTTGGTCGGTAATACGCAATTAATACCTGCAACTTCTTGCGATCAAATATAACTAATCACGAAATATAATTTTGTGATATCACGCGAGAAAATGCATGCACAGACCATTGATAGGCTACTCATAAAAATTCTGGCCTCAATTTTGACAAGCTTCCTTCCTTCCCTTCAAGCCAATTGGAGCTTCATTAAGATTTGTAACGTAAAAGAATTTTCATTTCTTTTTCTGTCAGTCTGCCTTTTCAAAAATTTTAAAACTTCGATTCAATAACCTTAAATTATTCATTTTAGTTGTATTTGCTCGTTATCTTCACATTTATTATTCTATTTAAAATGATCAAATGCATTAAGTCACTAAAGTGGTAAGTGTATTTTTAAAATAGTTAAAAATCCAAGCTATAAAAAATTAATTTTAAGTAGATTGCTTATTATTTTAATGGATCGCGCAATAGTTATGGTTGAACGAATCGACGTTTAATGAAGTCTTAAATTTATTACTGATGAGCGAAATTTCACTTTTGTAAGATATTTTGAATTAAAACTCTTTAGCGCCCTAATAGGGCGTTTCAATTGTTTTACACATCATGCCTTAACAAAAAACATATATTTCGTGAATTTATCGAAAAAGCTGGTAATACTTTGCTTATGAAAGTTCTCAGTAAAAAGCCAATTCAGGCATGAAGGCAGTAGTACGTTTTCTATATAACTGTAACTGTATGTTTGACGCCAAGAAGGTTCGACAATACCATTCATCTTAATTATTTCTAGGCACAAAACCATTGTTCCCTCACGTTGCCCTCAAATACTTAAAGCTCTTAGCTTCGCACTGCACGCATTCGAATTCCTACAACTAATGGAATCACCATTTGGTTTTGAAACAAAGTCTACTGTGGCTCTTACAGACCTCGTGACTGTTTATACGCTTAAATGTTGTTGTTGCTTAAACCCTGTGGATTTACAAGAAAGGCTGTAATTTGCCTCTGCTGAAATCACGTTAATATGTGCTGCCGTCTTGACACATCTCTTTTTCATTCGATGTGCTTCTTAGGCACCCTAGAAATTGAAACGTATTTGTAGTACTTATACCCTATTCAAAGCTCTGCTCTGCGAAAATTATGTTTTTTTTTAAAAAAACATATTCAAAAATTGTAGTTAATCTTACTTAATAAACATTTGCAAATGATACGTAGTTGATCAAAGCTTATTCAAGCAGTAACTTTTTAAACATTTTTTAAAATCTACGTGAACGTTGAATGTGCGTAGAGAGTTCAAAGACTTGCAGGAATCAAATCAAACAAAAAAAATTTTGCTCTTAAAACAGATAAATATGTTTAGAGAGATTATTTACGAAAATTAAGGTAAACAAAATCTCAAACTTGAATGACCTTCTGACTCTGGGTCTCTCAAATTACTGTTTTGTACAATGGAGCCCAAAAGGTGCCAGTGGGCTGAGAAACATTAAAGGATTCAAGTGCAAGTGTTGGTTAAGAAAGTTAAACCAATTAAGGTTTAAGTTCACTTTAAGTCAACGCTGTACTTATCAGGATCATTAAGCTACAAAGCGGCACGTAGGTTGATGCTGTCAAAACCTTTGAGGCTGCATGGCATCTAAGACAGGCAGGCAGTTGTGTCTCAAAGTCCAGCAACATTTTTTTCGGAGATCATATTTCAAAAGTGTGTAACAAATTGAATACCCAGATTAGTTTTTTTTATTTCGCTCGAACTGATGTGAACAACAAAGCATGATTAACAAATAGATTCTAGTTTTCAATTCGCATTTATGTGATTTTGTAGGCAACATTGGAGACTATAAACTTATACGACAGTCGGGCAGTTTAGTACACAGCATGACACCTTACTTATTTATGGCTTACAAATGTTTTGAAGCTTGTGTATATAGGTTGGACTTTGCAAATATTTAATAACCAAGAGTGCTCTAATTTTAGCTTCAAAGTTGAGTTATCTATCAAAAAGCAACTTCTCAAAAATTTCATCAGCAAAATATACGAAGTTAATTTTTGATGCAGTTCAAAACCAACAAAACAGCCTTAATTAGGACTCAATTAACAAAATTTATCTGCGCATCTACGTGTTTAACAAAAATTCTTTTTTTACTTCTACGAAACTATTTAGCATGAAAAGAAATAAACTAGTAGACATTTGTTCCAAAATAAGAAATGAAGTGTAAAATCAGGATTTTAATAACTCGATGGCTTAAGAAATTTCCATCCTGAAATATAGACTTTCAAAGGATTCAATTTAGAGTTACAAGTTCAAATGTATAGTAGCATCAAAAAAGTTACAAAATTTCTTTGACGTGTATTCTTGCACGTTTTAGGATTAAATGATCCGTTTTACAGTAAAAGGTGCCATTCTCTACTTTGCTTAGATGAAATGGTCAAAACTCATAATAATAAGTGATATACGAGCTTCTAGGAAGGTAAATGCGAATTCTGATTGGTGCCTACAAATAATAGTCCTCAAGCTCAAATTGCAAATTAGGAAAACGAAAGAGTAGAACTTTGGTAGAAGGCATAAACAGTCAAAAGTAAATGCGGAAACTGCTAAAAAGGCATCGAACAAGTAAGAAAATTGAAAGAAACATACCAGAAACAACCTACATTTGAGGATATCTTAAAATCTATAGTAAAAGCTGCCACCGAAATAGGGAGACAAAAAGCTGAGCGAAAAATTTGAACGGTTTGCAGCCGTTTGCGAGAGGGGAGACAGAAAACTCCTTCTACAAAAACAGTTAATAACAAATAAGCTCCCAAATCCATCTCGGGGAACGCTCTTGAAGTGCAAAGAGCAAAGTTACAGGGTGAACAACCTGATGCAAAAATAGAAACAAGCACATCAAGAAGAGAGAATAACCAGTTTCCTAGTATAACACGCAGAGAGGGAATCTCGTAAAATCTTCATGATATTAAATGCAATGATAGGTGAAAGTTCCTTATGGAAAGCTAAAAGTGCAAGAATAGTGGTATATTCGAAAATAATCTGAAAATTTCAGATGCTTTTGCTAGAAAATCATGCCCCTAGAAGTTTATGCAGAAATGCCTCCTTTTTATCATATTCAAAAAAAGCATAGTATTTAAAAAGAGGTAATGAGTAAATGACCTACTTGCAATTAGCGGAAAACAAAATTCGTTAGAAAGTCAGGTTTTCAATTTTCTGAAAATTAAAATCAGAGCTACGTTTTGCTGATAAAATGAAATTAATCATTTTCAGAGATTTTTTAATTGTGTGTACCACTTGATGATCCATGATTTTGTCAAAAACACTCTATTTTATCAACTATTTACAGTTCAGTAGCTGAAGCTGCGATTTTTGAATTTGAAACAGGCATTATAAATCATCAAATCATCACATGCAATCCTAGCTTCATTTACAAACCTAGCTGTTGTTGGTATCAAATTTGTTTCCATTCCTCAAATTGACAATGTTCAAACTAAAGCAATGCACAATTAGGCAGAAAATAGACCGGAGAAGTTAAAATTTGATTTAGGCTGAGCATCCAAAATGCAAAGGCCTACTCAACTGAAACATAATATATCAAACGTCTTTTAATTTTCAATATTTTAATCCCGTTCCTTAAAAGGAAATGAATTCCCATTCAACACATAAATAGCATCTTTGTTATAGAGATTTACGGGAGATGTCTGTGAGAGTAAAGGAAGAGCTATTTTCATTGGGCATTTGATATCTAAATCGATTTGCTAAGGGTTGCAGATATGAACTGGTCAAAGCACTAACTATGCAGACAGAAATTGTGTTTGACTTCATATTTCAGAGTTCGTTTGGAAGGGGAAAAAATTCAACATTGAGTGACTGGATCGAATTTGACCAATTTGTTTTGATTTGGCAACTTGCCTTGTTTTCGGTTTTGGGATAAATCATAAGAACTGGCATTTCTATCAACGGAAATGCAATCTATTAAAACATTTAAGTCTCACTTTGATTAACTTCAAGTGTTTTTTTTAAAAATGGATACTCTTCCGAATCGAAAGTTCAAGCAATGTTAAAAACGCAGCAATATTTGGTCATTTGAGCAGCCCTCATTTCAAATTTTTTTCAGCACTCAATAATAAATTGTCGGAAAGGAAACGTTTTCCTAATCAAATCAAAATGCAGTTATCTTTTGAAGAATGCTTGAGGTGATTTACACAGCATGATACCTCATTGCTGTGGCAAAGATGTGCAAACTGTTTGGAAAGGCGAACACGCCATGCATAATATCTGCAGAATGAATGCACTACGCTTAGCTTTCTACACATCAAAAGGGTGGATTGCGTAAATGGATTTAAAGTTTGGAAGTATAAGTTAATAAATTGTTAATTCAGTTGCAAGCATTAACAGTAAATCAAGGAATACCCTATTGTCTATACAAAGAGCACCACTTTAATTTTTCCAAATGTACTTTGATGCATGAGTTTGGATTAATGTCTGGCGAATTGATCTTAGTATTAATTGAACAGTTCTGCATTTAATTGAGCTAAATACATCACTAAGTGTTTACCAACTCTTTTCTACATTTATTAAACATACGGTTTTGTCGATGCGTTTTAAAAGGGTCTGAATGTTTCTCGTTAATCTGCATAAATTATACTCCTGTTGAAAACCAGTACTAGATTAACTGTTTGGGAATCATAGCATATTTGAAGGGAAGCACTGTATTTCTAAGTTGAAACATGTTGGATATTCAGGAGTAATTTTTATCGAACAGCGTATTGCTGCTCCCTACCATCGTTGATACTTGGCCAAAGTTATTTTACTAGAAATTAGTCTTTGAATTTTTAATTATGAATGCGTTTAAACTAAATGTTTAGACTTGTAGAACTATGGCTTTCACAGGTTGTTTCTAATTGGTAACCAGTGTCCTTAATTAGCACGTAAAATCTCTATTTCAATTTGTTTGAGTTTGGCTTTTCAAGTTCAATTACTTTTAAAATCTCACCGTTGAAACAAAGCGCTTAAAATAATTTGCCATTATATTTTTTCCAACCAATTCTTTAATGTCTGAAGGAATTGAACTAAACTTCATGCAACACATCATTTTATAGCTCACTGATGCATTTATTTTCGTTCTATTTACACATGTTTTTTTAATTCAAACCAAACAATAAGAGAGGCAAAATTTTAGATAATCCAAGCTGACCCACTTACTTCAGTGATTGCATTTGAATGCAAGCAAAATTTTTTAAGGCAGAAATTTATTCTTTGAACTTACTTATTTGCCCATTTTAAACACATTTATCTATTAGTTCATCAATGAACAGTAGAATAACTAGAAACAGTAAACCTACTTTATAATCGTATTTAATAAGTAACCATGACGTGCCTTTGCAGAAAAAGTAGTTCAGCAGATGTTGATGCATTACTTTGTAAATAAAAATTCTTATCAGTGCCCACCTCGATTCTTGTAGACAAAAGACACTTTCCTTAGAATGAGTTTGCAGGGTGCTTGTAAATCTTTTTATAGGCAGGTAATTGAGGTTATTTGAAGTTTGAATTTATGAACTAAACCGGACGAATACAGAGTCTTGTATGCAAAAATTGTAACAGCTTAAAATGGCAAAACCACTAGTTTGAAAAAAATTTAATTTTATGATTTTTAAATCCAGTATTGGAAAAAGCTAATATCGAAGACTTTGTGATTACTAATGAATTTTATATCTTAAGCATGATGACTGTCAAATAAACCATGCAAATTTGTGTACAATACTTAGAATAATATAAATAATCCAAATGCCTATAGTGAAGGTTTCAAAATTTGTACAAATGAGTTTTAGGGCAGACAGATCCAAGTAAGCAAAAAAATTTGGCAATAAAAGTAATGTATAGCTTAAAACAAAACGCAAAGGCTTCGATTAAACTCAAACCAAAGAAATGGAAATAAGGTTGCTTTATTTAATTGGCCTTGTTAAAAATATTTTAAATTAAGCATTTTTGAATCGCAGATCCAGTCAAAGATGCTCCTATACATTTGTCTTGTTCATTCTTTAACAAGCTTCATGCTTTTAGCATTCAAAGAAATTCATTTTATATCTTGCACAGTACAAAGGCTGCCAAATTTTATACATAAAAGCATGTGTCGTCCTATCAGAATAAGCGATTGAGTATTTGTCATTTTGATTCCAGTTTTTCACTGCTACTTTCCGAACAGGATTGCATTAGTTAAAGGTCCATCTAGAAGATTGAATAGAAAATCAAAATCCATGTGCATCATCGTTGCTTCATGCAGCTCAATGCGTTGGCATCAATAGAAGCAATTCCGATCAGATATACTTTTCAATCGTTCAATTTTGGTCTTCTGCCTATCTGCTAACCAAAACGAAAATTTAAAAACTTCTTTTAATACAACTGCTTCATCAAAACCTTGCGGTGAGGTCGAGTATAAAATATGCTTACTTTGTATTCATTCAAACTCATACCTGCTCAAAGAATTATATTTTTTTTAATTAACGTAGAAAGTCACAGTATCAAGAAGCTCTGACAAGTAAATTGCAAACTCTTAACCCTCTGTGGAGTATCAAGCAATAAAAATAGTAATTTTAAATCTTCATGAAAAATTTTGCAACAAGCAAGAAGGTTTTGAATTAAATAGAAGCTAAATTTACTTCTACGCAAAAATCAGGTTAATATTCTGGGGCCATCTATTGTATGAAGAGAGCAAAAAAGCTAAATTTAAAGAAAACATTCATAGTCTCTTAAAATGGAGGGCATCAAAGTGCAATTTTTAAAATGCAACTAATATCTATTTCATCGGCATTCAGATTATTCGGCATGTTCTTATTCAGCTTTGACGAATTCGACTACACCCATGCTCCTTTTGGTTTCAATCACATGCGAAAAACTTTGATAAGTCTAAATATGCCTTTTGAAGGCAACGGATTAGCGAGCATGAAGCTGAGACTTACAACGCAGTTTGCAAAAATCAAATTGAGATTTTTCACTTAAATGCATCTAAGTTAGGACCATACTGATCGAATTCAAGTTAGTCTGTTATCACCAGTCAAATACAAATCAGTGAAGAAATTGAAAAATAATGTCAAATACTATTACCTCTTCAGCTGCTATATAAACGGAGAAATGCGACATTGGTTAGGCTGGTGTAAGGTATATTGTTGGCGAAATGATGTGTTCTATGCCCAGCATATATCAAATCAGATGTTAAAGATTGTTTCCAATCTCTGTACATTTAAGCTTGTTATCTAATTTTGTATGCTAGATGTCAAGTTTTATGTTATGCAATAAAATTTAGCATTTTGAGCCAAGAAGCTCTGATTTGGATAACTGCTGCTGTGCCTTCTTTGGCTGCAGAATAAGATAATTTAGAGAAAAATTCTCAAAGGCATGTTTATCATAAATGTAGGCAATACGCGTAGAAGGAAGCATTAAATGAATAGCTAGATGGAAGCAATCGAATTCCCAGTTGGCTGAGCGTCTAATACTTTATTGCGCTGTTTCAATTTTTCGTGCTAAGCCAGTCACAAATTCGAATCTGTATCTGTCGTCTTGACAAGGTATTTCTTAATAATTTAACCTCTGCGAGCAATCAATGGACGTAGATTTGTTCAAATTGGAAGCAGTAAATGCTAAGGACTAAATAGCTTACGTCAAATGTAACCACTACTATTTTTGGATATTTCAATAGAGCAGAGCTTGGTTATTTAACAAACATGTGTTTCGTTATTCCACTCTTGACGCAAGACTTGGACTTCCCTTGTAGCTAGTAGAAGCTGATAGAGCGATCAGCTGGAGTGAGATATATTAAAATTGCAAGCCTGGGCTTATTAGGAATTGATCGCGAGCTATCTCGCAGATTGGCTACTGGTCATAGCATTATCGAGACTCTTTGAGCACAAGGTAAATTAATGAAATGCTTGACGGAATGAGAACGTTAAAATCTTTGGAATCTGAGCGATATATTTTATTCCAAGAGGCATTTGTTGTTGTCTCTAGCATTTCGCCAGACTAAGCATTTTCTCTTTCATACATCCACAAGTGCACAACAAGTGCTCTTGATTGTCTCTTTTTGCTTCTACGAGCCTAATGGTACTTTATTTAAAGCATGTTTCGTCATTTTAGGATAAGCAATTGAAATTTTGTGGTTTATATTCCTGTTTTTCATTATTTTTTTCCAGACGGAATTGCATTGGATGGGAGTCTGTCTAGAAGATTGAATAGAAAATTAAAAATAATGCGCAACATAATAGCTTTATGGACTTTTATATCCGTCTCAAGAAAATCTGTTGAAATGCAATGAGCAAAAAACTGGGTTCATGATATGATTTGAAAATGGGAACAGCATATCATGTCTTAAAAGCTCATAATGGAGGAAATAGAGGGCATTAAAGTGTAACATTCAAAATGAGACTAATTTCTATTTCATCTGCATCCATGATATTTGGCACTTTCACATTCAGCTTTGACGAATTTGGCTGCACCCATGCTCTTCTTAGTTTAAACAACATTCACACAACTTCAGTAATTTAAGATGTGCTTTTTGAAAGCAACAGATGGGCGAGCGCGAACTTGAGACTTTAGACGCCTTTGCAAAAAGGAAATTAAAATTCTCAATTTAAATTCATCAAAAGTTAGAGCCACGTCGATTGAATTCAACTTAGTTCGCTATCACCAGTCAAAAACAAATCAGTGAAGAAATTAAAAATAATGTCAAGTACAATCATCTCTTTAGCTGCTATTTAAACAGAGAAATGTGACATTGGCTGAGCTGGTTGAAGGCACATTGTTGGAGAAATGATGTGTTTTGTGCCCAGCATATATCAAAATAGATATTAAAAATTTTAGTGGAAAGTTTGTTTTTAATATCTGAACATTTAAGTTCGTTATCTAACTTTGAATATTTGCTATGGCATTTTAAATCAAGTAGCTCCAATCAGGATAAATGCTGTTTTGCATTATCGAACGCATGTTTACTATAAATGTAGACAATAAGCGTGAAAGGAAGCATTCAATAGATGAGAATATCTAATTTGAGACATCTAAACCTTTCTCGCGCTGCAGGCATTCAGTGGAAACTATTTGCTCAAATTTGAAGCAGTAAACGCTTAGAACTGAATAGGACTTGACAAAATTTAGGTTTCTTTATCACAGGGCACTAAAGATTAGTTCAAAACATAGTCTCAAGTTGTCTAAGGCCGAATAAGGCTGTCTTTTGAGGATTTCACCGGGCTCCGAGGAAATCCTTTATCAAGACTCTCAAGGCCTTCTTTTTTAATAATAAAGCGATACTGACTGAATTCATAATTTGATGGAGCATCAACAAACACCATTCTGTTCATGTTTGTTGCAGTGAGAGATAGTAACTAATTTCGCTTTTTCTATTTTATTTGTTTTTGCAGCTTTAAATTTTGATTAATTTGATTAAATTATAAAAAAATTGGAACAACTATATTGAAGAGATGCCTTTATTAAGATAACCGAATTCCGTGTTTTGGGTGTTCAAGCTATGATCAGATCTGATTCTTAAATAAATTGCTTATTACTTTAATGGATCACGCAAAAGTCATGGCTGAACAACCTGACATTCAGTGAAGTCCTGAACTTAGTATTGACGAACGAAATCATTTTGCATTTGTAAGATGTTTTGAATAAAAACTGTGTAGCATGTTAAAAGGGCGTTTGGTTTGTTTAACGTATTGGGCCTTAACAAAGAAGGCGAATAAAAGACGAATTTGCCAAAATACACAATATGTTTTGTGAAATTTATCAATAACGCTGATAATTATTTGTTTATGGAAGTAAATCAGTGAAACAATCGATTCAGGCATCAAAGTTATGGTTGCATAAATTCCACATTCATTTATTCATTTCAAGTAAAAGTAACTTTGAATTATTTTATTCCTATAATTACAACTGTGTTTGATTCCAGTTGTTCGTAATTTTCACGTAAATATTTTATTCACAAAATTTGCATGCTTTAGGAGTATATTACTTTAGATGAAAGTATTTAATTAGAAAAACTCTTTTTGAGAAGTGCCTTTTTCTAATAAATATAAATATGTGTTCAAGATATTCAAGCTTGTTGTTTTATTCGATCAAGCAACAGTTATGAATGAACGAATCAGCCTTCATTAGCGTAACACAATGTGACATAACAAAAGATTACCCAGAAAACATAAAAACTTTGCGAAATATATCAAAAAATGCTGTTTTTGTTGGATTTGGAATGATATGATCTCAGTAAGTAGAATTCAATGCGCATAAGGCAAAGTCACCCGAAGTAGTTGTCATTGAAGCAATCAATTCAGGCATCATATTCTGAGAATAAAAAAAACTTGAAAATTTGACATCTAATTAATTTTAAATATTGGTTTCAGATATCAGCGAGTCATTTGGAACGCATGAAACACCTATTGTCTTGAAGAAAACTCTATTCGAAAAGTTCATGTAAGTCAAGCATTTCCGAAGGCGCCCACTTGAGTCATAGATAAAGCAACTTCCTCTTAACTACTATTCCGCGAAACCTTAGCCAATATACCCGTTTTTAGGCCTTTTTGCCTTTATTTTTATCTGCCTGCCCTGCAAGACAAGTTAAAACTTGACCTTGATGCTGCCATATTAGCACGTTGACACCTTATTTGATGTGTGTTTAAAACAGCCCAGGTATTGAAAAGTATTTGCAGTACACATACCCTGCACTGCTTCACGTAAATTATTTTTTTTGATTATAGCTCCTATGTGATTAATTTTTCCTATTTAACATTTGCAAAGCGATACGCAAGTGATCAAAGCTTGTTTAGGAAGTGAGTTTTTAATGTGTATTGTAAAATCTACGCGAATAATATTTGCGTCTGCATAATTCGAATACCTGAAGAGATTGAAACTATTCAAACGGAAATTTTCTGTCAAACACAGATAAATGCGCTTAGAGAAATTATTTTAACAAATTAATATTACCAAAATCTCAATCTTGAATGACCTTCTGACACTGGGTCTCTAAACCCACTGTTTTGCTGAACGGAACTTAAAAGATGCCATTAGGCTGGGAAACATTAAAACGTTCAAGTGCAAGTGCTGGTCAGAAAAGTTAAACCAATTAAGGGTTAAGTCTATTTTCAGACGACGCTGTTCTTATAAGACCATAAAGCTACAAAGCGGCACGTAGGTTTATGCTTTTAAGATCCCTGAGGTTGCAAATATGCATACCTGTATGAATTCCTTATTCATTTTTTTGCTTGAATAGATGTGACACAAGTTAGCATGTAAGGCAAATAGACACCAGCTCTCAAGTCGCATTTACTTTGATTTCTTTAGCGAAATTGGAGAAAAAAACTTTATTGGACACTTTTATTTTTGTCTTAATAGAATAGGTAAATTTTGACATGCAGTCTTTCGTAATTTTAGCAATTCGCACAGTCGAGCAGTTTAGTACACAGCATGATAACTTACTTCTCTAAGGCTAAAAAAATGTTTTTTAGGGCTTATGTATTTAAGTTGGACTTCGTAAATATTTAATAATCAAGATAGTCTTCATTTCAGTCTTAACGTTGAGTTATCTATCAGAAAGTGATAGGTACAAATATTTTGCTTGCCTTCTTACCAAAAAGCACTTTACCTACGTAAAAATTGTCTCTTGTTCACTGTGAAGAAGGAATGCTGATCAAACGTTTTCCTTAGTGTATTTACAACAATTGACATTTATTTTTGAAACCTGATTCGCCAAGCATGCAATCTGACCTGATTTTCATTAACTTTATTAATATCATTCTTGTAATTGTTGCTCCGATTTGGCCAAGTCTAAAGTGGCCAATATCAAGTTATATGCAAAATGACCTACTGTGTTTGCCTTATGCACTTTGACATGAATGAGGAAGGTCTGCATGCAAAACTTCCACTTTAAAATTAATAAATAATAGAGATTAAAATTAATGAATAAATTAGCAAGCACTCTGGCTAGAACTGATAAAAAATTAGCTGAACATTTCAAGATGAAATATTTTGCCATTCTTGACCTATGAATCAGGATTGAAGAATCGGTGAGAAAGGATCCTTTTGTCCAAAAATCCTTCTTAAATATGGTGTCAGCAGATCTTTTTTTGGCAAAGTTTTGAAATTTCATCACACTAGGTAAATAATGTCACAGTTTGGATAGCACTGATGTTGAGTGCAAATCCTTAGAAGACCTATCGAATGAACTTGTCCATTTACTAGGAATTTGATTTCATTTTTGCCATGTTGATCCTTACTTTTCAAAGAATTGTGTCAGCAAATATTTTAAGTCATTTGTGAAGCCTATTTCGTTAATGCAGTTGGTTGCAAGAGCCTCACAAATGAGTGATTTAGCGTAACATGTTAAGGCCTATCATCAGATTTGAACTAATCCAGTTGAATAGATTTCGAGTATCAAATGTTAGCTTTGTTTTGATGTAAGATTTATCCATCGAAACCAAAAGGTCCTTGTTGATGCGCACCTTGTAAAGCAAACAGCAGGCAATATTTCAACTTGTCAACAATATTCTGTGATGCCATAGCTAGAATGAACCTGTACAAGCACGATATTCCTAGGACTACTATTGTTTTTCTTCTGTTTCCTGCAATGTTTTTAAGCAGTAAAAATAGAAATGTTTACTGTAGCTCCTTTCAAATGATTACACCAAAATTGAATTGAATTGAATTTGCTGACTTATCCAAAATCTGGACGAAACAAATTTAAAAGTGTGTCGCACATTCGAACTGATATAATATCAGCAAATCGATGTAAGATATGGATTATCTTTGAAAAATCATTATGATTCATAGCAGCAACGGCAGAGATTTCAAGTATAGAAAATCTGATAACGCATTCATCTTTGCTTGATATTTTATTTTAGTAGGTGAATCACATTATCTACATTTAGTTTATAGGCTATATGATCATAATTACTATCACGTACCGATATTTCACAGTGGTAATAGCGCGAGAAAATCAATTAGTATGGAAGAATACAAACGGATTGCTTTCACCCCGAAATTTCTCAGAATTTTTCTTCCTGAATAAGAAACCAGGTTTTAATAACCAGATTGATTTAAATGCTTGACAAACCACTGTTTTCCTGCTACTATTGCGCCTTCAGATTTTCTGCAAAGTGGTTCCATGGTGGAAATTTAACTGATGTACAGAAGCAAGCAGTCACAATTCCAATACAAAGAAAATGTGAAATGCCAAACCGGTATCCACAAGCAAAATCTAAATTGTTTATTTGCAGATACAACGAACAGAAGATCAATAAACTTCATAATTTGAGGTGAAACATCTTACCCAACCAGGCACACGCTTGTTTGCATTGCTTGCCTCCCCATTGCCAAATGTTAAACAACTTCCTTTTTTATGTGTCACAATTTAATCAGGCACAGTGACACATTCACTACAGAATACGCTTTTCGTAACAAAATAACATTTGCTGTTACAGGTTTTCCATTCGACAGCACTAATGGCAGCACAAAGATCGTCTTTGATATTTCATCAGGGATAATTTAACTTCCAGTAGATATGTCAAACTTAGAAAATGACAAAAAACAAATTAATTTCGACTCAAGGAACAAAATCGGTAGGCGCATCTGCATGTTTAATGTAGGTCGTTTATTATTCTATTGAATTTAATTTAGATATTTGATATAAAAAAGAGTAAAACTAGAAAAAATTAGTTCCTGATTGAAAAACTAAGTGCATAATTAAGTTTTTAATAACTTGATGACTTAAGAAAAAAATTTTTTCATCTCGCAATGTAGACTGTAAAAGGATTCGATTCCCAGTTACAAGCTCAAATGTATTGCAGTATAAAACATGTCACAGTGTTTCTTTGACGCGTATTTCCAACAGTTTTGGAATTAAATGATCCATTTTACAAAGATATATCCTATTCTTAACATTGTTTCGATGAAAAGGTTAAACGTTTTTCTTATAAGTGATTTATGAGCTTCTAGAAAGGCAGATGCAAATTCTGACTGCTGCCTACAAACAATTATCCTTAAGCTCAAATCGCATATTAGAGAGCGATTAGAAAAAACGAAAGTATAGAACTTAAATGGCGTAAAAAGTCAAAAGCGAAGGGGGAGACTGCTTGAAGTCATCAAACACACAAGAAAATCAAGGAAAACTTACCAGGAACACAGAAAAAATGGAAATGGATCAGGACCTATTAACAACTAGATATGAGGATATCTTGAAGTCAATAGAAATTGCTGCCGTCAAAACATTGAAGCAAAAATCTGAGCGAATGAAAACGGCTGGAGAAGGAAGACAAAGAACTCCTTCAACAAAAGCTGTTGAGAACAAACTGGCTTTCAAATCCAACTCGAGGAACCCTCTTAAAATAAAAAGAGCAAAGAAGCAGGGTGAACAACCCAATGTGATTATGGGAGCAAGCATTTCAATAAGAGGAAATAACCAACTTCCCAGCAGTCAACACAGAGAGGGCATCTCGAATAGTCTCCATGACCTTAAATGAAAAGATGGGAGAAATTTTCTAAATGAAAGCTAAACGTGCAGGTATACTGATATAATAGATAATAATTTGAAAATTTCAGTTGCTGCTAGAATTTACGACCCTAGAAGTGTTGAAAGAAATGTCACCTTTTAACCTAAATCAAAAAATCTATATACTATTTAAAACAGGCAATGAATACGTGACCGACTTGCAAGTAGCGGAAAATAAAAGGTAGTTAAAAGGCAGGTTTGCAATTTTCTAAAAATTAAAATAAAAACTCCATTTTGCTGATGAAACAATTTTGAAAATAATAAACTCAATCATTTTCGGAAATCCTTTAACTGCATATTCTACTCGGTGATCTATTATTTTGTCAAAACCTTCCTGGTATATTTAACATTCACACTCAAATAGCTAGATAATTATCGCTTATCTGCGATTTTTGAACTCAAAACAGGCGGTATAAATCATAACATTTTCACATTCAATCCTTGCTTCCTTAACAAGGCTGCTGTTGATATCAAATTTGTTCCCTTTCCTTGAGCTAATAATCTTCAAATTAAAGAAATGCAAGACAAGTCAGAGAAACAAAACAAAACAAGACCAATGAAAGTTACAACTTGATAAGGCTAAGCATTTGAATTGCCAAGGCCTACTTAACTTAATCATAAAATATCAAACGTCTTTCAATTTCTAGGAAGAAAATAGATTTGCATTCGGCTCAGCAGTTGCATCTTTGTTATAGAGATTTACGGTGGTATCTGTGAGAGTAAAGGGAAAGGTATTTAATTTAATACTTGCTGTTCGGATAGATTTGCTTAGAGCCGCAGACAAATACCGATCAAAATACTAACTATGCAGCCAAATATTGTGTTTGACTTCATAGTTCGGATTTGGTTTGGAAGTGGAACAAATTCAGCGTTGAGAGACCAAATTAAAACTCGACTAATTTGTTTTATTTTGGCAAATTTCTTTGTTTTTGATTTGGATTGGATCGTAAGAGCTTGAATTTTTATTTTCGGAAATGCAGTTCATTGATACATTGAAAGATGACTTTGAGTAACCCCAAGTGTTCCTTCAAAACGGGTACCCTTCCGAATCAAAAGTTCAAGTAATGTTAATAATGCAGCAATATTTTGTCATTTAAGCAAATCACATTTCAAATTTTGTCCTACACTCAGTAAAAAATTGGGTAAAAGAAATTTTTTTCCTGAAAAACCTAAAATGCAGTGATCTTTTTAAGAACACTTGAGGCACATTACACAGCATGATACCTCATTACTATGGCAAAAAAAGTACGAGCTGTTTAAAAAGACGAAATTGCTATGCTTAGTGTCTGCAGAGTGTAAGTACCGCGCTTATTTTTCTAAGTATCGCAAGGTGCATCTTGTTGAGAGAATTTCGTAAACAGATTTGAAAGTTCGTAAGTATATGTTAAGATTGTTTAGTACAGTTACAAGCATTGACAGAAAATAAAAAAACTCTATCATCTTCAAATAGAGCGACATCTTTTTTCTTCTAAGTATATTTTCATGCTTGGGTTTCAGTTTATATCTAGTTAATTGATCTATATTTTGCAAGTTATTTAGCTAAACACACCAATAGGTGTTTACTGGCCCTTTTTCTACATTTATTAAATATATCATGTCAAGGAGCGTAGCATTTTTAAAATGAAGCACAGAATTCCTAATTTAAGACAGGTTTGATGTTCAGGAAAAATATTTATCGAATGTTTCATCATTGTTCCCTACCATCGTCTGATACAAATTAAACTTGACCAAAGTTAGTTTACTAAAAATTACTCCCCAAATTTTTATTATGAATGCGTTAAGCTAAGTATTTTGACTTTTAGAACTACGTTTTTCACAGAACATTTCTTATTAGTAACCAGTGACCGTTAAATATTTATTCAAAATTATTTGAGTTTGACTCTTCAGGTTTAATTAGTTTTGAAAACTCACTGCTAAGGCAAAGTGATTTAGATAGTTTGCCATTATATAATTTCTCATTAAATTATTAACCCTTGAAAAAACTAAACGAACTTTTATGATACATATCTTATCATAGCTCACTGATGCATTTATTTCGCTTTCATCTATGAATTATTTTTTTAATTAAACTAAGCAGGAGGAGTGGCAAAATTTCAGATGATTCAAGCAGACCCATTTATTTTGGTGATAACATTTTAATATAATTAAACAATTTGAGAAAGCAAAAAAATCCGATTTCAACTTACTTATTTGCCCATTTTCAACTCATTTATCTCTCTGTTTATAAATAAACAATAGAATCAATGGAATGATTAAACCTACTTCATTTCAGTTTTTAAGAAGTGCTTTTGAAGAAAGTGTGGTTCGGCAGATGTCGATGCATTACTTTGTAAATGAAAATTTTTATTAGTATCGACCTATCAGGTTTTTGAGCTGTTCGATTCTTGTAGAAGATTGGATAGAAAATCAAAATTAATGTGCGCCGTCGTTGTTTCATGTGCTTTTGTTGTGCGCTACCTGTTGTAACAACTATTTGTACTTCTGTTGTACCCCCAATAAGTCCTTGGAACTTGCCCTAATGGGTGGGGAGAAAATAATAATAATAATCAGGCAGGTTGAAAAACACATCTGCTTCATAATGGTGCTGCAGAAGAATAAATATTATTGCGCCGAGAAAAGACCAGCAAGCCGAAATAATTGTTTCTATGCTATGATATGTAATTTTCTTGGATTTCTGTTGTACCCCAAATAAGCCCTGGGGACTTGCCCTAATGGGTGGAGACGAATAAAAAGAAAGCTCTGTTAAATAAACTGTTGAATAAGATTAAGCTCTTTACATCATTTGAACAAAAATTAATTTCCTTAGACTATAATTCCTTGAAAATTCTGCCGTTTAACCAAAAGACCTTCATCTTTAGAAGCTTAGTATTTTTTGCAGAATAAAAATTTTGATGTTCGGCAAGATAAGCTATAATCTGCCTTTGCTAAAATCACGTTGCCGTGCTGCCGCTATGGCACACCTCTTTTTCATTCGATGCGCATGTGAAGCCGCCTCAGAATCGGAACTTATTTGCAGTACTTATACCCACTTCAAGGCACTGTTCAGTGCATATTATGTTTCTTGAAATAATGCTCATGGCTTTGCGGTTAATTTTATTTATTTAACATTTGCGGCAAGATGAGCAAATGATCAAAGCTCATTTATGAAATCTTGGCAAATAATAATTATATTTAGACCATTCAAAGACTTGAAGAGATTAAAATTAGTTAAATGGAAATTTTCTGTCCAACACAGATAAATATGTTTAGAGAGATTATTTACGAAAATTAAGATGAACCAAATCTCAAACTTGAATGACCTTCTGACACTGGGTCTTTAAAATACTGTTTTGTAGAACGGAAACTAAAAGGTGCAATTGGGCTGGGAAACATTAAAACGTTCAAGTGCAAGTGTTGGTTAGAAAATTTAAACCAATTAAAACTTGAGTCTACTTTCAGATGACGCTGTACTTATCAAGATCATTAAGCTACAAAGCGGCAAGTAGGTTCATGCTGTTAGACCTTTGAGGTTGCACAGCATTAAGGACAGGCAAGCGATTGTGTCTTAAAGTTCAGCAAAATTTTTCAGAGATTACATTGCAAAAGTTTACAAACAATTGAATTTACCGATTGGAGTTTTAGTTTTGCTTGAGTTGATATGACAGAACTTAGCATGTAAGGCAAACAGACATCAGTCTTCAATCTACATTTTTTGTCGATTTCTTTGGCGAAATTGGAGAAAAAAACTTTACTGGACACTTTTATTTTTGTCTTTACAGACTAAGTAAGCTTTGACATGCAGTCTTTTGTGATTTGAGTATTTTGTACAGTTGGGCAGTTTAGTGCACAGCATGACACCTTACTCCTTTAAGGCTTACAAATGTTTTTTTTTAAGGCATATGTATCTAAGTTGGACTAGGCAAACATTTGATAATCAAGATAGTCTTTATTTCAGTTTCTACGTTGAGGTATCTATTAGATAGCAACAAAGGCAAATATATCTGCTTCCATCTTTACCAAAATGTGCATCACTTACTCACAATAGTGTTTTTTGCCCATTGTTAAAAAGGAAAGCCATTTTCATAGAACCTAGAGATGCGATATACACATGAGTCTTAAGTTTGTATACTTTGATCTTGAATTCCAAACATATACTGCGTCTCAGTGAATGAAAATGATTGAATTAAAGGCAGCTTTGTAGACATAATATTTCAAATGTCAACCATTCAATGGCAAGCGCTTTTTGAATGACCCCTTTTAAGATGTACTGTTAAAGTCTCAATATATTCATATGCAAACCCGCGCTCATTTCAGAAACATTCTTAAGTTATGTGCGTGTGCAAATATAAGGCATTGATAAAGTAAGTTTTTCTTTGAACCAGGAGTTTGGAGGAACTAAGCAGAAGCTTCGAACAACTGAACTGAAGCAAAATTAACAGAAGGGAATGGCAATTAACAAAGCGATTTGCACAATGAATCTGCAGTATTCGAAGACAACTTGCGGTTGGCATGAATTTTGTCATGTTTGAGGATCATAGCATATTTTAAGAGTAGCACTAAAGTTCTTAGTTGAAATAGGTTTGACATTCAGGAATTACTTTTTTAAATGTTGTACCGCTGTTCTCTACCATCACCTTAAACAAACTATACTTGATCAAAGTTATTTTACTGAAATCGTTCTTAATTTTTTTTATTACGAAATCGTTTAAGCCAAACATTTTGACTTGTGGGACTATATTTTCTACAGGTCGTTTCTAGTTGGCAACCAATGTCCTTAATTAGTCCGTAAATAATTACTTCAAATTTTTAAGTTTGACTTTTCAAGTTTGCTTAAATTTAAAAACCCACTGTTAAACCAAGCGCCTTAAATAGTTTGTCATTATCATTATTCATTACCCTCAAAGAAACTGAACTGAAATTTATGAGACAAATCGTTTCGTTTACTTTGTTTTCATTCACATATTATTTTTTCTAATCAAACCATCCAAGAGGAGTGGCAATATTTAAAATGATCCAAGCAGACCTATTAATTTTGAAGATTGCATTTTAATGTAAACATAGAATTTTAAGGCAAGAAATTCGTTTATTTGACACAATTTCTCTTCGTTTTTTAATAAACGATACAATTACCGGAAAAATTAAATCTTGGTTACAACCATTTTTTAGAAGTCACAATAAGGTGATTTTGCAGACAACGTGGTTTATAAGATGTTGATGCATTAATCAGTACATAAAAATTCTTATCAGTGCCCACCTAACAGTGCTTTTTAGTCTTCTACCGTTCAGGTGATTGAGGTCATTTAATATTTGAATTTATGAACTAAACCAGACGACTACAGAGCATCTAATGCCAAAGGTATAAAAGTTTGAAAAAGCGAGACCACCAGCTTGAAAAAAACTTAATTTGGCGTATTTTAAATTAAGTATTACAAAAAACTGATATCAAAAATTTTGTGATTAATAATAAGTCGCATAGCAGTGGAAGAATAATGCAACTCAAAAATAAAAAAAATAGTCCATTGTTTTTCATAATCTATTAATACCAGGAATGCTATAAACTGGAAATGAATTCGAATTGAAATGAAATAATTGTTTAACAATTGTAGACAATTGAAGACTTACAAACAACCTTCTTTGTCTTTGCACATATTTTATCCAACAGTGATTCACGGCAATTTCAATTTGCAAATCCTTTTTTATAATCATTCGTCATCACTGTCCAAGTGCAAACACATACCTCAATTATTTTGCCTACGAAAATTTTCATTAGGGCAAGTTGCAAGGACTTATTGAGGGTAAAACAAAAGTACAACATAAAACACATGACGGTTAACATAGAAGACAGTTAACGCCTTTATTGACGTCTTCGGCTCTCTAGTCACTTCTCTGGCATGGTAGCAAGTAGCAGTTCAACTTCATAGTAGTGCCTCATCCGTCCTCGACACTATAAAGGCAGACGGTCTTTATACCCCTTTCAGACGTTTGAACAATTTTCTGGCGCAGAATCCATTTATTGCTTCATGCACGCACGTTCTAAAGTCCAGTTTGAGACCATGAATTCAGGTATTTACGCCGTGCCTCGTTTGCCAGGCTGGACAAATTTGAATTTCTGTGGGCATAATCTAATATTATAACTCCGGTGGATAATTAGTTCTACCCGGTCGTTCCTCTCATCAGCCCTCAAAGTCGCCCCTGTGTTTGCCGGTGGTTACCACGTGGAGGTTGGGAGTAGGTCGTGGTAATTCATCGGCTTCATTTGTATCTAAATATTTAAAAAAAACCAACTCTGCATAGAACACAATAAGAATATGATAAACCTGAATGTAAGCATATATTCTGAATTAATCAATTTGCGATGTAATTAATAAACCATGCCTTAACTTTGAGTTTTAAGGTCCTAGCAAACCACTACATTTATGGTTAATCGGAAAGTGCGTTATTCATCGACACATAAAAGTTTTCTGTTAATAGTTCGTTTGATTGTCTCTCATACAGAGCTGAAAGTTTTAGTTATGTTTCTACAACACTCACTTTTCAAAAACTCAGAAAAGCGCATTTATACATCTTATGCTTCTATCTGCGATTTCGAGTGATGGTGTCTATGATCTTAGAGCATTCCTTGGAATCAGGTCGTTTTACTCAGTCTTCTTGAGTAAAATAGGCACAGAGACACTGAACTGTTCAGCAAGTAAAGAAATGCCAGCGGTGCTATTAGATTTCCAAAGGTTGTTTGTGTAAAAAATTCGACTTAATTATTGTTTATTGACCAAGAGGAAAAACACACTTGTTTGAAATGCAAACAATTGCAAGAAACAAATAAATTATTCAGTTAATGAATATTGCCTATCTGAATATTGCTTATTCAGCGTAAAGGCAAATGTACATGAAAGTAATAGCAGACTAAAACGCAGCCCATTTCATCTAACATTGAAACCAACACTGCCAGGCTGTTTTTTCAAAAGGTAAATAGCCGATTTAAAATAACTGAACTATGCTGACTATATAAATAATGCGGATTGATTTAACAAAATAGGCAAACATTTCAATGAAGGAAATTTGCTTTGTTAAACATTAACAAGTAATTGTAAATGTGCATTTATTTAGAATGCGTACAAGCAGCTATCCTTTTTACTAACATCAGTTATCGAAATCTTACCACTTTTTGTTCCTACGGATCACTTTTGTTGTCATTGTGTCCCACTTTATGAAAATTATATCAGAGCTGCTTTGAAATGAAATCCTTAGCTCGCTACTGCTCTTTGAAACACCTCTTCGGTAGTCAATGTGCGTTTGCAACATCTCAGGTAACAACAATTTTTCTGCAATAATTGGTTATTTTTAAACTACTGCTCAGCACTAAGCATGATTTTATATTCATGATTTATATTCATGCAACTGTTTGGAATCCAACCAAGTAACCCAGTTTTAGCATTCATTTTTAAATTGATTTAATGGCTATAATATTCAATCCTTTTAAAAATTTGAATAAATCACACTTAATGATTGAAATTTGGGTATTTAATTAAAAGTACCTATTTGTGAAAATAGCGCACAGTTGTAATGCATTAACTTTTAAATTAAAACTACATTCGAAACCACTGATCATTAGGTGGGTGAATGTTGTTCAAATTACAACATAGACAAGATGATTTGATTTTGTTCATATGAAATAATACATTTATTCTGCAAAACGTTGGTCAATTTTATTATGTTATTGCTAGTTTACCTAGAATCAATGGACAGAATGGGCTTTTGCCAAATGGCAATCGCAAAATCAATTTCTTTTGCAAAATGTTAATTCAACTGTCTTGCATTTCGCAAGTGTAAAATATTGGCTGCAAAAAGATTAGCAAATACCAGTAGTAGTCCATGGATCCATTGTATCAGGGATTTGTGAAAGTCTGTCCTTATGTCGGCAGCTATAACTTACTGCAAGTACGTGTTTTCATATTTATAGAATTATTAGCTATAAAAACGGTGTTTGTTCCTTGATATTTTTAAATTTGTTGCCTATTATACTTAGAAGCCGTTCAAAGACGCTTCAAGATGGAACGCTATTGGCAGTTAAACTTGATAGCATTTGTCAACTCAATTGAGCACATCAAGAGGAACAATTCAAGAGTGAAATAGCTTGTTTTGGCATAATTTGAGCAGATTTTAAATTTAAAGACAATTTGCAGTTATAAATGTTTTGCAGTTTTCAAAACTAAAAGTTTTTCGACTACTGCAAAGTTAAGTTTCACATCACATTGTAAAAATATCGCATTGTAGTTCTATACAATTTTTAAGGTAACCTGTTGAGGACGAGGACTTGTTTGTCTAGGAATAAAATGTTGCAATTAATGTGAACTTAATTAAAATTTTTAAAATCAGACCCAAAATTACTTTTAAAATTTTCATTCAAAGGATGATTTTCCGGCTAATTTACATAATAACTGTGTTCAGACGCTGACAATTATGCAGTGAATCTGAACCCATTTACGCTGAACCGTTATGTGAATCAGAAGCAAATGATCGAAATTTCAAATAGCTTTATAATATCTATACGTGCACATTTCTCCTTTCGCTCAAAGCTAAGGGGATCACAAACCACATTTAGGATATTTCACAAATGATCTCGTTGTGGCCATTTTATTATAGTGGTAACTAACAGAACTCAAAAGGACTGATGAGAACAGAAGCTTTGATCATCAAAAATTATTATTTTACAGTGAACTAGTTCCAGAGTATCCATAGCATTGCAAATGAATAACCATATATTTCACGATATGTTCATTCCAGTTCCATTAAATTCTTAAAGCATCATTGGTAATTCTTTCATATTTAAAGGGTTTATAGGAGAGCATACAATAATTTTAATGCTTCTATGCAAAACATGAGTAAATTAAAAAACAGAAATCACACCTGCAAACAGCAGCATTAAAAAGTAAGTACCGGCATGAACGAATAATGTTAATTACTTAAAACGCTACAATCGCTTTAATCATCTGATAATAAATTGAATGCATTTCAGATAAGCACATGTGGCAAACTAGATCTGATTTTACCATAAATATTTCACTCTAACACTAAAATTAAAAGCAGTGCATAACTTGTATTTTGAATGAAAGTTTAAATGTTTTGTACAATCATGGTGCTAGCAAGGTTGCCCATAACTGTAGGACAGTGCTTTCACGGTGATGAGCATAACAAAGGGGCATGGTTTCTTACAAGTCACCGAAATTGTGGTGGCACACTAAGAAAACACTCTTCTTTCTACTTATAAGTGAGACCTTCAGTCAGTCTCCTTTGCTGTCATCTTAAGGACCTCTAATGCATCCGAGCATAATTTATTTTATTTATTCATTTGCTCTCCACCCATGAGGGTAAGTCTCGCGTGTAAGCGTTTTGGGGGCCCTGCATGAATACACTGCCTTTTGAAAGCACAAGATAACAGTCATTTGATAAAATCAAGCTCAAAAATGGTGGCGTTTTGATAAAATTTTAGCAAAAAATATTTTGTGTGTATAAACAAATATTGGTGCTAAAAATATTTAACTGGGATTACAAAAACGGGCATCGATGCGACTTAAAAAAAAATTGAAAATACTTGGCCATAGAGCTAATCAATCAAACACTGCTCAATCAAGAAGGCGCCAAGTAAAAATTATATTCAAATCAGCAACAAAATAATAATTTTAAGCAAGAAACTCAGTTTGCAAAGAAGCAGGCGTTTTGCCTTTATTCACGCCGTCTCATTGCTAATAGTTGACAATATTATTCACCTGGCATTTAAAACTTCACTATGCTTTATGTAACGGTTTATCTTTTGTGCATATTTATTTATTATAATCTATCAGTAATAAAACTTAATCATAAAATTTAGTACTGACTAAAAACAAGTATGTGCAATTTTTATGCACTTTCCTTTTTAAATGAATGGCTGTTGTTTCATATTTTTTTTCAAAAAAAATTTAAATCTAAGTGTCACCAAGCATTGGCATTGATAACTGTGATTGAGTCAAAGCATATATTTGTAAATAAAAATGCATTGTTGGCTTCTTTGGTCTATTGATATGTGGACCGAATTATTTCTCTAACTAATATAAATTAATCTAACTTAATGCTAAACTTATGCTTACAGAGTTTGTGAAATCAGTGTTTTTTCAGTCTTAGACGTGAAAGAGAAATCGAAAAGTATTTATACATAGAATCGTTCTAGGCACATAAATTTTATGCCTAATAACATGCAATGAGAATTTTTGTAACAATTCAATAGCACTTGGATTTCTATAAAATAATCCTCTCTTTTTGTGAAAGACCTTAGTTTAATTTACTGCAAATAATCACTGCGGATACATTTTCATGATGTTATCTCTTTTTCAACTGTGGTTATCTTTCATAATCATAATCATGGGCAACTTTCCATTATACGCGTGTACTTAATTTATACGCACGCGAATTATACCACTTGCACTGTGTATCAACAGAGTGATTGAGTAGTGACATTGCATAACACCGATTCTCATGGTAAATTCTTCAACTCAGGGTCTGAATGCATTTGTTCAACCGAATTTGCAAGAATTTGGCGTGCAAACTTACTTCGTTTTTGTTAAATTTTTGAAATACAGACCTAGAAATACAACTATTCCTGCAGCTAGCTTGAAAAAAGGGAAGAGTTTGGATTAGGGTGGTGAGCATATCATACACATGTGTGGTATTATTTCACTCGAAAAATTTTTATTTAGGCTGTTTTTTTGTAGCCTTACATAAATATAAACCACTTCAATTCAGTAAGAATCATTCAAACTGCCGCTTCTCTCAAATCCCCTTTACTTTCTAGTCCTTTCCGCATCTGCTACCTGGGAACACAGCAGCAGCAGGATGCATAATATTGAGGCATTCCACGATTCTCTTTAGGGCTAATCGTTACACACATAACTGTTGTAGTTATCAATGTTGTACTTTGTTCATTTTTTGGATAAAAGGTACACAATTGTTTGATATTGGCACTGACTTTAAAAAGACATCTTAGAATTCAACTCATAGAAACTAAATCACCTGCTTTGCACTCCGTTGGTACTCAGGGGTGGCCAAAGAGACACCAGAGATAGGAAGGCACGAGAAACGATTGCGAAAAACTATCCAGCAGGACGAACTATGTCACTGCCCTATACAGCTGCGCGCAGTGCTCACTCAACAAAAAAGGAATCGAAATTTGCTATTTTATTAATCAGAAACAATCGTGTATTAGAACAAACAGAGGACCATAACGACACTAAACTATGCCGAGGACGGATAAGGTGCCACGCAGAAACGTAACTGAATAATGAATCGTTACTCCCCGACGAAACCATGCCGAGGGAGGTAAAGGGAGCTGAAGACGTCATAATGATTCTAAAGTACATAAGGTCATGCAAATGATGAATCTGTTAATGGCTAGGCGAAATCAATTTTCGTTTTATTAAATTTTTATAACTGTGCGCAAAAGTTTGGTCTTAAATTTGTGATTTGTATAACTTTTATGACATCTAAGGAAAAATGCATTAACAGACATTTGCGAATATTTGAGTTAAAATCTTGGCATTTGCTTTTTGGGAGCTATTTCTCCTGTTGATTTCTGTTCTATGCTTACTTGAAACAACAATTGGATGTTTTGTAACATGTAGGAAATAAGAACACTGTGCCACTTTTCTAATTTTGAATGCGACTTGGTATACTGGCAAAAAAATACTTATGATAATTCTTTATGGGTATTTACGTCGTACCTTGTTAACCAGTTTCTAGGAAGTTGTAGTTCTGCTGGCACAAATTAATTTGTATTCATCCGGTGCAAGATAATTCTTATCTGGCTGCCTTCCTCATTGGTTTTCCGAGTTGCTCTGGAGTTAAAGGTGGTTACCACGAGGAGGCTGAGAATAGGATAGAAGCTGATGTATTTGGCCAGAGCTAATATTGTTATTTATTTCTCACTTTAGTAGTACGCTGTTTTTAGGTCATGGTCTGCCTAGCTCTGCACATATTCAAGAAAAGTAGTAAAAGTATTGCATTGATAAAACCGAAAATGCACAATGTCATACATAAGCTTTTTATGATGATATTATCGAATATTTGAGTTACATCCAATGAATACAGCATACTTGAAATTACGCAAACATTTAATGTTGCAATTATTTTGACTTTACTTCAAACGTCCAAGCTCCGGTTAGCAAGAAATTAATTAGCAAAGGTTGCCATTAGTCTGCCCAATAAAGTTGCGGTTGTCAATCAATAATTTTAGAATACGAATAGCCTGTAAAAACTGAAAGCAACAGCTCTGAAAAATGCATTTAATCCAGCAATTTGAATCATTTACGCTGCTATGCTTAAAAACTGGAAACTGAAACATGAAAATACTGTACTTTTGGTTTTTTTGTACTTCTATTTATAGCATCTAAGCGCTTGTTCTCTTATCAAGCCTCCCTGGTTGCCAAGTTTTCGAAAAATGTCTGCTCACTGCCCAAAGCTGCAATACTCAACTTGAAGATCGATCTGATCTACTCTTGGAAAACGAAGGACTACTTCCTTCAACCTAACCATCCAACTCCTATTGGAAGAAGCCTTCTCCTCACTCTATGGTAATGGGGTTCCGATGGTTGACCACTCGGGCCCAAGATGGTTGCAGATGATCCATGTCTTTTTGCGCCGAATAAGGGCGCAGCTGTCAGACCAATAGAGCATCTTCCGATGACGCTAAAAAAAAATATGGAATGCGAATCGCAGCAAGCAAAGATCTCTGATTAAATACTGATGGCTGTGAGAATCAAACGCCCCTTGAAGCAACAGGAAAGCCATGCCTACGTACCTCATAGTTTAAATACCTTGGCACCATAACTTAAGACAGCAGTGAGCAAAGCAAAGCAATCCTACGCTCAATGAGTCTCATTGGCACTGTAATAGCAACTCCGTTGATATTTGTGTCTGTTCTGCATTCACCTATGGATTATGTACTATCACCTCAAGAGAAAAGGATAACAATCGACTGCAAGCAATGCGGAAAAGGGATTGATGTATAATACTTGGATTGTATTCGCGGCACTTGGCATGTCTTATACAGGCGAAAAGGTTAAACTTACGGTAGAGAGAGACTGATGCTCTCGATAATTGAGGGTAAGTTTGAAAATGGGGGAACTAAGAAGGCTTCGCATCCAAGAGACTGGATGCTTCAATAAATTAAAGATGAGAAAGAAATATGGCAAGAGCATTCCAATTCATGGCTACACACCTAGATTGGCAGGAGAAAGGAAACAGGATATTGTCAGAGATGCTTAGAGACAGTAAGGAAGATGCAAAGACATTAGACAATATTATGGAAAAAAAGAACACAAAACTGAAAAGACACAGACTGCCTTAAAAGATACAAGGCTCGCGGGTGGCCAGGGACATATAAAGGACTGTTACCTTCGGTTAAAATCATAGAAGGAGAGAAACCGACAGAGAAGAGGAATAGATCAAGCTGTAGTAGATAAAGTAGAAGGACCGATCGCGGTGTCAGTGTATATTGCTGAAAAAATACATGGATTCATGCCAAACGTTCTACCAAAATAAATTACAAAATATCTCGTAGGGACGCTGCGATTGTATAAGTATTACACATATTCAAAATATCACCAAACGTTTGACAGAACTATGTAGAAGGAAAACAGATAAGGTTTTTGAAATTGTGCGACGCCAGCCATTTTGGTTTATTCGAATCAATTATAAGTAAACTTCGAGTTCATTTGCCAAGTGACCCGTTCTAACTTCATCTAAATTGCAATAAACTGCTATGAAGTCCAATTTTTAGTAGGGTTGAGATGTCAAAGATCAGTGGCTTTTAAGACTCAGATATTCAGTGCCTATCTTAAGCGGTGCAAATGTGGTTACAGAGACTGATTGCATTTGCAAAGCGCTTTATAAAACGCAAAATTAAGGCCCTATTGGCACACCTTTGAATAGAATTTTCAAGTACTTAATCAATAAAATAATGTGAGCAATTGTCTTAGTGTTGACTAGAAAAAAGTTATTAGCGTTACTTAGGATTGTCAATCATTTAATTCGCAGTAAATTAATACTCAACTATAAATATGTAACCAAATGAAAATAGTGCCATGGGAAAGCTGGTGGACCGCACGAAGACTTGGAATTGACGTGCCTAAGTGCCAGCGTATACAAACGTTTTGTCTGCTGCGAGAAATTCGCATTGCAAATTTGACAAACATCCGCCTCTTCAGTTTCGTTAAATTAGCATTGTTTCTATTTGCGATGAACGACTGCTTTCTTCAAGATTACTCATAGAAATCGAAGGTTAAACTCTCATGTTGGTAGTTCACTGAGGCTTTGCTTCTGATCACTCATCAAGGCACAAATTGCCGGTGTCATTAAATGAAATAAGGATTGTCATATCTTCATAAATTAACCATTTCAAACCGATGTGAACGTTTTGCCTACCTTACTTCTAATGAACAACTTTATGTATTTGTATTTGTTCTTCACTTCTTGCGCCGAACAATTTATTTTATTTTGGTTATTGCTCTTAATCTTAACCAAATGTCGCTTCCTAAAAATGCAATTGGTTAGCTGAACTAAGATGCGATTTGTCAAAATGAATTGCGATCAATCACGCGCCTTTATAAACTTTGCCCTTTTTCTCTCGCTCAACTATTGAAGTGCTTCATATTTTCTGTCAACCAAAAGGAATAACAGCATCATTGTGGAATTTTTTTCAAGAGATATAGTTCGTTAAGTGTGGCAAAATATAATAAACCTTGATAAGTGGGGAACACAATCGCTTTAAGTGAAGGCCTTTCATTAGAGCAGATTAATCCAGATAAACAGTATTCGAGATGCCTCCAGAATCTCATCAACAAATCAGCGTTTGGGTTGGTTTAATTCTTTTATTTCATACTAGCCAACGCACATAGTGGTTTTGGTAAAAAATGCAAAAATTATAGGCTAAATTGGCCTTTTTGGGAAATTCGACCTTACAAGTTTGCTTAAGAAACGAATGGAATGTTCGACACGTTAAAATGATGCTCAACAAGTTAAGTAAATTCTCAATGAATCCTGAAGATATTGTCTCTGTCTCACTATTAATTTTTGTTGTATTTTTGAAGTCATCTTAGTCAAATATCGAATTCCAATCCTTGTCTTTAGTTCAGCCTAGAAACAATCCTTATTTAACAAAAAGCTTAAGAGGCGGATGTTTGTCAAATTTGCAAATTTATGAACTAGCGTTACATGCTTCACCAATGCATTTGTTTTGCTTTCATTTGCATTCTGCTTTTGTAGCCAAATTAAGCAAAATGAGTATTAGGTTGCACACGATCTGAGCAGATCCACATAATTGCATGATTACATTTTCATTTACTCCTGAATACATTTTTCAAGCAAAACATTCAGTTTCTATAGTTTTTTATTCACCCCTATTTTAAATCCACTTCTCCTTTGGCTATAAAAAAGCAATAGAACTACCAGACATAATAAACCTTCACCATTATTACCGTTTTTTAATAAGTAAACTTGATGTGCTTTCGCATAATACGTGGTTTGGCAGTGCATGCTCATCAAGTTGTGAGTTACTCAACACAAGTAAACAAAAAATACCTTTCTTAAAATAAGTTTGCAGCTTATTTGTATTTGAGAGTAACTTCAAAACTTAGGAATCCGATGCTCTAACCAATTGGAAATTCATAAAAATTTGCCAAGAAAGCTCCAAACCATGTCTATTAGATCAAATGCAAAGCTTTTAGGGTTGAAATGATAAATATACACCATGATTGATAGGGTAAAGACAGGGTAATACAAACTGCATCAACGTAGACTGGCATGGACCTTTCGCAACCCTAAAGGAGATGCAAAGACATGGTCACTTAATAGATGAGCGCAGCAATAATCCGTATACTATAAACGATACTAAATTTGTCGAGGATGGCCGAGTTGCTGCAAAGAAGTGCAACTGTAGAATGAGCTGTTACTGCACGAGTAAGACCCAGGGAGCCAAAGACGTCAAATAAACTGTTATAATGCTGTTCGCTTGCGTTAAACTGTTGTACAAGATCCTTGTATTTCCGTTGTACTCCAAACAAGTCCTGGGGACCAGCTCAGTGGGTGGATATGAATGAAAAGTTGTAGGCTTTAACATCATGTTTGCCTTCAATTTTTTAATTCAAAGGGGTAAACATGAATTTCACCCCCTCTATGACGTTTGAGAAAGGTGATGTCAGTGCTAAATTGTACCTGACAAAAAATTGGATAAACAAAGTTAAAATAAATCTGATTAAATTCAAGTTTGCTTAGCTCTATAAATCAAATATAAACTAATAAGAGTTGTACACAATTTATTTTATACTTGTAGAACTGAAAGGAAACCGTTATTTGCTCGATTATACCATGCCACAGAATGGACCAGTGAACCGGTGACGTCGAGGTTCAAGGTTGTTTTATGAAAAATACTTTAAAATTTTTATTTATTTAATATCGTCGCTCGCAAACTACCAAATTTATTAGAATGAATCATTTTTTTCAAATAAAATACATTGCAAAGGCTGTTGAAAACTAAGAATAAAAGCGAAGAAAGATATTACTATGTTTTACTTTCAAAGATACCGAAAGATTGCATTTTCTACTACGTCAACCGAAGAGAAAGGAAATAAACTGACATTATTTGATGCGCATTGCAAAATTTTTCATAAAATCTGATTGAATGTTCAGCTTTAATCTATTTATAGCCGTAAAAATTTGAAAACAATTTTGGTAAACTAACTTTGGTCGAGTTTAATTTTTTAAAATACTTGCAGGGAACAGCGATCTACTGTTCAATCCTAAAGTATTCGTGAAAGTTAAACTTATTGTAACTTAGCAACTCATTACTTCTAGTCAAATATGCTACTACCTTCAAACGTGTCAAAATTCGTGTGAAAAATATCGCAATCTAAACAGTACTGGTTTTTAACAGAGACAGAGCCTAGGCAGATGATAAAAAAAATCTGATTTCTAAAATTTTAGTTAACCAAGCCGCATATTAACTGAATACAGAACAGACTCGGTAAGCAACAAACAATAAATTCGTAGTGCTTTAAAGTGATTTTTTCTTAGAAATGCAAAATTTTTCAGTTAATAGATCTTCCGATTGACTCTCAAGCAGAGCTGAACACCTTTGTCAGGTTTCTGCATGACTCACTTTTCGCAAACCCTGCAAAGCGCATTCAGATATCTTGTGCTTCTACCTGCGATACCAATTGATGCTATTTATGCTCTTAGAGCATTACTTAGAACCAGATCATTTTACTCAGTCTTAAGTAAATAGGCATGAAGTCACTAGATCGTACACCAAGTGCCGTCAACACCTCAAGTAAAGTCAAGGTTGCTATGAGGTACTTTTAGGTTGTTTTTAAAATAAATTCAACTGAATTATTGTTAATTGGCCACGAGAAAAATCACTCATGCTTTAAATACAAGCAATTGCAAATAATAAGCAAATTATCCAGTTAATGAATATTGCTTATGTGAATTTTCCTTTTTAACATAAAAGCAAATGTACATAAGAACAATGTGAGATATGAACGCAGCTGATTTCATCCAATATTGAATCTCACACTACCAGACTGTTCTATTTTAATTTAAAACAGCTCAATCAAAACATTTGAAAAATGCCGGCTATGTAATTATAATAACAAATGATTAAAAAAATGGACAAACGTTTCTATATTAGTAAATTAACTGTATAAATAAGCCTAAAAAGCTATCAACAGAGCTTTAAAGGAACTATCAGAAAAATGCGACAGCTAAAGTTACCGATTTTATTTTCAGCCTCCTTAAAAATAGAGCAAATCAGAATTGTGGTTGCTGCCCACTGTGACATGGCAATTAATCGTTGCTATAAGCTGTTAAAACCCGTAAATCAGGCACTTTATCAGTGACCCAAAGCGTAAAATCAAATACACTCTTAATTATAAAGTAAATGCAAGCAGCTTAGTTCCATGAACAGATTTTGAACATGAAAAATGTTAAATGCTGAAACGAATCATTAATTTTCTTTATATTAGCAAAGAAAACAGACATGAAATTATATGAAGATAAGTAAGCGAGCTGTAGCAAAAGTGAAATATCTAAAATTTCAAAATACTTCCTGATTTTGCTGTCGATGCAATCATGTAGCGAGAAAACAATCTTTCAAATGTCACAGTCATTCGTTCAAAACGCATTCGATTCAGTAAAGCTTAAGGTGAAAGTAGAACTTTGATTGGTAAGTATGGAAAAAATAAATTATTAAATGAATTTTTTAAGACCCTTAAATTTTTTCATTGGTTTATTCGTCGGATTCTTTTAACTTTAATCCGGACGCTTTCCGTTTTAAGCAGACTTAATTTCTTCCCTTATAACAGTTTTGTACAGTTTTTTGAATAAACTAAAGCGCATCATCTCTTTGAATCGGAAACGACCATAAATACTGTTACAAAGGGGCACATTCTTTCATTGTTTACGAATTCCCTCTCTCTAGCTTAGACCCATGAAATTGAGGATTTAGCATGTTAATGACGTACGATTTAACATCCTTAACAAATCTCTTGCAAGGTAGTGTCTACGGCTTAGATCAAATTCATCATATCATAGAGAATAGCTTTTATTGTGGATTCTGACATCAAATAATTCTAGGATCATTGTTCCATCTGTAATCTGCATGGTTTTCAAGTAAATAGATTACTAAGAGTACATCTCTAGGTTAAAATACATAATTATTTTGTTGAACTGTTGAATGGGTTTGCACTACTTTATCAGGGTGCCTGCAAAATATTCTTGAAACTTTTTCCAGTGACTGTTTTGACATTCTGCATAACTTTTTTAAGAAATTTATATATTTTGAATCACAATAGCGTCCATGTTTGCAATATTGGGAGGTTTCATCAATTTTCCCGAGCTTGTATGTAACTGAAGAATACTTAACTTTGATTCAATTTTCATCCAGTTTCTAGCATGATGAATCTCTTATTCGAACTGATTTACAAATCCAAGCAAAAATTACTGCCGTATGAGCTTGAAAAATGAAAGAGAGAAGCTTGTCCAAACGGAAGCCAGATTTTTTCCAAGCAGCTAATCAATTATGTATGCATGCGTTTTCTCGCTTGATAAGGTATCACAGAGTTGGGTTTCGTAATTAGTTACATTTAATAGCATAAAGTTTGATCGCAAGGAGTTGCAGGTATTAATCCCGTACTGCCAACCGAAAAGTGGACAAGTAAGGCAAAACGAAACCTTTCTATCCTTAAAATCACTTTCCTTATGCTTAATAGATATGGCAATCTTAACCAACACCAGAATCTATTTTCAGATTCACTGCTCAATTGCATGAGTAATTTTGGTTGTGATGCAGAGCACAAGTGGTAAAAAGTGCTAACAAGAGGATGACCTCCAAAATCGTTTTGACTTTTGATTCACATCACAGCTGCGCATTAATTTAGAGCCGAAGTAAATTTGAAAGCAGAACAAGCTAGAACAAATGGCGCTGGATGATCTTAAAATAAATATGATCAAAGCGAACTGAGACAAATGTATTGTGGATGTCTTGGGAATCCTGCTTGAAGAATTCATCAGTAATGCTTTTTGGGACTTTAATTCGAAAACTTTTATCACAAGCCATTCATGCTCATTAATGTGAGCTTCCTTATATTGTTTGCATGTTTGCAGTTCTTTTGAAACCTAGTTTTTTGCGATTTTCTTTGTTGAAAGTAACCAATCAAAACCCTATTGCTTTCATCATGAATTTATTTCGTTTACAAAGCGTAAGAAAGTTGCAAATAGCATTTGAAAGCTTACATATAGTAAATTCAAAATTAAATTAATGAAAATTTTGCTGTCAAGTTAAGGTGGATATCTTTAGAGAGATTATTTTAGCAAACATGAATTGGCACAATTTAAAACATAAATGACTTTCTGGCTCTCCTTCTTTAAAATTACTATTTTGTGGAAAGGGACCGAAGGGTGCCCATGGGCTGGAAAAAATTTAAACGTTCAAATGCAAGTGTTGGTTAAAAAATTTAAATCAAATCTGGCTAAAGTCTACTTTCAGACGACGCTGTATTTATCGGGATCATTTAGCTACAAAGAAAAACATAGGTCGATGCTGTTAAGGCCTTTGAGGTTGCATGGGATTGAGGACAGGCAAGCAGTTTTGTCCCAAAGTTAACCAAATTTTTTTACGAGATAAGATTGCAAAAGTATGTGGCAAATTAAATTTCCAGTTAATTTCTTTTGTCTATTAGAAAGCAAACGGCGCAATAATTTTCACCTCCATTTTTACCAAAAATTACTTTTCTTAGTCACCAAAGTGTCTCTTGCTTATTGTGTCTTACTTCTGTCTAGTTGTGTAAGCTTTGATATGCTATGCGCAACATTTTCAACGTTGAGCTACGAGATAAATTCATGCCCAGTTACATGTTTGATGAAAAAATATGTTTCTGCCTTCCATTTGGACAAGCTTCTCTTGTTCATTTTTCAAGCTCATTGGGGCTTCATTAAGGTTTCGATGCTTAAAGAACGCTCATTGCTTTCCCGGTAAGCCTGCTCATTTCGATTATATTTTTCTTAAATGTTTGATCCAAAACAAAGATTTATCTATTTTAATTCCAGTTGTTCGTAATTTTCACGTAAATATTTTTATTCACAAAATTTGCGTGCTTTAGGAATATATTACTTTAGATGAAAGTATTTAATGAGAAGTGCCTTTTTCAAGCTTGTTATTTTATTCGATCAAGCAACAGTTATGAATGAACAAATCAGCCTTCATTAGCGTAACACAATGTGACATAACAAAAGATTACCCAGAAAACATAAAAACTTTGCGAAATATATCAAAAAATGCTGTTTTTGTTGGATTTGGAATGATATGATCTCAGTAAGTAGAATTCAATGCGCATAAGGCAAAGCCACCCGAAGTAGTTGTCATTGAAGCAATCAATTCAGGCATCATATTCTGAGAATAAAAAAAACTTGAAAATTTGACATCTAATTAACTTTAAATGTTGGTTTCAGATATCAGCGAGTCATTTGGAACGCATGAAACACCTACTGTCTTGAAGGAAACTCAATTTGAAAAGTTCATGTAAGTCAAGCATTTCCGAAGGCGACCACTTGATTCATTGAATAAAACCCTTCTACGCTGCCAATGGTAAAAATGTGTCTAGCTGATAATCTGTGTGCAACCAAGAAATGTCGAATTTGCTCTGATGCTGGATGCTTCTCAGAAACTGGTCACTTAGAAAATGTGAGGATGCTTCCTAATTGTCTGAAGACGATGCCATGGAAACAAGAAAATCAATCCGTTTTTTTGAAAATACATATATAAGTAGAACTAGCAAAGGTAATCCTTGCACTATGGTCGGAATCACACAGCAATTGTGGGCTTGTTAGCTGTATCTTAGCATTCATCGAGCCTTTAAAAAAGTATGCTTTTTGCTATAAAATGGTTAAATTTAGATAAAACAACTTCCTCTTAACTACTATTCTGCAAAATCTTAGCCAATTTACCCATTTTGAGGCCTTTTTGCCTTCATTTTTATCTGCCTGCCTTGCAAGACAAGTTAAAACTTGACCTTGATGCTGCCATATTAGCACGTTGACACCTCATTCGATGTGTGTTAAAAACAGCCCAGGTATTGAAAATTATTTGCAGTACACATACTTTGCACTGTTTCACGTAAATAATTTTTTTGATTATAGCTCCTATGTGATTAATTTTTCCTATTTAACGTTTGCAAAGCAATACACAAGTGATCAAAGCTTGTTTAGGAAGTGAGTTTTTAATGTGCATTGTAAAATCTACGCGAATAATATTTGCGTCTGCATAATTCGAATACCTGAAGAGATTGAAACCATTCAAACGGAAATTTTCTGTCAAACATAGATAAATGCGCTTAGAGAAATTATTTTAACAAATTAATGTTACCAAAATCTCAAACTTGAATTAATTTCTGACACTGAATCTCTAAACTCACTATTTTGCTGAACGGAACTTAAAAGATGCCATTAGACTGGGAAACATTAAAAGTTCAAGTGCAAGTGCTGGTTAGAAAATTTAAACCACTCAAGGGTTAAGTCTACTTTCAGACTACGCTGTTCTTATTAAGACCTTTTAGCTACAAAGCGGCACGTAGGTTTATGCTTTCAAGATCCCTGAGGTTGCAAATATGCATACCGGTATGAATTCTTAATTTATTTTTTTGCTTGAATAGATGTGACACAAGTTAGCATATAAGGCAAATAGACACCAGTTCTCAAGCCGCATTTACGTTGATTTCTTTAGCAAAATTGGAGAAAAAAAACTTTATTTGACACTTTTTATTTTTGTCTTAATAGAATAAGTAAGTTTTTACATGTAGTCTTCCGTAATTTTAGCGATTCGCACAGTCGAGCAGTTTAGTACACAGCATTATAACTTACTTCTCTAAGGCTAAAAATGTTTTTTAGGGTTACGTATTTAAGTTGGACTTCATAAGTATTTAATAATCAAGATAGTCTTTATTTCAGTTTTAACGACTGTTGATTAGAAAAAAGTAAAGCAGTTGAGTACTGCAGTCATTAGCATACCACTAAATGTATAGAGTAAAATTTTTTTAAAGTTTTTCTATGTCCTCTCAATTCTTATAGATTGGCACTATCTTGCAACCCCTCTTAAGTCAGACTTAAATAAAATCGTTAAGTCGATCAACTAAACAATGTTATTCTGATATGGTTCATTCGTATTTAAAAACTAGTGGCAATGATGAGGCTGGTGTTGAAGCTGGAACAGATAGTTCAATAAACAAAGGCGCTTAAAATTGTTGATTTATCTTACAATGCAAGACAAACATTATTTGAATGTGCAGGATTGAATGTATCGATTCCTCGGTAACGCGTCTCTGACGAGCTTACTTAATGTGTATTTCTTGATATACATGGCAAACGATGATGAATAAATAGAGGCAACCGAAAATTTTGTTAGTTGATTTTAAAATAATGATGGTTAGGTAAAGTTTATTTAATCAGTTTGCCATCTAATTTTGATGTTTTTTTTAAGCTGAGGCTATGAAATCAAATTTGACAAACTGCTTTTGGGGTGAGGATTTCACATTCGATTTTCTGCCGATGTTGCAAATCAAGTTGATATATATAATTTCTATGGATGGAATTAAGTGAAGAAGATCAGAAAGCAAGTTAAATTTGTCTGTTAGAAAAAAATTCCTTAAATTACTTTTTGGAGAGAGAGAAGGTTTCGTATTTTCGGTACTACATCTAGAGTTTTAGAAATGAATTTTCAAAATCTTCGTTTATGAAATTCATGCAATAGTTGGCCTTCAAAGTCTGGCTTAATATTCATGAAGAAGCAGCCACAGCTTCTAATTTAGTCATAATCTGTTCGTGCTTCGCAGAATTGCATTCAAAGCAATGGAATTGAAATGCAAGCATTTTCATGCTTTGTAAGGAGTATGCCATAATCCGATATGATGTGACACAGTAGTAAGCTACACACGTTGTGAGGCTGTTCAATATACGTTTTCTTACTCGATGCTAGTCTGTGGTTGTTGATAAGACAGTTACGTTAAAGCACTTGTGCATATTAGCTTTCTTGTTAGCAACTTAGCAGAATAGGAAGATAGAAAAGAATTTTGAATGTTTGCTAAGGTTGTTGCAATCAATTTAAGCTCAGTGTTTAAATACTGACCTTATTTTTAATAAATCAAATAATTAAATATAAATTAAAATGGTGCATGGTTATTCAAATGATGGCCAGTTTATGAGGTCTGCCCAATTTGAATGATGCCACGGCTCATGCAAAGGCTTATACTGATATCACTTTAAGGATTCCACCTGATTTTAAAATCTTCTCAATTATGACATTCTGATATGAAATGCGAAATCGTATGATGACCAAGTGATGATGTGCACTTAGTTTGGAGCATGTGTGAAATTATCTATAACGCATGAAATTGCAATGCAGTTTGAAATAGTTCTCTAATGGCGAGTTCGAGTAATTCTGAAATATAAAACCATTTAGTGGCTTAGATTTCTACTAGTCAGCAATGTTTTTCGCGTGCTTAAGCCTCGATATTTGTTATCTCAAAATTCTTCAAGCAGCAGTTCCATTCTCTTGCTATGTTTTTCACAACCTAAGATACATATATATTTAGTAAGTATAAATATGCATAAAATTGTCCTTTGTATCATTTCTAGTTAATTAAAAATTTGCTAGTGCTTAGAGGGAATTAGAAAGAATTATGTATTTAATAGTTTTTAAGAGGCTTTCAGTATAGTAATTGCATGGTAGAGTCAGTAAGGTTATCAGTATAATCAAATATCACTTCAATGCGTAGTAGATTTTTTTGCCCATCCTCCGAAATGAACAGACAAAATAGCATTGAAAATCAAGCAAAAGTTAAAAATTATTTGAAATTCCAATTCAAGTTTCCACACATCAAGGAATAACAGCAATAGAGAGAATCGACCCTGCATATACATGAACATGTGAATAAGGCAATTGGACAGCAGATATAATTCTAATCGTTCAGGCGATATGGAGACAGGAAGGAGGCAGCAAGCTCCTTAAAAAGTAGAGAACGTAGTAGTCGTGGAAATACATGCCGAGGGCCAATGGCTGACTCTATTAGGGTGAGCCACATGACCAAATTGCCGAGTTTACCACCCTTGGGAGAGTAGTGGTATACAAAGAGGGCATAATGCCCACATTCGCGGCATTTTCAGTGTTACAGACATAAGAAGACCACGAACCAAATGTAACCGCAAATTATCACTGGCTTGTAAATATGTCTTCAATTAAAGCAATTCAATGATGCGTTTTACAAAAAAAGGTACTATTCTTAACTTTGTTCTGATGAATAGGTCAAACATTTTCCTGATGAGTGACATATTAACTTCTAAGAAGGCAGATGTAAATTCTGATCGCTACCTACAAACAATAATTCTCAAGCTCAAATCGCATACTTAAAAGCGCTTAGGAAAACGAAAGGATAGAACTTTGGAAAAAGGATTAAACAGTCAAAAAAATGCGAAAAATTGCTGAAAGGCTTCAAATAAACAAAAAATTAAGGAAAAACTAGTAGAATTACCTCAAAAGGACTTGACTCAAGACCGTTAGACAACTACGTATGAGCAAAAATAAACGGATGGTATGCAGTCATACGCGAGAAGAAAGACGGTATTTCTTATACAAATGCCGTTGAGAACAAATTTGCTTTCAAATCCAACTCAAGGAACCCTCTCAAAGTAAAAAGAGCAAAGAATCAGAGCAAACAACCTGATGTGAAAATAGAAGCAAGCCCATCAAGAAGAGAGAATAACCGGTTTCCTAGTATGACACGCAGAGAGAGAATTTTCGAGTGACCTGCATGAGTCCGAATAAAACGATGGGAGAAAGTTCCCTTATGGAAAGCTAAGAGTGCAAGAATACTGGTATAATTGATAATAATCTGAAAATTTTAGCTGCTGCTGCTGCTAGAATTCATGCCTTCAGAAGTTTTGATGAATTGACTATTTTCAACCTATTTCAAAAATATATATAATATTTAAAATAGGCAATGAATACGTGACCTTCTTGCAAGTAGCGTGAAATAAAAAGTCGTTAAAAATTCGGGTTCGCATTTTTCTAACAATAAAATCAGAGCTTCATTTTGTTTATTAAATGACTTTTGAAAATAATAAACTCAATCAAATTGGAGATCAATCAACCATATGTTCTACTCGGTGATGCATGATTTAGTCAAAACCTCTCTGCTTTATCAAATATTCACACTTCAATAGCTGAAGCACCATCACTTTTCTGCGATTCTCAGGCATAAAACAGGCATTATAAATCATCAATCCTTGCTTCATTGACTAACCTAGCTGTTGTTGGTATCAAATTCGCTTCCATTCTTTGAATTGACAATCTTTAAAATAAAGCAATGCACAATTAGGCAGAAAAACAAAAGGAAAATAGACTAGTGAAGTTAAATTTGATTTAGGCTGAGCATCCAAAATGCAAAGGCCTACTCAACTGAAACATAATATATCAAACGTCTTTTAATTTTCAATATTTTAATCCCGTTCCTTAAAAGGAAATGACTTCCCATTCAACGCATAAATAGCATCTTTGTTATAGAGATTTACGGGAGATGTCTGTGAGAGTAAAGGAAGAGCTATTTTCATTGGGCACTTGATATTTAAATCGATTTGCTAAGGGTTGCAGATATGAACTGGTCAAAGCACTAACTATGCAGACAGAAATTGTGTTTGACTTCATATTTCAGAGTTCGTTTGGAAGGGGAAAAAATTCAACATTGAGTGAGTGGATCAAATTCGACTGATTTGCTTTAATTTGGCTAATTGCTTTGTTGTCGGCTTTGGGATGAATCATAAGAACTTGCAAACAAGAGCACTTGTTGTGCACTTGTGGATGTATGAAAGTGAAAATTCTTAGTCTGAAGATATGCTAGAGATAACAACAAACGCCACTTGGGATAAAATATGTCGCTCAGATTACAACGATTTCAACTTTCTCATTCCATCCAGCATTTCATTAATTCATCTTGTGCTCAAATTGTCTCGATAATGCTGTGACCACTTGCCCATCTGCCCAATCGAACATGTTCGATACCTACTTATCCCAGGCTTGCAATTTTAATATACCTCACTCTAACTAATCGCTCAATCAGCTACTACTAGCTACAATGGAAATCCAAGTCTTGCGTCAATAGTGAAATAAAGAAACACGAGTTTGTTAAATAGCCAAGCTCTGCTCTATTAAAAATGGCCAAAAATAGCAGTGGTTACATTGCACGTAAGCTGTGGGTCGGAGCCGGTGATAGACACCATGTGATCTAATTTCCGCCGAAGGATCCACTTCAGTGGTCTCCCATACACAGGACCACGGCTCACGTGGCAAGCAACCCATGCCAATATGCCCTCTGCTCGCGAATTTTCTCCACTGACAAACCCACTGCAAGCATGCGGTAATGGAAGTCACGCTTCACCAGGAATTGGAAATCTTGGCAGTACGTGATAATGAGCTTGCTAATTCTTTTCCAAATGTACGCGGCAGTTTCCAGTCTTCGCGTCTCCTCCAGACCACCAACCGCCTCCTCTACGATTGAGGGCAGTACATTAAAGGCTTGCCGGAAATAGCCATAGGGAAAGCTTTGAACAGGTTAGAACATTCATTACATTTAAATAAACTGGAAGCTACGTCTGTTTATGGACAGCTTGAATTCTTATTGCTGAATGGAATGATATTTGCTTACAACTATTGATCCATTTAATCGTGTTTGAAGCGTTTCAAGCGATCGAATCAATGTACTCTTACAGCATCAGATTCATGCAAAGGGTCGCTTTAAAGATAACTGCCAGATAAGAATTAGTTCTTAAGATCGTTAGCCCTGTTTTTAAACTGCAGCGCAACTGAAAATGCTCCTTTGTTTCATTTGCCATGTTGACTAAAGCAGTATTGCGCCTGTCATGTATTTCACCTGAAAAAATATATGAACAAGCTTAATGGCTAGCCAGATAACCCTAAATCTACAAAATTTCAGGTACTGATCGCCTTCCAACCAAGAAAAGTTTTAAGAATGGAACGATTTACGAAGAAAATTAATTGCCAAATTTATACGGGGATCCATGCAAACTGAAAGTGTGCACTTTTGTAATCATTTCATGTGCGGAATATGGCTAATCCAGCTTTCATACATTCTGATTTGACCACGCGTTGAATCTGTAACAATGCGTGTTAGGCTAGCTGATTCTTTGCTGTTGCTACACTTATTTATGTATATTTTTGCGATTTGTTTATTGTAGGTCATATCTTTTAAGCGGTGAATATCTTATATATCTTATCTTATGTCTTATAAAAAGCTTTGATTCAAAATTTCAATTTGTCAACCCATCATAAAACATGTTTGTGTTTGTCAATGCATCCATTTCCTTGAATATTATAGACTGTTTTAAAAAAGACCATTGATGTTGATGGTGTCGATAGAGTAGCTATCGTTGAATTGTCAAGAAGAGCTGTTGTGAAATATGAGTAATATGAAATGTTGCATAAAATTTTTTAACCAGCACACTATCCTATAGCATGATAGAGAGACAAAAGATGATTCCCTAACAAAAAACGCACGAGGTGCCCTGAAATTTTGAAAATACTTGCAGTTTTAGCGAAATTCTCAATTTCACATTTAGTTGAATCGCCTCCATTGACAACATTATTGTATACCTTGTAAGGGTTTCTTAAGCATGCGATATTGGTTTTTTTAATTTTTCCTACATAGACTTCTTGTTGCATACGTCACCTCAGATGTAAGCAGTCTGAATTTTAAAGTGCAAATACATCTATTATTTACATTGAGGCATTGCACTCAAGCTTTTTAAACAGTTGACATTTTTCTAAATATCAGCACGCATGGGTTTAGCAAATTTTCTTGCCGTATTCCTGATTTAGCTCTCATCTACCCCTTCCTAGTTTACACAGGTAGAAATCGATCCGAATCGCTCGCGCATGATCAGCCTAGCATCACAATTAGCCTACTAATGAGCAGTACAGGGAATTTAAAAATGGATTATGGATGACTTTTCTATCTTAGCCAAACCCTGTTGACTTCCGAATCGAGATATTATCTGCTATTGGTTATTACTATTTGACTGAGTCATTCGAACTTCGTTAATGAGTCATTTTTGCTGCAATAGAAGAGCATAAATAAGGCTTAAATGTATATTAACATTAATAAACCTTTGGCAAAAACATAATGCCAAATAAAGTATTCGATTACAAAATCGAAGACAAATTTATCAGAAAAACGGTGTGAAGAAAATTTACACGTGGCTGAAATGTTTTAAGTCCATTTCATCCTCTCCTGACTGTGCATATCTTTTCCGCTATTATTCAGCTTGAACACATATTACAAGGAAAGGGCGTTTTCATTTTGTTAATGCAGTTGTAAGCTTTTACTAAACAGTTCAATAAAATGCTGCACACTTGCCACCACATTTGAATTTGAGTACAATTTTGATGCTAGATCCTTCAAATAATCATGGCTAAGTGAGTGTTTAAAAATTTGCCACTTCCATGTACATTAATGCGATTCTTAATGTGACTCGTTTGATGGCCATTTTGATAGCAATCAGATAAGTTAAATGGTACTTATAGGAGATGTTGAGAAACACTTGCATTTAATTTGAAAACTGAGTATAATGATTTACCTGATAGTTGCTGTAACCTTCAAACTTGAAAACAAAGCACTCCTAACCCACGTTCCTGTACTTGCTTCGTAATATGTTTTTGGTGAAACGGGTTATAGTGAAAGTAGAAATTGCTCCAAAAATATTTTTCGTGTGTCTTGTTAAAGATGAAACCCAATAAGTTCCAAAGCAGTTAACGTTTTTGTAACAAAGCAAATCAATGGTAAGTTATTTTTAACTTTTACTTTCAGAGCAAGGAAAACTACATGCCTCGACGATGTCTTGCGGCAAAAGAGAAACCACAAGAAACCAGGTCATTTGGGTAAGATTCTAATAGGCTATGAAAAATAAGCATATTTGTAAAAGGAGATAGCATAATGAAAATGCATCTTCAGTGATTATTTGTAGTAAATTAAACTCAGGTCACTCACACAAAGAGTGGTTTATTTTAAAAAGATTCTAGGTGCCATTGAATCGTTACAAAATTCTCATTGCATATTTTCAGGTATAAAATGTATGTGCCTAGAACAATTCTAGGCATAAATACTTTTGATTTCTTTTTCTTGTCTAAGACTGAAGAGGCCCTGATTATGTAAGCTCAATAAGCATAAGTTTTTCTTAAAGCAAGAATACTTTTTGATTAATTAGAAAGAAAATTCATCTAACAAGTTTTGCCTAAACTTTATCAGCCTGCGTATTAATATACCAAAAATGTATTCATTTATAATATGCACTCTAACTTAGTCACAATCATCGATGCCAGCATTTGGTGCATCTTAAAACAAAGTCTTTTGAAAAAAAATCGAGATAAATTACTTGAATTAAATAAATTAATTACACTTTTTACAGCAGCCATGTATTAAAAAGTAAAGTGCATTAAACAAGGCAGAGATTTGTTTTTAGTCATTCTTAAATCTTGACTATTCAAAGGCTATTAAAATCATTTTAAATAGCATCACCTCGATCTTTTTCTTTTATGTTAGTAAACTGTTTCACAAAGCAGTTAGTACTGTTTCATGCAATGTTGAGTAATACAGTCATGCTTTCATTAGAATATGGCAAAGACATTTAATTAAAGAGCGAAACTGAAAAAAACTACCTTCTAATGCCGTTTCAAAAGCCGCAGAAGCAAGTAAACAAAATCAAAACTCCATTAAAAGTGCGCCTATAACATGCTTAAACTAGGCTGACGACAAAATGGTTTTGCTCAAAAACTTAAGTGATCTACTGCTTTTATCTAATAAATTAAATATCTTCTGCATTTTAACAGCCTTTTATAGCATGAATGGTTAAATATATTTCATTATTAATAACCAAATGGGTTGTAGTTTTGCAGAAGTGCTTTCACTGAAACCCCTGTCATTTCAAAACTATAAAATTTTTGTTAGGAACAAACTGGCTAAGTACATGTCTTGATTTTTAGATTGTAAATTATGTCAATCGCATTCTGTTTTGACCGACAACCACTTCCTTTACTAGAAAATTGGAATCACCAATTAACGCTCATAAAATAACGATTGAATTAACTAACCATGTTTTTAAATGAATATTCATTAAAGTAAGGAAAAAGATCCAGATAATTGAGTTATGTATAAATAAGGCATAAGAGCATTTGTGTAATTTTTAAGTACGTAATAAATATGATATTACGTTCAGACTTATCACCTATCAGAAGTATGAGATTATATTAAGTCTGCAAAAGTAAAATTTCGTGCAGTCCCGTAAACGAGGTACGACGTGAATAACCGTATTCATGGTCTCAAACTGGACTGGTGAAAGCACGTCCATGTAAAAATTAATAAAAATTCAGTCGGAAAGTGGAATGAACATTTGTAAAAGGTATGAAGATTGTCTGCCCTTAACGGTGTCGAGGACGGACAAGGTGCCGATCCGACGTTAAAATGCTACCTGTGCGATGAAACCATGCCAGAGAAGTGACCAAAGAACCGAAGACGTCATTAAGTGCATTTATTGTCTTTTGTGTTAACTTCTGTGAGCTTCTTGTTGTAAAAGTTGTTTGTAATTCTGTTGTACCCCCGATAAGTCATTTGAACTTGCCCTAATAGATAAGAAGAAAATAAAAAAAATAAATTGCTTTCAGATGCAGTAGAGATCCACAAGCTAACAGTGAGGGGAATGACTGAAGGTCCCACACATAAGCAGAAACAAGAATTCTTTCTAAGAGTCCCACTTCGAATTCGATAACTTTAAAGAAACCAAGCTGTTTCGTAATGTACATCAACATGAAAGCACTGCTCTTCAGTTATTGGCAATTCACTGACACCAGGATTTAATAAAATAAAATTTAAAACTTTCATTTGCAATTCAAGACATACAGTGCTTTTATTTTTTTCATTTCTAGAGTAAAATATTGATAGTAAGGTCAGCAATAGCTTGAAATCTGTGCCTTTTTGAAATAGACTTAATTTATTTTCAGACAAACAAAGCGATTGTGACGTTTTCTGTAACTAAACAGTAGTATTTCAAAAGTCTTTGTAGTTAGCGTATTTTTCCAATGCCGGCACTTACTTTACGATACTTCTATTTGTGTGTAAATTCTGCTTTTATTTTATTCACGTTTTGCATTGGAGCATTAAAATCAATGCACACACTTCTGCAAACCCTTTAAATATTAAAAGATAATCACTAATGTTCAGATATTTTAATAGAAATTAAATGATATATTATTAAATTTATTGTTAGTAATTTGCCATACTATGGATACTCTGGAACTATTTCATTGTAAAATGATAACTTTTATTGATGAACATTAGTATTCTCCTCAATCCTCATGAATTCTATCAGTGAATACTACATCTTAGCGGTCATCAATCAGGATAAAAATTGTGAAAAACCTCAATTGTGTGTTGTGAGCCCCTCAACTTTGAGCAAAAAGAGAAATGTCCATCTCTAGAAGAAATTAGGTCATTCGAAATTTCGATCGTTTAGTTATGATTTACAAAATGGTTGAACATGTTGTTTAAAAACGTATAACTTTAAGCGGCCCCTAATTCACTGCACGATTGTCGGCATCAGAACACGCTATCGATGCAAATTAACCAGGATTTTGTTTTTCAAAATGCAAGCCTTAAAAGTAATTAGAGGACTTTGTTATAAAGCTCAATAGTGTACACTTGGGTTCCAGCCTTTCTACTTCTAGATAAAACAAGTCCTCGTTTTCAAAAGGTCGCCCTATAGATTTTTCATAACTGTAATGTGATATTTTTTTTCGATAAAATTCAACGTTGTAATTGTTGAGAAACGTTTGACTTCGAAAACTGCAAACTTGCTGTCTTTCAGTTTGAAACCTGCTCAAATTATAGAAAAACTGATTCTGTCACGCTTGTTGTTTCTCCTAATATTCTGAACTGAGTAAACAATTGTTCGAGAGAATAAATACTAATACCATTTCGCCTCGAAGCATTTTTGAATTTTAAAGATAAGAAACATCATTTTTATAGCTCTCAATTCTATTAATATTGAGACACGTACTTGAAGTGAATTCTAGTTGCCGATATAAGAACAGGCTTTTACAAATCTCTTAGATAAAACAGCTTATGGCGTTTGCAAGCCAGTTGTGTTCAAAGATAAAAGCTCAAGTGGTTAAGTATGTCACTTTATAAAATACGTATACGGATTTCTACTGTTATTTTCAAATATTTGCAGCCGATTTCTTTATAATAGCACAGTGCATAGCAGTCAATTAATTTATTCTGCAAATTTATTAATCCTCTTGGTTGTATGGCGCAGAATAAATTAATTTGGCGATCGCAAATCAGCAGAAACACATTAAATTTGTTAATTTAAGGTCAACAACTAATAAATTAATAAAATTGACCAACGTTTTGCAAAAAAATGCATCAATTCACCTTTACAAAACCAAATCATCTTGTCCAAGTTGAATCTCGTACAGCATTCACCCGTCTTAGGCAGCTTGTACTGAGAATGCACTTAGTGATATTGTGGCTGCGGATTGGGCTTTAGGTCTTATGATCCCTATATTCAAATACAGCCTTTATTTGAACGTACAGGCATTAAAACTGCGCGCTATTTATACAAACAGGCACTTACATTTAAATACCCGAATTCCATTCATTGAAAATAATTTCTTTGAATCATAGCCATGAAAGCGATTCAAACATGAATGTTAAAGCTCAGATTCTTGATAAGATTTCAAACGCTCGTTTTTCTTTAAATTCGTTTGTTAGGTAAAATGAGATGTAAATTCCAGGTGATTCTAAATAATATGCTCAGTGCTGAGCACCTATTTAATAAAAGCCATATTATTGCAGAAAGATTGTTGTCGCCTAAGCAGCTGCAACGCATATTGACTAAAGAAGAAGTGTTTCACAAAGCGGAATTAATCAAATTGACTTTCTGCAATAGCGAGCAAAGGATTCTGTTGCAAAGTGGTTTGAATGTAATTATATATGAAGTGGCTAATAATAAAGATGGAACAGTTCCTTAGAGGCAAAAATGGTTAGATTTCAAAAACTGAGGTTTGTAACAAGGATTAGTTTCTTTGCACTTTCAAAATAGATGCAACTTTAAAATAACTTGTTCATTTATAAATAGTAAATTACCATCATATGAACGCATGAGTTTTTTTTCAAATTAATCTTTATTATAATCACATTGTCAGCATATTTAACCTCAGCCATTTTGAATTTAAATAAAACAGTCTGTCAGCGTGAGTTTCAAAGTAAGATGAAATGGGTTGCGTTTTAGTCTGGCATTGCATTTACGTTGATGTTGAAAAAGCAAAATTCACACAAGCAATATTTATTAACTGAATAATTTGATTATTTCATATAGTTGTTTGTACTTCAAACACGTGTAATTTACTCTTGTCCACTTAACAATAATTCAGTTAAAAAAAATGTAAAAACAAGCTATGGAAACTTAATGGCACCGGTGGCATTTATTGACCTGCTGATGACACTTGGTGTACAATGTAGTGACTGCATGCCAAGATCATAGATCGCATCAATTGGTATCACAAATAGTAGCTTTAGATATCTGAATGCGCTTTTCTGGGTTCGCGAATTGATAGTTATGCAGAAACCTATCAAAACGTTCAACTATGTTTGAGTCAATCGAAAGATCTATTAACTAAAATTTAAGCATGTCTATAAATAACGCACTTTTTAATTAACTATAGAAGTAGAAGGTTGTTTATGACCTTAATGCACTTAATTAACGTATAGTTTATCAATCACGTGGCGAAATAATTTCTTAAGATTATGTGTTTGCATTCAAGTTCATCATATTCGTCTTACATGCAATGCAGTGTGGGTTTTTTTTGAATACTTAGATACAAATGAAACAGATAAAGTAACTCAACCTACTCTCAACCTTCTCGTGGTGAGCAAATCTGCGGACTAATGAGAGGGCGGCCGGTTTGGAATTATCACACGTAGGACGTATAAATTTGATTTTGTTAGCAGAAGTACAACTTGTTCAACCTGGCTAACGAAACATATCGTAAATACCTGAATTCATGATCTCAAACTGGACTGCAGAAAAAGCGTGCATGTAGCAATGAATGGGATCTCCGGCGGAAAGTTAGAAAGACTTCTGTAAGAGGTATGAAGACCGTCTGCCTTAACAGTTTTGAGGATGAATAAGGCGCTACTATGAAGTTGAACTACTACCTGCACTAGGAAACCATGCCAGAACAGCGACCAGAGGACCGAAGACATCTATAACAACTTTAACTGTCTTCCATGCTAACTTTTGTGTGCTTCATGTTGTGCCCTCAATGAGTCCTTACGACTTGCCTTAATGGATGCGAGGTGATTAAAATTTAAAGCCTCGTAAGCACTTGGGCACCGATGGCTAATTATCATGAAATGGGATCGGCACAGTAAAATTGCGGCGAATCACTGATCGATAAGCAATGTACGACGGTAAAGAAAGTTGTTTTTTGTAAGTTTGAAATTGTTTGCAATTTTAAGAACTATTATTTTATTTTATACCGCAACTAATAATTTGATTTCAGTTCATAGCATTCCTGGTTTTAACGATTGTGTTTAAGAAATATAATGGACCATTTATAATTTTGAGCTGCATTAATTTTCCAATGCAGGTCTTTCAATGAGTTTTTAAGTCCCCATTTGCAAACAGTCTTCGAAATTATATACTTTAGGGTTCGCATTTCTATTGGTTTCTTGCTCTTGTGAGTTGGCATTTTCATAACATACTCAGTCAAACACAATGGTTAACATTGTACCATTTACGGTTTTAAATATTAAGTTGATTAACAAATTTATTGTTATATGGATAGTTTTATAATTATTTTGAGTTTCTGCTGACATGCTCGTACAAAATTGCGTTGATTTTGATAACAATTTAACAGATGTTTGTAGCATAAAGGTAAAACATTTTGACATTTGAAATAGAGCTTTCAATATTGGCTTTTTGATGAACTTAAAAGCAGGCAATTATTGAAAAGGTGATTCACTTTTTTATTTTGAAATATGTGCACAGATGTATCCAACTACTCAAATTCAATACAAATCTATTATTTCTTTCATTTATTTTGTAAATGTCAAACAATATAGTAGTAATAGACGCACTCAGTCTTTCAAGTGTAAATTTATCTGAAACTTATTGCAATGAAGAATCAGTGGTTTATAAGATTCGTCACTCAGTTAAAGTTCTCAAAGTCTAATTGTCTCTTTGAACAACTGAGAGTAAGCTAGACTCTCCAAGGTATTGCAAAAATTCCAATTCACAGCCTTTTTATTAAATTTAGTTATTGATTTGAGTCGCCTAACTCGTACAATATTTTGCAAAATCCCCCCCCAGACTTGGAGACCTGCATCCCTCAGCTACGGCTAAAGATTTGTTTAATACCTTTTCCTATTGTGGGAGTATATCACCTCGTGTAATGCGACTTAGAAACGGGCAGAGTGCTGGAGTAGTGAGATTTTCTCGAAAGGAGGATGGTGAGTCTTATTGACTGTTTATAGTGACAATTTACTTCATTGCGCATGGAATTAACTGAATGCGTTATTTTCTATTTTAAAGGGCAAAATATTTCTAATTATAAGTCTCGAAATACAGGAAATCAAGCACTAATATAAAAAGGCTCTAGTAAAGGAAAACAAGCCAACAAGTTGCAGATACTTAATTGTGTTTCTAATACATCAAATGGTTCTTAAGCATTGTATTTAATTTTAACGCTCAATTGTGCGAAGTTGAAAGTCTAGCAGTTCATGCGGTCAAAACGAGAATCTTTTCAGACTAAAGAAATATTCCACATGCCATTGCAACAAAATCCTTTAGGAAATATTCTAGGACACGCAAACAGCTATTAAAATATAATCCGAATCGCAATTATTAAACTGAAAATAACACTGTCTTAATCAGTCGAGTCAAAATGAGTTAAGGTTTACATTGAACCAAAACTAAACATCTGTTCAATTCTCACTCTTGGTGTTTTGGTTTTGCACATGGCCATTTATCCATAAGCTTGAATCGCACTTTTACAAGTGTCAGTCACTATTAGTTAATGAGGCACAATATTTGCGTCAAAATCTTTCAAAAGATCCTCTACAAGCGATTAATTAAAAGCATTTTTGGTGTGAAGGTTTGATTTTATAACTGAAACAGCGCCTTTTGTATTTATTTCAATAGAACTTGTGCACATTAAATGCATTTAATAATGAGAATCGATAAAACTTGTGAATGTACTGAAATTCGTGCAAACCTATCTCCTCAATAAAGCAGATAACAGGCTAGAACATTCTTTGCACTAAAATGACAGAGAAACTTAGTCTGTTAATGGATAGTTTAAATTCTTACTGCTGAATGTGATATATAATTTGCTAACAAACATTAAATTATTCAAGCATGTAAGCGGTATTTGAAGCGTTTCAAGTTGTCAAATTAATGCCTGCTTACAGCATCAGTTTTGTTCAAAGGGTTGCCTAACAAACTTGCCAGATCAAATATATTTCTTAAGACAATAAGTCTTTCAAAAACTAATAAACTGAAAAATAATTTTTTCGTTTCATTTGCCATGTGGACTAACGCAGTATCGACATCTGTCACATACTTCACCTAAACAAAATATCTCAATCAGCTTGGCAGTCAGTTCTAATAGGGCAGTTTAAACGTAAGGATGCAAACGTCTAATTTAAAAAAAAAACGTTTTTCAATGATAAAAGTAACCTACAAACTTAAGATAACAGCTCCTGAAAAACCGTTCTCATTCGCATTAGATTAAAATGAGTTGACATGCGACTGACACGTCCGCATTTTCTGCCTGAGTTTTACGGATCCTAATAAAGGGTCTTTATTCAAGCACATCCGAATAAAATCTCGTCCACGTTATTCAAGATTAATATTCATTGGTAAATCAAACTCGGGATAATGTTGCAAATGGAGCACACCTGATTTCGTTGAAAACATTTTGATGACAGAACAGCAAGCTAATATTCCTGACTATGCTTGAATGATTGCCCTTACTTTGATTATATGATTGACTGAAGCAGAATTTGTGCTTTGCAAATCAAGTGTTCTTTCAAGGGTCTATAAATGTTCCTTTCAGCACAACAATTCAAGACCCTCGTCTTTGATTGCTCAGGACATGGATGCAACTGTTCTTTGCCAAAGGAGCATCAAAATTTGTTCTATTTTTGGATAACTAAAAGGGTTTTTAAGTGTTAGAGAAAATTTCAAGTTCATCTCTTTTGGAATTAATTAATTAATTTGTTTTAGTTTGAAATTTCAAACACCTTTAGTGCTTGTTATCTCAGACGAATGCATTTCAGGCCATAAGTCATTTTTATATCAATAAATCTGTCAAGGATTATTTTATTAGGTGCGTCAAATCAAAGTGTTAAAAACTGATATTCTGAAGCATATACTGTTTGACATATCAGCGACTCTGCAAAAGTTTCATCGACCAAAACTAATAATGAAAGGAAGGTTTCATTTAAGCAATAGTCAAACGAAATCTCATCATGGTTCCCAATAGCTGAAATAATAGTGACTTTGTCATTAGTCACACCTGAGAAATTTTCTTTTGAAAAATCCGCACATCTTACCAATCCTGCTTGTTTGATCAGCATTATATACATAGTCGGATACGGTCAAAAATAAATGGCGTGATCAAATTTTTAAGCCATATTAATTTAGTTTAGCAAGTTGCTTTTAACGTGCATACAGCCTTAATCTATTTTTAACCCCGATAACACCAACTCTTATGTTCACGCATCGATAATCTAAAGAATTGATGAATGTGATTTCTTTACTAAAATTGTGTTGCCCTATTCAAAGAAACTTTGCGTTTGAGCAAACAAGTATTTTTAAATGTTAAAAGTAAATTCAATTTTTGTGTTCTTTTCTTTTAAAGAATTTGCTTAAGTTGTGTGTTGTGCAATTAAATATTGTGCAACGATTAAACAGCTAGTGCTTTAGAGACATCTTACTTGAATGCTTTGTAATGTTTGCACTAAACCATATGATTTCTCACAGTTATTCAACCTTTGCAATCGGTTCAAATTGCTTATAGTCGATGCTATCAAATGAAATATCCTCCCCACTACAAGGCCTGATCTAAAATTCATTTCTGATTCAATGCATTTTTGAAAATCAAAAATTATTGGCATCTAGTCCACTTTCAACAGAATAAATAATTACTTTTAGAAATAATCATTACTTACCTGTAACTTGGAAACTGATAAACCAAATCAGTTCATCAAAACATAAGCAAAACAATTACTGTTGTTGCGCTTCAATACGCCTACAATGCATTATGCTTTCCACACCTGTGGCAAGCTCTTCATGTGTAGGTGATTACTTCTGTAGTAAAATTCAGAAGGCAAAACTGCTTAACAGAATACATTGATTTTTCACACAACGCATAGAATTTCCTCATTTCGTCAATATTACGCCAATTATTGATAGATATTTAAGGGTAAAAGAAATTAGCATGGAGAGCATTTGAAACAATTTAAGTTTGTGTCAACCAATCCCGTCATGAATGATCTTGAGTTTTGCGCATTTATTAAAAATTTGCGTGAATCAGAATAAACATGTGCATGAAAGATAGTGGAATTGAAGTGCGCAAAAGCTCTATGAGATATCAGGTGAGCCAACAACTATTTTTTTTTGTTTTGGGTCTTTCATGGTAAGCTTACTGAGTAGCAAACGTTTGTAACTTGCATATTTTAATGTCTCATTTATAAGTGTTAATGAGTTAAACTGTTGTATTCACCTCAAGGGTTACAGCTTGTCAATAAGAGGAGAAAAAAATTTCAAGCGTCTCCTCTTAGGAAAGTGCCTTGAAACTGCAAATTAACTCACAAGTGTATTTTTACAGCTTTTATATGCAATAAAATTTCCCGCTTAATTTCAGGCCTTATCATGAAAGATAACAAGAAACTAGAATTTTTACCGCTTTGAATTTGCAGTGCGCAATTTCAAAGGGCATTACATTAAAAACGCTATTAAAGTTTAGCCGACAAAGCAAATCTGAAAGTAACACACTGCAACCCATTAGCTTTAATAAAAAAATGGCGTTAGAATTACCAGCCAACACCAGTGAAATTATATAAATATGTTAATATGGTTGGATTTTTATCTGACCTTCATTTTGTCTGCCTTAAAAGGTGCTTGTGTTTGCATCCGTAACCTATAGGCAAAAATAATTACTAAAATGTCACTTTCAGGGGTGTATTTTGTTTGCCTGATTGATATCATTAATGCCTGCTACAAAGACAACTCTCCTTTGCTTCCACGGATTCAACGCGAATATTTTCATTCAGGTATAGAGATAACATTTATTTACAAATCCAAGAGCAATGTCTGCTGGAAGGAAAAACGCAAAAACATATAGAGAATATGACAGATTCTTTCGTGCTTTTCGCATTTAAGGGAACTCAATTGTCAAATTCTGAAGAAATTGTTTTGTTTGCAGAAGACGGAGAAAGCAATCTAAAGGTAAATACGACCTGCAGTACTCCATTTGAGTATGCTCAAACTGAAATGAAATACTCGCATGTTTACGATTGTGACATAATTATTCACAATGTGTGCTTTGATTTCATTGCTTATTTTCCTAACAGACGACAGTAAGAAAATGTTTTACCCTGAAAAGGAACTATCGTTCTAGTGTCTATAAATGTGCTATTCGGTACAATAACTTGCAATTTTCAGCCGTGATTGCAATCGACTGGGAAAAAACTGCAAAGATAATCTTCGTTACGGCACCTTTTGCTGAGATGATTTCGAAAGATGACATCCTGACAAGCTACGATTATAATTCAAGTCTCTACATTTTTCAAACTTTAAAAAAAATCCTTTACTCTGCATCATGCATAACTTAATAAAGTGATTATATTTCAATGGCTCATTGTTCTAACAATTCAAGACTTTCAAATATTGATCAAAATATACTTCACCGCAAAATAAGCAAAAATCCTTCATTTCTAGGTTTTAACTTTGATCTAGCTTTAAAGTCTTAAAAATAAATAAGTTTTCAAGATATGTGCTCTGTTAATAAATAGCTGAGATTTGACAATATTTTCATCTTGATGCGTTAGATATGACTGCCTTTGTTTTTGTAAGTACCTCTGAAGCACACATATGTGTGCTTTCATTATCGAACATACAAAGACATCAAAATTACTGGTGCTAACTGAGTCAATTAGACTTGCCCAAATGTATGCGGAGTAAGTAAAATTGAAAAATATTAAAAAATACGTGTATGTTCTTGGACAACGATGGAGATTTAATAAAAAATAAGAATCGGCCAAATGAAAATGCGTCGAATTACTGTTCAGCAAAGAATGTGCGATGGCAGAGAATGTAGTTTGTAAGTTTGCAATTGCCTGCAATTGTTAGCGCAATTATTTCATTTCAGCACCTGAACGGACATTTTAATTCGAATTCATGCACAATTTTAAAGCATTCCTGGTATTGACGATTGTGTATAAAATACAATGAAATATTTTAATTTTTGAGCTGTATCATTTTTCCAATATATAGTTTTCAATAAATGTTCAATTCTCTATTTGTAAACAGTCTTTGAATTCACTTACCATTAGGTTCACTTATCTGACAGTCTCTTGCTCTTGTGAATTGGCTTTTCTACTATTGACCGATTGACGGCATCCTCATAACACATCCAAACAATTTTCTATTGATAGGTAGTGGCAAAACTGTAAACATTGTGCCACTTATAGTTCTAAAGATTAAGCTGATCAACAAATCACTTTTTGATCGACTAATATTTCGTAAAATAGGTTATTCCAGCGTAATTTGGTGGATAGGTTTAAAGATCACGTTGATTTTGATAAAAAATTAGCAAAAGTCTGTAACATCAAAGTAAAACAAGTTGACATTTGAAATATAGCTAGCAGCACTGCCTTTTCAATGAACTCCAGAGCAGGCGATCACTGAAAAGAAAAACTATATTTTGACTTTTGAAAATTGCGCCAAACTAGTTATTTTGATCAGAAATATATCAAAATATTCAGATTCAATACAGATCTATTTTTTTAATTTTTTTAACTAATCTGAGCATGTTTACTAAGAAATGAAACCTTAAATCAAGGTTAAAGCACTATCATTAGTGTCTCGGACATCAAATAAGAAGGTTTTATAGCAAAAGCTGCATTTTACAAGCGGTTATTTTAAGTCGTGATATCGACATTCAGGTTCGAGCCTCGAAGCCTTTATCATGCGTTTTTGCGTATCAGCAGCTATGGTCGTGTAATTTTTATCTGACCACAAAGTGCTTCCACTGACCTTTTGAATATTTTCAGCAACTCAAATTTTATCGGTTATCATTCTTAATACAGCCATTTTCGTAAAAATTTTAACAAAATTATTTTAATCAGGCGCAATCGGCAACGTTGAATAAAATGCACTAGTGCAACAGTTGCATCAGCTACAGCAGCGTGGAGACACATTCTTAATATTTATTCTCTCTCGATCTATCAGTTAATTTTGACATGAATGTGACACGTTGCTGCAGTTGACTTACTTCGTAAACGAAAACAAATGAGTTAAGCCAGCCAGAGATGATGATAGGCAACTTGGAAGAATTCAGACATGGATACGAGTGTAAGAGAACTTTAGATGAATCAGCTTTAAAGCTTTTGAAGCATCAGTTGTTACTTTGCCTCTCAACTAGACAGAGTTTGCATTAAAGGAGGAATTCACAAGGCATTAATTATAAAGTGTAAAGTACCATTATCAAAAACTGCAGTCCTTTTATGCAAATTTGCAGGTGGTTGAAAAGAGCAAATTGGTATCCATTTTTTATGGATTGATTTAATGTGACCTTGGTTATTTTTTTGCGTCGCTGCATGAAAAAAGCTAAATTTACATAAAAACTATTTCTTATTTTTATTCGTTTTCACCCGTTGGGAAAGGCTCGAGGACTTATTAAGGGTTCAACAGAAATACAAGGACCTTTGTAACAGTCAAACACTTGTACATAGCATAAAACAGTTCACTTGAAGTCTTCAGCTCCCTGGCCATTTCTCGGAATGGCTCCATGGTTCAGTAACATTTCATTCTTCTGCTACACATCTTGTAGCACCCCGTTGTCCTTATCTTTTTAATTTTTTTCCAGATATTTATTTCTAGTGACCATGTATGGGTCGAAGTTATTCACAGCCATAATGGAGCAGATGTGTTGTTCATCCTGACAGTTGGGCTTTTTTTCGCAGTCTTTCTTCTTACCTCCCACTCTATTATTTTTCTCCATCGTGTTCAGTTCTAATTTTTTTTCTAAGACTGACCAAAGGGTGACAGTTCCTAAAAGTCACTTTAGCCACTTTTGAGTCTCATCCTTTAAAGCAGTCTGTAAGAGAGCACTTTAGTCTACGGTCCAGTAACTCTTTAGTTGTGTGTTCTTCTCCATGACCATGTCTTGCGTGTCTATGCATCTCATTTGTGGTGGCGAAACAACTTCTACAGTTTGTGTTGATACAGACAATATCTCACTGCCTTTCTCCTACCAATGCAAGATTTTAATTTTCGTCTCGAACTTAAAGGCTTTTCTTTGGATCAAGTAGCCATCGTTCGGAATGCTCTTGCCATGTTTCGTTTGCATCTTTAATTAATTAAATTATTATTGAAATAAAGGTCGCCTAAAAGAAGAAAGTTATAATTTGCTACTCACAGTACTATATGTTCAAGTCCAGTTTCCTTGTTTAAGCTGTAAAAACATCGACTTTAGAAAATGAGCTGCTAATTCTGGCAATTCGTTTATTATTCACTTACTTATTTTGACCAATCCTGTTCGAAAACTTTGCAAATCTTAATTTATTTTGAGGTAGCTGTGGTTAACAAAAGTGGCTTCTCAGTGAAAAAATCCGCATTTTATTTTATATATCAAAACTGAATAGGCTTCTGAAGATTAATTAATCTCAGAACCAGTCTGATAGTTGGCATACTATTGTTTGAGCCATTAATGTATTTAAATTTATTTCAATTAATATGGTTTTTGCAAAACTATCGAACTTTTTTATATGCATTTGGACCTTCAGATATCAAATAGCCATGAAAATATGATTGTCTTTATATTTTCTGCCTAGTTAAATTGTGCCGCAATGAATGTCTCAAATCGCTTTAACAAATCACGCACATTATTTGCTCTTAAGATAATCAACTTGAAACGTCATAAGTTACGATTGCATTTCGCTAAAATGTCAACGACTTTTTGATTGTGGCACACATTTTAAATGTTGTTTGCACTTTAGATATCTCATGGGTGCTTCAGTCGTCTGATCAGATGGAAGGATTCTGTCGAAAATTTTTAGGAGAATTTGATAGAGCAATAGCTTTAAATGCTCAGTGGACTAGGAAATCCGTCTGATATTCAGCAGTACTTATTTAGTACCCTTCTAATTTTGTAGATGAATTTAAATCAAATTATCCTGAACAAAGCTGAGCTTTCTAGAGAGTGGTCATTTGTGACTGTAATAATGCAAACTTAAAGCAGCGAATCGCATCCTAATGCCTGTTTATTATCTCAATGTCAACAAACTTATTGACTCAGAAATATAAATACAATTTTATGCTTCACAAAATATTGCGAATATGCCTGGCATAATTTCAAAAGACAGAGTTAGATTAATGGCTTGACATATTTGACTTAAGCAATTAAATAAAATAAACAAAACAAATTTTGTAGCGCATGAAGCTAAGACTCTTAGTTATACTAAAATTCAAAGAGTCCATATCTTAGGATTGACCTTGCCTTTTGAGAAAATTTTAGTTGATAAATGCTATCTTTTGCAGTTTTCATGAACTAAAAATATAATTTTAATGACACATAATTTATATCAAGAACAATCCTCACAGAATAATGTTTCGCAAAACAATAATGATACAAGCGTTTATTTCTTTAAGTGCAAATTTGCTTGCAACTTGTTTGTAGCTTTAAAAAATTATTAATTCATAGAATTTGTCACTCAGTCAAAGTTTTCAAATCTAAACGTCTATTTGAATAACTGAAAGCAAACTAAACTTGCCTAGGTTATCAAACGAATCCCAATACACAGTCACGTAATTTGATGTACTTTATTATTTGAGCCGCCTAACTTGTATAATAGTTCGCAAAAACCCAAAATGAAAAAAACAGGTCCATGCAAAAATTTGTCTTACCTACGTTCTGCTGAACAAATTTATTCTTCCAAACATTCCCACATCCCCGGATTATTTCTATTACATACATTGAAATATTTAAATCAGTCACAATTCACTTCGCATGGAATAAACTTGATATGTAAATTTCTGTTTGAAGCGCAATATAATTAAGATTCCCAAATTTAAAAATGCAGAAAATTGAGCCCTTATAAAAAGGCTCCAGTAGGGGATCAAAAGCCACCAAGCCGCAGGTACCAAATTTTATTTCTAATGCCTTAAAAGTTTCTAAAGCATTGTATTTAATCGTAACGCTCAATTGAGCTAGGTTGAAAGTCTAGCAGTTCATGCGGTCAAAACGAGAAATTTTTCAGACTTAAGAAGCATTTCACATACTATTGCATGAAAAAGTCTAGAACATATTAATAATTTTTAAGCATATAATTCAAATTACACTTTTAAAACTAAAAAGAGCACTGTCCTAGTGAGTCTGTTCAAAATGATTTAATGTAAACTCGAAGCTTAAAAGAGCATCTGCTCGATTTTTATTGTTGGTGTTTTGATTTTGCACATGGCCATTTCTTTTTAGGCCTGCATCGCCCATTTACAAGTTTCAGTCACTATCGGTTATCAAGTCACAATATTTGTGTCAAAATTTTTCAAAAGATCCTCAGCTAGCGAGTTATGTAAATCTTTTCTGGTAAGAAGGTGTACTTTTATTGCTAAAACAGCGTATATCACGCATCATTCAGTAGAACTTGTGAAAACTAAGTGCATTTGATATTAAGATTCAATAAAACTTGTAAATGCATTGAAATTCGAGTAAAAATATCCGTTTAATGATGCAGATTACAGGTTATAACATTTTTTCATCTAAATGACCTAAAAAAATAGTCTATTTATAGACAATTTAAATTCTTATTGCTGAATGTGATATAATATTTGCTTATAAGTATATATCTATTTAAGCCTGTTTACGGTATATGAAGCGTTTCAAGTGATCGAATCATTGCGCGTTTACAGCATCAGATCCATGTTAAGGTTGGCCTTAAAGAGAACTGCCAGATTAGAATTATTTCTTAAGATAATAAGCCCTTTTGAAAAACTAATAAATTGCAAATTACTTAAAAATGTTCCTTCGTTTCATTTGCCAGTCGGATTAAAGCAGTATCTGCACCTGTCACGTTCTTTAACTAAACAAAATTCATAAGCAAGCTAAACGGTTAGCTCTGAGTAGGCAGCATAAATATTGAAAAAGCAAACCACTAATTAAAAATGTTTTTAAAAGATTAACTTAACCTACAAACTTAAGAAACCAGCACTTTAAAAATCATTCTCAAACGAATTATATGACAATAAGCTGACATGCGACCAACGAGTCCACATTTTCTGCCTATTTCCTTACACATTTTAGTACCAGATTTAAAGCTGAATCCCTTTGAGTTTGACAAATCTCAATAAAGAGTCTTCATTTACACACGTTTGAATTAAATGTCGTCCACATACTTCAAGATTAATATCCACTGGTAAATCAGACTCGGGATAATGTTGCGAATGCAGCACGTTGTACAGTTCATCAGGTTTTTAGAACTTCACATCTGATTCCGTTGAAAACATTTTGATGACAGAACAAGGATCTAATATCCCAGACTATGCTTGCTTGAGCACTCGTTAGTCTACCACAGTAGGGATAACCTACAAAATTTATATTTTAATTATACGATTGACTGAGGCAGAGTTTGTGTTTTACAAGTTAAGTCCTCTTTCAGGCGTCAATAAATGTTCCTTTCTTTGGTTGCTCTAGACTTAGATATGAATGATCTTTGCGAAAAAAGCATCAAAACTTGTCCTATTTTTTGGGTAATGAGAATGTTTTAAGGTATAAGAAGGACTTCCAAATTTATTTCTTGTAAAATAAATTAATCTAGTTTAATTTGAAATTTAAATGTCTAACGTGTTTGTCATTTCAAACAAATTCGTTCCAAGCCATATGTCATTCATTGCGTCAGTTGATCTGCAGAGGCTCATTTTTTCGAATATGCTCGATTAGTGTTAAAAATTGACATTTAAAGCGACTTTTGCTTGAGAGATCAGCAACTCTCCATGTGTTTCATTATTCAAAACTTAAGCTGAAAGTAAATTTTCATTAAACAATATTCAAACAAAATCGCATCATAATGCTCAGTAGCTGAAATAATAGTGACTTTGTCATTAGTCATATTACTGAAATCTACTTTCAAAAAAAGCTTTCAAATCCATTTAATCCTGCCCTGTTGATCAGCATAACACACGTTGTTTTGCAAGAAACTAATAAAAATGCGTGCGAAACTAACTTATCTTGAGCAACATGATGAGGGGAGAGGAATATGCATATTCCGAGACGTTTTGATGAAAATTAAACATCTGACGATTATTTCGAAATATTGTTTCTCCATTTGAAAGCATAATATAACACTTATTTAGAATTAATTGGCTAAAAAAATGCACCTGGTAATTTCTGTCAAAATCAATTTCAATTTATTTTTCTCCACTAAGAGTTAATACAAATATCTTATATTATGCAGCAGTTTGTGAAATCTTCAGAAAATCTTCGGCTAGTACAAGTCACTAGAAAGTCTGTGTATATTTGCCAATAAAAGCACACGTTTGTGAGCTGCAAAGATACTCACGAAAATAAGGGCAGTCCTATCAAAAGCATCAAGATGGCAAAATTAAAAAAATTTAGCTATTTATTAACGCAGCATGTTTCTTGAAAAATTATTTATTTTTATGCCCTTTAAGTTGGACCAACTTAAAATCCTTGAAATGAATGATTTGCCGCTTTTAAAGCTTAAATATGTTTGAAGTCCTGAATTGCACGAACGCCAAGCCATTAAAAGGTATTCAATTCATCTAATTGTGCATGATGCAAATTTAAGGATTTTTTCAAGGTTTGAAAAACGTGGAGACTTAAATTGTAGTCCTAGCTTGTCGGAATGGCAACGATTGATGTAATCTTGGCAAAAAGTGCCGTGAGGAGGATTACATTTGCAGTTTTTTTCCAGTCGATTGCAACCACAGCTTGCTTTCAGTGTTAATGTTTAGTTACCGTTGTTTGTTAAAAAATGAATTACGCAATCGAAGTACACCTAATGAGTAGTTATTTCACAAAAGTAAACGTGCGAATATTTCGTTTCCGTTTGAGCATACTTGAACGGAGTACTGCAGGTCGTGTTAACAATTCGAATGCTATCTTTATCTTCCGCAAATAAAACAATTTCGTAAGAATTCGACATTTGTGTTTCCTTAAATGCAAAACGCACAAAAGAATCTGTCATGTTCTCTATATGTCCCTGCGTTATTCCTTTCAGCACACATTGTTCTTGGATTTGTAAACTGATTTTATCTCTCTACTTGAATGGAGATATTTACTTTGAATCCGTGGAAACAAAGGAGAGTTGTCCTTGAAGCAGGCATTCATAATATCAATCAAACAAACAAAATAAAGTCCTGAAGTTTTCATCTTTGTTATCGTTTTCGCACATTGTTGGCGGATGCACATAGCCAAGCCCTTAAAATTAGAAAAAATGAATATCATATGCATGCCTCACCACAATTACCCATTTGTGTAATTTCAATGGTGTTAATTGGTATTCCTAGCACCATTTGTTTACTTAAAGCTTATGGGTTTCAGTATGATTTGTTCAGATTTTTAATGCCGGCTTAACGTAAATAGCACTTTTTTACTTTAATGCCTTCTGATAATTCGCAAAGCTAATTTAAATTAGCTAAAAATAGCTTCTATAAAACATGCCTTGTGTTTTGCTATCATTCGTGATAAAGTCTAAAATATAATGAAAAATTTTATTGCACATCAAAGTTGTGAAATTGCACTTGTGAGAACATTTGTAGTTTTAAGACGCAGGACGGTTTCATTTGCCTCATTTTTCAAAATCGCATGAAAAATTAGGGCATGTTTTAAAAAACAATTATTCAAACTAAATAACACTGCAGTTGTAGGCACCAACATATGAAGAGCTAGCCACAAGTGCGAAAAGCAGGTAGCATTTTAAGCGTTTTGAAGCCTAAACATACTAATACGTTCGCTAATATTGTGATAGACCGATTTGCTTCCTCACTTGCCAAGTTACAGGCAGGTAATAATTTTTTTCAAAAGCAATTTTATATACTGCGTAAGGTGAGATGGATGCAATCAAATTTTGCTTTTACTATTACACTGAATCAGAAATAAATGTCAAATAGGGAAGGTATTTCAAATGATAGTATCGACGATGAGCAACTGGAATAGATAGCACAGAACATTAACTATTGAGAAATCAAACGGTTCATTGTCAAAATCACCAAATATTTACGGCAGACTTCTCTAGAGCAGCAGCAGTTCAATCGCTGCACAATATTTGATTGCACAGCACACAACTTAAGCAAAATCTGTAAAAGATTTAGACAACGAAATTGAGGCTACCTTCGGTGTTAAATAATATTTTTTTACTCATACGCATTGTTTCTTTGAATATAACTTGGGCAGCACAGTTTAAATCGCATTCATATTATTGAAGTGTGAACAAACAATCTGGGTTGAAAATGGACTACATCTGTGTGCATGTTGAAGGCAACTTGTTATATTGATTTATTTGGGCTTAAAAATTCGAACTCACCTTCCATTTTTTGACTCTGTCTGACTAGGTATTTAATGCTGATCAAACAGGCAGGATTAGGTAGATGTGCGGACTTTCAGTGGTGTGACTACTGCCGTTGTCACTATTAAATCTGCCATTGGGCATAATGATGCGATTTTGATGGAATAATTTTTTAATGAAACTTTACTTTCAAATTAAGTTTTAACTGATGAAACTTGTGAAAAGTGGCTGACATTCCAGGCAATTGTTGCTTCAGAATATCAATTTTAAGCACTTTAATCCAATGCATATATTTAAATGAGCCTCTAGAGATTAAATAATGTAAAAAATGATTTATGGTTTGAAACGCATTCGTTTGAAATGACAAACATTAAAGGCATTTGAAACTTCAGATTAAAATAAATAAATTTATTTCACAAGAGATGAAGTCGGCCTTTTTTCAACCGCTTTAAAACCTTCTTGTTGCCCAAAATAGGATGATCCTTGATTCTTTTTTGGCAAATAGCATTTATATCTAAGTTTGTAGGAACCGCAGATGAGAGTTTTAAATTGTTATGCTAAATGGAAAATTTATAGACGTTAGAAGAAGCACTTGATTTGTGAAACCTTAATTAAGCTTCAGTCAAAATTTTGAAGGTAAGTTTCAAAGTGTTAAACTTGTGAGTGAACAATCAAGCACAGTCTGGAATATAAGATCCTTTTTGTGTCCTCAAAATGTTTTCAGCAAAGCTGAATGTAAGGTTTTACAAACCTGATCAACTGTACTACTTGCTGCTTTTAAAATATTATCCCCAGTTCGATTTACTAATGGATTTTTATCTTGAAAACGTGGACGATATTTAAATAAAACGTGTTTGAATAAAAAAATATAAATTTCAAAATTACATATCTTTCAATCACGTACCCTAAATTTATAGGAAAACGGGCAGAATATGTGGACTCATTGGTTGCTTGTCAACTCATTGTAATTCAATCCAAGTAAGAAAAATTTTTATAGAGCTATTCTTTTAAGTTTGTAGGTTACTTTAATCATTAAAAAACATTTTAAAATTAGAAATTCGCTTTCAAACCTTTGTATTGCCTTGTCAGAGCTAACAACTAAGCTTATTTATATATTTTTTAGGTGAAATATATGACACGCGTAGATACTGCTTAGGTCTACATGGCAAATGAAACGAAAGTATATTTTCAGTTAATTTGCAGTTTACCAGTTTTTTCAAGAAGGCTTATGATCTCAAGAAATAAATTTGATTTAGAAATTTTTAGGCGGCCCTTTAAGCAATTCTGATGCTGCGAGCGCGCATTGATTCAATCACCTGACATGATTCTACTTCCATAAACACGCTTGAATGTATTAAAACTTATAAGCAAATATTATATCACATTTAGCAATAAGAATTTGAATTGTCCATAAGCAGATTAGGCTTCTAATCTATTTAAATGTAATAAATGTTCTAACTTGTAAGTTGCATCATTGATAGGATATTTCTTAGCACATTTTAATGCATTGATTAGTTTCATCGAATCTTGAAAAAAAGATATGAAACGTGCTGTTTTAGCATTTAAAAAAAAAACCTTTACACCAAAAGCCTTCTAAAATAAATCGCTTGTTGAAGATCTTTCGAAAGATTTTGACATGAATATTGTGTCCTCATAACCAATAGTGACTGAGACTTGTCAATGTGTGATGCAAGCCTACGGAAAACTGGCCATGTGCAAAATCAAAACACCAACATTTAGAACTGAGCAGATGCCCATTTAAGCTTCGAGGTTTACTTTTATTCATTTTGAATCAACTCTTAAAGGCTGTGCTATTTTTGGTTTAAAAAGCGTGATTAGAATCATATGTGTTCTAGAATTTTGAATGGGGGTTTCCTTTCGCAATAGTATAAGAAATATTTCTTAAGTCTGAAAAAAATTATCGTTTTGACCGTATGAACTGATAGACTTTAATCTAAATGCTAGCAGTTTGTGGTCGGATTATTTTATTCCTCCCAACCCTTGAGGGCAAGCCCCAACAATAAAGTTAGACATTATAGCATAGAGCAGTTATTTGACGTTTATCAACCCGCTGGTCTTTTCTCGGCTTAGATGCGTGGCGCATTAGCATTCAGTTCTTCTGCTGCATCTCATGGAGTACCTGGGATAGAGTTTTCCCAGCCGTGATGGAGCAGATGTGTATTTCATCCTGCCTCAGGGAATTTCGTCGCAGTCCTTTCTTCTGTTTTCCACTCCATCGTTTTTATAATTCGTATTCAGCTTTTCTGCTTTTTCTACTTCAGTTTGATTGTTTCCTCTTCTCTGTTGGTTTCTCCTTTTCTCTGACTTTGATCGGAGAGTGACATTTCTTGATATGTCTTTCTAGCCAACCTTGAGTCTTGTATCTTTTAAAGCAGTCAGTAAGAGAGAAATTCAGTCTGTGGTCCAATATCTCTTCAGTTTTATGTTCTTTTTCATGATCTTGTCTTACGTGCCTTCTCAAATCCCTTATTCTGGCGAAGGCTCTTTGGTGGTTTGCGTTGGTACAGACAAATTCACGTTATCTTTCTCCTACCAGTCCAGTTGCGCAATTTAAAGCTTTCTTTTGGATCTTGCCATATTTCTCTCGCATCGCTAATTGATTGAAGCATCCGATTCCTTGTATGCAAAGCTTTATTAGTTGCAATTTTTCAAAATTGCTGTCAATTATAGAGAGTATAAGGCTATCTTTGTATATTTTCAGGATCTTTCATGGAATAAAACTCAGCCTGTATGAGACTTGCCAAGCTACGCATTGGGAGTTCCTTTAGGAGTTCCTCGACAGTTTTGGCTCTTCGCGAATACAATCCGAGTATCATACATCGAGCCATATTCTGTATTGCCATTAGTCAATTGTTAGTTTTTACTCTAAAGACAATGGTAGGAAAATCCATAAATGATTGCAGGATCGACAAAATTTCTACCAGATATGCTTTCAGGGTGTTTCTGAGACTCCTTGAACACAGAAGTAGTCGTGGTCATATTAGGTGCCTTAATGACCTAGCTTAGTTTGCTTTTGTTGCTCCATCTGGCTCTCCGGTGTCTGGAATTATGGAACCAGGATATTCAAAGTTTGAGGCATGTCAGAATGACATTCTAGCTGCCCGAAGAGGCGTTTGGTCCTCACCGTCTCCAATTTGAAACCGGAAGTTTTTGTTCACAGCGATTTGCATTCCAAATTTTTGCATCGTTTCGGCCAAATGCTCTATTAATCTGACAGCTGCGACTTTACTGGGCGCAATAAGACTTAGGTCATCGGCGTATTCTAAATGATTTAGCTGCCATCTTTTACCCGAGTAATCGATCATCTGTACGGCTTCGTCCAATATGAGTTGGAAAGTTAGGTTGAAAAGAAGTGGTCCTTCTGTTGAGACCTGTCTCAAACCACTATTTATCTCAAAGTAGTCCTCTGTTCCAATCAATTTTCCGTTCGGTGCGTTCATCAAGGAGCCAAGAGCAGCCTACATCTACCATTCGGTTGATTATTGCAGCTGTAGGCAGTGAGTCAAAGGCCTTTTCCAGGTTGACAAACACTAGCACTTTTTTTCTGCTTCTGGTGGACAAATTTCTGCATAATGGTTCTTACTCCAAGTAAAGCCTGTTCGGTTGATCTTTTTTCACAGAGTCCAAATTGGGTTCTTGAGGGTAGTTCGTCAAGATGGCGCTTCAATTGCTGGCACAGAAAAAATGCATATGTTACCTAATGCATCTAGAAGAAAGATTAATCTATAGTTTGCAGGACCTGTCTGCAAACCTTTGCGTTTGTAGATACTTAAGACTTCAGCATCGATCCAAGCTCGAGGTATAAGAATAGTCCCATTAAAGAAGTCGCTGAATACTTTCTGTAGGTAGGCATTTAGGCACTAGTTGCCACATTTCAATAGTTCGGATCTAATTCCATTTTCGCCGGGACTTTAAGTAGTTTTAATCTATTTTTAGCTATCTTGATCTCCTCCATCGAGATAGAAGAGTCTCTTGGTAGATGAGCATAGTTTTCAATTATTTCAGTAATTGTTTCCTTGAACAGTTCCCGGTAATGTGCGATCAAATCTTTTGGTTCAACTAGTGTTCTTCCAGTTTGTGTGTTCCATGAGGAGTTTACCTTCATTATGTCCTTCAGCAACATGAAGGCTTTTCGAGGTTGTTTCTCTGCCAGATATACAGAAAATTTGGCTGGTCTCTCTTCTTGATATGCTTTTTCCAGTTTTGCATCAGGTTTTTACCTTGTTTCTCTGCTCGTTGTACCTCATAAATGTTCCCTGAGGTGGATTTGAGAGGCAATTTGCTCTCAGCTGCTTTTGTAGCTGGATATTATCCGATTTTCTTTCGTTTAGTCTTTTGCTTTGCTGTTTTGGTAGCTGCATTTTCTATGGATTTTAAGATATCTTCGTATGTAGTAGTCAAAGGGTCCTGAGGTAGTTCCCCTTTGAAATATTCCTGGTAGGTTTCCTTTGATTTTCTTATTTGTCCTATGCCTTTAGGCAGTTACCACAGTTGCTTTTGACTGTTTATGTCCTCCTTCAGCGTTCTGTTCTTACTTTTTCCTTAGCGTTTTCTGAGATTTGATTTGAGCTTGTGGATTACTGTTAGTAAGCAGTGATCAGAGTTTGCGTCTGCCTTTCTAGAAGTTCGTATATCACTTATTAGGAATGGATTTGATCTCCTTATCAGAGCAAAGTCAAGAGTAGCACCTTTCCCTGTTGGCATAGTTCTGGCAGCCTTACTCTGTTTCTGCAGTGTGTTCTTGATCAGTAAAAGGACCGATTAGTTTAACACCAATGTTACGGGCATCAGATCCCAATCTGCTTTTGAAATCGCCAAGAATAATTATTTGTGTACAGTTAGAAAGGAGTAGTTTGTAGGTTTTGGCCCCAAGTTTGTGGAAGGATACTTTAATCATTGCGACCTCCGTACAATCGGTCGGAGCATAGCATCCCATCAGCCCAACTTTTACTCCTCAGATTTGGAGTGTCAGCTTGGAATTCTGTTTGAGACAGGGTTAAATTCAGCTTCTATGTTCTAGTTGACCAAAAAGGCGACATTATAATTTGGTTTAGGGCTTTCGCTGTGTCCAGAGTTGAAGAAAGCATTGTTATCCATTTGTAAATAGCAGGATTTCTTTCGAGTTTCCGTTAGTGCAACGATCTCCATACCCCTACCAGAAGACTCTTCAGCTATCTGGTGGAGTTTTCCATTCATTACTTCGGCCGCGCACGTACCAAAATCCGAGTTTCAGACCATGGATCCAGGTAGTATGTCGTATATGTTTCAAGGAGCTCTTGGTGGGCTCTGACTGTATTTCTACTGCCATAATATTGAATTTTTACAACCAGTGGTTTATTAGTCCTCTCCGAAGGCCCCTTTCTTTGGCCCTCTGGATTGCCCTCGAGGTTATCAGTGGCCACCACGTGAAGGTAGAGAGTAGGTTTGGCCACTAAACCTGATGAAAATTGCACAATCATGGCTAACGAAACGCGCAAACGTCTGATGAAAGCTCCGAAACTTGAACCTGAATGTCGATAGGTACGATTAAGCATGATTGCTCATGAAATGCATTTTCTGCAATGAGACCTCCCTATTTGATGTCTCAGACCCTTATTACCTTGCTTTAAATTTGATTTGAAGTTTCGTTTCTTTTTTAACGCGCTTTATTAAGCAATCTTTTCTATTCCTTTTATTTATTTGTAAAGCGAAAAACTCACAAAATTTAAAAAATGAAAAAAATTGAAATGTTTGCGCCAAATCTAAGTATTTAAATACACTCTTTATCCAAACAACTAGTTTGGCACAGTTTTCAAAAAAAAATATTTGGCTTTTCCCATTCAATAATTGCCTGCTATTAATTTCATCGAAGAGCTAGCACTAATTGCTCGATTTTAAATGCCAACATGTTTCACCTTGATGCTGCAACCATGTCTTGAATTGTTATCAAAATCGACGTATTCTTGTATTAGTGTGTCAGCAAAAACTCAAGACAATTTCAAACCTGCCCATCATAATTATGCTGGAAAAACCTACTTTGCAATTCATTATTTGATTGAAAAGTGTTGTTGTTCAACTCATTCTTAAAAAAATTAATTTGCGATGTGATTAGTAAACTACGCTGCTATTTCAAGCTGTTAGATCCTAAGCAGCCTACTAAAACTATATTTAATTAGAAAGTGCCTAATTTACAGACATGTAAAAGTTATTGCTGATAGATCTTTCCATTTATTCTCAAACAGAGCTGAGCGATTTTGGTTTGGTTTTTGCATGACTAACAGTTAGAAAACTATGCTTGATCTTAATGTAAATCTTTTACTCTAAAACTGAAAATAGCAATGCATTCTTTGTAATACGAATAAAAATTTAAATTGATTTGTTTGAGCCAAGTGTTAGCAAAGTTGCCAATAACCAAAAAGCAGTGCTCTCATGGTCATGTACTTTACAAATATGCCCTGTTTTCTAAAAAATACGGAATTCGTAAGAACTTCAGTCAATCCTCTTCACTGCTATATAGAGGATCCAAACTGCATCTTAGCGTAATTTATTTTATTTATTTACTTACTCTGCCCATTAAAGCAAGTCCCAATGACTTATTGGGGGTACAGTAAAAGCACAAATAGCACACAGCAATTTACACACAGAGACTGATAGAAGTTGAACCTCTGCAGGCAAAATTCAATTCTATACTTCTGATAAGTGATTAGGCTAAACTCAATATCATATTGATTATGTACTTATTAGAGTACAAAGATGCTTCAATACTGCGTTTACACATTGTTGAATTATCTATATTTTTTTTCTGACTTTCAAAACATTCGTTTAAAAACACGGTTGGTTAATTAAAACGCTACTTTAATGAATATTTACTGATGATTTCAAGTTTCCTATTAAAAGAAATAGCTATTATAAAAAAAGATGTTTGACATAATTTACAGCGTAGAAATCAATAGGAATTTTTCATTGCACATTACGATGGCTAGTTTAACAACAAAAGCTGATGAAAAGCGTTGTCCATGCTGAATTTGCTGTCTTTTAGCCAATGATTCAATTTGGGGGATTTCAAGTGCAAAGTACCAAAGTATATGTTGATGATTTCAAGAATCTATAAAGCAGACAATTCAATTATTCGTATTCTGATTTTCTTGCCTTCTTCCATGCTAAGGCTTTTCCTTGCGACTTCGAATTTTTAGTTAATAACTTGAGAAATAACGCTTAAGCAGATCATCGCTTACAAATTTTCAAATGTAAGGTTAATCCCAAAATTTTAATTTTTGACTGTTTTGGCTTTACGTGTTTTTATGTGTTAGTTTGATAAAGTAATCTTTGCTGTTTTGATATGCTCAAAAGGTTTGACTATTTAAATGATTTAAGTTTGGTATAGCTTCTTAAACTACTTTGCGTAGCTGCAGCTAATAACTTTGGCTTGGTTAGATTTGACGTTCTTTTTACGGAATAGAGTTGTATGCAAATGTTAAAGTAGACATGGCTTGTACAGTCGCATCAACGGATATCAAACTCCAACCAGTCGAAACTGAAGTGGGATATGATTTAAACAAACAACTGAAAATGACGCTGATTTCTGCAATTAATACAATTTTTTAGATCTTGCAAATATGTTTGATGCTATATTTTTGACATCTAATTTAGCATTCTCTAGCCGCTGTGGGATCAAACCAGCAACAAATCCTGCCAAAAGCACTAGATAGTCAGATATTTATAGGTGTTCCCAATACTTGGATCAGAAGCAGAAAACCTACTTAAAACTGCACATATTCTGCCCTCTGTCTAATTAGCAACTCCGCTCACTGTATACGATTTGATTGAGCAATTGTTTTCAAGTGAATATTGATATGAGTTGTATAAACCACGAACTCCGATGTTTTCTTGCAACAGGATTACCGTTATTTTTCAGATTTGCAAATAAATGAAATCTGGACTTTTCCTTCAAGTAACAAACCGTAAGAGATCTGCAATTGCCGGTCTACTTTTAAGTACATACAACAATTGTTTTTGCAAGTCATGTTCTAAATATGACATGCTTTTCATAAAACCTTTGCTGAAAGGGAAGCAGTAGATTTTTTTATAGTTAATTCCTACAGTACAAGAAATAACAAGGCATGATTGTTTTGCTGTTGCGTTGAGAATGATTGACAGCTTCATGTACAATTTGTTTGTTCAGCAAAATTTTTAAGCCGATTTATTTGCTTTAAGTTAACTTATTTGCTTTAAAGTGATAATCCACGTGTACGTAATGCAGCACCTAATTTGTACTTCTGTCAACCATATTTTGCAATCTTATTTTCGATAAAAAATGTGACTAATTAAATGATCACATCACAAACTTTCAAACGCTTTGAGACATTTATGCTAAGAATGAGTTGCTAAGTGAAATTGAGGAAAATATTAGTGTATAATGCCTTATATTTAATAGAAAAATGAAAAACCATACACACGATAGGCGTCATCTAGGAGATATAAAGTCGTGTTATAATTTCTCTCTAAATGCCCATTGCTCCCTGCAGCTTAGTAGGCTATTTGCTGCAGCCTTCAATTCTTGTAATAACTTCGTATAAGGCAATCTCAGCAGTGAAACTTTCACTTTTTTATTGATAGTCATAAAATAGTTGAAGTATTGTTGTTTGTGTTATTTTTTTAAACTAGTTGATACGTTTACCTACTTGTCTGGTTATTTACCTCGTGCCTTGTGTTCCAAGATGTGAGAAGTTCCACGTCTGCTAGCATAATCTAATTTGATACGTCCAGAGGCTGATTAGTCCTAACCGGTCATAGTTTCGTGGTATTTCATTGATTTCCGCCATCGGTTAGTGGAAGCTTTCTGTCAGGATTTTCGATCAAGATCTGTCTTTGGACGGTTTTCAAAGGCCTGCATAAATACAAGTTAGTAGCAAAATCAATCATATAGATTCCAACACAAAATGCATGCTTTTCTGAAGGGTGCATAGTCAGTCATATGGGTCTGACCATACATTTCATTAGCAGCTCAACTAGGCGTTTGAATTCAAAAACATTTTTTTTAATTTTTCGAACAAGTAACTAATGTGGTTAGGTTCCTGAATGATCCGAAAAACTTTGATTCTTCCATACAGAATAAAATGGCATCAGCCTAGGCGCACATAATATTTACTAGTTCAAAATAAATCCCTTTGAATCTTAAATTTATCCACTCACACGTTAGTGCTCAAAAGTTGCAATTGCTACATTTGCAGAATTCTTGAAATACAAACGCAAACCCTTATTATTATTGCATTTGTAACTTTAAAAGTTGCAAAGATAACTTTCATCACTCTGCTGTTGGTCCTTAATGATTTAGGAACTGTTATGTAACTATTGACAAGCTCTTAAACTTGCCAAGAAATACCGAGTTGAGCTTCTTCTTAGCCCATAGAGCGGCGCGTGGGTAGTCAAGAAGCAACTAATGGTAGAGAAGACCGCTTAGCTGATTAAAAGGTCTTTTTTGGGGGTGTGATAGAAGTACAAATAGCTCTTACAACAGGTAGCGCAAAACAGTTAACATAAGAGAGTTTAAGCGTTAATCAAAGTTTTCAATTCTCTGTTCACTTTTCTGACATAATTTGGTCGTGCAGATGGTAGTTCACCTTCGTTGTGGCACCTCGTCCGTCCTCGGCATTCTTAAAGCAAACCATTTTTAATGAATCTTCTAAAGGTCTTTTTAACCTCCTGGTAGGGATTCTATTCATCGCTACATGCACGTTCTTTCTACAGTCCAGTTTGAGATAAAATTTGAAAGCGTCAAAGTTTTTCTACATGATCCTCACGGAAACATTGTTGTTCCACTTTTTTGCTCCTTTGCAGAATTTCGTTTTTTTTATTAACTCAATTATACTTTCGCATTTGTTTGACAAGATGAAAGCATTGAGCATAAAAATTACTATTTTGAGCTTCTAGAATTAGTTCAAAATCTACAAGTGCACTACAGTATATATTAAATGGTCTGATCGATTTTTAATTCAAAATCAAAACACACGAACTGCGGACTCCTGTGTCTGCTGAATTTTATGTTTCATTTAAAAAAAGTGAGCAAAGAAGGAGGCAGTAATGTTTGAGCCTGTTGCTTTCTGATAGATAACTTAACGTAGAAACTGAAATGAGGACTCTCTTGATTATAAAATATTTGCGAAATCCAAATTAAATGTACAAGCCTTAAAACATTAGTGGGCCCCAAAGAAGTGAGGTATCAGGCTGTTTACCAAACTGCCTGGCTGCGGAAATTACTGAAACCACGGAACACTGCATGTCAAACTGACGTAGTTTATAAAGACAAAAAAGTGTCCAGTAAAGTCACTTTTTACAATGTCTCCTAAGAAATCAACGCAAATGCCTGCAAAGTCAGGTTACATCAATTAAAGCAAAATAAAATCTACACAGGAAAATCAGTTTGTTTTATACTTTTGCAAAATTATCTCTGAAAAATCTTGCTGAACTCTGAAACACAACCGCTTGCCTTTCTGTAATGCCATGCAACCTCAAAGGTCTTAGCAGCATCAACCTACGTGTCGCTTTGTAGCTCAATGGTATGAAAGTAGACTTAAGCTTAAATAGGTTTAACTCTTTAATCAACACTTGCATTTGAACGTTTTTATGTTTCTCAACCCCAATGGCACCTTTAAGGCTCCGCTCCACAAAATAAATATTTAATAGACTTAGAGTCAGAAGGCCATTACAATTTGAGATTAGGCGTATTTTATTTGTTAAAGCAATCTCTCTTAATATATATATCTCCGCTTGACTGCACAATTTGTATTAAATTGATTTTAATTTTTCCAAGTCTTCAAACGGTTTGAACACAGTTATCGTTCGCGTAAATCATAAAAATATACCTATAATTTAGCCACTTAAACAAGCTTCAATCAAACTCCTATCGTTTTTTAAATGTTTACGCAGTAAAGAAACCACAATTTTCTGAGTTATTTTCAAATAAACCTAATTTACGCAGAGCAGAGCTTTGAATAAGGTATAAGTACTGCATATACGTCTCTTTTCTTAGGCTGCTGCATTTGCACATTAAATGAAGAAGAGATGTGCCAAGATGGCAGCACATACCAACGTTATTTTAGCAAAGGTGAACTATAGCCTATCTTGCAAAACATATAGCAGAAAAATAATAAGCGGCTAGGGATTAACGCCGAAAGGTCTCCTTGACAAGAACGACTAAATTTTCCAGGGACAGTATTCGAGATGAAAATTTTTTGTTTATTTGAATTAATGTAATTCAGCCAATTTTGTAGCAGAGCTCTACTTTTTAAAAGACAGGTTAACATTACGATGTAGTTAACGAGCCCACTGAAGAGCGAATAATGGCTTTGTCAGTTCTGGTAACAAAGGCACTCAAAAAAGTGGATTTTGTTCGTAACCGTCAGCTTAAGCTACAATTGAGCCCGTCAAATTATGACTACAGTGATTGTTTTTTCAATACAAACTTGGAATTCTATTGACAGTAGGAGTTCGAATTCAATTAGAGTGAAGCTATAAGCTTAGACATGAACAGGTTGAAAAATACCGCCTTTAAGCAAAGGTTCTCAAAGTAACAAGTGTATGAAAAGCTCATTTTTGTACGAGAATGATTTGACAGGTCTTGGCGTCAAACCATGCATTTTAAAGCAATCACTGATAAGCGTTAAATCATCAAATATTTCTTACTTGACGCCTGACTGTAACCATAAACTACTATAAACAAAACTGGCAGCATTTTTTGATAAATTCACAAAACATGTATGTGCGTTGGCTATTTATTACTTTGTTTGCTTCGATCGTTAATACTAAATTAAGGCCTTCACTAAGGGCCTGTTTGTTCAGCCAAACTTTTTGCGCGATCCATTAAAATAATAAGTAATTTGCTCAAAAATCAGATCTGATCATAGCCTTTTTATCTAAAATACGGATTTTTTTTTATTAAAAAAAGCAAATTTTCAAAATAGTTGTTCTAATGACACACTTTTATTTAAAGTTACACACCCTATCATGTAAGCTTCTTGGATTCCAAAAATGACCTAATGCCTACCAGTTTCGTATAAAGAATAATAGACGTAAGAATTCCGATCAAAAGCAATTAAAATGAATGAATCACTGTCCTTGAATCAAATTTATAAAAATAATTGAAAAGGTAGATTGATTGGATAAAAAATGCAAATTCTTTTATCATCCACATTTGAATGAAGCTCCAATAAGCTTGCAAGATAAAAAAATGGCCCGTCAAAGTCGAGGCCAGAATTATTCCAAGTAGCTTATCAAAAACGTATGCCTACAAATTCTCGCTTGATAAACTATCACATAGTTATGCTTCGTGACTAGTTACATTCAGTAGCATTGGGTTTAATCGCAAGAAGTTGCATGCGTTAGTCCCATACAACCAACCGAAAAGTAGACTCTTGAGGATAAGCAAAGCCCATTTTTTCCTTAAATTCGCTTTCCTCATGCCAAAGATACTAGGGGATCTTAATAAACATTGGAATTTAGTTTTGGATTTTCTGCTTTATTAATGGGTAATTTCGAGTGTGATGCAAAGTTTTAGTAGTCAGGAATGCTAACAAGATGATGACTCTCCAAAGGGTTCTTGACTTTAATTTTCATTAAAAATGCGTTTAAATTTAGAGCCGAATACAAAGTGAAAAACGTTCTCCTCTTCAAACGAATCGCATAAGGGGATCCAAAATTAATCTGATCAAAATGAATTGAGGCAAATGTAGCATAGTTGTTGCAGAATTCTGCTAGAAGAATTCATGAATAGTGCTTGCTTAGGTTTTTCATTCGAAAATTTACACTGCAAGCCATTCTTATTATTTGATAGGAACTTTCTGCACTTTAACAATTTTTGTGATTTTCTTTATTGGAAGTTATCAATCAAAACCCTACTACTGATTAAGCACTCGCACGAAAATCGACAAGTGAGATTAAATGCTATTTGAAAACCATATAGATGCATCGCGAAGTAAACAGAAAAATTAGATGAAAAAGTTTGTTGATACATTTTATGAAATGAAACGTTTAAAGAGCTGAAAATGATATATAATCTGTATTTACTTCGCAAGCTTACGGCACAACTGCTTGAAAATACAAAAGAGTACGACATTATAAATGTTTAAATTAAGACTTTGACCAATGAACATAATTTAGTTCAAAATCGTGAGCAAGCCTTCGTCTATAGCTGGAATTCTTCCGGAAACGTGCATCAGATATTACTTCTGCAGATTTTTGTGCGCTACAATTTTATTGTCTTTTTTCGGTTATTAATATTCAATTCCAGCTGGCAAAAGTTGCTGTTTTTGAGATAACTTTTTGTCAATTTTTCAGTGATACGAAGTTCATTTTCGAAAACTAAAGAAGTTTTTCTTGAATAGAAGGCTGCGTTTGTGACTGAAACAAACATGAAATACCTGCATCATAACTGCCCTCTAGGAATTGAGCTCGAATAAATATAACGTGAGAGCAAATTCACTTCAATACGCATCCGTTGAAATCTTATTTAACTTTTAGTCTTTGGTTTTACAAAACTTTGGCAACGTTTACTTGGTTTAACTTATTGTGCACTTGATCGAGATTTACTGTTCAAAATATCCATTTATTGATGTCAAAGTGGTTCTCTAAGAGATGCCTGCTACTAGCAATTTTAGATGCAACATTTTGATTCCGCTGTTTTTTGATACTCAACGCAATGTGCCTTAGGCCTTTTTTGGTATCGCAGAACGTTGCAGACACTACCAGTATTCGCATGCATTTCTATTACTGCAACAAAGCGATTCTGCAAATTAAATCATGGCAACATGCGCTATTGCTTCTAGCGATTCAAATGCTCTTTTTTAATAAGTACGGAATTAAAACGAATCCAAGCAAAGTAAGCTTTATCAAAGCAAATGGATAAATTGTGAGTTTGAGTCAACGCACTAGCAAATGTTTCGTCCTCAGTTGCTCTCTAATAAAGTTTGCTATATTTTCCCTGTATTCAAATGATGTGCCTGAACTTTCAAGCAGGATAATCGGGTTCTTTTCTTTGTTGTTTTTCTTTGTCCTAATGATGACATTAACAAAATTGGTCATAAACTTTATTTAAGATGGCAAATCATGCAAGTTGCAGTAAATTTATACTCAAGTATAAAAGTATGTAACCCAATAAAATTAGCGTACTGGCATGGCTTGTAGATGGAGCATGGCTACTAAGCTGAACTGAACAAGAATTGAAAATAACTATTTGAATAAGGCGGCGTTAAAAATTTCGACAAAAATTGTTAGTAAGGCAGAAGAAATAACTCATAAATTGTGTTCATAACCTGAGTGAATACGCTTTCAATGAACGAAATCAAACCGCTTAACCAACGAGTTGGTATTCGAATCGCCATACAAGCTATTTACATTTAGGAGACTAATGGGGCTGAATCTAATGAGATCACACACGTAAATTTCATTTGCTTCTACCAGTTGACCTTCATCTTGGGGGTCTAAAATTTACACTATCCATCAATCTAATTTATGTAAAATAAATTTAAATTGCCTGTAGTGAAAGTCAAAAGACTGTTCCGAAATTTTAATCATTTTCTAAACTTCTGCAGAGTTTACAGTCTTATGAATTTCTGAATAGTGGAAACTTTCAATCATGCAAAACACAGTATTGCGTTTTCTTTTGAAGACAAAAATTATTGGCACATGATTAAAAGCTTGTCTTCAAAAAAAGTAAAAGGGGGAAAGACCTTTAGCTAAAATGCAACAGGCCTGTGGACCATTTTAAATTACTTTTTAATTCATGCCGTCAATCTTTCACTGCACAATATATTTTGGAACGACTAGAGGAAAAGAAACGGCTATGACAGCAAAACAACCAAACTTTGTCTGCCAAAAACTAAGTATATCGCAATCGATTTCTAGGCAGAGGCATGTAACACGCTCCTGTAAATTGAGAAGTTCAAATTTGAGGGAGCATTTATCTAAGTGCAAAGACATACAATAGGTGCATTAAAGTGGTAAGGAAGCAACGAAGCTCCAAATGAGCCCCTTGAAGACTATTCCCGTTAACAGCTCTATAAGCTAAAGATTTGAGGTATTCAGCAGTGTTGTCAGCAGGATGCGTGAAAAACAGCATCTGTTGGACTGAGTTTAGTTCAGGTTGCTCTGCATCTATATCTTTCATTCTCGCTAGCAGAGTTTGATGGTGGATTGACAACGAGCAAATCTAAGGAAAACTGAAGACATCCTTTATGAAATTGAATTGAAAACAGCTTTTTTGAAAGTGATTGGTGCATTTTAAATTGTGTGAATCATCTGCTGTGCCTTAAAACAAAATATATGTGGGTCGCTCTGCTTAGAAACCTCGGTTCCAATCAATCCTTGTAATTGATCAACGTTTTTTCCGGACCTCCATCTTACTTTCTTCAAAATTTTAGTAAAAATTTCAATTTCAATGGTTTTCATTAACTGCACTCCTACTGTTGGGTCACAAATAAATTTCTGCGCAATAAAGTTGTCTAAGACTTACTTTGTTTATGATCGAAATCTCGGAAGAGTATTGGATTTCAGACAATATATGGACTTTCCAGAGCAAGAGCTGTGAATAACAAGTCGTCATACCGGCTAATTTGGTTCAACCCTGCAGTTCATGCATACTTAAATTTAGAGTTAGAGAAAAAAAGAAATCACTGGGGATTTTTTTCTACATACCTTGTTTATTATCTTCCTACTTAGCCACAGACCAAATTTAGCACGTAAAGTTACTTGGCCAAAAAGACGGATCGATAAGAAGAACAAACACTTTGGATGTATACATGAAAGTGCAAAAAGCCAAAAAACAGTTACTTTTTGTTAAATTTTCCAACTTTTAAGCATCGCAGGATTTAAATAATTCATAACTGCAAGATTGATTGCATTATCTACAGCTGTTGCTTTCAGTTTTTACAGGCTTTCCGTATTCTTATTTAATCTGTTGATATTTGCAACATTTATTGAATTGACTTGTAGCAACTTTTGCTCACAGATACCTTCATGGCCAAAGCCTGAACTGTTGAAGAAAAGTCACAATAATCACGATATTAAAGTTTTGTGCAGTTTCAAGTTGGCTGGAGTCATGGGATGCAACTCAAATATTCAATTGTATCATCATACAATAGTTTGCGCATGACATTGTGCATTTTTGGTTTTATCAACGCAACGCCTTTACTACTTTTCTTTTTTATTATGCGCATGGCTAAGCAGACCATGATTTCAAAACAGTATAACAATAAATAATTCTGCACTTAAATCTAGTAAGTCAATAAGTTGATTAACGACTTCTAAATAGTTAATCTGGAAAACAATAAAGATGTCTTTAAATCCAAATGCAAAATATTTTTTTCTCTTGGAGTTTCGCAGTACTCTATGCATCTTTCCTACTAAATGAATCAATTGATTGACAAAGAGCCGAAGCGTTTGCGCCTCTCAAACGTACAAACACTTCCACTTTTTTTTTCACAATTTGGCGCTCTTTGATTAAGAAAATGGTAGAAAAATTTCGATGCTTTAATGCAATTTTGAGTTATATTTGACATTATAATTGTAATGCAATGTATTTTAATTTTGTCTTTCAATGTCAGAATAATTATTTTGAAGTTAAACAGCAATAATCGATATAAAGAGCTTTAAAAATCCCTCTTGATTTCGTAAATCTTACAACAGAGTCATTGATGATCCATTTTTTGTTAATTTTTAAAAAAGGTCGATGTACGGAAACTTGTCGTAAATCAATAGGAGCAATTATCAGACCGAAATCAGGCATGTTATGAACAACTTTCTTCGACAGTGTTGCGCTAACAGTTTTGATTGACGCTGCCGAAACGAGCTCTATTAACTATGTCAAGGACCTTTTGAATTAAGCGTATTGAAAATTGGCCTTTAACTGTTCCAGTTATATTTTCGAGCTTAGCTAATCTAAAGAAAAATCTACTTCTGTCTCCATAAATGACCTTTAAATGTGAACAAATATTGCATTATCACTCACCTTAGTCAATTTTTTTTTCATGACTTTCCCTCCAAATAATTGCATACAAGTTAAACGTTCCCTGGTTATTTTACTTTCAAATAGAAGTTGGCAGAAACGTAATTCGAATAGGTATTCGAATGTTCAAATTTCTCACAGTTGATATATCTTAAGTAGAAGATGGGGCTGCAATTGTTGCTTCTCTCACTAGCGTTCATTGACGCATATTTGCATACTGGAAATATCTACAGGACCAACTTCAACATTGAGCTTTGGTCAAACATCTACAGGAATCGGTGATGTCTGACTTACAATACCACAAAATCATTTGTGGTCCACTTTTCCAGATCATCCATTAATCAAAGATTGCAGGTTATTCAATTCCTTAACGCATTTAGTTACAACTCTTGAAATGTTCCCTCCTCTAAAATGGTGTCGCTGTTTTCAAGCAACCTTATTTTCTCAGCTCTTTCCATGTAGGTCTTACAAGGTACTTGCCAGCACATAATGACTTGAACTCCTCAAGGCTGTGCTTTTGAACACACTGGAGCCCCATTGACCATCCTACTTCCTTAAACGTACTTAAAAATTGTCAAAATAGCCCATTCATTTAGTTTCTGAACTTGGATTCCTTGCATGCATGTGATTGATGTCAATGGGGCTGATATCACTCCTGCCAAAAGTGTTTGGATAGACTTAGAGATCGGTAATGAAGACCTCAGGGATAATAAATTGGCTCATTGTGCTATTGAACGACCACAAATAGGCAACCCTTCTGCCGTAGTAATACAGCAATGGCTCTAGTCCCGCTTTCTTTATTTGTCTTCGGAAGCAAAACTGATATCAGAATGGCTAATTCAGTTGAAATGGTACCAACATGCTACTCTCTTAGTCTCGCTGGATTCCTTTTTCTCTTAAAGCTGCTTGCTTACTCAGGTTGGTGCATATCTACAATAAGTGCAATTTTTTGACACATGCTTCAGTCAATAGAATTTGCTGTTTTTCATTTCCGCTCTGTTTTATCCACTTCATCTGGTTCTTTTGGCAGCCTTCCCATTGCGATTAAATGCAGGTCAGTCATTGCCGTATGATCTAGTCTGACTTCTACTAATTTCACTAAATTTGGATGAACGAGCCGGTGGACTGATTCGACGTTGGTGGTGACCGTTGAGATCATCGTTGTATTAGTATCTTTGGCAAGATGGTGCAAAATACCAAATCCTTTATCGAACTGCCAAACAAAACGAGACACTCAGCAAGAAAAAATGAACTCCTGCGCTTAACCAGCAATTTCTCTTTTCAACGGGTTTGAATGAACAACACTATTGACTTGTGACGTGAGGGCAATTCGAAGAATCTTTTGTAAACTTGCACATGAAAACAGATTATTTATTACACATTTATGGGGATTGATGCAAACTGATTATGCATACCCTTGTATCCGCGTTACGGAGATGGTATATATTTCCTTTAAACCTAACACCTCAAATCATTTAAATCATAAAACTTCAGCATGTTCAGCGTTGGCTAATTATGTTATAGTTGTCTGTGTGATTTGTTCACGCGTCAAATATGCAGCAACGCGCGCACGACCAGATGATCTTTTGCCGTAGGCATTACTATTCATGCATAATCCTGCATTTGTTCATTCGAAGCTATATATTTCAAGTAGCAAATGTCTCTCAAAGACTGATTTGTCTCCATAACATTTGCGGATATCACCTTAAATATTCTAGTTAATCTGTCAAAATTGATCGACGATTTCGCTAGCCTCATTTGGATCTAAATTGGATGGCATTTAATAAGACACTCTAGAGGAACTTTTTTGCTAGATTTTTCATAAGCTTACCTCACACATGTTAAGAGCGTACTTCGAATAGTGCTCAATCGTAAATCCGAGTTTAGTTCGTTAAAGTGGCTTAATAATTAACTAAACTGTTTTCACGGTGCATTAATAGATTTTTAGAGAAAATTTGAAAACATTTAGAGCATTCGTGCTAAGAAGGAACCGTAAAATAGCCCTGTTTTAATATTTAACGTCTAAATGTTCTTTTAAGTGCCAAATTTGTTATCAAGAGAAAGTGAACCTTTACGTGAATGACGCAGTTATCTTAAATTAAACTTTCAGATGCACTCTCAATGCGAGCTTATGAAGCTCAACAGTTCTATTTTACAGTGGATCACACTCCACTAGTTTTCAATAAGCACCTCTAACACAACTTTCTGTTATGCATCGAACGTCTTATTTTGTGTAGCTATTCTAATCTTGAGAGTTGGCCGAGCTTTCATCCAATGAAGCATTCGTTTTGATGGCGAAAAATCCGACTGCACTAAATGAATAAAATCTACAAATTAGGCTAGATATTGCTTCGTTTCGACACCATTTCCTCTGAAGATGTGTGCTATGAAAGTTAATTTCTTGGACAAGCCTTTCATTCTATATGAATGCGAGCGAAAACAACCAAAAGCAAAGCTTAACAATACTAGTCTGCACTAACTTTTAAAATGAACTGTTCTCCATTGAAGCAATTGTGTCTTTAGTTGATTTGATCCTAGTGCCTTTTGTCAGATTGCATAACCGCTTCTGGAGTTAATTCAAATGATTTTGTTATCTTTCAGAACAAATTCATTAACAATGCATGCATACGTTTCAGTTATGATTGTAACTAAAGCAGATTGGTGGTTAGATACATGATCAAATAGTTGACTAACTTTGCTTTTATCCAACCATATTCCACCTTATTGTATATCCACTTTATTAGCAAAAGGCAAAACTGTGAAAAGCCTATTTTTAGACAAATAAATGCGGTTTATATTAAGGAGAATTTATGAAAATAAAAATGGTTTTACTGCAAGTTAAGAAGTTCATTCCTTGCTAGAAGATTATCTGATGGTCTGCGTTAGATTTATTGGCCTTCACGTAGAAGTTGGCTTCAAGTCTAGAACCTTTATAACTTGAGTTGCAGCTTAGTAAAGGAAGCACGATGTAAATAACCAGATTTGTGGTCTCGAACTGGAGTATGGAATGCACGCGCAAGTAGCTTTGAATGGAATCTTTACCAGAACGTTGATTTCTAAATGAGACATAAAGACGGACGAAAGAGGACGAAATCGGAAGAGGTGGCTCGACGAAGCTGAACTGCTACCTGTACGACGAAGCCATTCCAGACAATCAAAGACGTCAACAAATGTTTTTTTACTGTTCTGTGTTGTGCTTGATTGCTATAGAACCTATTTGTACTTCTGTTGTACCCCCAATAATTCCTTGGAACTTGCCCTTGTAGGTGGGGAGAAAATAAAAATAAATAAAAAATAAGTTTGTAAAAAATTATTTCTGACAAGTGATTTGCTGCAATTATTGGTTCAAAAAGTACAAACTGCATTTTAGAGACAGTCAATGGCACTACTAATAGTGAGGAATATTTTTGAATCCGATACGAATCAATAGTCTAGTTGTAAATACCTGAAAAAACAGCCCATTTAACAGAACTCAGGGCTTAGATTGTCAGTTTTCATACATAGTAACTTCTGACAGCTGTTAAATCTTAGGAGGATTTACTTATTCAGCTAAGGCAGAAAACTGTTCATACAAATTGAGTTGTAAAGAAACCCTACCGGGTTTTTTCATTTACATAACACGAAAATTTCCACTTTTATCAAAAACTCAAGCTCGTCAGCTTGGTTGTGAAAACTTTTGAAGAAAGGCCTCAAAAATGAATTTTAATGCGTTTAACTTAAAACAATCCCTTTCTATAAATTTTGTCACGATAATCCATGAAATGTGATTGGTGGAGACATAGTTAAGTTGAACCACATTTGAACATCTTATGTCACTTTAATGCAAGCGAATAGCTTGAAAATCGTCTTTGTTTGTATAGGATATTTATTAAATGACTTTTAAGACCTAAGCAAATCAATTATGTAAGAGCAATTTTGTTTCACTGATGCTAACTGCGCCCCCTAGTTGGTGGCTGGCCACCTCTAGTGTTCATTTATTTATAAGTTTTCTGTCAACTACCTCTCCAAACATCATTCTGTTCAGTGTAAGATAATAATTCATTTTGATACAACATGCACTGAAATTGTAGTTTCTGTGTCTTTAGATTTGCTTACAAGCATTTTGGATTCGAGCATTTATATAAGGATTAGCAATTTCATCGGTGCAAAAAGCAATAAATATGGTCTTAGATGCAAGTCTTTCCATGAGAGTTACTCTCTAGGATTCGCGGCGGTTACTTCTGGTCGCAGTGAAAACTCTTAAAAGCGCAAGCATATTGTAGAAAGCCGTAATACCTTGGGTAATATATAACTTTGAAAGTTTTTTTTTAAAAATTGAGAAACTAGAATGTAGAAGTTAGCCAAAATTGTTGAAAGCACGTTCTTGAAAGCATTAACAACACATTTTTGGCAGTAGTGTGCTCGATGCCTACTAACATATTTTAGTTAATAGAATCGCACCAGGATAGAAATCAAATTGAAAAATTCAGTATTAATTGATAAGTATTTCAAAGGCATTTCAGTGCATTTCTTATAAAAGTACGCCTCACTCCATGGGGGGGGATTATTCATTTGAAATTTCAAAATAGTGGCTATTGCTCCATTAGTGCCAGACAGGTACAGTGATGACTGTAAATTTTTTATTATGATCTCGTCGAGTAAGCTCCTTACATTGCAAAATTATCCGATTTCGCGAGGCAATCGAATTATTATGCAATGACACTCCGTTCCACAATTTTTTTTGACTGAACGTGTTCACTTGATTGGAAATGATTTATTTGATATCTATCAGCAAGTAAGAAAATTTACTGATATAACAAATAAATTTTTCAATAAATTTGCGGATGATGTATTTGAAATAAATAACATTTATATCAAGAGCGATATTCTCAACAGCTTCCAGTATGGTGTGCTAAAACTATTTCGATTATCGCGGAAAATTTTGATCAGTAAGGCCCATAATCTCAAAATTCGTCTTTTAGATGGTGCTGGTTATTTTGAAAGAGTTTTGCTCCAATAGCTGAAGGATTTAATGGCCATATTTGAGATTCTCTGTCAGCATAAAATGACAATTCCCAGATTGAAATTTTTGCAAAAGAAATTTGTGCACATCACCAAATGGACAAAAGCACTTTGATGCAAGATTTGATGTAAGGGTAAAAGCAAGTGATGCTTTATTCTTAAAATAATCATTTGAAATGTAACACTGGAATGATGTTTATGCATTGTTTTGGAATGTATGACTAGTAGAACTCCCTGAAGACTCAAATACGGATTCATTATGATTTAAAATATTTTGAATGGTCTCGTTTGCTTTGATCAGCGTAATTATTTTGTTAGACCTAATGTCTGCAGAAACAGGCTAAGTCAGCATGCACCCCGCGATCGAAATAACCTTCACACCGAAATATACCTTTGGTTCTTGGCATTCAAAAGATTTATTCGTGTTAAATTACCACCAATTTAACAGACAATATTTTTTTGAGTAAATAGATGTTACGTTAAATGGCAGCCCAGTTAATCGTTGATAACTACTATATAAACCAAAATGACATGCAATTAGTAAGCTGACAAAACAACAACGTCTTAATGAAATTCGGTTAAGAATATTTTGGCATTCAGTCAAGATTTTGGGTAGCCCTATTGAAAATCTAGTTCGTTTTAACGAATACTGAATAAATCTTGCATTATAATTCAAATGATCAAGTAACGCACTGATGCACATTTATTCTTCACGGTCGTTGAGGCTCACGCCAATCCGAACTTATAAACTGTAGTACAGACTGTTTACAATCACGTTGCGACAAATGCTTCTTCGAGTTGTTTCTAAACGGATTTGATGACGAATAGTCCCGGGAATGGAAAATAACAAAAGCTGCAGTTGGCATCAATTCAAACGAAGGACTACTTGCATAAAGAGATTACAGTGACAATCCAAATCGGATACTGAAACAGCAACGTCAGTGTAAAGGGTTGGAAAACAATTTCTTCATTCGCTTGTTCAATGTCTTATTAAATATGAGTTGATTGCAGAAAATATTGTTTCCTTAACAATGCGTGATAGATCAGCTGGATCAATGCAGCATGTCTCGCTTTATTGAGACACTGATGATTAATAAAGCAAAGCAGTCCTGTCTGACATAAATTGTTTATAACTCGCGTTAGTTAATTTTTAATTTACAAGGCTCAGCTAACTTGAATTTAATCAGATATTTTATTTACTTTTTTTTAAAATCACAGTTTTAATAGGTAAATTTAGTTCTGACATCAAATTTTTCAAATGGCATCGAGGGTGTGAAATTCATATAGGCCCCTTTGTTATTAATAAATTGAAAATCAACATGAAGTTGAAGCTTTCAATTTCTTCATTCATCCACAACCATTGGTTTTATGAGTCTTCTTCTCTATGAACATATGATACGGTCATGATCTTAAGTATTACAACAGAATGAGATAATAATACCACATGAGAATAGTTCGTGAAACGAAATTGAACCCAGAGTACTAAATAATGACGAACTAGAAATGATACTGCGTCTATCTACTGATAGAAGCTGCATATGAATTTCAGAGACTATGGGAGTTACAATAATGAAAAAATAGTTACGCCACCTCTGTATTTGTGTTTCGAAAAAAATTGTATTATCCCTCATGGTAGGCTAATTTATTTAGTGAAAATTGAAGTTCGTGCAATGCGTAATGAAATACAAAGACGAAAAAATCAGTTGCAAAATTATCATGCAGAGGATTGAGTCCGACACCGCAAACTATGATCACCAACGTGCACGATTCCAAACATGCTGGATCATTTGTCAATTGTGTTCGAGCATAGAAATAAGGCATGAGTTGAAGCTGATTTTTCTAACAATGAACTGAGTGCGCATCTTAATTGCAAAACGCTAAATAATTTATATCATTGAATTTCATCTTTCAATTCAGTTTCATTTCAACATTGCTAATGTTTTGATAACTAGCATTATGTCTGATTTTTATGGTTTAACACAATCAATCATTAGGTCTTTAAATTCAACTGCAAAATATTTTTCTGTTTTTGAGATCGTTTTGGTTGCAAACTTAATCACCCCAAAAATGCACAATTTTAGCAAAATCTCTAACTACATGGAACTCAGCATGAACAATTTGCGTTACTGACAACTTGAAGAAACCATACTGTCTATTTTTTCAATGCACATTCCAATTTAAACTATAGAAACTATTTATTTTTGCTAATATTTTTTTATGTGCAAAAAACAAATATAATTTTAACTGACAAAGAAATAGTTACCACAAAATTTAGTGAGTTCATGACTGTGGTACAGAGTATTTGAGTTATGCTTAAACGATCTCTTTTTGCTCACTAGTTAGAGGTATGCATGTAACAAACTTTTTGAGAAATTTATAAAACAAATTACCTTTGTTTCATGCATCAGTACCGACAATAATGTGATTTATTTTTTTAATGTAAATTCACTCTTTCTTGGTTTGATTCGTCTCTAAAAGTCGATGAGTTTATGAGCGGTAGCTCAATGATTAAGCATTCACTCGAGGATCGACAAACGAGATAAAACGTTTCTTAAAAATTATATTCAAGCTTCGCAAGGTAAACAGATGAAAAAATTATCAAAACAATTTCTAGAGTGCAACGTTTTAAGTGCTGCAGAAGATTTGTTTTTTGTACTTAGCATCGTAAACATGTAGCGTAATCGCCTGAAAATTCAAAGAATATGGCACTGTAAATGTTTGAATTAAGATATTGGCTGCAAAGTTGTGTTTCTCATAGTATGCAAATTTCACTCAATAAACCTAATTCAGTTCCCAAACATGAGCATGCATTTCATGCCCTTGCTAAGACTCTTCCAAAAATATGCACCATATATTACTTCTGATTCGAAAGATTGAAATTTTAAGTGAATAAAAGATAATCGTAAAGTGTTTGCATAATTTGTGTGCTGAAATGTTCATAGTCTACCTCATTTTATTTCAAAATACTTCAAGCTGACAGAATTGGCTGTTTGTGAAATGCTTTCAAATCAAATTTCTTCTAATATTAAGTTCCTTTTCGAACAATCAAAAAGTCTTTCTTGAATGGTAGATTATATTTTTGACTAAATTAAGTGGGAAAACCTGCCTTTTAACTGCTTTCGATGGAACAGGGCTCAAAAGAAAGGTCAGAGCAAATTCGTTTCAATAAGCATTAATTAAAATCATATTTGACTTTCATTTTTCTCTTTCACAAAACTTTTTTAACGTCGAGTTGGTTCAAGTTATTTGCATTTGATCAAGAATCCCTTTTCAAAATATTTGTTTATTTATTTAAATTTGCTTTTCTCAAGGATTCCTATCACCAGCGACTTTGGATGTAAAATTTTAATTCCGCTGTTTTGATATACTCAATGCAATTCGTCTTAGGCCTTTTTGGTGTTGTAGAATATTGCAGATGCCTTTATTCGAGGGGAAACTTTCTCATATATCTGTTGCCAAAAATGTATCTGATGGAACACGTGATTGAAAGCAAAGTGACTTTAAATTTAATTCTGCCAAATTTGTCATTCGAAGGCACTTAGCATGTCATTATCAATTCATTTTTTTTATAATCATCATTTATTTTATCTGGAATATGAGATAAGTAAACAAAACACATTTTCACATGTCAAAACATCCTTGAATTAATTAAATTTTCCCCAAACAAACAATTTATTTTTTCAATTACTCTTCTTCAAGTTGAACATTCGAACCGAATCATTTATTCTGTTAACTGAGACATTGTCCGTGTTACGAAAGATGAAATATTTTTAGAATGAACATTTATTACATTTTTGTGTATGAGATTAAAATCAAAGAAAAGTAAAATGGCAAAATATTAATGCATTGCAGGCTGAAAAAATCTATCTTTATATTTTAGATCAGACAAGCAAGTTTCCAAATAACTGTAAATAAAGAGCTTAATGTATTGGGTTACTCATGCAAATTATTTGTAGTTTAAACTAAATATTCATCGCTAGTGAATAAGTATAACAAAAAATTGAACTTTTCTAGTCTGATGCAGATAGTTAAATGGGCAATACGAATCAATCAACGGGTAGATATTCGCCCGATTACGACTATTGAAAAACATTTATTGTCAGTTGGATCTGATTAGCCATAATTACTTGGTGATTTATTGAAATGGAAACTATTCATGCAGAGAAGGCAAAACGAATGACTCGTGTAAACGCAACATAATGCAGCATTTTAAATTATTCTGACTTCAAACAATCCAGCGTCAAATTAAACTGACGAAATCGACGCAGAAATTTGATCCAAACTGATTTCAATGCCATTCAGTCGCTTTGTACAGTACAATTTTAAGTGCTCTAAGATTCCAATAATAAGTAAGCAGTTGAATCAAAAGGCCTTGACAAGAGCAAATGATTTTGATCCTGTGCAATAATAGTGACGATACACCTGTGTTATTGGTGCGATTTTATCGCTCCTTTTAAATATTCCTGGAAATAGACTTCACAAATACTAACAAATGACAAATAATTTTTGTAAAATCAAATTTTAATTGTGAAACTAAATGGTTTTATCAAATTCAAACGATCAAATTACCATAACGTACGAATCGCTAAATAAACAGCGTTTTTTGGTTTAAATAGGTACTATCGGCTGACTTAAGCCATGCCACATTGGTTTCTATGGTCATTACTGATGCTATGTTTGACTGCGAATCAGTTGATTCGTACTAACTTGCGATGACATGCTAACTAAATTGACGATTGGTGAACACTTTGAAACCTTTGGTTTTTCAGACCAGAAGTATATTTCACTGCAAATCTTTTTCAACTCAATACTGGCAAATAAACCCAGATCGTGAGGTACATATTCACGCAGGTAATTTCTTCAAGGCATTACTCAATTTTAATAGCGTTTTTCATAAAAAAATTAGAGCTACGCAAAACTTTTTCATCAAATTATCAAAAAAAGTGGAATTCCATTAAATGAGGTCTTGTTTGAGGTGTGAGTTTCGCGTGCGGATCCGGACGGTTTTATATAATTTCTTATGTGAATAAACTAAAAAATACACCATTAAAAATATATGACCTGTGCGGAGACGCTTTGTTTAATCTGATCATGCTAGATCTAGCCAGACGAGCAGTACATGAATATGTTAAGAGGTAAGAGTAATAAATTTTGCTTTAAATCAATGGGTAAGCAGAAATTTTGGCTGTTGAGTCAGGGCTTCAATTCACTGATAGCCGCACATTTATAGTGTAAAATATATTGCTTGTACAAGATCAAAATGCTCTGCTATTTATGAAATGCTTGAGATTGGATATCTACTAGGTTGATGAAAGCAAAATATGCATTTGAATAAATTTAGAAGTAGAGAGGCGAAAATGTGTTGCCAAAAAGAGCAGATTAAGCAAGTAATCGTAAAACGTTAATAAAAACGATTTTTACTAAAATATTTACTACCTCACCATGAAAACGAAACTTTCTATATAATCACTCGGGCCAATTATTTTTTTTGAATGCGACTGCCCTCTAGTGGGTTTGATCTTTGATCGGTTTGGCCATTCACACAATGAGCAGTGCAGAATCAGTTGGTACTTTGGAAATTCACATTTAAGCATACATGGTTTAAGGTCAGATTTTAGCAGATATCAAGGCTTATTTTCAAAATTTATGATTGAAATACTAATATAACTATCATTTACCCTAGGAAAGATAATTGCTAATTATGCAATTAGGCTAATAAAAATATTTTCTGTGGTCATGATTTGCATTCCTCTCCATTAATCGTTGATAGCATGAGCTTCCTTTTACATTTTGCAAAAATGCAAAGGTATTATACAGAGGGTTTCGTCCGATACATCAAGCTATGACTGTAACCATGCAGGATTTTCAAAGCAATGGATTATTTGTCAGTTGCATCCATACATAGAAATAAATCATAATTTTAGCTGATTTTTCAAGCAATGAACTAGATTCGCATCTTGATTACAAAATTCTTATTATTTAAGTTATAAAAATTATCACTTTTCAACACAGCTTCATTTTAAAGAACTTAGCATGCTCAAAATTGCTTACGCTTTGACTCGATTAGTTTTAGATGATTTATCAGTAGGTCCTTACTTTCTAAGGCAAAGTAATTTTGCTGTTTTTCAGAACTTTTTGGATGCGGGCCTAATTTTATGTGCGCAAAATTTTGCGACTCAGATTAGTTTGAACTTGCTGTAAATAGATTCAATAGATCTAATTTTAGCCAATTCTGCATGAAGAAATTTGATTACTGACAACCATAATAAATCGAGCTTTCTATTATTTCACTGTCCCTGCTTTACAATCAAATTTGAACTATAGAAGAATCTTCAATCAAAGTTTGATACGAAACTGTACTGCAAGCAAGCTTACACAAGTTAGTACTAGGTCACGCAGAAGATAATGGCTTCATGTCCATCAAAATGTATGCAAATTGAATACAATCCTGCTATACAGTTTTGACAGTCCACCCTCAAACACAAGACAGTGTGTTTAGCTTAGAATGCAGGTATTTGTTGATATAACTTGAGTTCATGATGTGTAGAAAAACAGAGGAAGCTAATTATTCTGCTTGAAAATACAGATACTTGGTTTGGTAACTGGAAAAAACGTAGCAAAATTTATTAATAGATAAATTAGTCAACTTTTAAACTCATGGTGTTCAGATAAACTTGGTTAGCATTTAGTGAGCTCATGACTGCTCAATTGTTAACGAGAAAGGTATGTGTGTAACAAACTCACCAGGATGATAAAAAACCCAAATAACCTTTGTTTTGTGCATCAGTACCGAAAATTAAGTCATTTAGTTTTTTTTTAAATAAACCTTTATCTTGTTTGTCTTATTTGGCTTTGAAAGATTAAAAGTTTATGAGAGTTAGGCTGCCGATTAGGCACTCACCCAAGAATTGACAAATGAGAAAAAAACGCTATTTAGAAAGCGTACTCAAGCTTTGCAAAGCAAGCAGATGAAAAAGAAATAAAAATATTAACAAAGAGTTTTGTAAAATTTAACGTTTCAAGAGCTGCAAATAATTTATTTGCCGCAGTAACTGCGTAAATTTATAGCTTCTAGCTCATCGGTAAGCAAATTAGATAAAAAATGTGGCATGGTAACACAATTTATTGATGCTCTATTAGCATAACTTGCGATAAAAATAAATTTTATGTATATTCCTACAATTTGAAATGTCTTTGCAGTTTATTTTAACCTATTTAATATTTGACGCCCTAAATTTTAATTAAAATCGAAAGCAGACGTCAATTCACCGGCTCTTTTAAACCTTAATATGCTTTCAAAGATAATGAATGCACAGGTTTAAGACAGAATCGTGTAAATGGAAATATGCCACCAGTTTCACACAAGTTTGACCTTCATCAATTTTTGCATGATGCAATAACAGTATAAATTCTATAGAGAAAAGCGGCAGCTGTAATTGGTCAATCTGCATATCAGCACCTAAAATCTACATTTTATTAGCAAAACTGATTCGCCCATTTTTATTATTTTGTACCTAATGCGTATCTACATTTCTATACACTTATCTTATCTTGAACAATGTTTGATTTATGACTTCGCCCATCAACCCTGTAAATCGATTGCTCAAATAAGCTCCTTTTTCCTTGCACTAAAGCTTTATGTGAATGAACAACATCTTGTGCAGAGTTAGGGAAAAATTACTCACCAATCTTTCCCTTATATAGGATTCAATTCCTAAGATTCAGGAATATTATTTTGATGCTGCTAACTAAGTGAAACTTAGGCTAGGCTGCCGCTAAGCTCTGCCAAAATAGTATTTCAAAACTAAATGTAATTTTAAAAAAGTAACATCCTACTCGGAAACGAAATTGGTTCGATTTGAGAAACATGACTTTTAGTGAACAAAATTCAACAAACGTCTTAAGCTTTTGAGAGCAGAATTAAAACGTGTGTTGTCCCATTACTTTCATAAAATCTGACACTTCTTTTATTTTACCAGCTGCTGAATGCGCAAAGCGTTTCGAATTTGAATGAGCATTTGTGGAAAAAACTTGCACAAACGAAATGAAAACCCATGTTTATAGAAAAAAGCTCCCTAGTAACCCGCGTTTCTAAAGCTTTTTAAGGTAGACGAATCGCACAGTAATGAAATGTGAATCGTTTTAAACCAGGACTTGATTTTGCATCATACAGTTTTTGCGTACCTTATTTCATTTAAATGTATTGAATGTTTCAGGCACGTTAGGGTAATGGAAAATGTACTTGTTTCCCTCGCCTAATATTCCAGAGAAACTTAAAAAGGTATACGCGATTGACAGTTCAGTAAGTCAAATTGAACTTTTTAAATATAGACTGATACTTGCATTCTGCTTGATTATTCAGGCAACTTAAGGGAAGTGAATTTAAATAACTGTAAGCACAGATTTAATGTAAACCAAGTGAGCCACCCACCAGCAACTTAGGATGATTCTGAAAAGCTATACGCTTCATGATGCATATAACTGAAGTCTGGCTGTACTTGCTGTTCTCTTTGAAATTGCGCAACTAGGTTATCCCAAGCTCAGCTTTTTAAATGCGGTGGCTGTGAGGCCAAGTTACAAGGTAGTTGAAAGGAGGATCAAACCTCAGGTGTAGTGATTCTTATCACATGGCTCCAAATTCAAATACTCGCAAACTGTAGAGCTGAAAAATGGGATCCAGCTGACTGTTGTCTTCCTAGCGAGTAGTGTTTCTGAAAGTCTATAATTTGTGTGAATTTCGAAATTTTCGTGTTTTCATCAAAAATTGAGTGAAGGGCTAGCAAATTTTTTGCTTAGTAAGGTGTTAATGCCCAACACTAGGCGTGTAATCAACAAAAGATATTAACTATCAGGGCAACCTAATGGATCATTTCATTGAAATTCTAAAGAAGAAAGACCGAATTCAGAGATTGGCATTGAAAGCACTTAGCAGAGCAACACATGCGTATTTTGTTCAATCACAGATCATCTGATATACAAAATATCAAAAACACCGATTTCCTTCGAAAACAACTGTTTCGAATTCAATGAAGACTTATAATAATTTCATTTTTTATTCAATCTGCTTTTCATTGATTCAACATCAAACATCAGCATTGAAATGGCGAATACAGAGAAAATCAGTCAAAGTTATTCTCCATATTTTCTGCCCTTGAGGCATTTCGCTCATTAAATTTTGAGTGCTACAATGTTTTAAAGACAAGCACTAATGACTCTTTTACCAAAGAGAAAATAAAACTTTTTTGTTTCTCTGAACCGCAGAATTCCATCAATAAAAAATTTTAAAAGACTAGCAACCCAAATAAAGCTTACCAATGACCAAAGTTGCTGTGAAAAATGCAAATAGCAAATGCCGTTGGTCCTCTGCAAAACTAGTGATAATACGCCCGTGTTATTGAAGTGATCTCAACTCTACTGTTAAATTTTTCTGGAAATTGGCTTTACAAATACAAACAAACGACTAATTCTTGATCAAATGTAATGCAAATAGTTCTTGAGAAGTCAAACTATCCCACTTCAACCAAATGGTTTATTCAAATTTAAATAGTTACTGTATATGACAAAATATTTATTGACAGTTATGTGAACTGAAATTAAAATTTCTGTTTTAAATTTGCAATGGATAATGTGCCTGCCAAGGAGAAGGCAAAACGAATAACTTGTATAAATGTGAAATAATAGATAAACAAATATTTTCAAAGACCTAGGGTGAGGCCTATAAAAGCCTTTCTATGTTGTCTTAACACTATCTTTCATTCAAATTGTACATCACCAATTTGCATTTAATCATGATGGTCCACTATAATTCTGCAATCATCCCTTTAAACATTTTTCTGAGGAGTTCTTTTTGCCAAATATGATTTACACTTTTATAGACTTTTAGACTTTTGATGGCTTTCACATAGAGTATTTCACAGCCTTTGGATGACAGTTTTGTTCAATTTTTGATTGTGAAATCGAAAAAAAATATTTGCGCATATAACATGTTGATAAACTCCATTTCTTTGTAAGTATCGGTTATTTGATTTGTACGCAATTGTATTTTTGAAAGGTGTTTTTAAATGCTAATCAAGTGTGTTCGAAAAGCCTTTAATTTTTCCTGCTCTGCTTAGATGTTTTCAAAAACAGCCAAATAATCGAGTGATTATCTAAGAGACCAAATATACTCATTCAAAGTTGATGTAAAAGTTAAGACTGAGTGGTTACGTATAGTTTTTGGGCTGCAGTCAGTTTTTTGAACTGCTACGGAATATTGCGCAACTAGTAGTTGCCTCTGGTTGATCCAAAAGCTTAAGACGTTTGTTGAATTTTGTTCACTAAAAGTCATGTTTCTCAAATCGAACCAATTTCGTTTCCGAGTAGGATGTTACTTTTTTAAAATTACATTTAGTTTTGAAATACTATTTTGGCAGAGCTTAGCGGCAGCCTAGCCTAAGTTTTACTTAGTTAGCAGCATCAAAATAATATTCCTGAATCTTAGGAATTGAATCCTATATAAGGGAAAGATTGGTGAGTAATTTTTCCCATACTCTGCACAAGATGTTGTTCATTCACATAAAGCTTTAGTGCAAGGAAAAAGGAGCTTATTTGAGCAATCGATTTACAGGGTTGATGGGCGAAGTCATAAATCAAACATTGTTCATGATAAGATAAGTGTATAGAAATGCAGATACGCATTAGGTACAAAATAATAAAAATGGGCGAATCAGTTTCGCTAATAAAATGTAGATTTTGGGTTCTGATATGCAGATTGACCAATTACAGCTGCCGCTTTTCTCTATAGAATTTATACTGTTATTGCATCATGCGAAAATTGATGAAGGTCAAACTTGTGTGAAACTGGTGGCATATTTCCATTTACACGATTCTGTCTTAAACCTGTGCATTCATTATCTTCGAAAGCATATTGAGGTTTAAAAGAGCCGATGAATTGACGTCTGCTTTCGATTTTAATTAAAATTTAGAGCGTCAAATATTAATAAGGTTAAAATAAACTGCAAAGACATTTCAAATTGTAGGAATATACATAAAATTTATTTTTATCGCAAGTTATGCTAATAGAGCATCAATAAATTGTGTTACCATGCCACATTTTTTATCTAATTTGCTTACCGATGAGCTAGAAGCTATAAATTTACGCAGTTACTGCGGCAAATAAATTATTTGCAGCTCTTGAAACGTTAAATTTTACAAAACTCTTTGTTAATATTTTTATTTCTTTTTCATCTGCTTGCTTTGCAAAGCTTGAGTACGCTTTCTAAATAGCGTTTTTTTCTCATTTGTCAATTCTTGGGTGAGTGCCTAATCGGCAGCCTAACTCTCACAAACTTTTAATCTTTCAAAGCCAAATAAGACAAACAAGATAAAGGTTTATTTAAAAAAAAACTAAATGACTTAATTTTCGGTACTGATGCACAAAACAAAGGTTATTTGGGTTTTTTATCATCCTGGTGAGTTTGTTACACACATACCTTTCTCGTTAACAATTGAGCAGTCATGAGCTCACTAAATGCTAACCAAGTTTATCTGAACACCATGAGTTTAAAAGTTGACTAATTTATCTATTAATAAATTTTGCTACGTTTTTTCCAGTTACCAAACCAAGTATCTGTATTTTCAAGCAGAATAATTAGCTTCCTCTGTTTTTCTACACATCATGAACTCAAGTTATATCAACAAATACCTGCATTCTAAGCTAAACACACTGTCTTGTGTTTGAGGGTGGACTGTCAAAACTGTATAGCAGGATTATATTCAATTTGCATACATTTTGATGGACATGAAGCCATTATCTTCTGCGTGACCTAGTACTAACTTGTGTAAGCTTGCTTGCAGTACAGTTTCGTATCAAACTTTGATTGAAGATTCTTCTATAGTTCAAATTTGATTGTAAAGCAGGGACAGTGAAATAATAGAAAGCTCGATTTATTATGGTTGTCAGTAATCAAATTTCTTCATGCAGAATTGGCTAAAATTAGATCTATTGAATCTATTTACAGCAAGTTCAAACTAATCTGAGTCGCAAAATTTTGCGCACATAAAATTAGGCCCGCATCCAAAAAGTTCTGAAAAACAGCAAAATTACTTTGCCTTAGAAAGTAAGGACCTACTGATAAATCATCTAAAACTAATCGAGTCAAAGCGTAAGCAATTTTGAGCATGCTAAGTTCTTTAAAATGAAGCTGTGTTGAAAAGTGATAATTTTTATAACTTAAATAACAAGAATTTTGTAATCAAGATGCGAATCTAGTTCATTGCTTGAAAAATCAGCTAAAATTATGATTTATTTCTATGTATGGATGCAACTGACAAATAATTTATTGCTTTGAAAATCCTGCATGGTTACAGTCATAGCTTGATGTATCGGACGAAACCCTCTGTATAATACCTTTGCATTTTTGCAAAATGTAAAAGGAAGCTCATGCTATCAACGATTAATGGAGAGGAATGCAAATCATGACCACAGAAAATATTTTTATTAGCCTAATTGCATAATTAGCAATTATCTTTCCTAGGGTAAATGATAGTTATATTAGTATTTCAATCATAAATTTTGAAAATAAGCCTTGATATCTGCTAAAATCTGACCTTAAACCATGTATGCTTAAATGTGAATTTCCAAAGTACCAACTGATTCTGCACTGCTCATTGTGTGAATGGCCAAACCAATCAAAGATCAAACCCACTAGAGGGCAGTCGCATTCAAAAAAAATAATTGGCCCGAGTGATTATATAGAATGTTTCGTTTTCATGGTGAGGTAGTAAATATTTTAGTAAAAATTGTTTTTATTAACGTTTTACGATCACTTGCTTAATCTGCTCTTTTTGGCAACACTTTTTTGCCTCTCTACTTCTACATTTATTCAAATGCATATTTTGTTTTCATCAACCTAGTAGATATCCAATCTCCAGCATTCCATAAATAGCAGAGCATTTTGACCTTGTACAAGCAATATATTTTACACTATAAATGTGCGGCTATCAGTGAATTGAAGCACTGACTCAACAGCCAAAATTTCTGCTTACCCATTGATTTAAAGCAAAATTTATTACTCTTACCTCTTAACATATTCATGTACTGCTCGTCTGGCTAGATCTAGCATGATCAGATTAAACAAAGCGTCTCCGCACAGGTCATATATTTTTAATGGTGTATTTTTAGTTTATTCACATAAGAAATTATATAAAACCGTCCGGATCCGCACGCGAAACTCACACCTCAAACAAGACCTCATTTAATGGAATTCCACTTTTTTTGATAATTTGATGAAAAAGTTTTGCGTAGCTCTAATTTTTTTATGAAAAACGCTATTAAAATTGAGTAATGCCTTGAAGAAATTACCTGCGTGAATATGTACCTCACGATCTGGGTTTATTTGCCAGTATTGAGTTGAAAAAGATTTGCAGTGAAATATACTTCTGGTCTGAAAAACCAAAGGTTTCAAAGTGTTCACCAATCGTCAATTTAGTTAGCATGTCATCGCAAGTTAGTACGAATCAACTGATTCGCAGTCAAACATAGCATCAGTAATGACCATAGAAACCAATGTGGCATGGCTTAAGTCAGCCGATAGTACCTATTTAAACCAAAAAACGCTGTTTATTTAGCGATTCGTACGTTATGGTAATTTAACCGTTTGAATTTGATAAAACCATTTAGTTTCACAATTAAAATTTGATTTTACAAAAAATTATTTGTCATTTGTTAGTATTTGTGAAGTCTATTTCCAGGAATATTTAAAAGGAGCGATAAAATCACACCAATAACACAGGTGTATCGTCACTATTATTGCACAGGATCAAAATCATTTGCTCTTGTCAAGGCCTTTTGATTCAACTGCTTACTTATTATTGGAATCTTAGAGCACTTAAAATTGTACTGTACAAAGCGACTGAATGGCATGGAAATTAGTTTTGATCAAATTTCTGCGATGGTTTCGTCGGTTTAGTTTGACACTGGATTGTTTAAAGTCAGAATAATTTAAAATGCTGCATTATGTCGCGTTTACACGAGTCATTCGTTTTGCCATCTCTGCAAGAATAGTTTCCATTTCAATAAATCACCAAGTAATTATGGCTAATCAGATCCAACTGACGATAAATGTTTTTCAATAGCCGTAATCGGGCAAATATCTACCCGCTGATTGATTCGTATTGCCCATTTAACTATCTGCATCAGACTAGAAAAGTTCAATTTTTTTGTTATACTTATTCACTAGCGATGAATATTTAGTTTAAACTACAAATAATTTGCATGAGTAACCCAATATATTAAGCTCTTTATTTACAGTTATTTGAAAACTTGTTTGTCTGATCTAAAATATAAAGATAGATTTTTTTCAGCCTGCGATGCATTAATATTTTGCCTTTTTTCTTTTCTTTGATTTTAATCTCATACACAAAAATATAATTAATGTTCATTCTGAAAATACGTCATCTTTCGTAACACGGACAATGTCTCAGGTAACAGAATAAATGATTCGGTTCGAATGTTCAACTTGAAGAAGAGTAATTGAAAAAATAAATTGTTTGTTTGGGGAAAATTTAATTAATTCAAGGATGTTATGACATGTGAAAATGTGTTTTGTTTACTTATCTCATATTCCAGATAAAATAAATGATGATTATAAAAAAATGAATTGATAATGACATGCTAAGTGCCTTCGAATGACAAATTTGGCAGAATTAAATTTAAAGTCACTTTGCTTTCAATCACGTATTCCATCAGATACATTTTTGGCAACAGATATATGAGAAAGTTTCCCCTCGAATAAAGGTATCTGCAATATTCTACAACACCAAAAAGGCCTAAGACGAATTGCATTGAGTATATCAAAACAGCGGAATTAAAATTTTACATCCAAAGTCGCTAGTGATAGGAATCCTTGAGAAAAGCAAATTTAAATAAATAAACAAATATTTTGAAAAGGGATTCTTGATCAAATGCAAATAACTTGAACCAACTCGACGTTAAAAAAGTTTTGTGAAAGAGAAAAATGAAAGTTAAATATGATTTTAATTAATGCTTATTGAAACGAATTTGCTCTGACCTTTCTTTTGAGCCCTGTTCCATCGAAAGCAGTTAAAAGGCAGGTTTTCCCACTTAATTTAGTCAAAAATATAATCTACCATTCAAGAAAGACTTTTTGATTGTTCGAAAAGGAACTTAATATTAGAAGAAATTTGATTTGAAAGCATTTCACAAACAGCCAATTCTGTCAGCTTGAAGTATTTTGAAATAAAATGAGGTAGACTATGAACATTTCAGCACACAAATTATGCAAACACTTTACGATTATCTTCTATTCACTTAAAATTTCAATCTTTCGAATCAGAAGTAATATATGGTGCATATTTTTGGAAGAGTCTTAGCAAGGGCATGAAATGCATGCTCATGCTTGGGAACTGAATTAGGTTTATTGGGTGAAATTCGCATACTATGAGAAACACAACCTTGCAGCCAATATCTTAATTTAAACATTTACAATGCCATATTCTTTGAATTTTTAGGCGATTACGCTACATGTTTACGATGTTAAGTACACAAAACAAATCTTCTGCAGCACTTAAAACGTTGCACTCCAGAAATTGTTTTGATAATTTTTTCATCTGTTTACCTTGCGAAGCTTGAATATAATTTTTAAGAAACGTTTTATCTCGTTTGTCGATCCTCGAGTGAATGCTTAATCATTGGACTACCGCTCATAAACTTATCGACTTTTAGAGACGAATCAAACCAAGAAAGAGTGAATTTACATTAAAAAAATAAATCACATTATTGTCGGTACTGATGCATGAAACAAAGGTAATTTGTTTTATAAATTTCTCAAAAAGTTTGTTACATGCATACCTCTAACTAGTAAGCAGAAAGAGATCGTTTAAGCATAACTCAAATACTCTATACCACAGTCATGAACTCACTAAATTTTGTGGTAACTATTTCTTTGTCAGTTAAAATTATATTTGTATTTTGCACAAAAAAAATATTAGCAAAAATGAATAGTTTCTATAGTTTAAATTGGAATGTGCATTGAAAATATAGACAGCATGGTTTCTTCAAGTTGTCAGTAACGCAAATTGTTCATGTCGAATTCTATGTAGTTAGAGATTTTGCTAAAATTGTGCATTTTTGGGGTGATTAAGTTTGCAACCAAAACGATCTCAAAAACAGAAAAATATTTTGCAGTTGAATTTAAAGACCTAATGATTGATTGTGTTAAACCATAAAAATCAGACATAATGCTAGTTATCAAAACATTAGCAATGTTGAACATGCTAAGGTCTTTAAAATAAAATTGAATTGAAAGATGAAATTCAATGATATAAATTATTTAGCGTTTTGCAATTAAGATGCGCACTCAGTTTATTGTTTGAAAAATCAGCTTCAACTCATGCCTTATTTCTATGCTCGAACGCAATTGACAAATAATCCAGCATGTTTGAAATCGTGCACGTTGGTGATCATAGTTTGCGGTGTTGGACTCAATCCTCTGCATGATAATTTTGCAACTGATTTTTTCGTCTTTGTATTTCATTACGCATTGCACGAACTTCAATTTTCACTAAATAAATTAGCCTACCATGAGGGATAATACAATTTTTTCAAAACGCAAATACAGAGTTGGCGTTACTATTTTTTCATCATTGCAACTCCCATAGTCTCTTGAAAAAGCTTGGAAGTCATATGCAGCTTTCATCGGTAGATAGACGCAGTATCATTTCTAGTTCGTCATTATTTAGTACTCTGGGTTCAATTTCGTTTCACGAACTATTCTCATGTGGTATTATTATCTCATTCATTCGAAACTTTGAAAATAAACTGTGACAACAAATTTTAAAAATAAGCTGTTAATTTGTATTATTTTTATTATTTGCATACATATCTTGATTGATCTTGCAAAAACATCTTGTAAGTCTGAATTTATTTTGAGGTGATTTCGGTTAACAGCAGTGGCATTTTTGGCGAAAAGATCCACATTGTATTTAATTTGTTAAAAATTAATATGCCTCTGAAGATAAATGAATTTCAGAACAAGTCTGATATTGTGTGAGCCAGTGGAAAGTGCAAATTCATTTCATTTGCCATATTTTATTCAAAATTATTGAACTTGTTCCTCGTGGAAATGAACCTTAAGAAGTTCTTTCTACTTTATTTTACTTTGTCAAAGAGATAGAAAATTATCATTGTCTGTGCGTTGTCTACCTAATTTGCTTATACTGCAGTTGAATGTCCCAAATCGCTGCATAAATTTGCACACCTTATGTAGTCTTAATCAATTTTTAGCTACCTCATCCTCAATGCCGTTAAGGGCAAACAATCTTCATACATGTTCCAGAAGTATTTTCCACCTCCTAGCCAAATTTCGATTCATTGCTACATGCACGCTATTTCCACAGTTCAATTCAAAACGTAGTTATTAACGTCGTGCCTCTTTTACCAGGGTGAACGAAGTTGTATTTCTTATGGCGTAATCGATGCAATCTTAGTATACATCCCAACGTTTATTTCACATTATACTCCAATCTATGAATAAATAATTTACTCAAACGAAATTCGAAAAAATTTGGGCTCACAGTAACTGCAAAAGGCTAGATGGGGTTGCATTATGATCAGCTGCGATTCGCTTTCAAAATATTTGCATCGTTTTCTACAGATCATCTATCAGTCTGACAGCTGCGACTTTATTTGGCGCAATAAGACATAGGTCATTGGCATATTTTAAATAATTTAGCTGCCATCTTTTACCCGAGTGATCGATCATCTCTACTGCACTGTTCTTGAGTGAGGTGACGAGAAGTGTTCCCTCTTTTGAGCCTTGTCTCACAACACATTTAATCACAAAGTGCTGATGCTTTGTTCCCCTTCAATTTTCCCTTCGGTGCGTTCATCATAGACTTTACTGAGTGGGTCATCTGCCAAAAGCAGCCTAGATCTATCATTTGGTTGATTAATGCAGCTGTAGTCAGCGAGTCGAAGGCCTTTTCCAGGTTGGCAAACACTAGCACTATTTTCTGCTTCTGGTCCACGGCTCAATGTCTAATGATTCTTACTCTAAGTGTAGATTGTTAAATAGATCTTCCTGTACAGAATTCAAACTGGATAATTGAGGGTAGCTCGGCAAGATGGTGCTTCGAACGTTGGCACAAAATAGGTGCATATAACTTATCTAATGCATATAGAAGGAAGATTGATCGATAGTTTGCAGGATCTGTCTGCGAACCTTTCCGCTTGTAGATACTTATAACTTTAGCATCGATTTAGGCTCGAGGTATAGGATTAATCCCATTTAAAAGTCACTGAACCCATTTATAAGGCAGGCGTTTAGACACTGATTGTCCCATTTCAGTAGTTCATATCTAATTCCGTTTTCGCCGGATTTTTTATGTAGTTTTAATCCATTTTTAGCATCCTTGATCTCCTCCATTGAAATAGAGGAGTGTTTTGTTAGATGAGCATGGTCTTTGATTTTTTCAGTGGTTCTATTATTAACCAGTTAACCAATTCATTTGTTCCATGAAAAATTTTCTTTCATTATGTACTTCAGCAACTTGAAGGCTTTAAGAGGTTGTTTCTCTGCGAAACATAGAGAAAAGTTGGTTGATCTCCCTACTTGATGCGCTTTTTTCCAGTTTTGCATAAGGTTTTTCACCTGGGTTCTCTACTGTTTGTACCTCATAAATGTTTCCTGAGGTGGATGGAATTGAGAGATAATTCGCTCTCAACTGCTTTTGTGGCAGTAGTTCTCTATATTCCTTCTCGCAGGCAGCTGGATACCATCCGTTTTCCTTTCGTCCAGTTTTTTGCTTTGCTGCATTGGTGGCTGCATTTTCTATGGATTTCAAGATATCTTCATATGTAGTAGTCAAAAGGTCCTGAGGTAATTCCATTTTGAGATATTTCCGGTATGTTTCTTTCGATATTCTTTTTAGTTCTTGGCGGATTACAAACCCGAGCCACCGATCCAAGCTCACTCTTACCACCCGGTTTTCGTCTTTTGGTCCCACGTCATCTACTCATTGTTTCTCAGTAGCAGCTCCGCGTTCTTCATCTACGCACTCTTCCATTTTGCATCAAGTGATTACACTGCTTTTAAAGCAGTTTGCTCGTAATTTTGGACAACAAGTTTCATTGGGACACATTATTAAGTTCATTCATGCTCATTTCAAAGATAAAAATGAGATATGCACTAATATCAATTTTGCATTCCATGAGTTTGCCGACAATCCTGAGGCAACTGGCACCATAAATGCAGAAGATTTGATGAAATAAATGCACAATTTACTCACCAGATAATACCAAAATACATTTAACTCAGCATTTTGACAAACTATGTGACCTTTGATTAAAGGATACATAGTTGTTTTGTCACTGTGAGGCAATGATGTTCGGCAAACACATGGAATGCAAAATTGATATTAGTGCATATCTCATTTCTATCTTTGAAATGAGCATGAATGAACTTAATAATGTGTCCCAATGAAACTTGTTGTCCAAAATTACGAGCAGACTGCTTTAAAAGCAGTGTAATCACTTGATTCAAAATGGAAGAGTGCGTAGATGAAGAAAGCGGAGCTGCTACTGAGAAACAATGAGTAGATGACGTGGGATCAAAAGACGAAAACCGGGTGGTGGCGTCTCCTCCAGACCAACAACCGCCTCCTCTACGATTAAGGGCAGTACATTAAAGGCTTGTCGGAAACAGCCATAGGAAAAGCTTCGAAGAAAAGGGAACACTTGGCGCATTCTCTGAACAGAGTGTCTTACATGCCAACTTTCCACTTTTGGAATAACTCGTCTGATTGCGGGATTGTCTGTGCCTCTAATGGAATCGCAATGTCAACGGCGCATCCTCAGTAGCAGGATGTCTTCCTCGGAATTCGAGCGTCAACACATTTCGTACTTTGCAATATATTCATCTAGAATGTAATCAGTGCATTCCTTCACATCCTGTGTGTACAGGTAGGTGACCAAAGTCAGCACTACAGCTACGAAAACACTCTTTGAAATAATACGCAGAATGCGAGACCTCGACATCACAGCCTTTTCATCCGAGATCTCGTCGAAGTGTATGTAGAATCGCTTCTTAGGAAGTAATTTGTTCTGCAAATTATTCTTCGTGTAGGCGTGCCAGTTTCCTTAGATCCGCGGATTTCCATTTGCATAGCCAATCCACTAATTTTCGGCGGACACATCGTACCGATTTTCCACCTGGTATCTTGGTAACAAAGTGATAATACCATATGATTTTACTATTCGACGCAAAGATGACTTCGACATCCTCTCATTGTTGAAGGGAGCGTCTAAATTAAAGGAATTAGTGACCTCACCACAACAGTTAGCAAATGCATTTAAATAAAAAGCACCCAGCATAATTATTTTTGAAATAACTGTCAAAAATCCATCAGTTCGTTAAATACTTTTATGTCTGAGCTGGAATTTACAAAATTAGTTTCATGGGTACCCAAGATGAGATGTTTATCCCTGCCCTTTTGCCATTTTTAGGAGAAGGATATCATCAATATTATGATATATGAATAGTCAGACAGCCTCTTTTATCTTCACCTATAGATAATGACAAAAAACCAGTGTTCAAGGCTCTAATATTTTTAGTTTCAGTATTTTCAGTTTTCTATAAGCCCTTCCGCTCAATGGCTTCTGATTCGATTTGACAGCATTTTCAGATAGCACACATCTCCTTAGCTTTAAAAAGCTGGCAAAAGTAGCGTCGGTTCAGTAATCCCTTCCATCTGTCTCCCTAGTCCAAGATTTTGAATCCTTTCCCTAATTCTTTTTTCGGTTCTTTCATGGCTTTTACTAAAATTATCGATAATTTATTGCAATTTGATTGACTGTTGAATTTTAGACTACATAGGACCATTTTCAGGTTACATATAAATCAAATTCATAGACAAGGTTTGCAAAGCTGAAGTGTTAGCTGAGCTACTAGTATTACCCATTGGTTGACAAGTAGCCTCCATTATCTCTTCATTGTTTGCTTGCTTGACATTCACAATTCCATCCTTCAGACTGCAGCATGAAGGTGAAAATGAAAAATACGAAAGATATTTCAGAACAAAGATTTATGTACTAGTTTACCTTCTAAGTAAGACAAAAAGAATTATCATATCAAATTAATGGTTGGCAGGTGTGCATATGATAGAGTGCTAACCATTGCTTTAATGGGACTCAGGCTCCAAATGACTAGAAACATTTCCTGAAGACAGAGAAGTGATTTAGAAAAATTGTTTCATTTTCGATTTAGGTGCCTGTCGCTCATTGATTAATAACCTGATAGTAAAAAGAATGTTTCTCCACTTATTTTAATTATGGCCAGGTTTAGTCAGAAATTTCGCCTTTGATTGTAGATATGTTTACAAGCCGGTAATAATCGGCAATTCTACTCGGTTTATCCCTTCTGCAAAATCTTCTTAGTGAGCTCATTCCTTTACGAGTTCATGGTGTCTATTCTACTGAAACTGCCGCGGATGTGGGCCTTTTTGTGTATGTTAAGTCAAGAGCGTGATGCCCTCAATGTCCACCACTACTCTCCCAAGGGTAATATACTCGGCAACATGGTCGTGTAACCCACCCTTATTGTGGGCTAGCCACTGGCTCTCTTCATGCTATTCCATGACTACTACGTTCTCCACTTTCGTTAGGAGCTCGCCTTCTCCTTCCTATCTATATAGCGCGTGTGCAATTTTAAGTAAATCTGTTGTTTGATTGCTATATTCACATTTTCTTATTAACGCAGGGTCGAATTTTCTCTATTGGTATTTTTCCTTGATGTATAGAAACTCTAATTGAAATATTAAATATTTTTTTTAACTTTTGCTTGATTTTCTGCGCCGTTTTGAATATAGGTAACTCAAATTTCAAACCTTGATGTCTGTTTATTTCGGAGGATGGGCAGGGAATTCTATTATGCATTGATCTAACTAAAATAAACTATTTGATCGTAAGTTGTATCAAATACAATGTGTAAGACAAGCTTTAAAACGGGAGGAGAAACTAACACTTTCATTGATTGCTGGCCAGTGAAAACGGTTCAGGTTGGTGTTGTCTATAAATACAACTTCCTGTTACCGATATGCATTGCATTCACTTGTTAAATGGTAGTGAGTACTGCGTGGTAAGCTAGGCTAATAGAACGGGTTTGAATGAGCCATCTTAAATCACTTTTACAAATGAATTAGTGATCAGTTGCAACTGGAACAGAATGAGTGAGTTTCTACTGTATTGATCAAGTTAACTCTTTTAGTGAAGAAATGGACGGTTGAGACTTATCTAGAGATGTAATTTTCTGCAATTTGCCCAGATCAACCGCAGAGGCTGAAAGATTTGCAATCTTTGGACTAATCAGTCCGGCTCATATCGAAACCATCGGAGCACAGAAATGATTATTTAACCTAATCACGGTTCCACTGTTAATTCTACAGTTTTTTTTTCACTTTTGCTATGTTATGATTCTGCTGATTAGCAGTTATATTGCAATTTTTCAGTTAAAAGAATAGAAAACGTCGCCTTGGACATGCTTTAACTATCTTAGCACATTAAAGTTTTGAAGGTAACCCTTTGATCCGCCTGCAAATGTACTTGGGGTCAAGAGCCTATTGAAGCAAATAGCCTTACAATTGTGGAATCAGATCCAGGTCTACAGTCTGGTGAAAACATTTGAAGAGCAATGCTTATTGGAATCAAGTATCTGGGCTTCACGCCTTGAATCCCATGTTCAACCAAAATTATTCAAATGCTCTGTGAGTTTTCATTAATGATCTACGCAAAACAATGCAGTAGAAAAAACAGCAGAACAGAACACGATGGAGAAAAAAATTAAGTGAAAGGCACGATAAACAACTACATCCGGATTAAAAACACAGCCGCTCCTCTACGGGCTGCAAACAGCACTTACCCAAAATGTAAAGAATCCTAAATACCTGCTATGTAAAGTACAGACGGTCGGCTATTGGAAAAGAATACCTAAATAAGGACAAACGAACGAGGACAGCAAAGGCCCAGCAAGCATAAGCGATATTGAAAAATGTCTCAAAAGGATGGTATGCCGCAAGCAATTGTATCTGAAAAATGAACTGTTATTGCACGATGAAACCATGCTGCGGTAGGACCAGGGAGCCGAAGACGTCAATTAAACTGTTGTGTTGTTGTGTGTCAGCTGCTGCACAATCTCTTGTATTTATTCTGTACCTTGATAAGTGTTTAGGGCTTGTCCAGTCTGCTAGGATGTAAAAAACATGAAAAAAGCCAAACTTACGATTATCTCATTATCTACAATTAAAATCAATTACTATTGAGTGTATTGCTCTCTGTTATATAAAGTTGTCTTTATTAACATGTGAAAATAGGTAAAGTGAAAGGGTACGATCCATTAATTCATGAATCTGGGATTCTAGGTTCAAAGCAATAGACGGTTATGCAGCAGAAAAAACACGAAACCAATTTTTAAATTGTATAATTCAGTGAATAAGCTGTTGCATTTCACTTAGTTCAGTTCTCAATCAAATTCGCAGTGCATATATGGTTTAAGCAAAATACAGATAAAGTAAAGGCACACTTCGTCTAAGACAATCGTAATCAAGTTTCAAAGATTCTTAACTAAATAAATGCAATCAAGTGAGATTAAGCATTGAACGTGATGGCTTGACCGACACAATTTCTCAGACACTAATCTACGTTCGGTAAATAAGTGCAAATTTGAGAAACTGCAGATTCAAGCAAAGTCAACACTTGTTGGCAAGAATGAAGGAATAAGCGCTCAAATTGGTAGACTAAGCAAAAGCATTTGACTTTTACAGATTGGACTAAAAAATAATGGGATGTATCGCTCATATGGAGGTGCCTCAAAAATGGCTTTTAAAAGCTGTTTGTTAGCTGATGTCGAATTAAAAATTTGCCATGTTTTAATGCATCTTTAAAACAAAATTTTCTCATAATTTGTTGAAATGAATTAGTTTTCTACCATAACTGCCCTCAATTTTAACTGAATGTCACCAAATGATTAACCAAATTTTTACTATGACGTTATTGCCTTGTATTTAGTTAATTGTGAGCCCCGAGGTGAGATGAACTTTGATATGAACTGCAAAAATGCCCATGAAATATTAAACATTTGATAATGAGTTTTGCATACTCGCACCCTAATGCTTTCGATTCTATTTACCAAAATATATTATTAGGCGATGGACATGTTACTGATAAAAATGTTCTGTTACTGCTCTTAATAACTTGCTTCAAACTCTTATGCATTAGTTCTATATTCTGAGTTCCCCACTTCACGGTAATCAGAAGTAGGCACATATGAAAACTGACTATTTAAGCTTTGTTTTTCGTCAAAAAGGCTGTTTTCTGGTCAGGTCTCTACAACCAAGCTTTCAATTCGCATCAGATACCAAAATATTTCAAACTACTAGACGTGCTATTTTCAGTCTCTAAAAAAGCAGTTTGAGCTTGTTGAACCAATAATAGCAACTAATCACTTGCTAAAATTATTTTTCGAGAACTCATAGAAGAAAATAAGCAATAACTTAAGTTATAGAGGTTCCAGACTTGAAGATAATTTCTACGTGAAGGCCTATGAATCCAACGCTAACCATCAGATAATCTTCTGGCGAGGAATGCACCTCTTAAATTACAATGAAACCAATTTTTATTTCCATAGATTCTTCTTAATATGAGTCGCATTTCACTATTTGAAAAATGCACTTTTTTAGTTCTGCCTTTCGCTTACGATGTGGATATGCAACACATTGAAATATGATCAGATAAAGAAAATTTGGTTAACTAAGTGCCTGTGCACTAAACTACAAAACTACTTCAGTTATTATCTTAGCAATAAAGAACAGATATATTTTCCCTGAATTTTTCCAGAAGAAAAAACATTCTCTAAATCAACACAAATAGCAGTTTTGCATTAGTGCAACTAGCTCTCAAATTTTACAACCAAGGTAGCCAGCAAAATAAGTTTTGAGTAAACAAATCGTTCAAAATGGGTGTCATTAAACATGCAAGTTCTGCAGATGCCGCCGTTTCTAAATGCCCTGAGATTAAATATTTCAGGTATCTCATGCAAACTCCTCTTGCAGCAGATAACTTCGAATAAATTATAAGGTTGCGAAGATTAAGGGAAAATCTATAGAGGAAATAATGCGAATGAAATTAACATTTCTTTTCAGGCATTGTTTAACTTGAACGAGTGAGAGGAAGGTGTCCTAAAATTTTTCAACATGTTCAGGATCGAGGGCAATGGTCGTGACTATTTCAGGCATCAAAACATACCAAATCATTGTGTCATTTATTTTGACCAAATTTCGACAAGCAATCGAAAATGCACTGATTGATCGAGGGATTGAAGAAAGTTCCTCTTCTGTCAACTTTGCGTCAATGTAGTGGATGTGTGGAATCTGAGTCGCTTTTCTCCTCGTTATAGTTCTTATGGGACCGATCAGAGAATTTAAATCTATGACAGATAATAAGTCAAGTAGAGATTTTTTAGAAAATTGATGCCATTATAGACCCTGTAGCGAATTCTTCGAATCGATGAGTCAGATAAATGCTATGTTAAGACCATTTGAGCATTTTAACCTCGAAATAGAAGATAAAGGCTCTGAAAATCTCTAAAATCTGCATGCGATGGCTGCCATTATAGTCTAGTTGAGTAGGAGAGCACAGAGGAAAGTGACAACTTGCAGCTCAAGGCACAGATAATACGGAATGGACCAAATATCAGACAAGCAATGAACAAATTGCGATGCGTAATAGCTTGGCAAAATAAACTCAGCACTCTTGGGAACCATTGAGGGAACGCTAAAAGTGTATTGCTGATGTAGTAGGACGCTATTGCAGGACCGCTGAGAAGAAACTTAACCCATGAGGCTGCTATGATCATTGTGTGATGCTATTTTCAGGATAGAATAAATGATATTTTCGCTATTGTAGCTGTCCGCAATGAGCATTGACGAAGAGAATGAAACTCTCCAACATGCAAAATAAGCAGAGAGTTCAGTCTCAGTAGTCGTAAAGATGGCAGTGATGCCCACAGGAACGTCAAAGTAAGCAGGTTTATTATAGAAGTCATACAATTCAGTATTCATGAAACCAAGAAACAGTACAGGAGGAAGCTATGAAATTTGCGGGAGCGCCAGACTGAACTGTACAGAGGAAAATAATAAAGTTTTGCCACTTGAAAGCATAACCAGGATAGAGATACCATAAGCTAGGATCTGCCGCAATTAATAATGTGAATGCTAAAAAGTAGCATTTAAAATCCCTCAATAAGAAATTTGGACTTTTAGACATACCAACATGGGCCAGAACAGAAGTTGGAGACTCTATCAACCTCGGATAAATGCAAAGTCGAATTTCGCATTTATAAATCAGAACTATTTTTCATTAAGGTATAAACCTCAAGTTTGAATGAAGTTGATTGCTTAACCGAAGTGGTTAATATTATTTTACAGTGTAGGGAACGATACAGCTGAAATGCATTTTCAGATAGAGGGCTGATATCTAAGGTAATTATCTGCCTACTGAAAGTTTGAAATCACCCAAAATTTCAAAAGAAACACGCTTCAAGATCGATTTAATCCGTTTTATTTAGTAGCTCCATCAATGGATTGCTAAATTAAAACAACGAAGAATAATCAGAGCCGAACATTTATTAGTTTACTTTAGACAGCTTCCTGAAACGCTAGTATTCGTAATCGAATTATTAAACTGCCTTATGATATTTCATAACTAAACGTAAATACTTTAGATTTGCAAGGGTTGTCACTAGATCACTCAAGTAAAAAGAAGTCCGAATTGTCGTTAATTGTGATAGAAATCAGAAATAAGTGCATAGACATGCAAGGAGAAAAATGACTTGCATTTAGCTTGGGGTGGCCAGGCTTCACAATTATGTTAAAACAATTTGATTTATTAACAAATAAAGAATACGTGCACAGTTTACATAGATTATCTACGTCGATGATTCCATCTTATGATGAAAAATTCTTACATCTTTGTTTTCAAATGTGCAATAAACTCCCCTACTTAATCTTGTATAAGGTTCTACAGCCAATAAATCTTATTTTTGTTTCGAGTTTCATTAAGTTTCATCGTCTGCCTTTTAACGATCTTACTAAATTATGGTCTTGAATTGATTGGACTATTGATTGCGTTTTAACTTAAGTTTATTAATAAATCAACAGCAATTATTATCAAATAATTTACTTAATCGGCATTCATTCCTTTATCATCAACTTTGTTGCAAACTTATGGCTATTTTGAAATTACATGAATACAGTTTTTTAAAATAACTACTTTTTTGTTCGCGTAAAATATGAAATCGATCAGAATTGTCTGCGCTCAATATAAATGATAAACCTTCGTTAAGTTAAATAGCCAAATATGTCAACTGCAAACTTTTAAACTAGGGCCTAAATTAGACGCTTTGCTGTAAAAATAACTTGTAGGATTTCTTTTGCGTTGCTTACTTTAATCGACTAGGGGACAGTTTTTATTGTTTGAGAAAGATAGTTTTCATTTCAGTGATCACACGCTGATTTTCATAACTGAGAACTTGTACAAAAACATTAAAATTAATGCAATGGGTCTCCACTCAAAGTTCAAATGCTTTTTAAAAAAATGGATTGGTTTTTTCCAGAAGTTGTAAGATAAATGCAAGCAAAGTACAGCGATACCATGTTAAAAACTGAATTTAAAGATACGATACCTTCAGGTGAATCAAAAGCTGCTGAAATCTTCTTTAAGTACTTAGAATTCAATGCATTACACAAAATAATTACTTCATCATATATAAAAAATGACATTTCAAGAAAATTTAGGGAAATGTCATGCGCGATGAGCATAAAATTTCGATTACCACGATAGCAATCTGAAATCACGACCAGATACATCGAGAACTTCTATCCAATTTTAGATGATTTTGATGCAGATTTTTTTATATTTTAAGAGGTAAATTGATTACTCTTGCATTATATGAGATGCCACGCGGGTTTGTTAGCAGTGAGGAACATAAGCATTTCTTAAATAAAAGTTTTGCAGTTGTAAATAGAGATTACTTTTAAAACTCAGAATCCAAAGGCAACATTGCAACACTGCCTGAAAATAATCATCTCCGAGTTTAAATTAAAACCAAAGACTTCAAGAAATTAACCGAAGCAAAACTTGGGCAACTTGAATTCAGTATAAGCTGCGACGGCTTGTGAGGTTCGATGAATAATAAAATGATAGAAGTTACAATAAAACTGAAGAAACATTCATTTATTCGTAAAAGTTTAATATTGTTTAAGAGCCAACGAGCTGAGCTGCAGTGAACCCCATTTGAAATCAAAGATGTGGCCACAATAACCGCACTTAAATAAAGCAGACGCCAACCAATTTTTGGCGTACTTAGATAGATAAGGTAGACTTGCTGTAGATTTTGGCAGACATTAACATCTTTTACTAAGTAGAGTTTGATCCCCTAGTACTACCGTAAAATTAGCGAATGTTAAAATTTGTAAATAAAAGAACTCACTTATCCTGTGGAATCAGAAAGGAGCTTAGTTTTATGGCCTAGAGCCTTGTCCATAATGAACCTGATAAAGATCATGGGAGAAATTGCAAACAACTGAATACGTGAGTGTATCCGAACACCAGAAGCTCTAGTATACGAGCTTCATCGACTCTATAAATTAATGCATTGTGAAAATCGTATTAGAGAATGCAATTCAATTGAAAACTTCTATTTGTTTAAAATAATAAGCGATTCCTTTGTCAATGCATAGACTCTATTAAAACATTGATGCTTACTGCACGCATCATTTTGAACGTTTAAAAGCTATGCATTGTTGAGAGCGTTCTCAGAAGTTATAGCAGTTGCTAGCAAATTTGAAATTTGCCCGGAAGGCTCTTGAAGAGGTCATTGGTTCTCCAATATTTGGCTCTTGGAACTACAGAACTTCGAAATGTCTGCTGAGCAAATTAGTTAGTTAAACTAAAAAAATGTTTATGCATATGAGTGGTTAGATGGGCGTTAGTAAAAGCAGAACGAATTAGTTAATAAATAAAAAAATATTTTTTGTATTTGATAGAAATAAATAATAGAAATCGAAATGCTATAACATTATGCCTAAGCAAAAGATGGAATTATCAAATGAGAAAGTTAACTCAAACATTAATTGCGTGTCCAACTACAAAGGGCTGCAGTCCCCTTTAAATTTCTGTTTATTTACATTTTGCGCTGAAAACAAAACATAATGTTATATAAATTGTAATAGAGTAAGAGGTGAAGTTCCCCAAAATATACGACTTGAGAACTATAACGTCATTCCTTCTGAAGATTGCATAGCAGAATTCAGTTATTATCAAATTAGTTATTGCTGGCTGCCATTTTCCATTTAATTATATTTTGCTTCTTTAATTTTAAGATTGAACTGAAATTTCATTCAGCAAATTTACGATAGGGAGCGAAAATTTTCTTTAGCAAAATTAAAAATAAAAGGCAGTCATTGCGTGCACTAGAACTTAGCTAATGAGTATTAAAACGTTTTCACCGTGCAATGGCAACACCAATCAGTCTAGTTTGTCAAAATTTTTTTGATATCGTACCCTTTCAATCTCATTTAACTATATATTTTAGAAGCAACTTTTGGCCAAATCAAAATGCTCATACACCAGCTAAATTTTCAAAGACTCAACGTAAAAGGATATTTCATAATGCGTGCATTTTGTCAAGGCTCATTCAGTTCATTCCACAATATTTATTTCGGCTAAAAACCCTATACGTTTGCTCTAGCGATTGAAGATAACAGCTATAATTGGAAAAGCCATAAATTTTAAGCATCATTTGAGATTCAAAAGATTTAATTTCAAACCAACTGTTTATTTTCTACACGAAATTAATAAATGCTTCGAAATGCTACATCTTACTAACATCTGAATTTAAGGCTCTTCACTGTATGGAGTCATTGATTTGTGAATTTTTTTCATTATTCTTGAAGTGTCCTCCCCTGATAATAAGTTCAAAGAGAATTTTGTTTTCATGTAGGGTTTTGACTCTACCAAAAAATAAAACTGCCCACCTTTCAATAGCAAAATTTTTTATGAGGAAACCATTCCAATAAGTCTGGCTTGCATCGAAAAAACTCGTACTTTTTACATAGGCGTAGACCAAAATAGTAAGAGCTTGACTAAAGGGTAAATGTGAAATCAAACGCAATTTCTGTAAATAAACTCGTAGTAGTCTCGCAACCAGCACAAAATCATTTGAGCACCATTCAATCATCAAAGCTACTCTCCGTAAACACGCTGAGTACATGAAATGAAAAAAAATAGACGGTAGCACCCGAATGATTGAATTACGGAGGAATTCTAATTTCCTGCTGTTAAAATGAGGATAGTCTTTGTATTTTATTTTTTGCAGGAAATCATGTTGAAAAAATAATTATTCAAGGCTATCTTCAAAAGCTGCAGAAATATTTCACCCTCTACAAATTAGAAAATGAAATATGAGATAAACTATCAATTAAATCATGAATACGCAGTTCCCAGATCTTCAACGATGCTAAAAAAGTAGAGAAACGAAATGAGTGTCTCAAAGAACTCTTATTGTTTTCTAACCGTCAGGCAGTGCAGGACATCAAAGTCCATTAAGGTTCTCAGATGTCATTTAGGCCTTTCCCTAGATTCATGTTAGAAAAATATCCATTTTTGAGTTTTAAACTTTCTAGAAACGTGCTTAATGTCACAGTTTCAAACCAGTGGTACACGTAGGCCATATCAGGAAGCTCAAGCTCGATGTTTTTGAAGCATGACTGCCCAAACATAAGAAGAATTGGTTGAACCTAGGCAAGAAGTTTCTGTCACAGCCATTTATTGCTTTTCAACCTTGCTAACAATACCTTTGTTATTAAACATAATCCAATTTACCTCATGATCTACAGTGAACCCTGTCATGGTTACCCATTTGTAAATTTTCTCTAAATATGAGGCTTCGGCAGTACTATACGATATTGACTAGGACACGGGCCACTTGCCTTACTTTGTATCTAATGGCAAACAGCTCTCTTATGTGGAGCTGAATTCGCCTCAAGAACATCTACATGATCAAACAGGAGCTTTTGCCTCTTTTATGTTGTTGAAGATCCGGGTACATCCACTTCATGAATCCCAGAGGACTTCGACAGTGAATCCTTTCCTGCAGTGGTTCTGTTCTGCTCACCTTTTGCCGTGAATATCTGCCTGCTAACATCATCGTTACCATTATCACCAACTATCATGCCATTCATCCAGCACGTCAGTCATCTTCACCTAGAACCAATGAGTAGTTTGGTTTCAGTCCTTTCGTCTTATCAATCCATCTATAACATTTTTTTTCCAAACAGCAGTAAATTTCCATCGCATTTGTTCAATCTGTTTGAATTAGAGATTGAACCTGCTAGAAAAGGGATGAAAATTGAATCAAAGTTTAGTATTCTTCAGTTACATTCATGTTAAGGAAAATTAAAAAAAACTCCTAATATTGCAAGCACGCATGCTGTTGTGATTCGAAAGATATACATTGCTTAAAAAAGCAATGCAGAATGCTAAAAAGTCGGTGGGAAAATTTTTAGGAAGATGAGTTGATTCACTTCTAAATATCACCCAATTTCCAAGAAGATTTTGCAGGTACCCTGCTAAAGTAGTGTAAGCCCATTCAACATCACAACGAAATAATTATGTGTTCTAACCCAGAGATCTACACTAAGTAACCTATATACTTAAAAACCATGCAGATCACAGATGGTACAATGATCCGAAAATTATTTGATGTCAGAATTCACAACAAAAGCTATTCTCTATGATATGATGAATTTGACCTAAGCTGTAGACGCTACATTGCGCGAGATTTGTTAAACTGCTAAAATTTACGCCATTAACACGCTGAATTTTCAATTTATAGGCCTAAGCTAGAGAGAGGGAACTCGTAAGCAGTGAAAGAATGTTTCTCTTTGTAAATATATTTAGTCTATTCCGATTCAAAGAGATGAGGCGCATTAGTTTAATCAAAAACGTCAACAAAAAGTGATCAAAGCTGTACAAAACTCTGTTATAATGGAAGAAATGAAGTCTGCTTCAAAATGGAAAGCGTCTGAATTTCAATTCATTTATTTAAGTAGAAGGATCAAAAGTTTACGGAATCAGACGACTATAGCAATGAGAAAATTTAAAGGTCTGTAAAATTTTATTTAATGATTTATTTTCTTTTCCGTATTTACCAATCAAAGCTCCAAAATAAGTCTTCCCGATGGATTCTACCTTCACCTTAAATAGGCACATTTTTCTAATTATAATTTTTTTACGCGAATTTTAAGTAATTAAAAAAATTTTAGAAAATACTTGAGAGAATTAAGTCTCTAACAGAAAATGTCACACTATGAAAGGGTTTAAGACTGAATTGTTATCATCACGCAGTAATTGAGCGAAACCCGAAAATTTCATGATTAACTTGGATGTGCCAATACTATGAATTTCCTCATAGCCATTCTCAAAGGAATTCACTATCAATTATTTAATGTTCTCCTTTTATTATTCAACTTGCTTGAATAGTTAAATTAATAATGTCGATATTGTAAACAAAGAAGCAGGAGGTGTTTAAAATCACAAAGAAAGGCACAAAAGACAAAATTTATTAAAAGAGCAGATTTGCAATTGATAAATGGGCTCCGAAATTTCCTCTAACTTAAATAACGCAAGCAATTTCTTCATGTAAAGTATTCGAGTTCGAGGCAGATCTCTGCATGAAAATTTTATCCATTATTAATATGCCTGGTGATTCTGAAGGGCTTAGTTATATTGAACTTCTACACTTCCAAATTCATTCATTTATACCAGTTTCCAAGGAAATAAAGTTATATTTGAAAACTTATTTGATATAGATAAAGATTGATGGAACTTTTTAAATAAATAATAGGATTAAAGTTCAATTTTGATGAAAAATTACATACAATCCAAAGTATTTCGGCATGATACTAAAGCACATCTTTGTTCAAATACGTGAACCAAAGTGTTTCATATTCTGTAAATTTGATCAATAAGAGTTAAAAATTGTATCAGAGTCAAAAATTGTGAGAATACAAATTATCCTGATTCCATACATTTCGCTAGACTATCAGCTGAAAATTTTACCGTGGTGGAATCAATGCCCTAGCCGAATGCATCATAAGCGCCTTAATAATAATGGTTGTTTACTCCTGATTAAAATTGTGTTAAAATAATAAAATTATTGTTGATCAGCACTCCAAAGATTGTCTAATAAGCGGGCTGTATCTTACGCACATCGGTGAATGATAAGACGTGTCGAACATTCAGCATATATCAATTGGATGTTCTTGAAATCAATTCAAATTATATTTTTTCATGCATCCTCCAAGGCACAAGTCCTTAGCATGTTTTGAAAATGTCATTTTTCGACTTTTCTACCATAATATTCAATCATTTAAACTGCAAAAGACATACACTTTATCACATTCTGGCTAAATTAAGGTTCAGTTCTAGAACTGCTGAAATTGGCATCTCGTAGGATGAAATCCTAAAGTGGCTCCGCATTACTTTATTACGAAAATGGCATAACGCACTCATAACAGCACTCGAGCGCAGCTTTACTCAGCTCTGGGAAGATTTTTAACGCATTTGTCAGTCAGTACTTAAATTTATCACAGTCACTTATTGGTTGCTTGTGAGCCAAAAAAATGAAATCACTTGTACCAAAGTCCGTAAAGTGAGCTGGATTGTACCTGAATCGAACAATGTTACTAGCCGTCTTTATTCGGCGAAACCATAGACGCCTGAAGGGCAAACACTTCCTGACGAACGAGGTTCTATTTGTCCATGCGTCTTGAACCAAAGCTTAATAAAAAATAGGGTTCGGTGTATAAATAATAGCTTATTCACTAGTTATTAAGGTATCTGGTCCAAGATATTTACAAGATATCTTTCGGAATGCCAAAACCACTGCTTAAATCATTAAATGGCGTTCAACACCGAATTGAAGCAGTAGCTGAATTTTATCGTCACTGCTTTT